>CM062296.1:460596539-461196539 GCA_031216915.1 Pictodentalium vernedei | reverse complement strand
TCGTAATGCTGGCCGAGACAACCGGTCAGACGCCCCTAGGTCAACGGGGCAAGGTGCGGGTCGAGGATGTGGTTTCTCCTCCTGCAAGCCTCGCAGATCCTGGAGGTGATGGTCTAAACCTCTATTGCGTTCCAGTGGGTGGAAGGCTATCGAGATTCTTAACCAATTGGCTGTCAATTACGGACGACCCATGGGTACAAGGGGTTATTTCCGAACGTCTGAAACTGTCCTTCAAGGAAAAACCTCCGTTAACTCGAAGTCCTCGATGGACTCAGCTTTTGTCAAATCTTCAGAAGGGGGATTCGCTTCTGTCAGAAGTCCAATCTCTTCTGGAGAAGAACGTGATAGAGGTCGTAGAAAACCAGGAATCTCCAGGTTTCTACAGTCACCTGTTCCTGGTTCAAAATCAGACGGCTCTTTTCGTCCAGTTATAGATCTGAGCTGGATAAACAAACTGATCGTGGCTCCAAAATTTATGGAAACCATCCGATTGGTCAGAGCGAGCATTCGAGTGAACGATTATGCTGCGAGCATAGATCTCAAGGATGCGTACTTTCACTTCATGGCACATCCGGCGATTAGAAAGTATCTTCGCTTCGCTGTCCTTGGAGTCGTTTATCAGTTATGAGCAAAGTGCTTTGGTCTGAATCTAGCGCCCTGGGCTTTCACTCGAATAATGAACTCGGTAATGACTCATTTCCAAGCTCATTCGTCTGTGGTAACGTTGGCTTACCTGGACGACATTCTTCACAGGTATGGCAACGAATTAATGCTTCAGAACGATGTTCAGAGTCTGTTTCAACTGCTCCGATGTCTCGGTTTCATAGTAAACGAAAAGAAGTCAGATCTAGTGCCGTCCAAGTCATTCACCCACCTGGGAATGAGCTTCGAGACGCACAACAATCATGTTCATCTGCCGTTAACCGGAGCGAAATTAGTCAGTTGTTACGCTCGCTTTTGTCTTCACTCAGATGTAGTAACAGCGAGAGAATTCATGCGACTGATAGGTTTGTGCGGAGCCGCCGCGAATCTTATTCTGATGGGGCGACTACGCACTCAGCCACTCCAGATATTTTATACTCAGAATTGGAGTGTGAAGATTCATTCGCTCGAAACGAACATCGTCTTGTTGAATCAAGAGATTCAGACTTGGGCAGATATTCAGTGGTTAACTCAGGGAGTACCACTGCAACTGTCGGATCGATTTTTACGATAATGACGGATGCCAGTCAAACAGGATGGAGCCCAACAGATTCGAGGTACCAGGGTGTTTGGGATCCGCCGTTCCTAAACAAGCACATAAACATCAAAGAGATGATGTCAGTTTGGCTTGCGCTACGTTATTGGATGAACATTATTCAGAATTCGCATGTTCAAATTCTCTCCGACAATTCGACAGTAGTAGCGTGTATTTGGAACAAGGGAGGCACTCATTCCATTCCGTTGTTCAACTTAATGGAAAGGATCCTTCTGTTTGTCCTAGAGCATCAAGTTCTTCTGTCGGTCCGTCATATTCCGGGTCGTCTGTACGTTCTAGCAGACTCCCTTTCTCGGAAAGGTCGCATGTTGCCATCAGAATGGACTCTCAACAAACGAGTATTCAATCAGATTTGCTATCAATGAGATCGTCCTATGATAGACTTATTTGCGACGCATCTCAACAATCAGTTGCAGGCGTATGTGTCGCCATGCCCAGATCCTCCAGCATTTGCAGTAGACGCCCTCTCGATCTCTTGGGACGGAATGATAGGATACGCATATCCTCCAGCTCCGTTGATTCAACAGATATTGCTAAAAATCAAGCACTCTCACTGCAAGATTCTGTTGGTAGAATCTCTGTCACCCCAGAGACCATGGATAAATCTACTCAGGTGTCTGTTGTGGGACATTCCGCGGAAGCTTCCTCTACGGGAGGACCTTCTTTCACAGGGGAAATCACGCACACTGCATCACAATCCGCAAGGTCTCAACCTTCACGTATTTCCGTTGTGCGGTCCGTCATGTACGGCAAGCATTTTACAGGACGAGCAGTGGACGCAGTTTCTAACTGTAGGAGGACCTCCTCTTTGCTAAATTATGCTGCTAAGTTGAAGGTTTTCTCTCGGTGGTGTAGGGATCATTCTGTTGATATTTAGGACCCCTCCATTCCAGACATTGCTAATTTTCTGGTCTATTTGACGAGATCAAACTGCAGCCAATAACTTTTAAGGGTTATAGGTCTGTGCTATCGGATACCTATGCTCATCATGATAGCTTACAAATTGGATCTGATGTCTCTTTGTCTAAGTTAGAGAAAAACATTTCGATAAATAGACCTAGAACCCTTAGGTTAATTCCTATGTGGAATTTAGCTTGGGTTCTTCTAAAGCTAAAAGAAATGCCATTTGATCCTCTTGATACAGTGGACTTCAAATTCTTATCTTATAAGACAGCTTTTCTCTTAGCCTTCTCTTCTGTCAGAAGAGTTAGTGAGCTTCATGCTCTATCGGTTGATGATTCTTACTATAGTAGTGTTGGTAATACTATTACTTTGACTACTAATGTTGGATTTTTTTCTAAGAATCAGGCTCCTAATAAGTACCCTGAACCTATTGTTATTAAGGCTCTTCCGTCTCCAGATGGTCATAGACCATTGCTCTGTCCAGTTAGAGCCATGCGTATTTACAAACGTAGATCTGAGTTTATCAGAAAGGGACGTAAGCATTTCTTTCTGTCTCTGCTGCCTAACAGAAAGGACATTACGGTCCATTCTATTGCAAGGTGGATTCAATTAACTATCCGTACTGCTTATGAAAAATTATCTTCAACTCAGCAGTCTGTGCTTAAGATTCGGCGCATGAAGTAAGAGCGCTGTCTACATCGTGGGCTTATGTTAATAGTGTTGCTATTACCGATTTGATGCAGGCTGCATATTGGTCTCAGCCTTTCACAAATTTTTATCTTAGTAATATTGAGTCCATTTCTGGCGACCTGCGTTGTTTAGGTCCGTTATCTGTTGCTCAGAATGTCGTCCACTAAACAGTTGCAACTATAGTTATGCAGGCTTTCTGTTCCAGCAGCGACTCTGTCCTGCTGCCCTCTTCATTCTGGGGTATTTGACCCAGAGCAAGGGAAGGGGGGGGGGGGGGTGGTTTTCCCTTAAATCAGCGGCTTTATAGTGAAAAGCAAGGGAGTACCTCCTCTGTAGTCAGTAATTCCGAGTCGGTGCCGGAATGGTTTTAAAGTGTAAAGCTAATGTCTATCTCATTTATGTAATATTTTTAAAGTGTAGCTCGGTGTGAAGCATTTGTATATGTCACGTGTCATACGAGCACTAATATACAATCCTCGGACACTTTTAAATGAGTATAAAGAGTCTCATTCTCTGGACTATCTTTATTTATTGGCTTTCCTTTAAAAAGATTAGTATAATGGGTTATCCTGGATGTCAATAGAGATCATTGATGTTATTGTGCTCAATTACGGAATGGTATTGTGTCTTTCTTTTTTGGTATAAACAAGGAAGGTACATGTAAAGCCTGTTCTCCTCTTCTCCTTGAGGGGACAATTCTGTTTACATGTAACTGAGTCTATTGGATTTTCCTTCATGTCCTAGGCCCTCCAGCCTTTTTTTCTATTCAGCTAAGTCTGGGTCATTGGTACAGTATAAAAATGTTAAAAAATTTATAGTAATTTATATATTTTTTATACTTACCAATGACCCAGACGGGGATGGCCCTCCCATGAGTTGGGAAGTCATACCTCCCTGCTGATTACATAACACTTACCAGGCACTGGTTGTAAGAATGAGGATTTGGCGCCAATTTTGGTACTTCCTTGACACTACACATGCGCAGTGGATAAAAGTATGGAGGACCACATAGGACATCTATTTTTTGGATTTTGATGCAAATTTGGGGGATTGAGGGGGCAAAATTTGTGTTTGGCCCTAGAATTTAAGAGTAAGCACCAGCTAAGTCTGGGTCATTGGTAAGTATAAAAAATATATAAATTACTATAATTTTTTTAACTTCTCTGTAGTGTTGATAAGCCATGACTAGCTGAATGTGACCTAAAATGCTCCTTTGAACTACTTTGTCAGGTGAGCGATTTAAGGCCCCTTGGGGCCTCTTGTTCTCTTAAGGTGTTACGTCTTGGTGTCATTACTGGAAAGATATTTTGGAATGGCATTAAAAACATGTTTTAATTAATTTTAAAAGCACCTCAGAGTTCATCTCTCGGTAAAGTGCTATAGATATATGTTTTGGAATAATTTTGGTTTCATTAATTTAAGAGTGCTGTGTGTGAATTTTTGTTCTGTTGTTACACCTTAAAGTTGATTTTCAACAATAAAATTATTTTTTAGTTTTAAACTTCGGCACTCAAAATATTCTTTAGATCAGAGTAGTATCATTGCTTGTCACTGTTTGTATGAAAATCGTTTAATTTACTGGTTTTGGAACTCTTGTTTTTGTCCATATTGGGACATTCACCAGTTCCTATAGACCTTAAACAAAATTTTGATAGCAAAATAATTTGGCACTCCACCATTAAAAAAGATGGTTTGCATTTCTGCACCATTTCAAGCAGAATGGATTTGAAGATCAAATATTTACATACAGTAGGACCTAATAAAATTGAATAATCATTTTGTGGGTTGAAATATTTGCAATTAACAGGGGTATTCAAATCACTAAAATTTAGTCATTTCCACATACTCTGGTATTTCTGATGATAAAATGGAGTATTTAACTCTGGATGCTGCAAGCTGATATAGAACTCTGTGAATCTCAGATGTTTTGTCAATTCAAATCTCAAATTGAATCAGGCAATGGATTTCAAATCTGATGGAATCCCACTACATTTTAAGTTACATGTGAAGGTACCACACTTACTTACACCCATGGAATATAGTAAATATCGTTAGTTTCCACTCAAGTATTGCATAGAATGGCAATTTGTCTGATTGGGCAAAGAGTCAGAAAATAAATTATTGAAGAAATGGTATCAAAGTTGTTTCAGAAGTTGAACCTCCTTGAACTCTTCTGTCATCAGGTCTCTTGTACAAGAGACCTGATAATAGAGGAAGAGATCAAGTGGAGACACTTGTTAATATTTTGAGAATATTTCTACTCTTAAAAAATTTCTGAATCTGCACAATACAACTCAAATCAAATTATCAGGATGATTTAGAATCGGATCAAAGTTTCCTTGGGCCATAGACAGATTTTCCTGCCCAGAACAAAAATACTGTGTTTCCCAGTAGAGGAAGTTACATGCTCTTGTTATTAAAATATACCTCTATAAATAGTAGTGCTGTTCTTTACAAAGATGTCTTGATGCAAAACAGTGAATTTTACATCACAAGTTATAGCTGTTGTGCAGAAACCATGATTTGATTTTATGAGAAATTCAATAAAATACTTAGGTTTAGAGTTAATCTTCACAAGAAAACCATTGTAAGTGGAAATGTGCATATTTACTCCAGTAAACAAGTTTTACTGGTGAAATAGGACCTGATAACTTATGCCTGGGGTGGAATATTTCTGAAGTGGGTAACAAAGGTACGAATGAATGGCTAAATTTTACTTAATAATTGTGATGTACTTCCTGAGAGGTGGAGCAGCATTTAATTGGTAGAGTGCTGGAAGCCCATATTTGAGCTTTATTCTGAAGTGCAGGAGCCACAACTTAATGGCTTCATATTCTGTGGATGTACATCATATAATTTTTAAATCGAAATTATTAAGTCTGATGGGATTTGCCTTGTTACAGTTTATGGGAGAGTGCCACTAGGTACTCCTCTATAAATTGTAACAAGGCAAAGAGATGTGAACAAATTTGGATGAGCAAAAATAATTTAGCACTCTACCAGTTAAGCACTGAGGTACGCAAGTTCTGTTTTCACAGTAAGGCAGGAACTGGTAACCAATGGCTCGGGTATGAGTCCTCTGATGTAGGCAGTATAATTATAATTGACTAGTTGAACTTTATACTTGTTCTGCATTTGCAATACTGTACTGACTCGGGAATAAGCCCTGGTGGGGAGGGGGCATGAAGTAAAAGAGGGTGAAAGTGTATAGGTGGGCTTATTTTCAAGAGGTCAAGCCTGCTGGAGAATTCGGAGGCAAAGTTGACACGAAGTTAGCTGACTTGGTCAATCCCATACAGACATGTTCACTCTCCCGGAATGCCCGCAAAAATCCCGAAATTTCTGTATAGTTCCCGGCCTCCCGGACGGGAATCAGTTTTGGACCAAAAATCCAAGAAAACAACAGCTGAATATTTCTTTCCCGTTGTAAGTTATGTAAAATGTTTGGAGTCAAATCACATGCATTTCAAACTCTGGTAAAAAAACTCACAATGCAGTAAAATATGGATTTAAGTTAAATTTATTTAAGAAAAGGGTATTTTATGATATATATTTTAACTGTGTTCATGTTTATTTCTGTTTTTTTTCTTCGCAATCGAAGATTCGTGATCAGTGCATGGGTTTCGAAGTGAAAATAGGTGACTCACTTTAAAAAAATTGAAAACTCCACCTTCAATGCAGTTCTTTTGGTAAATAAAATACATGAAAAGGAATAAAATAATATATATTTATTTATTCATAGAATAGTGTTAATTCTCATCCCTTTTCCAAATCAAAACGTAAACAACACCTTGACCTCAACTATTTAACACAGTTTAAAAATAGGTTAAAGTCACTTCCGACGCCAAAAAATTATGACTGCATATTTATACACAATGGACTTATTTTCTAGCACTACATTTATTCCGATATGCTCTCTGCAGAACTGTTAACTGTTGGCCGTCTGTATCCAGAAAATTTCGAATGGAATTAAAAAAAAAATGCTTCAATGATAAAAAGAAAAGTTTTGTGCTGGGCACAAACATCCACACATGCAGGAAGGATTTTGATAAAGATAACTGAACATTAGGACATCTTTTCCTGTTAATATTTCCAGACTTGGGAAATTATTAGCTTAGTAGACTTTGATAAAAGCAAACCACAGGTGGTGGTATTCTGTGGGGTGGGATGGGGGGGGGGGGGGGGGGGTCATGTGGAAGAGGATGGTGGGGCTGGTCAAATCAACAATTATTTTATGATTTTTTAACATAGCATAAATGCATCAGCATAATTGACAACTAGAGTTAGTTATAACCTGGTGTTAATGGTGGTCCATGAGCTGAAAATTTGCAAGTTTTTTCTTACTTTTGTTTTGTCCCCGCACAAACTTTCGCCTAAAATCCATTCCATTTCCCTGAAAATCACACTCAGGTTCCCTGAAAAATTATTCTGGAGGTTAACATGTCTGATCCCATAACATAACAAAGATGTTTCAACCATTTAACTGATGAATCAGCCGCATGCACTTGCTTAATTTACATATTGAACAGATAAAAAAAAATTAAAATAATTTTAGCAAAACAATATCATGTGACCCCATCTTGAAATAACCTGAATGAGATCATTCCAGTGAGTGGTCAGTTGATATGGTTTTGTTGACATTTATTGAAACATTTGAAAAAAAAATGATTAAAATAAGAAATTTTGGTAACATGCTTTGGGTAAGGGGTTCTTTTTTGTTTTAACAGCTTACCAGTATAGCTCGCATTAATGTTGTCATCTCAAAGTCAGGGACTGGGCTTATTTACAAGGAAGGGACCACGAAACTTGAATCAGAAAATTTGGTAGGTGGACTTTTCCCATTTCATTACAGTACAGCTACAAATGCTCAAACACCAATAAACAAACATGTTACAATCATGATATAACCATTGATTCAGAAAGTGACCAACAAAGGTATATTTGGACAGAGGTGGAAGGCTGGTGTGAAGTTAATTAGGGCTGATATGAACCTAATGACCCGGATGCATGCACCCTCACAAAGAATGCAAATTCCGCTATTGGAAAAAATTATTTTTTCAAAAAATTTCAGCAAAACCTTATCATGTGAACCCTCATTGAAACAAGCTTGATGAGCTCGTTCCTATGCGGGTTCACATGACAGGGTTTTGATAACTTTTTTTGAAAAATGTGAAAAAATACTTTTTAAAATAAAAAATTCTAATGTGTTGGTAATGGATTAAACCAACACAAATAATTACAAAATGTTCTAAGATCTGGTTCACTTTTCTAAGTGTTATTGTTATGCCCTCAACCTCTGAGGGAGGATTTGGGGGAATGGATGGGCACAAGGAACAGGTTCCGGCCAATAATTTTTCCCTGCGTTATGGCCGTTTTTTACACTTTCGACTTTTAGAACATTTTTTTGTCCCACAATACCTTTAGCTCTACTTTGAACATGCCTATGGGGCAGGGGTAGTGACCCGCGCTTTGCATAGCCCTCTTTTCTCATGGTATTCTTAACCCTTTACCCAGTGTAGAAAATATCAAAATTTATTATTTTAAATAAGATTTTTATATGCGCGTTTTGAAAAAACGGTTGTATTATGGTATACTGCTGTCCATCCATCTGTCTGTTCGTCCACATGTCGTACAATAACTCGAAAAAGCTTCGAGCAATTTTTGTGATTTTTTGGTGGAAAGTATATGTTGATGGAAAGAAGCTCTCTTTCGATTTGTGTCACTGTCCAATTTGTAATTCGAGAGTTATGGGACTTTATTCATCAAAATATAGGGAATTTTCCACAATCGCACAATAACTTGAAAATGCTTTGAGCAATTTTCATGATTTTTTGGTGGCTAGTATATGTTGATGGAAGGACTCTCCCTTTCTATTTGTGTCTCTGTCTGATATGTCATTCCAGAGTTATGGGACTTTATTCATCAAAATATAAGCAATTTTCCACTTGTTGAACAATAACTTGAAAATGCTTAGAGCAATTTTCACGATTTTTAGTTGCAAGTATATATTGATAGAAGGAATCTCCCTTTCGATTTGTGTCGCTGTCTGATTTGTCATTCCAGAGTTATGTGACTTTATTCATCAAAATATAGGCAATTTTCCACATGTCGGACAATAACTTGAAAATGATTTGAGCAATTTTCATGATTTTTTGGTTGCAAGTATATGTTGATAATTGGAATCTCCCTTTCGATTTATTTCCAAATTAATGAACACGGTATGTTGTTCGTTATGATTATTGTACAAGAATATTAAAAAAACCTGACAAGTACACATGTATACTCATATTGTGTGCTTCCCTCTTGTAATTAATAATGGGCGTATGATGCGCTAATGGCGCAGCTGTTTATTTATAATATTTTAAAAAATTTCAACAAAACCATATCATGTGACCCCATCATTGGAATGAGCTCAACAAGCTCATTCCAGAGTGGGGTCACATGATATGGTTTTGTTGAATTTTTTTGTAAAACATTATTTTTTTATACGACAACCAATGACCCAGACTAGCTGGCTGGTGCAAACTCGATATTATCAAGGGCCAAACACAAATTTTGAACCCCCAGTCCCCAAAATTTGAATACAAAACCGAAATTTAAAAGTCCTATCCGGCCCTCCATACTTTTACTCTCTGCGCATACGCAATGGTCAAGAAGAGACAGGAATTGGCACAAACATTATTCTTTGTTTCACCCTAATGTCAGTAACAATGAGCTGACATCTATGCTTTAAAATCTCCTTTTTTGAGGATGCCAGACACAAATCAATGCAAGAATTGGTGGATCCAAGGCTGTTAATGGATGATGGAAGTGAACTATGGTGGTTTCAGATGTTAAGGGCTGTAACTTTATAATAATTATAAAAATTATTTCATGTTTCCCATTTTCATGACAAACACCTGACGTCATCATTCTTGCTAATGATTATTCCACTGTTTGTTCAGTTTTCCTTCCCTATCCTTCCATGAACCCGTCTTGTTAAACTCCTAAGCTTTTGGCTATCTTTTTATTGAACTTTTTTATTAAATTTCTTGGGAGTTTAATGTGTATTACAGAATATTTATTCTGTTTATATCCATGGTTAATGCCCTCACCTTAGGGGTGTTAGTGCATCTTCTATCCGATGTATCGTTTTTTCTTCATATGAAGATCTAGCGTTGCATCTGGAAGCATTTAAATTGGTTTCTGACTTTGGGCCTTTTTGTGCCTGATGTCTTGTTTCCTGTTTTTTCCTTGACCTTGTTTACATTGGCAACGTCCTCAAATATATATAGTATTTCACATTAGGTTACTGTAGAATTACTTTAGGATACATTGGTTATTATTCCGGTATTGTTGCTCATATATTTGGATTTTGTCCACATTCAGGATGACCTTGGGCTCATTATGTTCCCTTCGGGAACTTAGGCATTTTTTTCAAAAAATTTTTTATATATTTTTTAATTTAATTTTGATTGCAATTATTCATGTATCTTTATCATATATTTTGTTGTGGAGTTTGTTGGAGTGCTATCGACTTTGCCTTTTGATTGCAGTTATGAAAGCTTACTGCTCTAAATGCAAGGCGAGGAAGGCTTCATCAGATTTACATGCTAGTTGCCTTGCCTGTAGTCGATACACTCCTGTAGTTTCTTGTCCTACTGTGTACTTTGACATGACATACGTTGGAGATGGGTGTCGCGATGCATTGTTGACGGTAAGGTTCTATATTTGAGCTTTATTCTGAAGTGCCGGAACTCTCACCATAATATAATTCACGTTTTTCAGTTTCTATTTCAGAAGAATATCCAGCCAGTTGTGCAAAGATGGAGCCGGTCATCGCTCTTGAAGTCGGACCATTCGGTAGGTAGCGATCCGAGGCTTTATTCATCAGGACGTTCGGAGAAGAGATCTATCTCCAGGATCTCAGTCCCAGGAGTAGCAAGCGGCGAATAAGAAGAAGACCGCTCCTCCTCAAGCCTCGGTAACGGACTTGCTGTTGCAGATTTTGCAGCTGATCACAGCATCCCAGCAAGTGCAAGAGCAGCCTCCCGCAGACTCCGGTGGTGAGCTGACGGACAGTGGTGGGTCGGTCCAGTCATCTGTTCATGCAGATGCAAATGACCAAATGTCACAGCTGAATCAGTCGGATGGTGAAAGGGACAAGGAAGAGGATTACTCTTCCCTTTCGGAACAGCATATGGTAGTGATGAATTTATTTATCACTACTATACTGATTTTGTTCCACTTGATCAGCAAGCTGCGACTACTATAGAGAAACCACTGTCGTCTCTGAAGCAGATTTCGTGTGGAGGAAAAAGGATGTTCTTTCTTTTCCGAAACAGTCTCGACAGTTGTCGGAGGCCTTCGGCCATGTTATCGACTCCATATTCACCTCTCTAGTGCTAAGAGGGATGTGGTTTCATTTGAAACAGTTGGAGATTTCAGAGAGCTCCTCTGCATTTAAATTTAAATGAGCAGGCCGGGGATGAAAATATGTCCCTACCTGCATCGTTCAATATACGCTCGAAAGTGATGGAATGTGCTATTTCATCTAATAGAGCGAATCTGGACGTGATGTCCTACGTAGATCACCTCACCAGAGCTGTGGCGCAATGTCTTAATGGGAAGGAATTCGAGAATTGTTGTTCCTCACTTAGAGTTCTTTCCAGGGCAGTCATGTATACCACGTACAACTCCGCCCTGATGGTGGGAAATTGGGAGTTAATCAGACGTGATGCTGCCCCTGTGTCGTCATCACTTACAGATGACACGGTGAAAAGCTCTCTCCGAGTGGCTCTAGTCTCCAGATATACTCAATTTGATGACGAGCTTTCATTAGTCTATGAACAGGCTACTAGAAAGCTTCCAATACACTGCTACTGAAGTCTGTGTCTCAAGCAGACCAGGGTAAGTGGGGCTGTTCCACTTAATCAATTAAGGGAACTTATCGCGAGGGTACAATATACCCTCTTATACTTACTCTGGAGGTCGTCAGTATAGGGACTGGAATAAGGGCCGTAGGTCTGATCCAGACTATAGGTCAGATGCCCCTAAGATGATGGGATGAGATTCTTCATGGGGAGGATGTAGGTTGTCCTTCCGTAAGCTTTGCTAGTCGTACACGTGATGAATAAGACCTCTATTGCTTACCAGTTGACGAAAGGTTATTATCTTCGCGAGAAACTGGATTTATGTCACGGAAGATTAGTGGGATAAGTGTTGTTTCGAAAGGCCTTTTGCTATGATTCCGAACATAATCCCCACTTACAGGAAGTCCACGTTGGACAATTCTTCCAGCGGATCCTTTCAAAAGGGAGTTGCTCCGAGTGGAGGTACAGGCTCTCTTATTGAAGGAAGCAGTACAAATCATCGAGAATAGACTTCTGTTGCTTTCCACTCAGCAGAAGGTTATCAACCTTGCAAAAAAGTGGATGATAATTGCAGAAGATCAGTGGATGAGTATGTATTCTCAGAAGGTCTGCGGCTATCAGTTCGAGCAAAGCTCCACTTACTACAAGTACGTGTTAGTCAAATCTTCTGGTGAATTCTTCCAGGAGAGTCTCTCCTTGCAGAAGTATAGGCTCTCCTATTGAAGAAAAGCAATAGAGGTCGTTGAAATGTTCTCCAGGTTATTTCAATCACCTGTTTTTCATCTTGAAGTCAGACAAATAGTGCATAGATATATTTTGAGACAGCTGTCTTGTTTGGAATACAGCCTTAGAGGGAATAAGTATGTCTTTTCCCTCTCGGTGTTCTATTCCTTGGCATCAAGACATTTAATGTCATTGTGGACGTCATAGTCGCCTTATGTACTGTTACAGTGGTCATATCTTGCGGCTAGTGTTGTAAGTCTCTGTTTAGTGAGCTTTCAAGGCCGCAAGTGACACAGATATGTCTTCAGGTAGACGAAGACACATAGCTGTTTAGTTACCCTGAGATTACTATCATTTGGGAATTACAGCTGTTAGAATAGCACCTTGTCATTCCCTACCTTTCGCGGCGATGGTTGTAAGTCTCCATTTAGTGAGCTTTCAAGTCGCTAGTTATACCGAGATATCTGTCTTCACGGAGAGGAAGACTTCTAGCAACATTAGCCAGGCTATGACCGCTGTCTTTTGGGAATAAAACCGATAAGGTAGAGTGCTTTTCGGTTTGTTTCCATAGGTGTCATAGACTTGAGTCTTACTATTTACACCATAGTAGCCTAGCTAGAATCATAAGCAAGATTGTTTCAGTATTTATGCAGTGACATAACTGAAATTATTTTCTCTTGGCTGTTAAATAGCGGCTCTTCATTTCCTACCTTGCACGACGACAGTTGTAAGTCTCTGTTCAGTGAGCCTTCAAGATCGCAACTTACACCGATATATCTGTCTTCAACTTATAAGCTATGGCTAGTGTTGCAAGTCTTCTTAGTGAGCCTTTAAGGCCGCAGTTATCAGTCTTTTATTGTCTTCACGTATAGGAAGACCTTTAGCTGCTTCAACTAGGCTGAGTTTGTTATCCATTTGGGCATGATACTATATGTCAGAGGAGGTTATTCCCTTCCTACCAGTATGGTTTGGTGTTAGTTATATGAGACGATAAGCTCTATTAATGACACTGTATTAACCTAGTGTGATTATGTCGATACGGTGTATTTGTTCATCATGGCCCTCTCTGTCCTCAGTGGCATTATAGAGTCAATCAGACGCGAGGAGCCTTGCAGTTCCTATTGTTTTTGATGACTAACACAAGAGCAATTCAAGTAATGCGGGTGAGGAAGATTTACCAACCAGTGGTGGCGCCATGGGGGGGGGGGGGGGGGGGGGTACTTACCCCTCCACTTTTTTCGCCAAGTGGAGTAAAAAATACTATCATTTTAATTTTAGTATTGAACGTTGAAGTGTAATGGTGGGTATGCTTAATTCCATATTTCCAAGTGCACTAAATCAGAGAAGTTTTTAAATTATGTTTGTGCCCCCCCCCCCCCCCCCCCCCTCCCACACACACACACATTAGCTGCAAACAACAAACAAGAGTCGAGGGCCCAAATTGCAACAAGGCATGCCACGTTCAAACGGTCTGAAACCTACCGCTTAAGAGTATTCAAGGAATGCTAGAATCGAGACCGTGCAACGCATCCGTTTGGAATGCAGCCTACTTTCATTTTCGATTTGAGTGTTTGGTGCGAATTTCCAACAGCGTTCTACCGTTACAATGTCACCATGTACAACGTTTTCTATAACTGAAAGACGTAACCAATAAGTTTCAAAAGGATAAAACTGTTTTAATTCCAGAGAACACCATTTACAACGTAAGTTTTAAAAATTTTCTCAACTTCGGGAGGGGTGTCCCGAGGCCACCGTTGCACAGCGTGCAATACCCAACTGTACCCTCTCACTTCTGTAACTCTTGGCAGATGTAGCCAATAACTTTCAAAAGGATAAACTGTTTTAATTCCAGAGAACACCATTTACAACGTAAGTTTTAAAAATTTTCTCAACTTCGGGAGGGGTGTCCCGAGGCCACCGTTGCACAGCGGGCAATACCCAACTGTACCCTCTCACTTCTGTAACTCTGGCAGCGCCACTGTTGCCAACGTGTTAAGAGGTGTTTCCAGGGAAGGACATTTTTAGTTTTCCTCCTGTAAGCATATATATATGCCTTTCATGGCTTCTCGATTGGCAGTTGGGTCATGTTCTAACGGCGACCTCATGGGCACATCCACTTTTTAGTTGGTTTGTTTCCTGTAGTTGTTCGTTTATAAGTTATATACAAGCATATGATTCTTTATCAATAAATTGTTAGCCTTCGCGTACCAGTATGGTTGACATGTCGGTTAACTGGGAGACATTCTCCAATGTGGCAGTTAGTCCACTCTGAAAGTCTAGCTCAGAGCAGTCTGGCCTTTCTTACGACGTGTGAGTTTATTATTCAGTTAACTGCATATTAACGTTGTATTATTCAGTTTCCTGGTTACACTTGTATCACTCGACATAGCTTGGTTACAAGCTGTACTCAGTTGAGTACATGCAGGTTTTCATTGCCCGTGTGCATAATATGTGTATTAGTAGGTAGACGCATTGTTGATATACTATAAATTCTTACTCTGCTTTGAGCTCATGAGAATTTTTGGCTATTTGGATCAGTTTTGGAACTGCCAATAGGCCATTTATGCATATGTTCTCATTTTTGGGGAGCGTTATACGGAATAATATATTCTTCTCCGAACACTCATTGGTTGTTGCAGACTTAGGAACTATGAATTATTTCGGGGTTAGTCTGTGACAGGTATGTTAATCATAGCCCATTCCATGTTCTAATCCAGGTTTCTATGAAGATACAGTACACATTCTCATATATTCGAATGGTTCATTGGAGTGTTATTATTGGAATCAATTGTACACATGATCGGGGCCATCTGTAGGTTGCCCCAGAAGCGTGTTTGCTCTTCAGATACTGTTTAATTGGGATTAATTGGATAAGTGTATGGTCGTACACTGTGTATTACTGGTTTTCATCCTATCTACGTATTCCGACTCTGGTATACATGAGAAGTGTTCTCTGTTAATTACTGGATTTGCCACAATAGCCTTAGCTTCTGAATAGGCATTAAGCACCAATAATTAATAATAATTAATAACAGGGTACTTATTGGGCAATATATTTGGATTATTTAATATCGCTTTGCACTGATTCCAGAGCTCCGTCCTCTTTGTTTTGAAGAATATTCCTTCAAAAAAAGGGGTGTGTGATTTTTCTTGTAAAATCTCCTCCGCTTTGATAAGTGTGTAACTATGAGTGAAGCTGTTTTTGTCTTTAGAATATATCTGATCCTGGATACAGCTTGTTTATTATTTATATATGGTGTATGCTTGTGAGGGTTAGTCTCTCACTCTCAAATAAGCCATTCTAATTTATGGGTCTTAGTCCGGACTAACCTTAAAATTGGGGGGCTCGTTACAGTCAATTTGCATAATCATTCATGCTAAGAATATGGAATTACTTGGATATGGTTCCTTATTTATGATATGTCTTCTCTGTTATTGTTTATAGAGAATCATACATGTAATTCCTTTTAAATTTATTTTCCTTTCACCTTGGAATGCAGGCTTAGGAGCTATATTTGGTCTGCTAATTCTTAAGTCCTAGGCCCTCTGCCTTTTTACGATTCAGCTAGTCTGGGCCATTGGTTGTCGTATAAAAATATGATAAATTTAAAGTAATTTGTATATTTTTATACTTACCAATGGCTCAGACGAGTATGGTCTAACCATGAGTGGGAACTCATACCTCCCCTTTGAGTTATTATTAGTACGCTCATCTACAAAGAATGATGTTGGTGCCAATTCCAGTTTTTAACTGACCACTGCGCATGCGCAGTGGTCAGGAAAAGACCGGAATTGGCACCAATGTATGGAGGGCCAGGTAGGACTGTTGTACCTTAAGGCTCTATTTTTGATCCTCTTTTTTTCCTAATATATATAAATGATATATGTAATTCAACACTTCTGAAAATCTTGACATATGCGGATGACACAACAGCCCATACATCTGGCAGTAACAAAGACAGTTTAATAAATAATATAAATTCGGAGCTTGTAAACATTAGCAGATGGTGTATAGCCAACAAACTTACTCTGAATGCCAATAAAACAAATTTTATCCTGCTTCATCCGAAAGGTGATTCATACAATACTGGAAATAAATCTACATTACTACATCAAACTTCAGTTAAGGCCATTGGAAATGATCATGAAAACACAAGTGTTAAATTTTTAGGCATTCATATAGACGAAAACCTAAATTTCACGGGGGCAAGGGGGGAGGGGACATGGGGGCGTGGTGGCATCGCGTTAACCGGTTCTAATCAGTTCACCGAAGTTAAGCAACGTCGAGCGTGGTTAGTAGTTGGATGGGTGACCATTTCAGCGACTGATTCACGCCCCCGTGTTGTGTTCTTGGGCAAGGCTCTTAACCCTGATTGCCTACCTTGGGGCACGGTGATGCTGTGTACTAGGGTTACTGCATGTCAATGGTGTGCATGTCTTCAACCAATCTAACCCTGCCGGGGGGGGGGAGGGTAAGGAGGGCACAGTGGCATCACGGTAACCGGTTCTTGTCAATTCATGCGCCGTGCTGTGTCCTTGGGCAAGGCACTTAACCCCGATTGCCTACATGGGGGCACGATGACGCATCAACATCAACAGTTCATGTTCTTGGTTTGTTTATATGTTTTAAACATCATAATCTACAGACCAGCAAGGGTGGTGGTGTATTTCGTCCCTTGAGTGCAAGAAGCTTTGCTGTGCTAAAGCATTGCATTTCATTGTTGCACTCAAGGGACAAATTTATCATTTTATTAACTTGGGTAAAATATTAGACTTGAACCGTTTAATTTTTATTTTTTAAAGTTTGCCTTGGTTATAAAAAAGAGAGAGCATGTGGCAACCAGAATGACCATGAAAGAGGGACTGAGAAACAGATTTTTAACTTTTCTAGGCCTCAAAAATGAAGCCAAAAATATGTGCAAAGCAAATGAATTTGGTGGTCGGTTGTTGTAATTTTTAAAACTCCCTGTATTTAACTTTAAGCAAAAAAGGATCAGCAATGGAATTCTCAGAAAAAAGGGATTCAGGGGCATCCCAAGAGATGGACACTCTCACATTTCACTACACAAGAACTGAAGATAGAAACCCATAAAAACTGTACAAAATAATCTAACATTTTGTACCAATCCCCTCCCTCTACTACTTTTAACTGCACCCGGAAATCAACAAAATTAAGGTACAAAATTCAACAAAAATTAAAATATATCTCACATGGCATCAGAAATAAAACCATTTCAACTTATCAATTTTGTCCTTCAAAATTCAGTTACTGGTCTTGCATTTCATCACATAACCATGTTTTTTTTTTGTTTTTTTTTGTTTTTTTTTAATATATACCAGGGAATGGGGCCCACTTCAATACTTGTCTTAATTCTTATTTTAATAGCAGTGGGGATAAATCCCCAGATTTGTACATATGCAGGAGGCGACAAATTTTTTGGCATCTGGGCAAACAAATGATTAAAAAGTATGTGCCCAGTAATGAGTAAACAGAATTCCAGACAGAATCTTAGGGTTTTTAATAATGCTATTATTGAAATTCCTGGGGGCGTGGTGGCTCAGTTGGTAGAGGTGCAGGCTGCAAGCTGAGAGGTCCTCTGTTCGAATCCCACCTGCGGCAACTGCGTTGTGTCCTTGGGCAAGACACTTCACCCCCATTGCCCACATGGGGCACGGTGATGTTGTGTACTGAGGCGTACTGCATGTCGATGGTGCACCTGTCTTCAACCAATGCTAACCCTGCTTGTGTGGAGTTGGTATGTTGGGGAGCTGACTGTTGCTCTCCGTTGCTCGGTGGTTCTCTCCGGGTACTCCGGCTTCCTCCCCTGTAAAACTGTCATGGTCATGGTTAGCCATTGTGCAGAAATTTGTGACCTTCAACACAAATAAATAAATAAATAATTGAAATTCCTACAAACACCAGTATTTTTTTATTGGGAAAATAAGTCACTGCCCAACCGAAACAAATACACCAATAGCGGTACAGTTTCATGTCAGAAGTGCCATAACAGTTCCCAAACTATCTCAAGTCCTCGTACAAAACTCAATATGATATCGGAAAAATCTGTCCGGAACTCTGTTATTTTAATTTCAGAAAACCTCTGGAAACATAATTATCAATTTTTAGCATAATATTTCTTTGGGGGTATGCCTTTGAATTGCCCAAAATTCAATTCCTGCTATAATTTCCAAAATTCTTCCGAAATTATCTGAATATGTGGATATTCTGCTTTGCAACACTTATTTAATGGGGAAGGAAACCCATAAAGGGTATAAGCATTCTGTGTGACCGAAGCCACCAGCACCCCCAAGCACATCTGCAACTCCGTAGCCACTTTCAGTGCAACTTCCCCCAAGTAGAGAGGAGTACCCCTACTGCCAAATTCATCTCCCCCTGGAAATACGGAGTGTCAGATTCCAATACCAGCCGATTTAGTGGGATGGCTTTTACACCGTCCCACTGTTCTGGTTTAAAGTATAAACATTTTGGGCCTATACTGATGTATGCATTAGGGAAGTGGTTTACCCACCTCTCGACCACATCCCTGCTGGAGTGAAACAATGTAGGTGAATTTTTTGTTGCTTACCTACGCTATCCATCATCATCAGTGCGAGAGAATTTACTTCCCTCCCTAAGTAATCACCCGAGGGACCCCTCAAATGCAGCTCAACGGGCTTAGACAGAGCTGCCAACTTCAACAACCCCGCTAATACCAAATCTTGTTGATACCATGTATCAACCGGCTCCGTTCTATCTTGCCCCACCTCACCTAAACCTGCAGCATATGGGAGCAAGCCCATTATTGGAAACATGAGGCTTTCTAATTCTACCAGGGAATATTCCTTACATGACGGGATGAAGGCCAATCACTGCCTTCATACCAGGATCCCCGAGAAGTTCCTCTGGCCTAGGGTAGGTGGACAGATCACTGTAAACTACCACCCCACCCACAACAGGCAAAGGACAAGTTGTAGGTCGACCACCATTAAGGGAGATAACCTCCCTAGCTGACAAATTAGGTTTATGAAACCTTTGGTGAACCCTATCTAAATGAAAATGAGTATCCACCAGATTCATGGAGCACGATTCCCTGGAAGATCTAGGGGGAGAAAAGCCTGGAGGGACTCCCGTCAAAGCACTAGCTGTTGGAATAGCAGGAGGACCTGGATTACCTCCCACCATGGGACTAACCACCGAGGAAATGGCAGGAAAAACGACTGACACACCTTCCGAGGAATGAGGTATAGCCGAAGAGACTGAAGAGACTGGAAGAGGCACTAAATGACCCCCCCCCCCCCCCCAGGAACTAACTGTGGGAGCCGTCGAAGTAAAAATGGGGGGGAACTTCTGAGGGACCAGTAGCTGAAGAAGTAAGTCTAGCGGGAGAAAATACTGAAGAAACCTCTGAGGAATCTCCCACTGAAGAATCTGCAACTGAGCAGGCAAGCATCTCCACCACCATTCATGACCGAATATGCGATGTCACTACCAAATTCTCTTGGGGTTCCAGG
Organism: Pictodentalium vernedei; assembly: GCA_031216915.1. Taxonomy (NCBI): domain Eukaryota; kingdom Metazoa; phylum Mollusca; class Scaphopoda; order Dentaliida; family Dentaliidae; genus Pictodentalium; species Pictodentalium vernedei. The sequence continues at coordinate 461,176,601 of CM062296.1, read as the reverse complement.
GAGCAAAAATCGTCCCTGACCACGGTTTGATGTTTTGAAGGGGGTGACACTGGAGACGTCACCCTAGAACTGCAATCTGGGATACACTGATTCATTAGTCTGAGTGCTCTCTGAGGCATTTGCTTCAGGGGCTTTTGAAACCTATTCCCTGATGGACGTGATCTCCTCGTCTCCTCGATTTTAATTTGTAGGAACATTAAACTCCTCCAATGCACAAACCCAGCTGGTGTAGCTAGGTGACCTAAATTTCCTGCAGGAGGGAATAGAGTTCTTGGCACCCACTCGAAAAGGCCTTCCAACTCCTGCATACGTTCAACAAAATGAGGTGTTACGTCCAATGGGAAACGGGAATATTCCCGATTAACCAATTCTTGTAATCCTAAATAACCCATCTTAAGGGGAGCTGTCATCCTCTCAAAAGCTCGGGCAATGGTCTGAGGACTGAAATATTGCCCTTCAGACTGTGGCATCCACAAAGCAGTGGGGAGATAATCCCCTTGGCAGTGTTTCTGCAACTGCCTTACCTTAGCCCCCACAACTTGGCAGAGGACACACAGATGGTGGTCCCTTTAACTTAGGGGGGGAATTTGACAGATTTTAGGTAAAAAAGAACATCATCCTCTCCCACCTCCAATATTGAAGAGAATCTTTTATCTTTTCTTTGAGTACTAACTTGTACTTCTGTGTCTGGCACCTGGACTAATTCCTTGTCAGTGAGGGGTGAGGGCACCCTCTCGGAATCTGCAATAACTGTAATGCCCACTCCATCGGGCTCTTTCTTGGATTCACTTGAAACATTCCCTCCTCCCCCCAGGTCAAACGGTTTTGTTATATACTCTGATATGGAGGCACTAAGTGTACATTGGATTTGTTTCACCAAATTAGAGGGAATTATTACTTTTTCCAATAACCTGACCTTCACTCCCTCCCTCATTTTTGATTGTCTCAACTGAATGGGAATTTCCTCTCTTTCCTTTCCCAAATACATCATATTGTTAGCCAGATCTAATTGGGTACCCTGTCCATGCAAGAAATCAAGACCCAAAATAATTGGAGTAGAAACAGGGGCTACATAAAAATTCCTGATGTACCAATTTTTTCCCACTTTCATCTTGATGGGTCCTACTATTTGTCCAGAGATAGTTCCAAATTCTCTGCCTGGAGTTCGTACTTTAATGCCCTTCAACATGCGAGGGTGTTCATCAAAAAGCTCTAAAAGTTTGTCAGAAAACACTGTTACCTGAGCCCATGTGTCAATAAGAGCATCTAATTTGACATTTTCTAATATCACTGGTACTGTATAGTACAACGAAGTATCTACTTGGTTAATCGTTATACTATCTGGCATCTCATTTAATGTTTCCTCTTTTGGGAAGAAATGTCCAGGGAATTTGTCCCTAGCAATGACAAGATTATGGCCTATATTTAAATCAGGAGTCGGCAAACGGCCTACATTTCCAACTCGTTCTCGTTTAAATCATCCTCTGAATCGTCCGTAATTTTGACGATTGGTGAAATTCGGGTATTGGGGGCATTTGGTGACCCTGATGGTGTAGAAGGTTTTGAAGCTGACCGATTACATGGGTTTCTGGAAGGGCACTCTCTTGAAAAATGGGACATAGACCCATATGTCCAACAACCCCTCCTCCCAGGTGAGGGAGATCGACTCCTTGATCTGTTTAGAGTCTGACCTGGTTCAGTCATTTGGGAAATCTTTATGGTCAGGGTAGCCATACTGTCATTTAAATTTGATAATACTGTGCCAATTGATCTAAATTCAGTGATTGTTTCACCAGAAAATTTCTTAATTCAGTTGTAATTCAGACACAACACTTTGGGTATCCTGAGGCTGGGGCTCTATTGTATTGGGTCATACTGGTGGAGTAGGCACCCGAGCCGACTGTACACGGGGGTGTAAGTTATCCCATGAAAGGGATGCAATCTGAGTGAGACCCCTGGATTCTGGAGCTAATTCCCTCACATTTCCATAAATTGCCAAAGATTTAATTTAATAACCATTTAATTTGATCGATAGCTTCCTCGACTGTTTTTGGACGCTGATTTGCTGTGTAATGCCCTGACCCTTTATCTAGTGCACCATGGCAGAAACGCATAACAGCCTGGCAAAACATGTGTTCTTCGGGCAGATGCCCAAATGCTTTTTCGGCCATTGTCAAAATCTGATCAGCCCATTCTTCTAGGGTTATGTCTGGTTGCTGCTGGGCTTGATTGAACTGCATTTGTGCAGTCTCAGGGAGTTTGAAGTGCTTTTCTAACTTGTCCAGCACATCCACAAAATAGATTTGTGGGTCTTGACGAATTAATGGTAGCAAAGTACTCCCTTGCTTTGCCATCCAAACACCAACAAAGGTTGTCCTTACATTCTCCCATAGTCCATTCTTGCATGTCTGCAAATTGCATGAACTTCATTTGAAATGTTTGCCATCTGGTGGTCCCATTATATTCTAAGCTCTTGGGAAAGTTAGGCATCCTACGATGATACCTATTGTTCGGGTCTCTCATCTCTCGCATTTGGGGATGTTGTCCCCCAAATTGACAGTACATAAGTTGGGGGTCATGGGCATACCTCTCACCTCTCCCCCACCTGTCCCCTTGTGGATGATAAGCATCTCCATCCCCACAACACGGCTGGTACACCCGAGGGGGTGGGTCATAAGCATATCTATATCTGCCTTGAGAAAGCTAGCAGTTTTCTTGAAAGTCATCTCTGTAATTTGCCTCTCCTCCCCTTCTTCAAAAAAGGGTCTATTCTGCCTAACTGGGCATCTATCCTCAAATCAGCCCCCCCCCCCCCCCCCCATCTAATCATGTTGGAATTCACCTCCTGTCTGTTGGGTATTGGATTAGGTGAAACTCTGTCTCTACCACCACTCCCACCATTTTGGAAAGCATCATAATCAGAACCCACCGATTCTATAAGGCGGTGGAGGGTCAGTATCAGGTAGCAGCATCTGGGACTGGACCCGGTCTATTTGAAACAGAACTCTGAAATGGCCTGCCTCTAATATGCCAAGCAGGTGTTAATGAGGGATCGTCGCAGGACTACCTATTCTCCCCCACACCATTTCTGGATGCTCGATGATGTGGGGGCGTTCAGGTCGAGACCAAGTTGGTTTCTCCCGCCCTGGAAAGCGCCAAAGGGCCACTCACCACTTTCCCACACTGAGGAACTTGATCCTCTACCTCAATGCATCGAGAACAATTTGAACGGGGATTTTCATCCCCCGGAGTATGTGGGGCGAAATTGTTGGTACTCAAAAGGGCCCTAGTCACCTTTAAACCAGGAACCTCTCTCAGAGTGCTTTCTGAAAAAATTCCTAACTGAGCATGTTTTTGCACCAGCTGGCGAGCTCTGGGGACATCAAACCCAGGTAAGGCAAAAAATCCCATGAAATCACATGTATTTATATAAATTTGTGGTTCGGGTACACTAGATTCTGATCATGTGTAATTGCCGTAGCCAGTTTTTCTCACCCAAAATAATTTTTGTCAATATCGACAACAAAATGTGAAAAAAAAATTCATTTGGGAAATTCCCAACAATGTGACAAAAAAAATACAAAACAAATGTAAAAAAACAATATTGCAAACTAAATGGAAAACAAATCAAAAGAAATTTTCATTGGATGGGTAAGTGAAAAGACTAGATTAACTGCGATTAAAATTGGCGGATTCGTGTGTCAACAAGACAAAGGCAACATGGCCGTGAATGGCAAGTTTGAAACTTGAAAAGTTTCAAACGTCAGCCCACACAAATTCGGTATTGTCGTTGCGTCAATGTGGTAATTTTGGGGGGTATAATCTTAATATACTAACAATTATCTATACCACCCTTTTACCAGCTAGTCACAAGCTCATCTAGTGGGTTATTTCCTCCAACGGACGGGTACTTTTAACTCACCTAATGATAATTCAGCAACCAGATAAACAATGACGACTGGGTTTCCTCTTCCAATCCAGTATATATACCACTCTCTTGGTGACGTCACCAGTTCTCTTTACTCTTCTGACCAGTTTATCATTCCAATTGCTGATTCCATGTTGAAGGAGTAATTATAGAGGCAAATTATGCTACATTTCCCCAAGTTTTCTAAATAAACCATCCTCCAAATAACCAAGGGATTATAAAGTCCCTACCCTAAAGTGCAAAAGCGTGTAAGGAGACAAACTCCCTGTATTTAACTTAATCAAAAAAGGATCAGCAATGGAATTCTCAGAAAAAAGGGATTCAGGAGCATCCCAAGAGATGGACACTCTCACATTTCACTACACAAGAACTGAAGATAGAAACCCATAAAAACTGTACAAAATAATCTAACATTTTGTACCAATCCCCTCCCTCTACTACTTTTAACTGCACCTGAAAATCAACAAAATTAAGGTACAAAAATTACAAAATTCAACAAAAATTAAAATATATCTCACATGGCATCAGAAATAAAACCATTTCAACTTATCAATTTTGTCCTTCGAAATCCAGTAACTGGTCTTGCATTTCATCACTTAACCATGTTTTTTTTTTTTAAATATATACCAGGGAAGGGTAGTTGTGATAATTATTAGTATATTAAGATTACCACATTTTCGTATGGTAAATAATTTGGTATTTGATAATTTTTTTCAGTTTATAGTTCCCTGGGAAGTGAAGTGAAGCAGTGCCTGTTTACTGCGGTAAACAGGCTCTGTTTTACTGGTAAAATGGGACCCAGTCACCAATGCTTGGGAGGTGCAAACCCTCTCTAAAATGGGCAACATGGCTTATTAATGCTCACCCCTGGTCTTGAATTCATACTCATGTTGTGGTCATGATTAGCCATTGTGCAAAAATATGTGACCTTAAACACCAATACTAATAAATATTCAGTTAATATTGTTAATCTATGAAACATTATTGAATTAAAAGGTTGTCAATGTATTTTCGTTTCAGTAATGCTGGTTTGCACTATCTCAAAAGGAAATTAGACGAGAAGTCAGAAATGTCTTTGCAGATGCCATAGACAGATTTGAACAATCAGAAAAGAAACTGAAAGCAATCCTAACAATAAAGTCTTGAGTTAATGAACATGTTTTATTGTTTTTGTTTACCATTAAAGGTCTATTTCCAACTCTTCCGACCTCAGAACAGGTGCCCTTAACATGCCATCAAGAGGAGGTCTTTATGAGAATAGATAAATTACCCAAGCGGTGGTTTCTAATTAAGCCAAGGCTTATCTAGAAAGCACTGATTAGAAATGGAATAGTGACATTCTCACAATTTCTCAGCATTATTGACTTGGGTTTCATGTTGCTACAACAACCAAGGTAACCGCACAAGGTGTCAATTTCAGTTTTGTGAGGAAGATTGTGCATAAATGTGAAGTCTTCCATGCGCACTGTTCCTCACGACACTGAAATTGACATCTTGTGATGTTACCTTAAATGCTGAAGTACTGTGAAACCCTCACCAACCAATGCATGCACGCGATCAAACCTCTTTGTATGAGAAGTTTGAAATGCGCCGTGGTCCAAGTTTTTTTTAATAAATGAGATGGCTTCATAGACTGAAATCCAAATTGAAACTTGTAAGTTCGCCGAGTCATATTTATCACTTTGAATAACCTGTTTTTTCATGGAGCAGTAGAAACATGTAAATCAGTACAAATATGTGAATGCATTTTTAGCTCACTGAAGGGAGCTAAACTGATCACTTGCCATCCGTTGTCCGTCGTCGTCATAAACATTTTTTAAATGACTTCTCCTCTGAAACTGCTAGGTTAATTTGCTCAAAACTTTGTATGGATGTTCATTACCATATGTCAATTCAAGTTTGTTTAAATGAAATGGACATGCCCACTAGGGGCTCCATAGGGGGCATAACTCCGATAGCACCCCATGTATATTAGAGAAATTACTAAAAAATCATCTTCTCCCACACAAGTGGGCAGAATCATTTGATATTTGGTATACGGCATTATGGGGTGGATCTGATTCAAGTTTGTTCAAATCGCCTCCCCCCCCCCCCCCCTGAATTCATATTTGGGCTCACTATAGAAGCCCAAATTCGAACTTAGTGCATTTCAGGCCAATTTCTTAAAAAAATTTCTTCTCCAGATCCAGCAGGCAGAATCTTTTGATATTTGGTATGCAACATTGTGGGGTGGATCTGATTCAAGTTTGTTCAAATCGGATGCCTGAATTCATATTTGGGCTCACTATAGAAGCTCGAATTTGAACTTAGTGCATTTCAGACAAATTTCTTAAAAAATCTTCTTCTCCAGATCCAGCAGGCAGAATCTTTTGATATTTGGTATGCAACATTGTGGGGTGGATCTGATTCAAGTTTGTTCAACGCGGCCCCCTGGGTTTATATTTGGGCTCAGTATAGGAGCCCAAATTTGAACTTAGTGCATTTCCGGCAAATTTCTTTAAAAATCTTCTCAAGATCCAGCAGGCAGAATCTTTTGATATTGGGTATGCGGCATGCTTAGGGGGGTGAGATTCAAGTTTGTTCAAGCCAAGTCACTGGGTTCATATTTGGGCTCACTGTGGTAGCCCGAATTATAACTTAGTTCAAAATGAGGAATTTTCTTTAAAAATCTTCTTCAGATCCAGCAAATTCAAGTTTGTTCAAGCCATGTCCCTAGTTCCATGAAATTTGTCTCTCATCACTTCATTCCTTTGTAGTGTTGATGAACCATGTCTAACTGAATGTGACCCAAATACTTCTTTGAACCACTTTGGCCGGTGAGCGATTTAGGCTCCTTGGGGCCTCTTGTTATACATCAAATGCATTGACAAATTGATTAGGGCTGGGTGGGGGTGGGTTTTCGGTTTTCCAGTTTGTTTTTAGCTGACCGAAGGGAGCTCAACTTATCACTTGCCGTCTGTCGTCATGAACATTTTTCAGATGACTTCTCCTCTGAAACCGCTTGTCCGATTTTCACGAAACTTTATGTGGATGTTCATTACTATATGGCAATTCATGTTTGTTCAAATGAAATGGCCATGTCCCTTGGGGGCTCTGTATGGGGCATAACTCTGATAGCACCGTATGAATTATAGACAAATTTTAAAAAAATCTTCTCCAGAACCAGTGGGCAGAATCTTTTGATAATTGGTATGCAGCATCTTGGTATGGCTCTGATTCAAGTTTGTTCAAATCGGCCCCCTGGATTCATTTTTGGGCTCACTATAGAAGCCCAAATTCGAACTTAGTGCATTTCAGGCAAATTTCTTAAAAAATCTTTTTCACCAGATCCAGCAGGCAGAATCTTTTGATATTTGGTATGCAACATTGTGGGGTGGATCTGATTCAAGTTTGTTCAAATCGGCCCCCTGGATTTATATTTGGGCTCAGTATAGAAGCCCGAATTCGAACTTAGTGCATTTCAGGCAAATTTCTTAAAAAATCTTCTTCTCCAGATCCAGCAGGCAGAATCTTTTGATATTTGTTATGCAACATTGTGGGGTGGATCTGATTCAAGTTTGTTCAAATAGGCCCACTGGGTTCATATTTGGGCTCAGTATAGAAGCCCGAATTCGAACTTAGTGCATTTCAGGCAAATTTCTTAAAAAATCTTCTTCTCCAGATCCAGCAGGCAGAATCTTTTGATATTTGGTATGCAACATTGTGGGGTGGATCTGATTTAAGTGTGTTCAAATCGGCTCCTTGGGTTTATATTTGGGCTCAGTATAGGAGCCCAATTTGAACTTAGTGCATTTCAGGCAAATTTCTTTAAAAATCTTCTTCTCAAGATCCAGCAGGCAGAATCTTTTGATATTGGGTATGCAGCATGCTTGGGGGGGGGGGGGGGGGGGGGGTGGAGGTGAGATTCAAGTTTGTTCAAGCCAAGTGCCTGGTTCATATTTGGGCTCACTGGTGTAGCCCGAATTATAACTTAGTTCAAAATGAGGAATTTTCTTTAAAAATCTTCTTCTTCAGATCCAGCAGTCGGAATGTTTTAATATTTGGTATGCAGCATCCTTGGGGGGGGGGGGGGGGGGGGGGAGTGTGGGGGGGGGGGGGTGAGATCAGTTTGTTCAAGCCATGTCCCTGGGCCATATTTGGGCTCACTGTGGGAGCTTGAATTGTAACTTAGTTCGAAATGAGGAATTTTCTTAAAAAAATCCTCTTCTTCAGCAGCAGTCGGAATGTTTTGATATGTCGTGTGTAGCATCCTTGGGGGGGGGGGGGGGGGGGAGAGATTCAAGTTTGTTAAAGCCAGGTCCTGGGTCCATATTTGGGCTCCCTAACTTAGTCAATATGAGGAATTTTTTCTTTAAAAATCTTCTTCTGATTCAGCAGTCCGAATGTTTTGATATTTGGCATGCAGCATCCTTGGGGGTGAGATTCAAGTTTGTTCAAGCCAAGTCCCTTGGTTCACATTTGGGCTCACTGTGGGAATGATAACTTAGTTCAAAATGAAGAAATTTATTTATTTATTTATTTATTTATTGGTGCTTTACGCCACACCAGCAGCTTAGGCTATTTCGTGGCGATGAAAGTATGTATTTGAAAAAGACCATTGATTGAAGTATGAAATGAAAGGAATAAGAGGTTTAAAAATGATGAGTGTGAAACATAATGAGAAAATGAGACCAGTTGTACAAAAAATGCTGTGTAAATCAACCTATGAATTAAATATGGATAGATGAAATTTAAAAAGGTATAAATAATTTAAAATCTATTAAAAAGGTTGATTACTTTCAAGAATGAGATGACTTTAATTTTCTTTAAAAATCTTCTTCTTCAGATCCAGCAGATGAATGCTTTTGATATTTGGTATGCAACATCCTTGGGGGGGGGGGGGGGGGGGGTAAGATTCAAGTTTGTTCAAGCCATGGCCCCAGTTCCATAAAATTTGTCTCTCATGACTTCATTCCTTTGTAGTGTTGATGAACCATGTCTAACTGAATGTGACCCCCAAATACTTCTTTGAACCACTTTGGCCGGTGAGCGATTAAGGCTCCCTAGGGCCTCTTGTTGATTTTTTGTGGCAAACTGGAATACCGAACCACAAGACCCAGCAAAAACCTGGCCGTACGGTTTTACTGTGTATGTCCATAGACGGATCAAACTATCTGAGTGGAAGGAAACTGAACTCGTGACCACTATGGATTCTCCTCAAAGCAAAGCGAGAAATGCATCGTGTTCTCGTTGTCAAATTTGCACAAAAGGTGACAATGAGAACACAACATAGATAAACTTTATTCATTTGTTACTCTAATTTCTTGGTGTTTTTTTTTAACTGAATAGGTTTAGCAACTGATCCCCATGAACGACTAAAAATAATCAAAGGGCCGGTTTGGATGAAGCTAATGGAACTACTTACAAACAGGGTTTTTGTGGTGAGTGGTCATACAAACTGTTGAATATTTTTTCCACATTAGGGAGCCTGATAAGAACTATCTGTTCTTAACACCTAGAAACACCAAACCAAAACCGAATCTGAAAATTTAAAACTTCCCAACTCTAAAAATGATATATACTATTCATAAAAAGTAGGGGATATTTGATAAAAATGAGGTATATGAAGAAATATATTTATATTTTCATCCGAGAGAGTTGGGGCATTGCACTGTGACATCTGGTGAATGATTTCAGTGATAGTTTGGTATCTGACAAGCACACATTCCACGCACTGAACTGTAGAAGACATGGACAGTCAGTCCTTCACTCCTTGACCTCAGTGCCTTGTAAATCCTCCTCGGTTCGCGAGACAATACTCCTCACCAAACCACCAATATCAGCTTGACTGATGTTATTCCATTCTTCCTGCAGTGCAGCGGCGAGTTCCTGAACATTGGTAGGGGCTGTTTGCATTGTCATAGATGCCTGCCAAGCATATCCCAGACATGCTTGATTGGTGAAAGGTCTGGACTTAATGCTGGCCAAGGCAGTGTAGTGATGTTCTGCTCCTGGAGGAACTCTGTAGTGAGATGGGCCCTTTGTGCTCTTGCATAGTCATCTAGGAAAATGAATCGACCCCCGTGACGTCACGCAAATAGCACCACATGAGCTGCTAACATTTTGTCATGGTGGTACTCCCCCTGTGCACACCCTTGGGTGACAAGTAATTCTGTTCTGCTTGTCATAGTTATGCCTCTTCATACCACAACCGATCCACCACCAAAATGATCAGCTGCCTAATGGTTACGTCATGATATCGTTCGTTCTGCCACCACCACACTCTGTTTCGTCTGTCAAGGACGTCGAAGTGAACCTCGATTCATCGGAAAACATAACATTGCTCCACTGATGATTGGGTCAGCTCTGTCATACAAAACACCAATTACACCTTGCTGCGATGTGACGTTCAGACAAACATGGAATTATTCGAGGTCGTCAAGCATAAAGAATCCAGCTGGGTAGGCGATTTCGAATAGTTTGATCACTGACTCACAAATCTGTTGCTCGGTGTTGCTGCTGTCCAATTTCTGAGGCACTTTGATGGCGGTTACTTTATGCTGTGGTTTGGATGAAACGATCCTGGTTAGCAGTTGTCGCCCTTGGACAACCTGACAAACGTGTCATCAACCTTGTCTGTCTGACAGTAGCGTGACCACAACCTGCTGATCACCGATGGAGTAACATTGAGAATTTGCGCCACTGCAGTCTGTCTTTTGCAATCTTCCAACATGCCAACAGCACATAAATGTTCGAAAAGTGTCAGTCTTTGCATACCTTAAAAGTTACGTTTCAACCAGAAACTATTGATGAATGATGACAATCATGATCCACACCAAACTTGGTAACATATTGATATGTCCAATCACTTATATCCAATACCATTTTCCAAAAATATCAATATCAGTTTGGATCTCCCCTACATTTTTTTTTTAATAGTATATTTACTTAACCTGACCCACTCCACTTGGATGCCACAATTAGATCCCTGCAAAAAATATTTGATTTGATCATCAAATTCGATTCGACAATCAGCGGCCGAATATTATCAATATCTTCATTTTATTTTTTCAATGTTTTTATCGTTGAAATGCAACAGATATCAATGCAAATTAAATCTAGGTTTAAATTATTAGCTCATCTGACTGAAAGTCAGGGTGAGCTTTTCTGATCACTCTTCGTCCGTCGTCCATCCATCCGTCTGTCCATCCGTCCATTGTCCTGCGTGAAGGTGGTGTTTGAGCCTCTTTCTCCTAAACCACTGGCCACATTTTAATTGAATTTCATGTAAATAGTGGTTATATAGGGGCATTTTGATTTTTATGCAAATTAGTTTTCGGCTCATATTGAGCAGAGGGGTAGAGAAAAAATGGCCAAATTTTTTGAAAATCTTCTAATGATCCACCAGTAGCAGAGACTTGATATGTGGTATACAGAGTCCTATATATTTAGAATCAAGTTTGTTCAAGAGAAGTTTGTCGAGCATTATTTGCCTTTGTTATTGGAGGGGCAAAAATTTTGGCCCCGCGTAAAATTTCTATTTTCAGAACCGTGAGGTCAGTTTGAACCAAATTTGATATGAGATGATAGTGGGTCATAAACATTTTCTCATTGCCCCGTGGGAACCTTGGGAGCTAAAAATAGGAAAAACCTTAAAACTGCCATATCTCCAAAACTACACGGCACAAAGAATTCTTATTTTTGTATAAAGCTGACTTTTATCCAGTAACCAGAAAAAAATCCCTATCGGTTTGATCACAAGGTACTTTTTCAGGTCTTTAAAAAAGTGCTGAGTCAGGACTTTTTAACACTGTAGGCAGTGGACCAGGATCTCAAACTCGGAACCTCTAGCATAGAAGTCCAACAGTCTACTACTGAGCCACCATGCTTCCTAACCTCTATAGTCGAAATTAGGAGAGATATTGGTGAAAACATTGAGGTGCGTAACCAACAAAAGTGATTCATATATTAAGACATACTTCAGTAATAGTAAACAGAATCACAAAAATATGATTTGTGCTGCATTTCTTTCATTCCACTTGCATTTGAAGTGGAAACCATAAACCGGGGCAGTTTTTTGTGTATTTTGAAGCGATGTGTAAAGCGGATATATGCACAACAATCTATCCCTCAAAACCACGGTAAGAGCTTAGTGAATCCTGAAAAAATAAGGAGATGTTGACTTTTGCTAAAATGTAGTTTTTCTTGTAAAATTTTTGCATCTTCACCCAAATCCCACTGACAGAACAAGGAAGATCCCACCAGTGGTGGCACCATGATCTGAAATCTGGGGGACCATGCTAGCTAGTGAAGGGATGGGGAATCTCTGGACTGAGGACTCTGCGCTTGTACTGAGGGAAAGAAATCCAAGGAATTCTTTCCAAATTTGTGGGTGTGGGGAGCAAATGGGATTGTGGGGAGGGTTAGGGTGCAGTTTTACCTAGAAACCCCATGGTTCCTCCACTGGATCCCACTAACTTGGTTTTCCGTGTCTGATAGGTCTATTTATGGATTTTGAAATATTAAAGTAAATTCTCTTAGTGTAACCTGGTTCTGTTGTAGAGATGACAACACGGTTATATATATAAATTCACATGGGTTCTGTTTATTGTCAAAATATCACATCAGGAAATGTTTATCATACAGATGAACATGAACCCCTATAAATAAAACAAAATACACAAGTATAAATACAAAGTTATCACAGCCATGTCAGAAGATCAACACTGTCTTAAATAATTGAAGACAAACTGTCTAATCACTTGAGCTCCAAGAGCTCACAAGCTGACATACCTCAGTGGAACAAGCTCTGAGAGCTTATTCCACAAAGGCATGGCAACCGATGAGCTCCTCTGAGTGTATACTATAAATAAATACACAAGCTCACATAAAGGAGATATGAGCCAATGGGCCACACTGGGACAAGCTCCAAGAGCTCATTCCATTGAGGCACATCAGATGATAAGCTCCTAGGATGTAGCGCTGTGAAATCCACAGCAGGTGCCAACCAACGGGCACAGACAGGTGAGCCACACTGGAGCAACCTCAATAAGCTCATTCCAGTGAGGCACACCGATGTGTGGCCTCTTGGCACCACTGTCCAATATACATCCAACAATATGTCAATGTAAATATATTCAACAGTGTTGAGAGGTAAGCTTCAGGGAATTACTTCTTTAAATAAAATACAAAAGATAGAGATACAATATCCACTATGTTACGCTAACTCGGAATGAGCTGCATATACATGCATCCACAGCACAGGCTAACTTGGTGAAGGATCACCAAGTTATCCTGTGACCACCTGGACTGTTTAATCAACAGCCATAACCTTGAAGCAATTCGTGAGTTTACGAATAAATTCTTTACAGATTGGTGCTCAATGTTACTTTGAGCTGGCAAAGCTTTATATATTTACAAGTTAAAATCCAATTCAGCTAAGTTCAAGATTTACATACTGAGCTGATAAATAAAACAAGTACACAATCTACCAAATGAGACAACTAGAAATTGCCTTTTTAAATTAGCAGCCAGACAGCTCTGTATGTTTACAGTTATTTTTATTTATCAGTGTTAAGGTCGCATACTTATGTGCAATTGCTAACTGTAACCACAACATGGATATTAACCAAATTCTAGCCAATCGTTCATACCCATCCTATTTTACCAGTAAAGCAGAGCTTGTTTACCAAAGTAAACAAGCACAGCCTCACTACCTGTGGTTCCCATGGGGAAACAGTTATATAAATATATATTTAGCTAACAATGCATACCATCAGTGTGACAAGGTAGTTCCCTTCCAGCTGTCTATAGCACTTCCATGGTACAGTCACTTTGGGTACGCAGATCCAAAACCTGCATAATAAATATGGTACTAAATATCGGAATAGTACAAAGCATAATAAAATTGGTCCTATCATCCGCAGTGGTGTGTTGGACAATGTGTTATGCACAGCAGAACACATTGGACAACACCGCACTGAGGATAACAAGAGTTCTAAATAATTTCCACATTATGCCAAACTAACGAACGTATTACTAAATAATGCAACAAATTGTAATAAAATAATTTGCAATTACAAAATACAAACTTTTTACGGAATGGAAACTCCACACTACAGCAATCACAACTAAGCAAAAATACTGCTGTATCGTAATGAATTGTGGATAGCTCAACCAGACCAGTGCTTCACAAATGTGAAACACTGGGCTGACTGAGCAATCAACCAGTCTGCAAAATTTAGCAACAAAAACCCAAATTAATATGAAGATAACTAAGGAAGTCACTGTACCTGGAAACCAGAAATATTTATCCCTATTCCTCCTGAGAATCACATTATGAACAGGAAATGTCAGGAATCAGAATATCAACAATACAATCTGTTTACTAGTAATTTCACAAATAATAAAATACGAAACATTTACAAAACAACACAGCTTTCAGAAGGAAGATTGATGGTATCCCAGCCTGTACCTAACATTCTGCTCAATGCAGGTAAAACACAGTAGAGTGGAAACCAATTATCCAATCAGATTGCCTTGGACAAGTTTTAGTGCTAAAAATACACAAATGTTACTGCAGTGGTCAGTGAGAGTAACTGAAAAAGCATGCAGTGTCATTGCCAGTGAAGCAAAATTATATACAATCAAAGCACACTCTGGACCTCATTGACCTAAAATAAAACTTGACATCATTCTCCACAGTTAAGGCCTAATCAACTGCTATCAGTAAATGGAACAAGCATTTAGTTATGCTTGAAGTTAAAACCTGAAAATGTATTGGAATAATCTCTGGGAACACCAAATTAATCCCACATTGATTGTTCCGCATAAACCTAAAATGTACAATAAATTACATGAGTCTGTGGGACTTGACTGAAACTAAAAGTATAACATTAACCCCTTTACCTGTACCTGCCACATAGCTCCCCCCTTTAAAAAATGTCGTCCCTGACATTCATTCCTTTGTTATCAGAGACAAAACAGCCTCACACAATTTGCTGTCATTGTCTCTAAAAAATCCATCACTGCTCAATGATTGTAGCAGTTTAACCTTTTCCTTCCAATCTTGCTGGGTTGTCTGAACCATGCTGTACTCTCCTGATGCTATCCATGCAGGTTGCTTCTTTGACCGAGTCGATGTTCTTGTAGCTGGTATTGGTAAAGTTCCTGTTTCACCTATTGCAGCATCTGTATCAGTATTACTGTCATCTTGAGGACCAGCATGATCAATATCAGTAGTGGGTTCCACACTTCTGTCATCAAGCTGCGACCCCATACTTTCATCAGGAATTGATGAATCACTACCAGGAATTTGATCATCATCACCACCATTATTGTGACCATGGGCGTCCCCATTATGATCTTGTTCCTGGTACTCCTCAACAGATCCAAGCCTGTCACCTGGTTGTTGAGAAGAAAACTGGATATCATTATTCTGGCCGGCCTCATTCCCAGAATGACTGAGAATATCATTATTTTTCTGAGGTATAACGTAAGTAAATTCCTCCTCACTATCTGTACTTTCCACTTCTACTCGGTCAAATGGCTGTGGTTTTGCAATGGTTCTCCGTGGTAGTGGTTTCGGTACTGTGTCAACATTGTCCTTCTGCTTGTGTTCATTTCTTCGAGGTACTGGTTTCGGAACAATTGAAATTTCACCATTGTCATCATTGAGGAAACCAATAGGAAGAAGTAGATTGCGATGCAAAATTTTCTTCTTACCTTCACCATCTTCTCTAAGGATTTCATATACAGGGATGTTCTTGTTAGGCTGGTTAATAATGTTGTACACTTCATCACTCCAGCGATCTGCTAATTTGTGTGGACCATCAAATGCAGTTTTCTTAACAAGAACTCGATCACCAATTTCAACATTTGTACCTCTGACTTTGGTATCGTAAAATTTCTTCTGGTGTTCCTGGGATTTTTGGATATTCTTATTGGCTTTCCTGTAGGCCTCTTGAAATCTTTCTCGTAATTCGGTGGCATATTTTGATAATTTCTTTGATGACTCATTCTCATCAAAACCAAATTCTATGTCCACTGGTAGTCGTGGTTCACGGCCAAACATCAGATAAAAAGGAGAGTATCCGGTTGAATCATGTCTTATACTGTTATATGCATGCACTAATGTTGTAATATGTGAATTCCATGTTTTCTTTTTTTCCTGATCCAGGGTGCCTAGCATATCAATCAGGGTACGATTGAATCTCTCGCACATCCCATTACCCATTGGATGATAAGGGGTTGTACGAGATTTGCTCACACCTGCAATGCTAAGAATTTCTTTGATCAATTTTGATTCGAAATTTGCACCCTGGTCAGAATGAATTCTTTTTGGCAGTCCATAGTGCAGCACAAACTGGTTTAAAAAAACATCAGCTGTTACTTTTGCACTCATGTTTCTTGTACAATAGGCTTGAGCATACCGTGTGTAATGGTCAGTTACCACAAGCACACACTGTATGCCCCCCTTAGCTGCATCCAACTTCAAATAGTCCATACAGACTAATTCCATAGGTTGTGTAGTTTGGATGTTTACCAAGGGAGCAACCTGCTTTCCTATTGTTTTAAAACGAATGCATCTTCCACAGCTTGAAATCCATTTGTTTATATCGGCAGACATGCCAGGCCAATAAAATCTGTCCCTGAGAAGTGATAAAGTTCTCTCTCTGCCTGGGTGACCAACATCATTGTGAAGTTTATACAAAACATCTTTAACAAATTTTGTGGGCAATACAAATTGTAATCTCTGTTCTTCATTAATACAAATTTGTCGATAAAGAACACCACGTACCATTTTCAGCTGATTAAAAATCCTATACATCGCAGTATTATAAGAGGTTGATGGGAGTTTAGCTAAAATAGGTCTTTGTCTATTAGTCACTGCTGAGTACCATATACTCAATAATGGATCACCTCTCTGAGCAGCCCTCAAGTCCCTTGTACTTTTCTGTATAATGTCTTGTCCAATAGGCTGAACATTAGGAACAACAGTCTCTGACATTGACAAAGTTTCAATGTATTCTTGATGCTGCACACCATTACATATTGCCTGGATTTCTGTATTTTTCAACATTATTGGCTTTTCTTCCAAAAACATTGATTCTTGTAAAGTGGGATGTCTCGAAAGGGCATCAGCATCATTGTAAACAAAATCTACGGTAATACCCAGCGAAACCTAGGAACTGTCTTACTTCTTCTGGTGTCTGTGGTTTGGGCCATGTCTTGATCTTCTCAATTTTCTGCGGATCAGTTTCGATGCCTTGGGCTGATACCACATGCCCAATGAAGTTGACTTTTTCTTTGAAGAAAGAACATTTCTTTGGAGAAAGCTTTAATCCAGTCTCTCGAAGACGAGTAAAAATTTGCTCAACTCTTTCCATATGTTGCTGAATGTTGTCTGAAAATATAATCAGATCATCCAAATAAATGAAGCAAAGTTTTAAGTGGAGCTCACCAAAACACTGTTCCATGACTCGCTGGTATGTCGCTGGGGCATTGGCTAACCCGAAAGGAAGACGATTGTATTCGTAGAATCCCAGTGGGCCCACAGTAAATGCCGTTCTTTCTTTGTGCTCCTCTTCTATGTCAAGTTGATAGTAGCCCGATTTCATGTCTACGACACTGAAATATTTTGCTCCTGCCAGTGAGTCAAGTACTTCCTCTATACGTGGTAAAGCGTAGCTATCTTTGACAGTTTTGTTATTCAGCACCCTATAATCGATGCACATCCTTAGTCGACCATCTTTGCGTCGTGCCAACACAACTGGTGAAGCATAAGGAGAATGAGATGTTCTTATAATTCCAGTGGCCATTAGCTGCTGCAAATGATCCCTTACCTCCTCATACATGGAGGGAGGTATGCGCCTAAATCTTTGCTTGAATGGTACACCATCGGTTAATTCAATTCTGTGCTTTACTTTATCATAGTGCCCAATGTCGGTGTCACTTTGAGAAAACACATCTTCATAAGATTTTAGTAAGTTGTTGAATCTCACTCTTTCTTCTAAAGTGAGTACAGACTCTGAGATGTTTAAATCATCAATAAAACTCTGAACTTGCTCTGCTTGTTTGCTTTCCTTGCAAATACCATGTTCAACCAAAACAGGCTGAACCTCACACAATAAAGCATTAGGCGGGATGGTTACCGTTTTTGTTGAACAATTTGATACCTGTACACCAATAAAACATTTACCTTTGCCATTATAAGAGAACATTGATGGACATAAATCAAGATCTTTCATGAAAATGGCATCTGCGGTTGGTTGTAAGACTGCATTAGTTTGAATATAATCCATCGATTGGGTTAGACACCCAGATATAGTGGTTGATGTATTTGGTAAAATTGTAACATTTTTTGTTTCACAGCATTTAACATGACCAAGGACATTTTTTCTACGATGAAGATTTCTTTCTCGTTGTAATAAACATTTGAAACTTACATGCCAAGATGTTGACATTGAAGTTGTTTGTAACATTCTATCACCATATGTTTCTACACAATCATTTAAAATATGATTCAAAACATTTGTACCAATGAGCAAGGGTACTTTTGAGTTATAATTACTTGTCGGTACAACAAGAACAATACATGATTGGTCAATTTTAGTCGGTAAACCTGAAAAAGTAATATTAAGTTCAACATATCCATCATATGGAAGACTTTGACCATCAGCACATTCTATATGTAACAAATTATCAAGTGGCTGAATGGAAATGTTTGCTAAATGTTTATCATAAAAACCTCTTGATACTGTCGAAACTGTTGAACCTGTATCAAGTAAGGCAGAAGTATCAATACCGTTAATGGTTACGTTTGTTTCTGAACAACTTCCGACCAAAGCCTTCATTGGATTTGGGCATTTATCAGTATAGTTCTGACCTATAAACTGCCCCTCTTTATAGGTCCTTAATTGTTTAAATGGTCCCTTTGAAATTTTCTTTGGTGGTCAAGGCGAACACGACATCCAATTTGTATATGTCCCTTTTGACCACATCTGTAGCAAGTTGTTTCTTTGCTTGGTTGTCTGTTTGTCTGTTGTCGAGAAAAATTTTCTGGATAAAATTCTTCTTGGTGAGAATCATAATCTCTTTGAAATTTCCTATTGCTGGAATTTGACCAATTTCTGTTTTCTGATTGCTTGAAATTTGGTTTGGTCCATTGCCGCTGCAAACTGCTAACAGGAGGTTCAAAATGTTTTTCTTGTTTATCTATTTTGTTTTTCAGCTCTCTAACCTCAGAGCGGAGTTGATTAACAACCCCTGTAAGAGACCCTATTGGATCCTCTGATGTTGTGGCTGACTTACTATGCGTTGCTGAAAAACCCATCTCAGACTCCAGTCTTCTCAATTCCACCCTCAGTTTATCAAAGCTAGTTGCCTCGTTAAACTTGAAGGCAGAAACAGACTTTAACTGATGGTTTAAACCAGCATACATAGCAGAGCAAAGCATGTCATTTGTGTCATGTGTAGTCACAATTCCACATTCCACTAACTTTGCAACTAAATCTTCCAACCTGTTAGCAAATGCAGACACATCTTCATCATTTTTCTGTTTTGCACTATAAAATGTTGCTTGCAAAGATTGTCTCAGTTCGACGGAACCAAATACAGATTCAAATTTCTTAAGTATACTTTGAACAGTAGTATCTTGACCCATGTGCATCAAAGTACGAGCTGCACAACCTTTAACTGATCTACGTATAGATAACAGAATATCACTTTCTGAAAATTTTTTATCATTGCATAAACATGTAACTTCATACTTCCATAGATCAAAGTCACAATCCTTTGACCCCTTATCACCTGAAAATAATGGTAATTTTGGTGCAGTATAATATGCTACATGTGGATGTACTTCTGGTATTTTGGGTTTCACGTCAGGACCAAGTTGGCCTGAACTAACAGTATCAGACATCCATTTAGCTAGGCTTTCAGCACTATCAATATTTGGCTTGACACCTAAAGTTTTAAATGCTTCAGCAAGTTTATGTAATTCCGTATCAGATAAGCCTTCAGCCATTATAACTATACCAGTTATCAACAATAGTATGATTATGTCAGAAAACATGAATAGTCCTGAAAAAAAAATTATAATTCAAGACAAAGTGCACAAAGCCCCCCAAAAAAATCAATTATTTCATGGCGGGAGCTAAATATTTTTCAAAAATATTTTGTAAACAAAACCTGAAATTTGTTGTAAGTAATTGCTAAGATTTCAACAAAGCATAAGTATTAGTAACATCAGAAACATGCAACTAATTGAAAATAGTGTTTTCAAACATGTAAACAAAAAAAAAAAAAGATTTTCTGAAAATTTTTAAAGTAAATTTTTCCTAAAAATTCATGCAGTCATTCAAAAATGTAATTTAAATGACAAAAATCATCATGCGAAGTGAACACCTGAAAAAAAAATCGAAGAAAGAGAAAAAAAAATTGTGAAAAAAAAATTCAAGTTATTTTGAGTTCACAAGTCTACCGTGAAATTATTTCATATTAATCCATTAAGTATTCATATTAAGTGCAAAAATTATTGCATGCACTGTAGTTAGTAAACAACAGTATGTGCTCCCTGTTTACTCACTAAAATATAAACAAAGATACCACTGAATGCATTCTTGACCTTAAGTCCCAAAATTTTCAATTTTCAATTCCCCCCCCCCCCCCAAAAAAAAATATCTAAGAAATTCAACATTCTAAAAAAAAATAGTAAAAATAATTTCAAGTCCAATCAAAAAGTCAAATAATGATATGTAAGTTCACATCACCAGAAGTCCCAGGACATAAATGAATGGAATGTCCCTCCTCAAAACATGTGGCAGCTGCACGATGGAAGAATCTTCAGACGTTGACAATATCACTGTTGGGCGCCATTTGTAACCTGGTTCTGTTATAGAGATGACAACACGGTTATATATATAAATTCACATGGGTTCTGTTTATTGTCAAAATATCACATCAGGAAATGTTTATCATACAGATGAACATGAACCCCTATAAATAAAACAAAATACACAAGTATAAATACAAAGTTATCACAGCCATGTCAGAAGATCAACACTGTCTTAAATAATTGAAGACAAACTGTCTAATCACTTGAGCTCCAAGAGCTCACAAGCTGACATACCTCAGTGGAACAAGCTCTGAGAGCTTATTCCACAGAGGCATGGCAACCGATGAGCTCCTCTGAGTGTATACTATAAATAAATACACAAGCTCACATAAAGGAGATATGAGCCAATGGGCCACACTGGGACAAGCTCCAAGAGCTCATTCCATTGAGGCACATCAGATGATAAGCTCCTAGGATGTAGCGCTGTGAAATCCACAGCAGGTGCCAACCAACGGGCACAGACAGGTGAGCCACACTGGAGCAACCTCAATAAGCTCATTCCAGTGAGGCACACCGATGTGTGGCCTCTTGGCACCACTGTCCAATATACATCCAACAATATGTCAATGTAAATATATTCAACAGTGTTGAGAGGTAAGCTTCAGGGAATTACTTCTTTAAATAAAATACAAAAGATAGAGATACAATATCCACTATGTTACGCTAACTCGGAATGAGCTGCATATACATGCATCCACAGCACAGGCTAACTTGGTGAAGGATCACCAAGTTATCCTGTGACCACCTGGACTGTTTAATCAACAGCCATAACCTTGAAGCAATTCGTGAGTTTACGAATAAATTCTTTACAGATTGGTGCTCAATGTTACTTTGAGCTGGCAAAGCTTTATATATTTACAAGTTAAAATCCAATTCAGCTAAGTTCAAGATTTACATACTGAGCTGATAAATAAAACAAGTACACAATCTACCAAATGAGACAACTAGAAATTGCCTTTTTAAATTAGCAGCCAGACAGCTCTGTATGTTTACAGTTATTTTTATTTATCAGTGTTAAGGTCGCATACTTATGTGCAATTGCTAACTGTAACCACAACATGGATATTAACCAAATTCTAGCCAATCGTTCATACCCATCCTATTTTACCAGTAAAGCAGAGCTTGTTTACCAAAGTAAACAAGCACAGCCTCACTACCTGTGGTTCCCATGGGGAAACAGTTATATAAATATATATTTAGCTAACAATGCATACCATCAGTGTGACAAGGTAGTTCCCTTCCAGCTGTCTATAGCACTTCCATGGTACAGTCACTTTGGGTACGCAGATCCAAAACCTGCATAATAAATATGGTACTAAATATCGGAATAGTACAAAGCATAATAAAATTGGTCCTATCATCCGCAGTGGTGTGTTGGACAATGTGTTATGCACAGCAGAACACATTGGACAACACCGCACTGAGGATAACAAGAGTTCTAAATAATTTCCACATTATGCCAAACTAACGAACGTATTACTAAATAATGCAACAAATTGTAATAAAATAATTTGCAATTACAAAATACAAACTTTTTACGGAATGGAAACTCCACACTACAGCAATCACAACTAAGCAAAAATACTGCTGTATCGTAATGAATTGTGGATAGCTCAACCAGACCAGTGCTTCACAAATGTGAAACACTGGGCTGACTCAGCAATCAACCAGTCTGCAAAATTTAGCAACAAAAACCCAAATTAATATGAAGATAACTAAGGAAGTCACTGTACCTGGAAACCAGAAATATTTATCCCTATTCCTCCTGAGAATCACATTATGAACAGGAAATGTCAGGAATCAGAATATCAACAATACAATCTGTTTACTAGTAATTTCACAAATAATAAAATACGAAACATTTACAAAACAACACAGCTTTCAGAAGGAAGATTGATGGTATCCCAGCCTGTACCTAACATTCTGCTCAATGCAGGTAAAACACAGTAGAGTGGAAACCAATTATCCAATCAGATTGCCTTGGACAAGTTTTAGTGCTAAAAATACACAAATGTTACTGCAGTGGTCAGTGAGAGTAACTGAAAAAGCATGCAGTGTCATTGCCAGTGAAGCAAAATTATATACAATCAAAGCACACTCTGGACCTCATTGACCTAAAATAAAACTTGACATCATTCTCCACAGTTAAGGCCTAATCAACTGCTATCAGTAAATGGAACAAGCATTTAGTTATGCTTGAAGTTAAAACCTGAAAATGTATTGGAATAATCTCTGGGAACACCAAATTAATCCCACATTGATTGTTCCGCATAAACCTAAAATGTACAATAAATTACATGAGTCTGTGGGACTTGACTGAAACTAAAAGTATAACATTAACCCCTTTACCTGTACCTGCCACATTAGCATTTCTTTCTTTAGATATTTCCCTTCTCCCCAAAGGGCTCTCATATTTCCCTATTTTTCTGAGAGGGAGAAGTCACTTCTCCCAAAAATTCACTCATAGACTGATCCCTGCTTGACATATAACACTTTTATAATTATGATTTACAAGTTTGTTCACATCAAGCCCCTGAGGTCATACTTAAGATTGTCAAGAGGCCTCCAGATTTACTCCTGTGGGTAATAGGTCAAAAACATTTGAGCTCACCTGGCCTAAAAGGCCATGTGAGCTTTTCTCATCACTTGGCGTCCGTCGTCGTCCGGCGATCATCGTCCGGCTTTCGTAAATTTTTCACATTTTCATCTCTGTAACCACTGAACCAGTGTGAACCAAACTTGTCAGGAATGGTCTATGGGAGGTCCTCTACAAACGATCCTCATTTTGTTCCCGTCAGATGAAAAACATGGCTTCCAGAGGCATTCTTTGATTCTGGTTGGTGGATTTTCAAAAATCGTCTCATCTGAAACTGCCAGGCCAAGTGTTTTGAAACTTCACATAAATGATGACTGGGACCCCTCTACAAACGATCCTTATTTAATGTTGATTGGGTTACAAACATGGCCACAATTGCGGCTTATAGTTACTGGAGA
The DNA here is from genome assembly GCA_031216915.1 of Pictodentalium vernedei. Classification (NCBI taxonomy): domain Eukaryota; kingdom Metazoa; phylum Mollusca; class Scaphopoda; order Dentaliida; family Dentaliidae; genus Pictodentalium; species Pictodentalium vernedei. The sequence continues at coordinate 461,152,803 of CM062296.1, read as the reverse complement.
AACCCTATGGGAAATCACATTTTCCTCTGCTTCGCTGGAAAAACAGAGGCGACGTGAAAACAAACCTGGCAGGGATAGTCTATGGGAGGTCCTCTACAAATGATCCTCATTTTGTTCCCGAGGGTTGAAAAACATGGCCGCCAGAGGCATTCTTTGATTCTGATAGGTGGATTTTCAAAAATGTTCTCTGAAACTGCCAGGCGAAATGTTTTGATACTTCACATAAACGACGACTGGGACCCCCTCTACCAACGATCCTCATTTAATGTTGATTGGGTTGCAAACATGGGCACAATTGTGGCTTATAGTTACTATAGAAACCCTATGGGAAATCACATTTTCATCTTCTCTGAAACTACTGAGCCTACGTGAACCACACTTCGCAGAAATGGTCTATGAGAGGATGGAAATATGTGGCCACCAGAGGCCATATTCTAATGCTTAACCCAATGCCCCTCCTGTCTCCACAAAAGATCGGTACTGTCAGCAAAATACTTGTTTTTTTGAGAATCTGGTAAGTGTTGGTTCCAGTTTTCTCCGCTGAGGACTGGGGAAAAAGCCCCAAAATATTGTGTATACAGTACAAGTCGAAATAAGCTGTAGCATAACTGCAATAAACTAAGTAAACTGCTGCTCCTGCCCTGACAAGATCAGAATCTGACATTTTCTAGAAAGCTATCAGTGAGAGCTTTCCATAAAATGATGTTAGCTTCTGGTCTTAACAGTGTAGGAAGAGAAAAAAGAAAAAGATACATATTTTTGGATTATCCTACACAACTTATTTTGACTTTACTGTATACAATTTTAATTGTACCTTGATTTTTGCATCATTAGTCTTCTGGATTTACAGGCATATGTCAACTTCAATCTGATAACTGTATTTTCTGATAAGTAACATGAACAGTTTTTGTTTGTATTCTGTTTCAATCATGTCAGCTTAGATGATAGTAATTATTGTTTATCTTTTAAGATTTGACAAATATTGGAGGAAAGTGTGTTTGACTGTAACCCTTTACCTATCCAAAGCTATTATGAAAAGAGAATACTGTCTGAGAGAATTGTAATTTTCAAAATATTTAACCTTCTTTTACTGATTTTTTTGTTGTTGAAACAGAATTCATAAATGTGTGCATTTTCAAGAAAATATTTTTTGAAACTACGAGGCCAAACGGTTTGAAAACTTAGTGTGACTGATGACTGTAACGCCCTCTACCACTGATCCTCATTTTAATGTTCATCAGATTGCAATTATGACTGCAATTGTGACTTATAGTCACTTTATAAACCCTACAGGAAATCACATTTTTATCATCTTCACTGAAAGTACTGAGCCAATTTGAATCATACTTGGCAGGCACTGTCTATGAGGGGTTCTCTACAACTGTTACTCATTTTATTCCTGTTGTGTGAAAAAACGTTATCGCCAGAAGCATTCTATGATTCTGATTAGTCAATTTTGAAAACTCTTCTCCTCTGAAACCACTGGGCCAAATGTTTTGATACTTTGCATGGTTGATAATTGGGACACCTCCTGGACATTCCTACTTCACATAAACGCCGACTGGGACCTCCTCTACCAACGATCCTCATTTAATTTTGATCGTATTGCAAACATGGCTAGAATTGCAGTTTATAGTTACTATAGAAAAACAACCTATGGGAAATCACATTTCCATCTTCTCTCTGGAACTACTGAGCCGATGGAACCAAAACTTGGCAAGAATGGTCTTTAGGAGGCCCTCTACAAACAGTCCTCTTTTTGTTCTCGTTGGTTGGAAAATATGGCCACCAGAGACATTCTATGATTCTCTTTGTTGGATTCAAATGTTTTGAAACTTCACGTGATTGAAGACTGGGACACCTACCAAACTGATCCTCGTGTAATGTTGGTGTAATGTTGTAAACATGGCCACAATTGCAGCTGATAGTTACCATGGAAAGCCTATGGGAAATCACATATTTATATGTAGTTCCAGGTTAGCGATTACAGGCTCTGTAGATCCTCTAGTTTAAGAATTGTCTTCTCCCAAACCGCTATACTAAATGCTTGTGTATTTGATATATACTACTCAAAGTTTGCTAAACACCAAGTATATCCAACTACCTGTTTTACGTTTTAGTTGAAATATTGTAATGAAAAGTGTGTATATTTTTTTATTTAATTATATATTTAATGATTTAAGTACAGAAAATTAAGATTTTATTTGTGTTTGACATTATATTTTAGCTTTTGAATACGATAACCATGGAAAATGCATATTATTGGTAAAAGAGGAATTTTTTTCAATTTGCCAAAAAGTTGATGGAGCGAACTGGTTTGTGTTCAATATCGATAATGAGACCCATTTCTGTTAATTACAGCTTGACATCGCCATCTCATGCTCCCAGTCAGGTTCCTGGTGGTCCTTTATGGAAAGTTGTTCCATTCTTGGACCAGCATGGCACCAAGCTCCTGGACACTTCTTGGCTGGACTGGATGGGCTGAAATTGCAAGATGCAACTCATTCTAGACACGTTCGATTGAAATGAGGTCAGGGGATCTTGCTGGCCAGTCCATACGCTCAATCCCCTCCTTCTGTTGGTACTCCCCGACAGCATGGGCACTGGCATTGTCATCCATCAGAATGAATCGATCACCCACTGCACCTGCATACAATCTGACGTAGACATCCAGGATCTCATCAATATACCGCTGTGTAGTCAATGTACAACGGTCAATGACACAGACATCTGTACGTCCAGGCCATGATTGACCCTCCACCATAGCGGTCATGCTCAGCAATGTTGGCTGCATGGAATCGCTCTCCTGGTCTTCTCCATACCATAGAACGCCTGTCTGTGGTCTAGGCAGTACCTAGACTCATCTGTAAAAAGAACAGGTCGCCAATCTTCGCTGGTCCATCCAACGTGGTCCATGGCCCATTCATATTGTGCCTGGTGATGGTTCTGCGACAGCGGAATGCAAAACATGGTCTTCTCGATCGGAGACCACCTTCACGCAACCTTGCCCGGTTAGTTTGCGTCGAAACATTCACCCCGGATGCATTCTGAAGGTCACTGCGAAGCTGGGTTGCTGTGACAAAGTGGTTCCTATGGGCCTGAATGATGAAAAACCGATCTTCAGCTGCAGATGTTGCCCTGGTTCTGGTGATCACCGTATGGTGCACACCAAGGGCTTCACCAACCTGATGATGGATAGCCCCTTGCTCCACCACCCCTACAGCCTGCCACATTTCTGCTTCAGACAAATGTCTTCTTACATTTGCATTTGCCATATTCAATCATTAAATCACAAGGGTGTGTGTTGAAATGAAGATTGAATACCCTACACATGTCATGTACATGTAGACAGTACACGAAAGCATCATGAAAATCAAGGGGTACATGTTTTCCATGACTGTCACGAAAAGTCTGTCTGTCAAGAGAGCTAATGTAAATACTGGGGACCATCTCAATACATTCCTCAATCATATCCACCAAACATATCGCAAACAAATTTCACAATGATGTGTCAAATATTTGGGGCTCAGCAAACTTTGAGTAGTATATATAACACCATTGTAAGGAAGATTTTCAAAATTGTTCATGTTAGGCCCCCTCGGGTCATTTTCCAACCCGTTATCCTCTGAATGTGACTATCAGTGAGATTTTGGTTTGCTTTCATATAGATATTTCCATGATTGCCAGGGAGATTTCCATGTGCAGCAAGCATATCAATTATTTACATTTCATGCTTCCCACCCCCACCCTTACACCATCCTAATTCATTGTATCTATTATGAACAATTTAAATATTTATCAATAAAAGTATACAAATAATACATGGATACCTCTAGCTCAAGCTCTCAGACAATGACATCCATGTTTAAATGTTTTTCTTGACAAAGTTCAAAAATATTCTAGTTTTTCAAAGACCTGTATCAATTGTTTCCAGTAATTCGATATACCTAACATATCAATTAACTGTTCATCCATGGGTGATTATATGGAAGAGACTGTCATTGAAAAATGGGATTTGGAATGGGATGATCTCAATTGTCCAATTTATTATTTATTGGTGATTAAGGTCACATTCTTCTGCACAATGGCTAATCATGACAACATGGAGATAAAGTCAAGGTCAGTCAATCGTTTATACCCCATGTTGCCTATTTCAGAGGACTCTCAACCCAAGCATTAGTGACTAGGGCCTATTTTCCAGTGAAACAGAGCTTGTTTACCACAGTAAACAAGCACTGCTTCACTTCTCGGGGTTCCCACGGGGGACTTGTAAAAAAAAAACCTGAAAATTTATCACAAGGTTAAACGAAACGTCTCAGGCCTGCGGTGACGTATTTATATACTCGCCCAAAAAAAGAAAGTGTGCATTGCAGAAATTGATCAAACTCCAAAAAAATAATTTCGTAGGTGTAAAGAGTGTTGACTTGTTCATGAATAAGTTATATTGAACACAAAAACAGCTTTCCCCGTTAAAATTGCATTAACGTTAAATGACGTGCTGCACGTTTGTGAAAAGGCATGTTTTGCACGTGGAGAGTCTGAAAATTCATGCAGCAGTGTGAATCCTTGGGTATTTAAACACTAAAGTAAGGCCTTCCTATCGTTCACATTCAAACTTGCGCTGCTGTTAAAACGACTCCACATTAGCATGCCAAGATTGACAATGAATCAACGTCTCCTTGCCCTGGGTATGATTAGAGCTGGCAGAACACAGAGAGGTTGCCCAGCATTTGAACTGCCACCGTGACACTGTAGACAGGCTAGTCCATCGACATGCACAACATGATGACGTTCGAGACCGACCCCGCTCCGGGAGACCCCGAGTTACCACCCCTGCACAAGATCGGTATATCCGTGTCGTCCATCTCCGGAACCGGCAACAAACGGCAACGACGACAGCCAGGAACATTCCTCACCTGAGACGGATACATCCTCAAACAGTAATCAACCGGCTGAGAGAATACGGCTTACGTCCTCGAAGACCTGCACTTCGTCCGATTTTGACGTTACGTCACGGCCCCGGCGTCATTCTACAGCAGAACAACGCCCGACCCCACGCAGCTCGTGTTGTTCAACAGTATCTGCAGCATCAACAAGTGGATGTTCTTCCCTGGCCCGCAAATTCGCCCGATATCTCACCCATTGAGCACGTATGGGACGAAATGAAACGTCAGCTACGCCGGCTTCCCCATGCACCGTCAACGCTTGTGGAACTCCAAAGACAGCTTATCAGAATATGGAACAACATCCCACAACACTTCCATGCTAACTTGTTCGCTTCCATGAGGCGTAGATGCACAGCAGTCGTCGATGCAGACGGAGGTCATACCAGATATTGTGTGTGTGACTTTTGTGTTTGACCCTTGATCCATGACACCAAGAGTATTCGTCGTAGCGTAATGAAATTTCTCGTGTTGATCACAAATTGATTCATCTGTGATTGAATAAAATTTCCATGAATGAAAATGATACATATCTTTTTTTAGTGTTATTTTTTAGCATGCACACTTTCTTTTTTGGGAGAGTATATTTTAATCACATTGGGAGAGGAGGGGGTGGGGTGGGGCGGTGGCTCAGTAGGTAGAGGTGCAGGCTGCAAGCCGAGAGGTCCTCGGTTCGAATCCCACCTGCGGCAACCGCGTTGTGTCCTTGGGCAAGACACTTCACCCCCATTGCCCATGTGGGAGCACGGTGACGCCATGTATTAAGGCGTACTGCACGTCGATGGTGCACTTGTCTTCAACCAATGCTAACCCTGTTTGTATGGAGTTAGTATGTTGGTGAGCTGACAGTTGCTCGCTGTTGCTCGGTGGTTCTCTCCGGGTACTCCGGCTTCCTCCACCCGTTAAACTGTCACGGCCATGGTTAGCAATTGTGCAGAAATATGTGACCTTAAACCCCAGTAAATAAATAAATAATCACCTTGGGAATGGTGTTTCTTTACATGCAACGATTTCAGTGATGGGACGTTTCGGCCTTTGTGGTTGAGATTTTTTTCTAATCACATGTAATTCATAATTTTGATTTAACCTGAGTAAATACCATTCAGAAGTTTCCAGGAACAGATACCTGAACTATGACTAGTACAATAGAACAAAAATCAGTGTTATTGACGAATGGAAAATATGGATTGTGTATCAATTTTCAGATGCAACTGTTTGGTATATCAAGAAAGTAAGGTGAATTTCTTCTTGGAAAATTATGACCCAATATTGAAGTGTATTCTTTTGCTTAGCCTTAGTGGATTACACATCGAGTGGATAAATGAATGAAAAACGAGTGAATATTTGAACTGAATGTCAAGGACCTGATGTGATTATGTCACCTATTTCACTTCAGCACTCGAAAATTGACCATGCAGCTCAATTGAAATGAACAAAACAGAAAAAAAACACGGATATAAGTAAAATATTTATGATAAAAGTCTCCTTTATCAAATATAATACCCCATTGCCCACGTGGGGGCACGGTGACGCTGTGTACTAAGGCGTACTGCACGTCGATGGTGCACCTGTCTTCAACCAATGCTAACCCTGCGTGTGTGGAGTTGGTATGTTGGGGAGCTGACAGTTGCTCGGTGGTTCTCTCCGGGTACTCCGGCTTCCTCCACCCGTAAAACTGTCGAGGTCATGATTAGCCATTGTGCAGAAATATGTGACCTTAAACACCAATAATAAAAAAATAAATCAAATATAATACACTTGTATGCATATTTTTTTTTCTTATTTGTTATGATCGGAGCTTGAAGGACTGTGAACAGAAGGATGTGATGATCCCGAATAGCAATTTTGAAAAGTGTCAAATCATTAGAAAATAGAATGTTACCGCGAGGGCGGGAGACTGGGCATCAAACTGGGAGTCTCCTGGCAAAATCGGGAGACTTAGGTCTGGTCACATTTCAGGATGTCAGCAACCACCTCCACACTATCAATTATTGCTCAGTATCTGGGAGTTTTGGAGCAGTTTGGGGGTCATACACTACTAGTACTGATAGGGATGTCAAGGTGGTACAGGTAACAAGCTGAGGTGCCAGGGTTTCGCTTTCATATTTTCTCACTTATTCACGTTTCCCTTTCTCTTCTTGCACAGAATGTACTTTTGTGGACACACATTCCATATTGACAATATTGAACACTTGAGCTACTATAAGAGGACACCTCACTTGTTTTGAGAGCTGATCTGTACATCAGAATGTTGTATAAGTGGTGCGAATGAGGTGATGATGTTGTTCCACTGGAATGCAGGGGAACCCTGTCAATTGAAAAGCCACTTTGCCAGTTATAAACATTCCATTAACCTGAGTATTTAATTAACAAATTTGGAAATTTTTCTTGATTCTAAGGATAAAATGAGCATTCATTTTATTATATCTTGTTTGGCAGAGCGCATGGAATTCTGTCAAACAACATATAATAAATTTGATACATGCAATGCATTTTCTGGAGCCAAAGAAGTCTAAAAACATAAGGAATTCAGTGGTTGTTAGAATTATTCATCAGCAGAATACAAGATTTTTAGCTCACCTGACTGAAAGTCAGTGGGAGCTATTGCCATCTTTGGGGTCTTCTTCAAAACCACTGGGCCAAATTCAAACATACACATGTATTCCACAGACCATCTTTGGAGTATGCACTTTCTAATTTGTTCAAATGAATCTACTGCCATCTTCAGGCTGTAGTTTATGCACCAAAAGTCTAAAAATCTTTAAAAATCATCATCTCATGAACTACCAGAGAGAATGTCTTGATATTGGTATGGAACGTCTTTTGGTGGTGAAGATTAAAGTTTGTTCAAGTGAAGTTTGTAGGTCAATATTTGGGCTCTAAGTGGGAGCATGCCTATTTTGGGCTCCACCGAAAATTTTTATTTCAAGAACCAATGGGCTGATTTGAACCAAATTTGGCATGTAGTATAATTGGGTCTTGTTTGGTACTTGTTTGGGGCCGGAAAAAATTGTTTTCACAGCCCAGAGAGAACTCCAGGAGAAAAAAAAAAAGAAAAATTTTCAAACGCCCGTACTTCAAAAACTGCACAGACCAGAATATTGTTTTTTTGGTATGCAGCTTCCTTAGGACTAGTGGAATCAGATGGACCCCAAAATTATTATCATCATGAGGTTCTGTATGGGGATGCCCATTTTACCACACACTGTTGGCAATGAGAAATTGTCGAGTCAATATCTTTTTTGTGCTCTAACAATTAACTAAGCAACCTTTGGGCCAAGTCTAAACTAATTTGGTACAAAGCATTCTGATGGAGTTTACTCTTCTGATTTTTCCCCAAAAGTTACTAGGCCCCCAGAGGTGGAGATTAATGCTCTATAGGTCTAAAGTGCGTTAAAAATCATCTTCTCATAAGCCGCTCACAACAGTGCTTAGATTTCTTGTATGAAACTTACTTTAGTGATGCAGATTCAACTTTTTTCAAAGGAACTCAGTAGGTCAAAATTTGGCTCCACTCCAAAATTTTATTTCCAGAACCAATGGGCTGATTTAAACCAATTGTCATGTAGTATAAGTGGATCATAAGTACTTGATTTATTCCCGAATTTTTTTTTATTTGGGGGGGGGGGGGGGGGGGTGGTTGGGGTGGTTAGGGAGAACCACAGAATTTTAAAAAAAAATTCATATGAACAGTTTTTGGAGAATGCACAGAACAGAGCTTTGTTTCTGCCCGAGGCGATATACAAGGCCTCGCAGAAATAAAAGGCCAAAACAATTGCCTTGGGTTGTGTCATGGCAAACCAAATGAAAGTGTAATGACACTGTAGCTCTGTAGCTTAACTTGACTGTGTATAGTGTTTGATGAAAAGGATTATGTTCCAATGTTTATGTTAGGATTATGAAATAAAGACAAGACTTGTGATAATTAAGAATTTGTTAATTTCTATTCCCTACATGCTATGTTTTCAATAAGAATAATTTGAGGTGTAGACTGTACTCAAGAATTCAGGCCTAAAATTATTCCAAAAACAAGTCGTCCTACCAAGTTACAATGAAATCCGTTTGGAAAAGTCTACGAGTCATATTTATAAAGGGATCTAGGCCACGTGCCAATCAGGCGGTCATTGTTGAGTGATCGCCATCAACATTGGACAATCTCATCTTGATATACCTATCCTACCAAGTTACAATAAGACCCCATCATAAAAACCGACCCGTAGACAGTGCGAAAGGAATCTAGATCTTGTACCCAAGCGGGGTAATGGCTGACCGCTCGTGACCAAAATAGGACAGTCTCATCTACATATCATACCGAGTTAAACGACAACGTTACAATCGTTTCATAATTATGAACTGTAAACACTGCGCTAAACAAATCTAGGCCGTGTGCCCGTGTGGCCATCACAGTTGTCCGATCACTTCCAAAATAGGATGTTGTTATCTTGACTTACTGAATCATTCTAACAAGTTACAATGAAATCCCTTCAGAAAGGTACTGAGTCAAAAACGAAAGTATAATAAACTTTGAGGAGCATTTCGTTTTAAGTATTATCGACTTTAATCCCAAACAAATTATTGTAAATTCATATTTCGTCTAGCTGTATGAACTTGCATAATTTCATGTTCTTACTGTTAGTGTCACGTCAGGACGTCACAATTCAGACATGGGGTGAAATGAAAAGTTCACACATACAGTCAATAGCGTGTATGTCCACTGTTTGCCTCTTGGGTGACAAGACATCGACGGCGCATGGACTTGATAAGTCTCTGGATGTCACCCTGTGGTATTGCGTTCCACTCCTGCCTTAGAACATTATGTAAATCGCCTAACGTCTGAAGATCATGAAGTCGTATCCGACAGTTCAATTGATCCCAAAGAGGCTCGATTGACGACAAATCTGGCGAAAGTGGGGACCAGGGAAAAAGTTCGATGATCCCCAAGAAGGTCACGACAGATATGCGCCACGTGACATCGGGCATTGTCTTGCAGGAATAACTGCAATCCTACGTTAATGTTGAACGACGGGACAACAACAGCGTTAAGAATTTCGTCCCTACATCGCTGTCCATTCAGATCAGATTACCATCGATGAAGATCAATTGCGTTCGATGGTGCAAGGAAATTCCTGTCCAAACCACTACACTACTCCGCCGAAACGGTTGCATTCCCACACACAAGCATCAGAAAACCGTTCTCCTCGTCGGCGATACACTCTTGCCTTACCATCAGCGCACCGTAGACAAAATCGTGATCCATCACTAAAAAAGAACTGTGCTGCAAAGCTGCTTAGTCCAGCGAACACACCGACGTACCCATTCCATTCTGACGGTATGATGACGTTGGGTAAGTATTGGCCCGTGGTATGGACGCCTACCTTGGATGTCGTGTTTAGCGAGTCTGTTGCGGATAGTTTGTGCATTGATTCTGTTGTTTGTTCTACCAGAAGTAATTGCTGCTGTCCTCGTCATCGGAAGGAAGCCATTTCGCAAGTGAGACGTCCTGGTGTGTCGTTCTTGTGCAGGGCTCTTAACTCTTGGTCGACCTGAACGCGGTCGGTGGGCAGTAAATCCAGTGGTTCGATACCTTCCACTGAGACGGTAAATAGTGGCCACAGTGACTCCGAACTCAGCAGCTAGCTCATCTGGAGGTATCTCGGCCTCATGCATATCAATGGCCTACAACCTCTGATTTTCGGTTAGCCTAGGCATTTTTTTTAAATGTCGAAATACAAAAACTAGCGTGTTTTCTCAACACAGGCTCTCTAGCACAACATAACACAAAGAAAATCGTTGGTCACCCATTCAATTTGACATTCTCGGGTAGCACGCGCTATTTTGAAATCCGTAGCAAAATTGTATACGATTGGGTGGACAACAACATGTCATTAAACTCTTTGCACAACTATTTTTCACATTTGTTTCTATTATACTTTCTTTTTTGACTCCGGAAATATCTTGTAGACCCTGCTAATGGTTTTCAAGCCATCGCAGACATCAAGGTTGACTTTTCGCGACCAAAATGAGACGATCTCCTTATCCAGACTTGACATCTGAAATTTAGTTATGATCAGACAAGAACTATGGGGTGTAGCCTGTGAAAATGTGAAAAGACTAACAGACTTCCGCATGCGTGATGGCAATAGCTTACACTGACTTTGTCAAGTTGAGCTAAAAAAATGCCCTTGCTGTCCTTCGACACTCATCTGTTTTGACAACATGAGCCAAGTGAGCATATTTAGCTCACTTGAGGTTCAAGTTTTCAATATGATGTGCTTCTTAATCTCTACAAATCATTTATGCGTTCGGTACTAGAATACGATGCTATAATAACTAGTGACCTGAGCAAAACCAACATTCAGAAGCTACAGAGGGTTCAAAATTATGCCCTGCGTGTGGTACCGTGCAAACCCAAATGGACACCGATAAATGAACTTCACGAGCTAGCAAAAATAGAAACTATTGATACGCGATTAAAAGACCTACAAAGCAAAACCCTCAACAGACTCCAAGAGAGTGAATTAATGGTTGAGCTGAACGAACACAGATCCCTTAACAGAAAAACCAAATCAGTTTTGAGAAAATAAATTTATACGATATAATTAAATTGCATGGAGTCAGTGAGGATTGCCTCCCAGTCATTGATAACTTTGGGATTGAGTCTGTGAGGACTGCCTCGCAACTGTGCTGAAGCGCGATTGAAATGCGTTTAATAAGACCTATATAACAAAACCCTCCACAAAATAAGCCACAGTAAATTAAAATTACTCAATAGAATTAAACTGCGTGGAGTCAGTGAAGATTGCCTCGCTACTCATGGAGAACTTTAGGATTGAGTCTGTGAGGATTTCCTCGCAAATCTGCGTGTGGGGAGTGGGCTCAGAAGAAACCCACTCTCATCCCATCCATAGCAAGAATCACACAACAGTCATAATATACAATAGCGGATACCTATCTTTCTCTCTAGCTATAACTTTTCTAATTGAACATTCTCAAATTTTCTTGCAACACCCTTATCAAGAAGACGTATGGAAACAGTGGACGAAGCGTACGAGGAATTGGTACAACCTACCTTTCTGTTAACATACACGGGGAACCACCGAACACCAGGCAAGAATTGATACAAGCTTGCCTGACTCGTACGAGTGTACATTTCATATCAATAAACATTTGAATGAAGATTTAACAGCTCCATTAAGGGCTTTTGGGTGTGTGTCTGTGAGAGGGTGTGTGTGTTTTTACTTTTGTTTTTTTGTTTTTTTTCTTTTTTTCCATCCAATCACACCGTCATTTGTTCCCCCTGAAGGCAGACTAAGGGTCGTAGTAAATTATACCTCAATGAGTCCTCATATATTATCCCACATAGCCTCATTGAATTTTGAGGTTATGAGGACCATTAAAAATCCCTCAATGAGGTATAATTTACTACGACTCATAGCCTCATTTCAGTATTTGAGGATACCTATGGCCTTGTATGGTATTATTCGAGGATACCTATCGAGGTATTAGGTATTATTTACTACGACGCTTAGCCTCATTTCAGAAAATGGGATTCCACAAATGGGATTCCAAAAAAAGGATTCCACAAATGGGATTCCGTTTCCATCTTGTCGCCAAAGCTCCAAGGCCACTACTGGTCTAGGGTCTATCTGTCCGATCATTATCTTCTACAGCAGTCTTATTCCATTGCGGCCTTGTACTAGTACTATTGACTAAACTAACATCAATTACTTCCTAGCTATACCTTCGCTCAAGCCTTCAAAATGTTCAATCAGATTTCCCTGTATACATGTAAAGCATTCCGTAATTGAGATTCCTAGCCGATTCCGTAAAATATGGACTCCGTGTTTTTACATCAGGCATTACCCTTACCCACAGTACCTCTTGGCCTAGCATTACAAATTCCCTATACAAGTCATAGGGTAACATGAAGCATTAGGCGGATTAATAGTACTAATGACTAACATGGGCCCTGTAAGGGGTGCACGCGTACATCGTAGTATACTACCACACTGCTGCTTGTCGCAAGTAGAAACGGTTGATACAGACTGGTTAATTTGGTTTTCCAAAACTTTTCCATACCTTTTTCATATCCATCAAATTTCCATAATACCATAGGCTAACTCTTTGCTGCTGGCAGATATTCCCGCCCACTGAGTACAGGAAATCTCTTGCCACTAAAATAAGTAAAATCTTGAAGTCAAATTTTCATGATTATTTTTTATCAAATCTAGTCATAGCTGCTTCACAGAAGCCATGACTAGATTTGATAACAAATATTTTTAACAACATGATAACAAATATTTTTAAAATACTCCGCCGGTAAAGAGTTAAATTGCGAGTTCACTCCTAAGCTGCGACAGATGGTAAAAATGAAACAAAGTCAGAATCCATACAGGGCAATAACACTGATGAAAATACTCCGAATAACACCTGCATTGAACATGGAGCTAGACAACAATCAGATATATTAGCATATCAAATATGATGTCATTCCACCAAGTATTTTAAAAGTAACTGAGCTTAAAATCTTGTTTCCAGGCGGATCAAAAGAGAGGCCAACACTGCCATATATAGGGATGATTGTCGCAGCTAACAATGGACAGTGCCACTCATAAAAGTCACCATCCAAATGTTATTATCTCAAAAACGTAGCTTATGATCCTTCATTGGAATGAGCTACTGGTGGAGTTTATGTTGAATTGAACTGATTCATTTAACAAAACTAACAAAAACTAACTACAAAAGAACATAACCGTATCAAACATTATAAAGAAATATCCTGCTTATTGTGAGATGAAGGACCCAATCCGAATAAAGAGAGAGGGAAGGTTGAAAAAAAAAATTACAAAAACGGTCATTTTAAACAAAATTTTTAATTATTTTGACCATTACTTCCTGTTTACTTTCACTCTTTTAAGAGTTTATTATGCCCGAGACTTGAAAAGTCGAAGCGGCATCTAGTGAAGACCTCCGTCCATCCATCCATTCGTCCGTCTGTTCGTCCGTCCATACCAACATACCTTGTATCTCAGCCACTGCTACTCCGATTTGAACGATATTTGGTGTTGTGATAGAGCATCATGGGGGAATAATAATTTGGTCAGCCGCTGATTTGTCGCGGTTCTCGGGTGCGAATGGCCTTACTTACCCCTGCACTCCCAACTGCCTCACTATTCTCACGCTTCTTCTTTCCTCCCAACATTCTGAGACGAACTGTGTGATGACATCTCTTGCCCCATTCTTCCCAATCTCTCCGATTAGCATAGTAACTCTCTCCTTTGAGTGTCTCACTAACCACATGTCCTTCATTATCCCATCCCACTTCCCCATTATACTCCCAGTGACTCTTATTCTTTTAGACTGGTATTTTGGGCATTCTAGAAGAAAGTGTTCCAGGGTCTCCACCACGCCCAAATTACACATCTGGCACTCCTTTTCACTGTTTTTTCCAATTTTTCCCCTCAGATTCAAGGACCGCGACCTCAGCTTGAACAACAGTACCCCCCTCCCCCATCAAGGTGCTCTATAAAACCAACCTTCTCTTTATCACACAGGCCACCCAAAGATCTCTTTGATTTGACTCCTTCTCGCCAATTGAGGTTACCATCCTACATGACCCTTTCTCTGACGATTTTTTTACCCTGGTTTGCCCCAACGTCTAGGTGCGAGATCTGCAATGAGTAGTTATCTATTAGCTCCCACACTTGGACCATACATCCTGTCTTGATATTTGAGTTGAAAATTCTCTGGAACATTATTTTACACCATCGGCTGTCGTGGAGATTTACCAAATAATTAAGATAACCGAGTTTCAATAGGTCTATCCTGTCCTTGATCCTCATATCCACCCAAGCTCACCCCTGATTGCTTCTAGTGCTGCGGCATTACTCGACCCCGTTATCCATCGGCCTGTATCGTGCTGCAGGGTTTCCAAGCTCTTCACAGTCGTCTCGTTTAGGGGTACCACTTCCGTACCATATGTTATACTTGACAGACCTACCATTTCCCAAATGGTCCCCCCCCCCCCCGAAAACCTTATTGAAACTGTTTCTCCCTATAAGTTTCCTTTGGTTAAGGATTCGCCTCCCCTTCAGAATCAATTTATTTGTGTGGCTTCGGTACATGCCTCTCCCTGTGATGTTTATATTTACCCCAGATACTCGTAGTCACCTGTCTCTCCTACACTAAGAAGTTTGCTGTTACCTTCAGGAAGACCGAACTCCCCCACTCCCCACCTTCGAGTGGGGTCCACTTTGAGGCCCACAGGTATAACTTTGCTCTTGCTTTCGTTAAGTTCGAGCCTCCATTTGTTCCCATATTTCCCAACAATTCCCAGCATTTTCGCTAGACCCTCTTCGCTTTCTTACACTAGCACCATATCGTCTGCAAAAACTGCTTCCCCCTCGTCGCTACGCAGGAGTTCATCACCTAAACATTTGATGTACAATGCAAAAAGAATTGGCAAAAGGATACACCCCAGTTTTAGGCCTATTTCCATAGGCACACGTTTTGTTGTCATGTTACTCAGGCTAAGTTCACCCTGTAACTCTTTATATAATGCTTTCAGAATTCCGAAAAACTCGCCTCCCAAGCCCAGAGTTTCAAGCTTTCGCCAAATTCCCTCTCTCCATACTCTATCGTGTACCTTTTTTTTACATCCAGAAAGGCCATAAACCTTTTTTGCTTTCGTGCTTTCGCGGTTTCTATCATTTGGGATAGCGTGAAAATATGATCAGTGACTCTCCTTCTTTTCCTGAAGCCATTCTGAAGCTCTCACAAAAATCCCCTCTCCGCAATCACCTCCTCTAATCTCCCATACAGGACTTTACAGAAATGTTGCTACCGACAGAGATCCCTCGATAATTATCCAAAACGTCTTTTTTCCCCTTTTTGTGAATAAATGCCACTTTGATTTTTCTCCACTCTTTTGGGACTTCTTGTTTTTCTATGGCTAAATTGAATAGGGCAGTTAGGCTTTCCAAGAGATCCTCTCCTCCGTTTTTGATAAACTCGTTAGGAATTTCGTTCACCCCTCCCGCTTTTCCATTCCTTAATTTTGAGATCACCTTTCGCACCTCCTCCGTTTTAATTTCGCTCCACACGAAGTTCGATAGATTTTCCTCGACCTGGTTCGGACACACCGGTAGGTTCCTCATGCCCCATCGCTTATCGTTCGCCTTTTCCCAGTGCTTGACTAGATTCAATGTGATTTGGTCTTGATCGTCTGTAACTCTGCCATCTACTTTAATACTCTGTGGATTACTTCCGTTGTTACGCTTATTCACCCATTTCCAAAATACGTTCGAACTCGACCCCCCTGTCATTCTTATCGTCCTAATAAGACTGCTATTTCGAACTCTCTGATTATCGTCTTTAATCTTATTTACATTATTTCGTGCTTGTTGGTATTCTTCCTTTACTATCATGGCCTCGTTGCTTTCCGCCCCTTGAGTTTTCTAATTCTCCTGTATGCAGCACATTTAGCTTTTGTACCCTTTATGGCCCTTTTCAGTTCTTCGTTCACTCTGTTTCCAAGTTCCAGTGTTGGCATCTAAATCTTTCCTACACTTTCCTTCCCTGCCTCCAATAGGCTCGCAACTATGGCGTTGGCCATTCCCTGGACACTGGCCCCCTTGTGTACGGTTGCAAGCTTTGGCTTCAATTGTTTTTCGACCTTCGCTCAATCAGCATCTTTTTTGAGTTCCCAAATCTCCTTGAACCTTCCTTTGCTTTTTACTAGGTTTTTGGTCCCCATCGTCACTTTAATCAAGTTGTGATCACTATCCAACTCCCTTTTACCCTCATCATCCACTTCTCCCCGTATCCCCCCCCCCCCCCCCCCCCATAAATTAATATCTGTGAGAATATAGTCGATTGTTGATTTTCTGTCGTTCCTCTGCCAGGTCCATGTCCCCTTACACCTCGCGTCCCTATTCAGAATCTTTAGACCGAGCTCATAGAAGTTCAACAGCTTTCTTCCATTCCTGTTGACTTTCTTGACCCCGGCCTCTATGCCGTCTTCCTTATCACCTATGTGTCCATTAAAGTCACCCATCAAATCATACCGAGCCCCCTGTTTTCTAGTTCTGTGATATTGGACCTTAGTGTAGAGTATATCGAGTCATTCCACTCGGGTTTGCTTCCCTCCACCGAACAGTACACAATCCCAAGGGTAATATTTTTATTTCTTAGATTGATTTTTATCATACAATTTTTTTCGATACCTCAGCCGAGGTGCTGACATCTTCCAGGTCTGCGATCAGCGACGGGTTTAAATCCTCTTTAATGTACATGCCTACCCCACCCCCTTTTTATGGCCTTCCGTTCGCCCTACACCTATCCACACGCACCCCTTACTTGGTCTATCCTTATTTAAGCCCATGACATCAAAGTCCTCTGCCTCGATCAATTTTGCAATTTCACTTACTTTCCGGTGGAGACCCTGGATGTTGCTGTAACCCACTTTCAGGGTACCTAGATTCATTGGCTTCCGCCTACTGATTCCATTGTTTTCTGATGCTACCTTTGGTAAACTTATTCTGTCCCGCTCGCTCTTGTTCACCCCTCCTGTGTCCACTCTTGCTATACTTGCCTCTGGCCTCCCATACCGCTCCTCTCTAAGAAAGGCTCCGCTACCCGTAGAATTTTATCCCCCTATATATGTCCTAGCAACATCAGCAACCACCACCCCCCTCAATGCCCCCCTCACTCTTATCCCCAGGGGTATCAGAATCTAAAACACTGAACCTGTTCTCTAAACACCGCTTAGCAATCTTGGCAGCCTTACGCTGACACTGGCTTCCTGACACTACGCAGCCCTGTCCTGACGCAACCTTCCGAATTTCCTACTGGACCTCCCACCTCCTTAATTACACCCCCCCCCCCCCGGCCACATCAGGCGTACTTCCCTCGCATTTCCTGCCTTCCAGTTTCCTCCTTGAATCCACAACGACCTTCCACCCACCTTCCACCTCACCATCATAGGTAACCTTCAACGGTGTGATTCCAGATACACCAGCCCTCCCCAACCTCCCCTTCAGCTCCGCAATTTCCCGCTCGAATCCAACACACTTCTCTAACAACTGTAAAATATCCCTGCAGTTCGCACACACCCCGCTGCTGTCCATTGACCGACCACCACCATACCTCATATCACACTGTCTGCACGCCTCTGTATCCTCAATCTCCCCCACTTGCACCTGCACCCCTCGACTCGCCTCCCCTTGACCCACCTTTGGTGACCATACTTACCTCCGTCAGGACACCCGTCGAGCACGTACCATTCATGTTTACAAATATAAGATACAAGGTCTAATGACCGAAATCGGCAAAAAAAAAAACAAAACACACGAAAAAAAGACAACTAACGTAAAAACAAATCCAAACTCGGGAAAACCTATTAGCTGAACTTCCTTATTTTACCCTAAAATCTTCCCCTAGCACACATACAAACTAAATATATAAATACCCTCTCCTAAAAATAAACTAATAAAAAAAAATACTTATAAACAACTCTAGAAAACAAACTTGAATTTTCTTCGTGAGTAGTAATCACAGTACCTGTGTAGCGTGAGTTTCTTCCACACATTTTTCTCAGTTATGGCCCTTTTTCACTCTTTCGATTTTTTTTGCGTATCAGGGGTATTGACATTCGCTTTGCGTTGCCCTTTCTTGTTTAATCACTTGGGAGTGAGAGGTTGGGTAAGGCAAAATGTGTGTTTATGTGTTTCCAGTCATACTGCTTACAAATGGACAGACATGATGTTTTCTACGAACAGTTCCAGTTGTGAAGCTCACAACAAGAAAACAAATGAGTTAAGTTGGAAGATGTATATTGCTGTCCCTTGAGTACTCAATTATGTTGGGTCATCCAAATCTGTCCAAGTCTCTTTGCCTTGTTACAATTTATGAGACAGTGCCTGATGGCACTCTCCCATAAATTGTAACAAGGCAGATCCTCACAGACTAAATAATTATAATTCAAAAATAAGATTTGAAACACCACAGAATACGAAGCCATTAAGTTGTGGCACCTGCTCTTGAGAATAAATCCCAAACATGGGCTTCCAGCACACTACCAGTTAACTTTATGAATACTAACATCAATATATCAAGCAGCAATGTTTTTCCGTAATGCAACTTGGCATTTAACCAATTTAATCTTATTTGACAGAACTCCCTGAACTCTGTCTAACAAGATTGAATTCGTTATTTTCCTATTGGTATTAGTTTGGCAGCCAAGGAACCGTTGCGTGTTTTAGCATCTAAAGTTTTATTTTCAGAGAATGGTGGTTGTCCACAACACCCATTTGAAGAATCAATTGACAAGTCTTTTGTCAGCCTTGAGGAGTTGGCGGTCATTTTTAGAAACAGGGGGGTTTTAACCAACAAAGATTACTAATTGAAACAAACTAGCATCTCCCACACACCTTTCTTATCCAACGGATACACCTTTTTAATTTTGTGCAAAAATCAGACTGCCTAAATCCATGATGGCGGGCAAAATGGCGCCAAAAATCAGAAAAATCGATAATTTTTTTCACAAATTTTTACCAATTTTTTCCAGATTACGAGTGCAGTTTTGGTCGTAGTGACCATTGTTTGTTATAGACAAAATCACATGGGAGTAATGTTTATGCATTTTCGTACAATTGTACAAACTCTATCGGTCCATACCTGAAGTTCAGAATTGGTACTAATATATCGCCCGTAAATTATCAATGTGATAACATTGCTATTAAAAATATTAGAAACAGAGCATCCTGGTTTATGGTATGTCAAGAAAGATTATGCAGATCACAAGGGAGTTTCGGAAACTGGTAAATATCCAATATTCAATAATATAACAAAAGGGCAGCCAAATGTAAAGTGCAATATGGTATTTTCTAAAAATTTAGACAACGATTTGTCTTCATTTTCAGCAGACTCGCTGGTAGTCCCACTCGTCTATTCGTTACAGCACTCAATTGTTGTTTGGCAAGTACAGAAAATGCTACAGGACATGCTAACCTTCAGGAAACTCAGCCCTACCTTGATGTTCTGCATGGTTGTTTGCTGTAACACGAGCATCGAATCAGATTTAAGATATTGTCAGGTGCTAGCGACACATTGTGAGGCAGAGTCAATGGGAGAAATGACTTCGACTTCTCGTCTCAAACAACCCCATAATTTGTCGGTTCCATTTCAGGTGGGTCCGAATGCAGTGCATGTTTCAAAATGCACTCTAGCGCGTTGCCTCGTTTAACGTTCTCTGCAAACGACCCAGTACTTGGAGGGAGGGTACATAGTTTAGAGACTTTTGTTGCTCCTGGTCGTCCTACTGTGTATGTCCAACAACTGACTCTTGCATCAGACATTGATTTGGATGTATGACACCCATAACATGCAGCCATGAACTGTGTAGCTTCACAAGACGTCGTCCCAATGAGAATAAATATTCCCCAACTGACTCCAGCGATATACAACCCTGTTACAAAACTTTAAGGACACGACCATGACATATTCCAAAGAACTTGGTGACGTTATCACACCCAGAGATAGCATGCGTGGCAAGAATACTTCGGATGATGTCACGATGCTTCTCAACAGTGGCACCAATATCTATCAGACCTGTCCCGAATGGCCGGCTCCATAAACACAGGAGATGTTATATTCTCTTCCAGATAGTAGTGCAAGGGTACGGTATACACATCTGTGTCATCTGCAAGAACGACAACCTGCGTTTTGTCATCCGTAGCAAATTTCACTGTTTGCTGAACTATATTATCAGCTTCTTCGTCAGCCTTTCTATGACACTTTTATTAATTTCAGTTGGAACATTGTCTTGGTCAGTAACAACAAGTTTATGCCCCTTAGTACTTTCACCACCAAACGGGGGCACCCTGGTGTTGCGGTAGCCGGTTCTCGTCAGATCACCGAAGTTGATCCTCATCCACCAAAGCTCACCCCTGATTGCTTCTAGTGCTACGACATTACTCGACCCCGTTATCCACCGGCCTGCATCGTTCTGCAGGATTTCCAAGCTCTTTACTGCCATCTGGTTTAGGAGTACCACTTCCGTACCGTATGTTATACTTGGCAGACCCACCATTTCCCAAATGGTTTCCCCCACGAAAACCTTATTGAAACTGTTTCTCCCTATAAGTTTCATTTGGTTAAGGATTCGCCTCCCCCTCAGAATCAATTTATTTTCGTGGTTTCGGTAGATGCCTCTTCCTGTGATGTTTATTTTTACCCCAGATACTCGCAGTCACCTGTCTCTCCTATACTAAGAAGTTTGTTGCTACCTTCCGGAATACAGAACTCCCCCACTCTCCACCTTCGGGTGGGGTCCACTTTGCGGCCCGCATGTATAACTTTGCTCTTGCTTTCATCAAGTTCGAGTCTCCATTTGTTCCCATATTTCCCAACAATTCCCAGCATTTTAGCTGGCCCCTCTTCGCTTTCTGACACAAGCACCATATCGTCTGCAAAAATAGACCTGGGATCTTCAAGTCCCCAACTGCTACTCCCTCGTCATCTCGTCAGAGTTCATCTCCTAAACCTTTGATGTACAATGCAAAAAGAATTGGCGAAAGGATACACCCCTGTTTTATCTCCATAGGCACAAGTTTTGTTGTTATGTTGTTATGTTACCAAGGCTAAGTTCACTCTGTACATCTTTATATAATGCTTTCAGAATTCCAACAAACTCGCCTCCCAAGCTCAGAGCCTCAAGCTTGCGCCACACACCCTCCCTCCATACTCTATCGTGTGCCTTTTTAACATCCAAAAATGCCATCTTTTTCTTTTTTGCTTTCGCGGATTCTATCATTTGGGATAGCGTGAAAAGATGGTCATTGACTCTCCTTACCTTCCTGAAGCCATTCTGGATCTCTCCCAAAAAACCCTTCTCCTCAATCTCCTCCTCTAATCTCCCATACAGGACTTTACAAAAAAACTTTTCCAATGTTGCTACTGACAGAGATCCCTCGATAATTATCCAAAACGTCTTTTTCCCCCTTTTGTGAATAAATGTCACTTTGCTTTCTCTCCACTCGTTTGGGGGACCACTTGTTTTTCTATGGCTAAACTGAATAGGGCAGTTAGGCTTTCCAAGAGTTCCTCTCCCCCTTTTTTGATAAACTCGTTAGGAATTTCGTCCACCCCTCCCGCTTTTCTATTCCTTAATTTTGAGATCACCTTTCGCACCTCCTCCGTTTATATTTCGCTCCACACGAAGTTCGATAGATTTTCCTCGACCTGGTTCGGACACTCCGGTGGGTTCCCCATAATCCATCGCCTACCGTTTACCTTTTAGTTTAAACAATATTTATTCCGAAAGCAGTGTTACACGTATACATTACAAATAATATCACAGAACGACAAACAGTTTTATTCAGAAAGCAGTGTTGCACGTATACATTACAAAATGATAATATCACAGAACGGCAAACAGTTTTCATGGTTGTACACGGTATAACAGAAACAGAAATAATCGGGATTGTAAGTAGACGATGATTCGACAGGAAGCCATAGGCTTAAAGTCGTTACCTTTTCCCAGTGCTTGACTAGTTCTCATGCGATTTGATCTTGATCGACTGTAACTCTGCCATCTACTTTAAATCTTCCGTGGGTTTCTTCCTTTGTCACGTTTATTCACTCATTTCCAAAATACGTTCGAACTCGACCCCCCCCCCCCCCCACCCCCACCCCCTGTCATTCTTATAGTCCTAATAAGACTGCTATTTCGCACTCTCCGATTATCGTCTTTAATCTTATTTACTTTATTTCGTGCTTGTTGTTATTCTTCCTTTCCTTCCGTGGCCTCGTTGCTTTCCGTCCCCTTAAGTTTTCTACTTCTGTATGCAGCACATTTAGCTTTTATACCCTTTATGGCCCTTTTCAGTTCGTCGTTCACTCTGTACCGAAGTTCCCGTGTTGGCACCCGAATCTTTCCTACACTTCCCTTCCCTGCCTCCGCTAGGCTCGCAACTATGGCGTCGGCCATCTTCTGGACACTGCCCCCCTTGTGTACGGTTGCAAGCTTTGGTTTCAATTTTTCTTCGAACTTCGCCCAGTCAGCATCCTTTTTGAGTTCCCAAATCTCCTTGAAGCTTCCTCTGCTTTTAACTAAGTTTTGGCCCTCATCGTCACTGTAATCAAGTTGTGATCACTATCCAACTCCCTTTTACCCTCATCGTCCACTTCTACCCCTATCACCACCCTCCATAAATTAATATCTGTGAGAATATAGTCGATTATTGATGTTCTGTCTTTCCTCTCCCAGGTCCATTTCCCCTTACACCTCGCGTCCCTGTCCAGAATCTTCAGACTAAGCTCATTTGTGAAGTTTAACAGCTTCCTTCCGTTCCTATTGACTTTCTTGTCCCCGCTCTCTATGCCTTCTTCCTTATCACCTATGTGTCCGTTAAAGTCACCCATCAGAATTATACCGAGCCCCCTGTTTTCTAGTTCTGTGATATTAGATCTTAGTGTTGAGTATATCGAGTCATTCCTCTCGGGTTTGCTTCCCTCCGCACAGTACACAATCCCAAGGGCAATACTTTTGTTTCTTAGATTGATCTTTACCCATCCAATTTCTTTCGATACCTCAGCCGAGGTACTGACATCTTCCAGGTCTGTGATCAGCGACTTTTTTAAATCCTCTTTAATGTACATGCCTATCCCTCCCCCCTTTTCTGACCTTCCGTTCGCCCTACACCTGTCCACACGCACCCCCTTACTTGGTCTACCCGTTCCTCGTGTCTTACACACGTCTCGCTTAAGCCCATGACATCAAAGTCCTCTGCCTCGATCAATGTAACAATTTCACTTACTTTCCGGTGGAGACCCTGAATGTTGCTATAACCCACTTTCAGGGAACCGAGATTTAATGGCTTCCGCCTACGGGTCTCGTTGCTTTCTGGCGCTAACCTTGGTAAACGTATTCTTCCCCCTCGCTCTTGTTCCCTCCACCTATGTCTACTTTTGTTATACTTACCTCTGGCCTCCCACCCCTCCCCTCTCCAAAAAGACTCCGCTACCCGTATAATTTTATCCCCCAATACCCGTTTCCCCATCCTGCTAAGATACATCCCATCGGATCAGGAAATGATATAGGTGGATTCTACGCCGCTTTGAAACGTGATTTTTTCGGTCATTTTTGCGGCCATGTTATTCGGGCCTAATACATAAAATTCCTCAAGGCTGACAGGGGGCCAGCTGACGGAATATTAATGTGGGATGTCTAAGCTTTGGGAAATCAGCAAGAAAAAAACTTTAGATAATAAAACACGCACGAGTACAAAAAAGTGGGTTTGGCTGCCAGACTATATTATGCTAAAAATTTGCGGACTGAAATTTTTGTATGTGTAAGCCTGTTCCATCAGTGTGTCACATAACGGCCTATGGGAGGGTTGGGGGGGGGGGGATACTTAACCCCTTCAACCATAATGTCATGAACTGTTCACGCAAGAGAGAAAATGTCTGGTTTCCAACTTTTAGAAATTCTGGATATTTTAGTGCCAATCGAAGTGAAATGGCGCTGAATGCTGATGGTAGGGTGGTGACGTAGGGTGGGTGACCCCCACCTCACAAAGTTCACTGAATTTCATGCGAGTTAGTATGCATCCCTCTAAATATGGAGTTCCTATCCTTGGACATAGGGCTTCACGGTATTCCAATTTGTAATACAGCGTACGGTATTTTTTTAAATACTGCGATATGGGAAAATATTGAGTATTTTTGAACTGACAATCCGTGTTTGATATACGAATAGTACCGCATGTATTTGCTTTTGCAGAAAGAAAAAAAACATATCTAAATTAAATAAAAGCATGGTAGTTTGTAAAAATGAAGAAATGATAAGCTGTACTTTATATCAAGAACAGGAGGTCACTTTACAGTAATAAAGTATTATCCAACTTGTCCGTCCATTGACTGATTTGGAACCGCATGGTACACAGCGAGTGTGGACAAAGCTACATACTGTTATTCCCGTAGTTTCGTATAAGGCGTTGAAGCACAGGTAATATAAAGCACTTTTCGTGCAAACGGTGAAAGGGGCACATGGTGGCGAAAAGACGATAAATACAGCTTCAAGGAGCATTAAACCAATTACAGGGTCACACAAACAAGCTTATATTATTCATTAAATAAACCGCAAAAGAAACATGAGCCATTTTTTTTATTCTAATGATGCTCATGAATCTTATCATATTGTTTGTATATAATATATAGTCACTGTCGAAACAATTACCAATCATTCTATGGCTTATTTTTAAAGCAAAGTACTTTACAGTAGTGCGACACATCCTTTGAGTTTATTACAACCAATTATAACGTGCAGGAGTAAGCCACATATCTGTTTCGAACAGAATAGAAGAGGCGTGTTTATTAATCAAAACACTTGTTGAAGTTCATTCAATCAGTGTTAGAAAAATAAATTGATCATTTTCGACAGGCAGCCTGTGGAAGTTCCCTCGAAATGATTGGCTAGCTGTGGAAGATCCCTCGAAATGATTGGCTAGCTTTGCATGCCTCATATTTCCCATTTTTGTTTGGAGAGTGCGTGCGATGAATTTAGATAAAGTTAAAGTCCAAAAAGTTAAGTTCATCATTAGTTTGAGAATACCCACATTTCTAATCGACAATACGGTGAAGATCGGTATATCGAGTGAGTTGAAATTGACTCGGTACGGTATCGATACTTAAAAAAAATACCAAGTTTCGGTGAAATACCGAAATACCGCGAAGCCCAACTTGGACAATGATTCACATCAGCCGACATGGTAGCCTTGGCTTTAAAGCATGAAGTCTTAATCAACTTTGAACACTTTTCTAGGTTAGGAATCACTGGTCTATGATGCTCACCTACCGTTGTTTCTTTTTATAGCCTAGCCCAACTAATGTTAATTATTCAGCTTTTTTTAAGTGTACATGACTTGAAGTTTTCTAGGACCTTTTCACCTGCTCCTTGTTGAGCCTTTTTATTGATGTTCAACTGGTAGAGTGCTAGAAGCCTATGTTTGTCCTCATTCTGAAGTATAGGTACTACATGTACAACCCAAAGGGTCCATATTCTAGTGACATTATTTAGTCACTGCGTAATCGCCTTGTAACAATTTGTGGGATGAAGGCTCTCTCCCATGAATTGTAACAAGGCCAAGACATGTCAATAAATTTTGACGACCAAAAATAATATAGCACTCTACCCTCCTCTGCCAGTTAGTAATCATGTCTGTTAATGTCAGATTATGTTCCAGTGACTAACATCCTCGCACTCTGATTGGAGAGCTCGCTTAGTTTAATCTGTGTTTACAGCTCCAGTGGCATATGTTACTATCTTACCTCACCAAGTAAAATATTTGAAACCCTGGTAACAATGGGAGGAGATTCCAAGTTCATACTGGCAATAAAATATATTTTACGAGGCCAGTGAGCATTCTATGAAAATGTACACACCACCCTCTTACAAAAAGGTACAGGTTTTCGATCTCAGTTCAAATCATGAACTTGTTCATGATTTGAACTGAGATGGTGTTACCTCAACCTTTTTCCAAGTTATTGATTTTTTGTTGTCTTGTGACATTGTGGGGTACATTTTATTTACTAAATTTGTTATCGTTAAAGTTGCCTTGTTCTTGAAGTTGCTTTGTTCATTTCATGATGTCAGTTTTGGGCTAGTGTCTTACTGGAACATATACATTATTGTGATAAACTGATGGTAACATGGTATGAGGTTTGCAGTTCGGGGCATATGTTCAACCTTGAAGCTTCGCGCCCCGGTTGAACATAAAACTCTGAGCCTCAAACCTCAGACAATGTTACCATCAATTCATCATAATAACGTATAATACCTATTGTGATAACAAAAATATATGATTGTGAGTTTACTATCATTTTTCTACAGATACCTTCCAAAAGTTCTCAAACAGATGGAAATTTACGTTGCAACTCTTGAACATGACTTTGAACAACTCTACTAAGGCCCTTTTATGATCCTAGTATCTTTAGTAAGTTGTTTTTGCAGCTGAAATACATTTCAAACTATTACAGATATGATATTTGCCGATATTTAGGCTTTTGAACTCTTCAGAATAAATTTACTGTTGAAAAAAATGCATTGCGGCATTCTTGGACCTACCACCCAGAATACCTTCTTGTCAATCCCGCCCCCCCCCCCCCACCCTCTGTTTCTGACAGTGTTAGCTTGGGCACCTCTGTTTGATTACCTAGAACACCGCTGATTGCAATTTTGTTTACCTATCTAATTCTACTGATCCTTAGGTTGCTGCATACGAAATAACAATTCTCTGTTCCAAGCAGTTTTAGAAATACGAATGATTAAAAAATATTCTTTTTTTTTGCTCCTGGTTTATCCACAGGGAATTGTGGAATTATTTTTTTATTTGGTTTCCACGGAGATTGCTGGAATTTTTTTTTATTTTACATGAATCAAGTACTTTCAATCCAATAATACTATATACTAAATTTGCTTCAAATCGACCCATCAACTCTGAAAACAAAAATTTGGGGTAGGGCAGAAATGTTACCCCATCAAAACAACTGAAAATATTGCCCCGCAAACAAATTTGACCGTACATCTCAAAAGGAAGCTAAACACCAAATATCAACTAATTTTATCCACAGGATCACATGAAGAAGATTTTAAAAAAATTAACCCCCCTCCTCCCCTAACCACCACTCACAACATGAAATATTATTAAAACTGACCCAGCAGTTATTTCGATTTATTTATTGATGTTTAGGGTCACAAACTTATGCACAATAGCTAATCGTGACAGTCTTACGGGTGGTGTAAGACGGCGTACCCGGAAAGAACCACCGAGCATCGACATGCATTTGTCAGCTCTTCAACATTATAACTCTGTTCAAGCTCCGTTCAAGCAGGGTTACAGCGACTGAAGACATGTGCACCATCGACGTGTAGTACGCCTTAGTACAGGGTGTAATCGTGCCCCCATGTAGGCACCCGGGATACACTGCCTTGCCCAACGCGAGTCGTCCTGGACAGGGATCGAACTCGGGACCTCTAGCATAGAAGTCCAACAGTCTGTCACTGAGACACCGCGCTCCCGACACAGCAGATGAAGGCTCAAATATCATCTTTATGTTGGACGGCAGACAAAGGGTGATCAGTGTAGCTCACTCTGGCTTTTAAAGTCACTTGAGCTAAAATATACTGGAACAATATTTTATATCTAATAATTTGAGCACAATGGAATGATTCAAGAAATGGGTCTGCTGTTTGAGAAACAGAAGTGTTTCAAAAATGAGAGACTGACACCCTGCAAACTGATGTCAAAATATCACAATTTCAACTTACATTTTTTTCCATAATGCATCTTGGAATTTGCTCAATTCTATCTTTTTAACAGAGCTCAATGAGCTCTGTCAAACAAGATTGAATTGGCTCAATTCCTAATTGTATTATGGGAAAAATTTGCTGCTTGAAATATTGTTATTTAGACATCAGTATACAGATGATGAATATCAATATAGCTTTTTAAAATTTAAAGGAACATTTGAACACCCAAAATGAAGTGAATTAGTTAAATTCCTAGTTGCATTATGGGAAAAAATTGCTGCATGAAATAGTGATATTTTGACCTCAGTGTGCAAACGGCTAACATCAGTGCAGGTTTTAAAATTCAAAGGAACATTTGAACACCCAAAGTGATCTGAATTAGTCAAATTCCTAGTTGCATTATGGGAAAACTTTGCTGCATGAAATATTGAGGTTGAATGGTTTCGCGCGCCGAAGGCGCGCAGGAACGTTGTGGGACAAGCCCCTTTCGACCCTCTTTAACAGTTGAAGATTTGGAAACTGCATGTCTGGGCGTGGTGAAGGTGGAGAAGGATCGGGTACTCGGAAAACAAAAATTTGGGGTAGGGCAGAAATGTTACCCCATCAAAACAACTGAAAATATTGCCCCGCAAACAAATTTGACCGCACATCTCAAAAGGAAGCTAAACACCAAATCAACTAATTTTATCCACAGGATCACATGAAGAAGATTTAAAAAAAATTAACCCCCCTCCTCCCCTAACCACCACTCGCAACATGAAATATTATTAAAACTGACCCAGCAGTTATTTCGATTTATTTATTGATGTTTAGGGTCACAAACTTATGCACAATAGCTAATCGTGACAGTCTTACGGGTGGTGTAAGACGGCGTACCCGGAAAGAACCACCGAGCATCGACATGCATTTGTCAGCTCTTCAACATTATAACTCTGTTCAAGCTCCGCTCAAGCAGGGTTACAGCGACTGAAGACATGTGCACCATCGACGTGTAGTACGCCTTAGTACAGGGTGTAATCGTGCCCCCATGTAGGCACCCGGGATACACTGCCTTGCCCAACGCGAGTCGTCCTGGACAGGGATCGAACTCGGGACCTCTAGCATAGAAGTCCAACAGTCTGTCACTGAGACACCGCGCTCCCGACACAGCAGATGAAGGCTCAAATATCATCTTTATGTTGGACGGCAGACAAAGGGTGATCAGTGTAGCTCACTCTGGCTTTTAAAGTCACTTGAGCTAAAATATACTGGAACAATATTTTATATCTAATAATTTGAGCACAATGGAATGATTCAAGAAATGGGTCTGCTGTTTGAGAAACAGAAGTGTTTCAAAAATGAGAGACTGACACCCTGCAAACTGATGTCAAAATATCACAATTTCAACTTACATTTTTTTCCATAATGCATCTTGGAATTTGCTCAATTCTATCTTTTTAACAGAGCTCAATGAGCTCTGTCAAACAAGATTGAATTGGCTCAATTCCTAATTGTATTATGGGAAAAATTTGCTGCTTGAAATATTGTTATTTAGATATCAGTATACAGATGATGAATATCAATATAGCTTTTTAAAATTTAAAGGAACATTTGAACACCCAAAATGAAGTGAATTAGTTAAATTCCTAGTTGCATTATGGGAAAAAATTGCTGCATGAAATAGTGATATTTTGACCTCAGTGTGCAAACGGCTAACATCAGTGCAGGTTTTAAAATTCAAAGGAACATTTGAACACCCAAATTGATCTGAATTAGTCAAATTCCTAGTTGCATTATGGGAAAACTTTGCTGCATGAAATATTGAGGTTGAATGGTTTCGCGCGCCGAAGGCGCGCAGGAACGTTGTGGGACAAGCCCCTTTCGACCCTCTTTAACAGTTGAAGATTTGGAAACTGCATGTCTGGGCGTGGTGAAGGTGGAGAAGGATCGGGTACTCGGAAAACAAAAATTTGGGGTAGGGCAGAAATGTTACCCCATCAAAACAACTGAAAATATTGCCCCGCAAACAAATTTGACCGCACATCTCAAAAGGAAGCTAAACACCAAATCAACTAATTTTATCCACAGGATTACATGAAGAAGATTTAAAAAAAATTAACCCCCCTCCTCCCCTAACCACCACTCGCAACATGAAATATTATTAAAACTGACCCAGCAGTTATTTCGATTTATTTATTGATGTTTAGGGTCACAAACTTATGCACAATAGCTAATCGTGACAGTCTTACGGGTGGTGTAAGACGGCGTACCCGGAAAGAACCACCGAGCATCGACATGCATTTGTCAGCTCTTCAACATTATAACTCTGTTCAAGCTCCGCTCAAGCAGGGTTACAGCGACTGAAGACATGTGCACCATCGACGTGTAGTACGCCTTAGTACAGGGTGTAATCGTGCCCCCATGTAGGCACCCGGGATACACTGCCTTGCCCAACGCGAGTCGTCCTGGACAGGGATCGAACTCGGGACCTCTAGCATAGAAGTCCAACAGTCTGTCACTGAGACACCGCGCTCCCGACACAGCAGATGAAGGCTCAAATATCATCTTTATGTTGGACGGCAGACAAAGGGTGATCAGTGTAGCTCACTCTGGCTTTTAAAGTCACTTGAGCTAAAATATACTGGAACAATATTTTATATCTAATAATTTGAGCACAATGGAATGATTCAAGAAATGGGTCTGCTGTTTGAGAAACAGAAGTGTTTCAAAAATGAGAGACTGACACCCTGCAAACTGATGTCAAAATATCACAATTTCAACTTACATTTTTTTCCATAATGCATCTTGGAATTTGCTCAATTCTATCTTTTTAACAGAGCTCAATGAGCTCTGTCAAACAAGATTGAATTGGCTCAATTCCTAATTGTATTATGGGAAAAATTTGCTGCTTGAAATATTGTTATTTAGACATCAGTATACAGATGATGAATATCAATATAGCTTTTTAAAATTTAAAGGAACATTTGAACACCCAAAATGAAGTGAATTAGTTAAATTCCTAGTTGCATTATGGGAAAAAATTGCTGCATGAAATAGTGATATTTTGACCTCAGTGTGCAAACGGCTAACATCAGTGCAGGTTTTAAAATTCAAAGGAACATTTGAACACCCAAATTGATCTGAATTAGTCAAATTCCTAGTTGCATTATGGGAAAACTTTGCTGCATGAAATATTGAGGTTGAATGGTTTCGCGCGCCGAAGGCGCGCAGGAACGTTGTAGGACAAGCCCCTTTCGACCCTCTTTAACAGTTGAAGATTTGGAAACTGCATGTCTGGGCGTGGTGAAGGTGGAGAAGGATCGGGTACTCGGCGGGTGTCTCTGGTGAGGTGGTCAAATGATGTTGTTGGGTGGTCTTTTTGATGGTAGTTGACTCAACCCTCGAGTGAGGACCAGAGTGAGAGGGGGTCCTCTCACAAAGGTGCTACCTCTCCCCGGGGCACTATGATTGTGATTTTCGGGCAAGTAGATTCAGCCACTTATGCGTGTAGTCAGATGGGGTAGAGGGCCATCATTGGCAAGTATAGTCTACCTCAGGTGGTTCGTGGTAGTTGAAGCTGTGTCGGATTTCAGGATAGCACTTGATGTTATCGTTCAATCGTGGAAGTAAACAACGGTCCCTTTCGGGACCACCCAAAGAACGACCCGAACTTCCCTGGTTCGGGGGCAGGCCTGCATTGGAACCTATTTGGCTGGGTCAAAAATGCGCTCTACAGAGGACGCTTACGATAAAGAGGTAGAGGTGGGGCGCAGGACCAACGCTCGCCTCCCTTGAGGTGGGTGGCCACTTCTAGGGAGGGAGCGAAGGATGTTTGTAGTCCGTTGCGGTTACTTTTATCCATAACGGTTATAGTTGCCATAGCGGTTATTGGGGTACTGGCGATCAAAAAAGAAAGCATCTCTGTGTACCTGCTAAAAGAAGAAGGCAGAATTAGTCTCGAATAAAATATATAAAGAAAGAGAGAAAAAAAAAGAAATTTACCTGAGTCGGTGAAGACAGCCTTTTCTGGTAGAAGGCCACAGCTGAGCTGTCAATCTGCCTGTTGGTTCACCTTCTCGTTTACGATTTTATTTTGAGGCTTCCGATTTTTAGTGATTTTAGCTGAGTCGGTGAAGGCAGCCCTTTCTGGTAGAAGGCCACAGCTGAGCTGTTAATCTGCCTGTGAGTTCACCTTCTCGTTCCCTATTTTATTTTGAGGCTTCCGATTTGTAGTAATTTTAGCTGAGTTGGTGAAGGCAGCCCTTTCTAGTAGAAGGCCACAGCTGGGCTGTTAATCTGCCTTTATATTCACCTTCTCGTTCCCGATTTTATTTTTAGGATTTCCGATTTTTAGTGATTAGTGTATTCTGCCCTAACTTCCGCGGACTGGATCCTATTTACATGGTTGTTACACTATATTTTAGTTTTCCTGTTGAAAAGGAGGGAGTGGGCAGGCTTTAACAAAAGAGCCACACCCGGGGTGTATTCTGCCCTAACCTTCGCGGTTTGGATCCTATTTATATTTATTTCACTATAATTTGGCGTATTTTGGTTTTTGTCGGCTTTCGTAAATTACTTCTAGCTCAGAAATTAGTTGACTGTCGGCTAACTGGTCGTGATTTTATTCGGCTAGGGAGGAAGGCGGTCTTTGATGGTGGGGATTTCGGCTCTGTCATGGAGTGTTTTGATAGGTGTACCCCGTGGGGCACGGAGGACGACCCTAAGCGCCTGATTTTGGACCTTCTGTAGTTTCCCCATATTTGTTTGATTGAGCTCAGTTAGGATGATGGCCCCATACTCGAGTATTTGGCGCACAAAGGCTTTGTATAGTTTAAGTAGAGTAGTCTGATTGGCTCCCCAGGAAGTTCTCTTTGGCATTTTTAGTAAATTAATACGTTTGGTTGCTTTACTGG
Organism: Pictodentalium vernedei; assembly: GCA_031216915.1. NCBI lineage: Eukaryota > Metazoa > Mollusca > Scaphopoda > Dentaliida > Dentaliidae > Pictodentalium > Pictodentalium vernedei. The sequence continues at coordinate 461,119,657 of CM062296.1, read as the reverse complement.
CAATATTGTTGGTGTGTTTATTAAAGGATAGGTTTTGATCAATGGTAATGCCAAGGAATTTCGCCTCTTTGCATTCTGGGAGGACTTTATCCAGTAGCTTCAGGTCAAAGTCACGGTTGTTTGTCTTGCGGGTGAAGGTGATTCGTTGGGTTTGTTGGCGTTCAGCTTTATTCTCCATTTGGCACACCAGTGTTCCAGGTCGTCGAGAGCGCGTTGGAGAGGTTTTTGGAGTAGGAGTAGCTTGGCCGTATTATTAGAGTCCCATAGGCCCTTATCGTCCGCAAATTGTGAGACTTGAACGCGATCCTCGGAGAATTTGAGGTCGTTGACGTAGATGGTGTACAGGAGGGGCTGAGGACAGAACCTTGGGGTGCCTGCTTCTAGAGGGACACTGTCGGACATTTCATTGTTTACTCAGGTTTTAATTTCACGATCGTTTAGGAAGGAAGAGGGTAATCTAAGCAGCTTCATGGGGAGTTTTATTTTAGATAATTTGAGGCGAATTCCGTTGAGCCATATAGAGTCGAATACCTTTTCGACGTCTAACAGGACTGCCGCGCCTATTTGTTGATTGTCAATCGCGGTTTTTATTTGAGTGACTAGGCAGTAGACATGCTCGATGCCTTCTTTACGGTTTCTATAGGCCCTTTGCCATTTATTGAAAAACTCGGTATCTTCGAGGCGCCCCCTCAGTCGATTGGTAAGGATTCGTTCAAACACCTTACCTATGCAACTGAGAAGGCTGATTGGGCGGTAACCGGCTGGATCGGAAAGGTCTTTGTCAGGTTTTGGTATCATGACACCAATGGCTATTTTCCAACATTTAGAAAAGTAGCCATGGATGAGGCATGCATTGAACAGTTTATTGAGTTTGTCAATTAGGGAGTTTGGGCTTTGTTTTAGAATTTTGTAACTCACTTCACCCTCACCGGGCGAGGAAGAATTTCTACATTTTTTTATATCACGGTAGACATCCGGGTGTTCATTGATGAAGTTATCAATGGCGTTTATGATGGCATCATCGTTGCCCGGACCTTTTTCTAAGGAGGTCGGCAAAAGTGTCGGCCTTGTCTTTGTCGGTGCGCATGAGAGACCCATCTTCCCTTTTAAGGGGTTTGGCTGCAGCTTTACGACTTTTGTTTTTTTGCCCAGTTAGGATTTTGAAAGAGTCCCATAATTTTTTTTTTTAGCATCCTTGACCCCGTTTAGGTTGGCTGTTGCCTTTTCCCAGTTGGCTTGTTTTTTCAGTTTAGAGGGCTTTCTTATCCTCGCCATGAAGACGGTTGTATGTTTTTTTGAGGTCAACTTTTCTTATGGGGTCAGTTTCGGTTTTAAGAGCGCGAAGAGCTTTTCGTTTGGTTTTGATTAATGAAAGTGTGTCGCCCGAGATAGTACTTCTCCAGGGGCGTACTTCTTCTTTTGGGCATATTTCATTAAGGGTTGAGTTGATGATTTTTTCTATGCCCTCGCATTGGGCTTCGAGTTCAGTTGCATTTGATGGGGAGCTGTTTGTGAGTTTAACATCAATGGTGTCTCGGTAGAGGTTCCAGTTGATTTCTCTAAAATTCCTGCGAAGGGTGGGGGTACCTGAGAGGGCCATTGCCTAGTTTTATTGAGGCATGGGCCGGGAGGTGGTCGCTGTCAAGGTCATCATCGCCGACCAGTGGTCGTCGATGTGATTTATCAGGGAGTCGCTGGCGATTTTTAGATCAAGGATTTCAGATGGGAATAGTGGATTGCTACTGATGTAAGTTGCTGAGTTGTCGTTCATAACCACGTGTAGGTTATATTTTTGGTGATTTCGAGGAGGGCTTCACCGTTGGGGCTGGTTTTATTGCAGCCAAAGTATAGGTGTTTGGCGTTGAAATCGCCGAGGAAGATGCAGTGTTTGTACTTCCTAAAAAAAAATTCAAAGACTGTGTCAGAAACAGTCTTGCTTGGGTCGTTGTAATAACAAACAATCGCGATGTTTTTATTGTCAACTGTTATTTCAGTTGCCATAACCTCAGCATCGAGGCGATCAGTTTTTATGGTTTTGGTTTTGATGTTCCGCTTTATTAGAAGATCAACACCGCCGCCTTTTGTGAGCTGTCGGTCTCTTCTAATAATGCTGAATCCACTTAGTGAGAAATGTTTGTCGGGATTTAGCCAACTCTTGCAGATACAGACTATGTCTGTATTTTCTAAATATCGGCTCATTTGGTTTTTTATCGCTTCTAGCGTTTCACACGGCTATTTGTAATTTATTCATGATAGGGGTTGATATTTAGTCGTGGTGCTAGGATGGGAACGAGCGGTGGCTTTAGTTAATATTGATAGCGGCTTTGACTAAGGATTCAGATATTTGGGTGTTGAATAGCCGGGACGCTGACATCTTGACAGATTTCAGACAGATTAGTGCTAACATGTTTATTGAGGACTGAGTAGAGTGCACCCGCGACTAAGTAGCAAATAGTGTGGAGAGAAGAGGCATTTTCGGGATTTTTTAAATTCAGCTTTTTTAGTTCAATATTTGTTTTGACTTTTTCTAAAGTGGGGACACCCGCGGTAAGTACTGGTGTGGTTCCCCTTGCAATTTGGACATGAAGGGGAGTCAGACCTGCACCCTTTAGTTAAGTGATTGCTACCACAGTTCATGCCGGTCAGAGTTCCCCTGCATTTGTTTGCGACATGCCCAAGTTTCTGACATTTGTAAGAAATATGCGCAAATGAGTTTTAGATGCCAAAAACAAGCAGAAACAGAGGCATTTGCCCATCCCCAAAGGCGTCAGGGGACTATGGTACATTACATTTCTGGAAGCGGAGATTACGTATTTTGGTAAACGTACCAACCGGATAAAATAGTACCCCTCCTCCACTACCCCCGCCTTCACCATGTTGGGCACTGCATGATCATGGTAATGACGTCACACGATTGAGGTACCAGGATAATCCGGGTCTATGTAATGTGACTAGGTCATTCTATGATAAATCCCCGGGAGTTGGGGGGGGGGGGGGTGTCTCCTCGCCTTAACCAGAGCAGAAACCTTTAGTGTAAATATTTCATACCTTTACGCGGCAATACATGGTAAGTGGTAAAGTCCATCTGCAAAAGCTGTAACTGGAATTAGTATACGGAAGTTATAACACTATCGGTTAATTTGCTGTAATATAATGGGTTGAAAAAAGTTATAACATTATGCGTCGATTTTTATAACATAACGGGCTGAAAAAAGTTATAACATTATGCGGAGTTTATAACATTATCGGTTGTTTACTACATTTTTTGTAACATTATGCGTTGGTGTAACATTATGTGGCGTTGTAACATTATCGGTTGTAACAACCCCTCACTGCAATGATCTGAATGAGCTCACTCCAGTGATGGAGTCACATGATATGGTTTTGTTGATTTTTTTTGAAAAATAAATGTTTTCCAATTTATTTATTTATTAAGGTTTAACGACACTTTAACAGCCAAGGTCATATTGTGTCGGTGGCGGGCGGAGGGAGCCGGAGTACCCGGAGAAAACCACCGAGCAACGACGAGCAGCTGCCAGCTACCCAACATCATAACTCCGTACTGCAGCACAGGCAGGGTTAGATGGGTTGAAGACATGCGTGCCGTCGACGTGCAGTACGCCTTAGTACACGGCGTCATCGTGCTCCCTATTCTTTGTATCAATGTTTGTTTCATGTTTTGTTTCTCGGTTTTATTACGTGTGTCCATTTGCACACACACTTCCAAAGACTGCCGTTTTCTCCTCCCACTGCATGTGTAACATACGTCTGTCCAGGGTGAGATAGCAAGGAGAGACAGATGTATCCCACCCCACCCACGTGACGTTATACATTTACAACGTTATTATGACGTTATGCATATCGTATCAGTTTCTTGCTACCAACTAATTCATATTGACGTCATCAGAATGTCGTGTGATCAAAGTTTGATGCTCTAAAACTCTTTAAACCCCAAGATGCCACAGTTCCTAATTGATTTCGTGGTATATACCTTTGCTATATACATAACTTTTGCATGCTCTTTCCGATGGTGTCGTGGCATTAGTTTTTCAAAACAACGAATGCCAAATGAGTTGATTATATCAGCACGTGGCCGCCGATTACCTCTGGCTAACGTAGCCGCTGTATGGTGGGGGGAGAAAAATAATCCCTTATGGGTACGGGTGTGGGATGGGAAAATCTCACCCTTGGGACAAGATATTTGATCCAGACACTCGGCAAGCCTCGTGTCTGGCCCAAATATCTTGCCCTCGGGTGAGATTTTCCCATCCCACACCCGTACCAATCAGGGATTATAATAATCTACCTTTCCCCAATCTCTTCATTTGAAAATGAATTCTACAGTAAACATTCTCTCCCCATTCTGTAACAGCTACACATTTAGTATGACCAACTACACCCTCCGCAAGCATCACTTGATGACCACCGATGGAAACTTTTGTGGACATATATTAATATTGTTTTGCATCTGCTTCAAAAATCCATGGGGATAAACTTAACAACAGTATAGAATATCCATAGGAGTTTTCAAAGGAGGCACGAGACGCGCTTATACCATAATTCCCAATTTAGGAAGTTTACATGAGAGTACTGAATGACATACAATGAAAAATATAGAGGAAGAGCCAGGACAAGGTTGTCAAAATTAATAGAAAAATAACTCAGTGGACCATGAGTGCTGCAGTCTCAAAGTAAATCATAAGAAACTGAAAGTGTACGATATTAACTTCAGCCTCTGAAACATGCTGTACTGTCTTTCCAAATGTTTATCATCAACAGAAGGGTTAAGTTTGTGTGGGAGGGGGACTTGGTTCAGGGAGAGAGCAATATTTCACAACTGCCACTGTAAATTTGTCCTTATCATGGGAATCATGACAGCACCAGTACTAGACTACTAGATTGGTAGCTATGCACAAATGCCATTCATTCATATTTGTCATTTTATTATGTTATTTTTCCACTGTAACCCCCTCCCCTCCCCAAATGTGTGTTCCAAAATACTCTTTCAATGAAGGAATTGTTTTCCAACATTTTAAAGAGCATAATATAGAAGAGAAAAACCTCTGAATACCAGTGAATAGAAGTGTATTATAGGTTTTCTGGCTGTGTTTGAATGGTGATTTGGGAGGGGATTGGGAGATTGGAATCCTCCCTGCCCTTAGTACTATGAGGGGAGATACGGTTTAAATAAATGTGTTAATAGGGTAAGGTAGATTGTTAGTTAGGAGCTGCCAGATGTCATAGTGTGCTCCTGGGATATACACTTGCTCAAAATGTGAATTTTCTTGCATTAACAGCCTTAGTTTTGGCAATACATAGCCTTTATTGCTGACTGTGACAAACAAGTAACTTTCAAAGCAATAAAACAGTTTTGCAAGGTGTGGGGTCCCCCAATAAACATTTAAATGTGAAATAATCCACCCAAATCAAAATTAAATCTGGTGTGGAAGCCAAAAATCATATTTCCTGTAGCATTAAGACGTTTGAAAAAAAAATATGGCATGGCTTCAGTGAATCACCCAGAGCCCGACAGTGTAATACTGTTCCATACAACTGCACAATAATGTATATTGCGTTCTTCTATGTAATGCTACATGATAACAGTTGTTTCTCGACAAAAGAATATCGAGACATTTATTGAAGAAAGCACGCGCATTTAAATAGCACGGGACACCGGTGGCTTCAAAACCGAAACATATTTATTTCATTTTCTTCAATTTCTCATTGACCCAAGAAGTCTTTTAAAAAATTCTCTGGTAATTAAACCAACAAGAATTGAACCCTTTGAACCCTGATGGTATCTTCCATGTCAGTTCAATGGAAGCAACTGGGGACAGACCAATTAAACTTAGCCTTAGGGTTGAACGTTGAAAATATTGATTGATCTACCCCACACTTTAACTCAGCAGCCATCCTACTAAATAAAAGTATGACATATCTTGTTTCTGGGCCGGAAAAGCAGCCTCTGGGGTTCAAAGGGTTTTAAAATGTGCTTAATGTAAAAACGATACATTATTTGTCAGATTCTCGCAGACTGGATAATTTGTGACAGAGGTCCATCATGCCATACAAAGAGGGACAACTGCTTGGAGTTTGGACCGAGGACTGTACGCTTCTGAGAATAACGGTTGATAAATCCCAAATTTCAAGTTTCATGAACACCTTCATGACCAAGCTCTCAGACTACCAGTATAATTCTGTTTGGAAGTCGACGCTGTTATGAGCTGTATTTTTACCCACATTTGTGGAAATTTGCAAGCAGACGACCCTTGATGTAATGATGTGCCTTTACTTACAAAGAAACATAGGTATTCTTTCCTGTCGCAGTGTTTGATATTCCACTCAATAAGCATCCAATTACCCTTGAAAACATTAAGATATTGACATAATTTGTGGAACTACCTGGCGTAATCATAACAACGTGGCTGTGGTGAGTCTTCATTTCTGAAATTAATGCCATCAAAATGTCGGTCAAATCAAGTTTCGATTTAACAGCATTTCTAGCTTGGATTCACAGAAAATGAATCTTTATGTATTATTTCAAATTCAATCGTCCGGAATATATGACCTACGGTTCGCTTTTCCAACCAAGTGAATTATTCCAGAGAAGCGAATCTAAACATAGACGAATACTCATTCGAGTGCAAGATTGGTTCCAGGTCGTAACAGAGTCGAATTTCTTACAGAATTAGAATTGTGGAGTGAGGAGAGTTTGCTTCACGACAAAATGGTTGTGCAAAACAGTTGCATGATCTTCAAAAAAAAAAAAAAAGAAAAGAAAAGATAACAACCCCCCCCCCCCCAAACACATTCTCTTAAACCCTTAATCTTTGTTTAAACCACATATTTTCATATTTTCATTAACACATATGTATGTACAATGTGAAAAGTGGGATAAAAAATTTGTATTCACCTTGAGAAATCGTTATTAAAGTCGTCTCGAATTTTCAACTTGGCCGAGTTGACAATTGGAAAATTCTGAACTCCCACTTACAAATACCTATATATATCTAATGTAAATAACCCTTTGCCCGACACGACTAGATAGAAGAGTGGCTCACTGGTTAGAGCATTAGACTTGAGATCGAAAGTTCGACTGTTTACGATCTTGCCTCGCGTCATCTGCGTTTTATCCTTGAGAAAGACACTTCATCCCGACTGCCTATACAATGAGCACGGTTGCGCAGTCTACTAAGGCGTAAGGCACGACGAAGGTACACTTGGCTTCAATCATTCAAGTTTAATTAGAGATCCCGACAGTTACTTGGCATTGTTCATAGGTTTTTTCCGGCCTTCATCATCCGTAAAACTGTCCACGATATGACCCTGGCCGTTGAACGTGTCATCAAGCCCAAATAAAGAAAGGAACAGACACAACTGATGAGGACTATGGTATAAAATTATTTTTTTGCATCCAGTATGAGGAGAGTGGATTGTAAATAAATCACCCGTGGAGTGGAGTTATCCCCCAAATCATCACTTTTAAATTCTGTTCATACAGTACACCCGCCGTGGACTGGTCACTTTCCTCGGATGGCCAATATTTCCACGGACGCAATAATATTAGACTCCGAACGCTAATAACAGGAATAATCATCAAAAAAAATCATTAATGAAGCACCGGGTACAACCCGGTGCTTCATTAATTAAAATTTTGCTGATGATAATTTTTTATTACCCAGTAAACGTATGCGTGAACATCACTGCCCATCGTGGATTACGACCAATCCACGGCGACTGTACTGTATGGACAAAAAACAATCAATGTTTCAGCCAATGGACTTCCCGTTTAACCTTGAGATCCATTGGCTGGAACTTTTCTTTTGTGTGTTATGCTTTACAACAAATTTATAATTATTTCTGGGGGAGGAATCTCCACTCTATGGGCGATTTACTGATAATACACTGTCCACGTACTGTAATCATAAAATTTCAGTTTCTCTCTCCAAAACACAGCCTACGCCCCTCATTAGAACGAGCTCGACGAACTAATGCCAATGAGCTGTCATAGGCTATGAATTGGTGGCAAGAATTGGAAAGATAATAATATTTGAATGGCGATCTTTATGATTAACACTAGCCAGATAACCGATAGGTAAAAGGCCAAAAGTACTTCATTGAGAAGTTCTCTTGCGTTTGGTGTCCATGAAATCTATTGTTTAGTGAGCTGTTTCTGAGCAACGATTACACATCTTTGATCATAAAAATATGCAGCAAATCTAGTGAGCAACGATTAAATTCAGGCATGCGTAGTGGAAACACGTCTGTGCATTTTTACATGGGACTAAAATTACTATATTTTAAATTTATTTATATGAAGTTTCAAATGCTCCAGTCAAATGTCGGGATTATATGGACCCACACGTCGCTGTTTCAATTCTACAATTCAGAACAAGGGTGTCCTCCCGTGAAGTCAAATGGTTATTTTATTTCGATTTGTAAATTCGAGCTGTGTAGGCGATTTCAGATAGTCGGTCCACTGACTCGCACAACTGTCGCTCGGTGCAGCTACTGTCCAATTTCTGGGGCACTTTGATGGCTGTTTCGTAATGCTGTGCTTCGGATGAAACAATCCTGGTTAGCAGTTGTCGTTCTTGGACGACATGACCGACGTCTGTCATGAACATTGCCTGTCTGATGGTAGCGTGACCATAACCTGCTTATCCCCGATCGAGTAACGTGGAGAATTATAGCCACTGCAGCCTGTCTGTTTCCAGCTTCCAACATGCCAACGGCACGTAAACGTTCGTCGAGTATCAGTCTCCGCATACCTCAAAAGTTACGTTTCGACCAGAAACTATTGATGAACGAGTTTTACCAACAAAAAAAACGATGAGACCTCCGAAAAAGCCCGTCCAGTACAAATGAAAATTTCAAAACGTACCCTACAGACAGTAACGCGAAAAATCTGCACCTCAAAAGTTACGTTTCGACCAGAAACTCTTGATGGAGAAGTTATACCAAGACAAGAACGATGAAACCTCCGAAAAAGCCAGTCCAATACAAATGAAAATTTCAAAACGTACCCTACAGGCATTAACCTGCACGGAGTTTTCGTGGCCCGGTGACGTTCATGATCCACATTAAACTTTGTAACATATTGATGTGTCCAATCTCGTATCCAATACCATTTTCCGAAAATATCAACATCAGTTTGGATATTCCCTACTTTTGAATAGTACAAATACACTGATTCGTGTTGTCACAAACTGGATGATGTTTGTATAGACAAGCTAGCTAGCTTGTTTGTTTGTTTCTTTTCATGCAAAACATGTGCTACTTTAGCACTAAGCAACATTATATTATTATTATTATATGGTCGTTTATGGACTAGCCGGCCCATAAACTGTCATATGACTCAATATTTATTAATAATTCAGGCCATCAGCAATAATTTCATCTTTCAGCCCCATAATATATAGGGTTGTAGGATTAAATTATTGCTGACTGTTTACCGATTGGCTGTGCGTTGTGTCATTTTGTGACCGGGTTTGACTGTCTTCTAAAATGGGCAAAATAATTATGCATATAATAATTCAAAAGAATTATCTGTCGTTTTATTAGAGGATGAATGGGGTCGTGTTAAGTTGTATCACCTGTACGGCCATCCCCCATTGTTATTGTGATAAAGCGACATATAATTAATTCCAACTGTTATAATTTAATTCAGCGTTTGTTTGTATTATAACGTACCCTCACACGGCCAAAGTCTCTGTCGTTTATATCATTGCAGTCATATCAACTTTGGTGCACACGGTAGTTTTATTTTTTTTCAACGTACGTTAACTCTTTGAACCCCGGTGGTATTTTCCATTTCAGTTCAATGGCTGCAATTAAAAGAGTCATTATTTTGAGGTAAACTAATTAATTTTTCAACGTGCGGCCTTAGGGCTGCACGTTGAAAATATTGGTTGATCTATCCCATACATGCGCTTAGCACCCATCCTATTTAATGAAATTATTAACATTCCACTTGACACACCTATTACCATCGATGGTGAGAGTGTAGAGGAATTCACCTACCTCGGTAGTCTGATAAGCAGTGACAATGGAGCCAAAAAGGATATCAAGGCCAGACATAACAAAGCTAGAGGTGCTTTCAGCCGACTACGCAACATCTGGAAGTCTAAACAGTACAGCATCAAAACCAAGATTAAGCTTTATAACAGCAATGTTAAGTCAGTACTATTATATGTCTCAGAATGTTGAAAGGTGGTGCAGACTGACATGAACAAAATCAACGCCTTCCACAATAGCTGCCTCCAAAGAATCTGCAACATCTACTGGCCAAACAAGATCTCTAATGAGGACCTGTACAAGAAGACAGGCTGTATGAACTTGTCCCTTGAAATAAAGATGAGGAGAATAAGATGGCTCGGCCACAGACTGCAGATGCCCAGTGAATGAAGTCCGAAAGCTGCTCTAAGATGGACCCCAGTTGGAAAACGAAAGAGACGCCGGCCAAAGACCACCTGGCGGAGGACAGTGATGACAGAGCTGGAAGAGATGGGACATACGTGGGGTGAAGCAAGTGCCCAAGCACAAGATCGTGACAAGTGGAGAAAACTTATTGCAGCCATATGTCCCGCCGAGGACGAAGTGGATAAGTAAGTTATTGGAGGGTGAATGTGGGAGTGGTCGTGTTAAGTTGTATCACGTGTACGGCCACCCCCACCCCCATTGTAATTGCGATAAGCGACAGGTAATTAATTCCAAATGTTATAATTTAATTCAGCGTTTGTTTGTATTATAACGTACCCTCACACGGTCAAAGTCTCTGTCGTTTATATCATTGCAGACATATCAACTTTGGTACACACGGCAGTTTAATTTTTTTTTCAACGTACGTTAACCCTATGAACCCCTGTGGTATCTTTCATTTCAGTTCAATGGCTGCAATTGAAAGAGTCCATATTCATTATTTTGAGATAAACCAATTAATATTTTCAACGTGCAGCCTTAGGGCTGCACGTTAAAAATATTGATCGATCTATCCCACACATGCGCCTTGCACCCATCCTACTTAATGAAGTTATGACGTATCATATTCCTGAACCCGACAATCGGTCTCTAGGTTTCAAATGGGTTAATACATTCGGTCTCGAATACCGATGAGAGAAAACAGTGTGAGTAACCTACGTGGAGACTAACTAACAGCCCACTTGCTGCAATTACAGTGCAGATAATATAGAATCATTGCCTTTTGTTGAGGTTAATATAAGGACTTACCAATCCAAGAAATATGATATTTGGCTCGGCTCCGCCTCGGTAAATATCATGTTTCTTGGATCGACAAACCCTTATATTAACCAAAACAAAAGTCAGTAATTGTTTTATTATACCACATCCATAGCTTTAGTCCAGACATCAATACTTGATCAGATTGACATTAAGTCCTTTATTCAGTTTAAACAAAACTTTTAATTTATCACAGTGAAAATCACAACAATAATGGAATGTTATATTACCCTTTGATGGTGTTTGGAATGCTATATTACCCTCTGACACCGTTTGGAATCTTATATTACGCTCTGACAGCGTTAGGAATCTTATATTACCCTCTGATGGTGATTGCACGGTGATTATAAAGTTTTACAGATAGAAACTGATATGGTGACAGCCAATGGAATTAAAGTAAATTTACCAGTTATATAAGAATTCTTTCTATTTGACAAATTGGCGGAGAGCGCAAAAATATTCACACTTTAGGAAAATTATTCACGAGGTATGATAAACTCACCTCAGCCAATCATATGTAAGCAAATCAGATATCATTAAAGAAAATTAAATTATACCTGACGGAAACTGTTCATGTATTGTAAGATCTATTCACGGCATCAGCGATTTTGAACACTATGCCGATGTATTATCTTTTCTAAGAACAATTTAGACACGCGTCAATTGATCAACAAGAAAACGTTTTGTCCAAGCACAAGCGCGCGAGAAAATACCCATAAAACTCTTTTATTTTGTGCAAATATCATGCCAACTCTTCGTATTGGAACATGAACAAGAAACATTGTGTGAACAAAGTTGAATCTCTTTTGCCAAGAGAAAGTGTTCACCACATTGGCGATTCACAAGAAATTAGTTTAAAATAATTTCAAGTTTATTGGACAGAGTTGCAGGCTACTGTCGTTAATATGATCCTTCGAAAACACTTGAAAGGGCACCCCCCCCCCCCCCCCATACATACACACACACAAAAATAAAGAAAAAAGATTAGCTTTCTGGACGAATCGTCCAAACGCGAAACTCGACTTGTGACAAAATGCCCGTACCGAGATGATTTTGAGAGGAACTGCCCCGGCACCATATCCAAGTATTGTCTGTGGTGATCTCGAGAATTATTTGACAGGTGGGAGGGGGTACACTTGGAGGGTTTAGATCTCCATTAAAAAAAAAAAAAACTTGGAAAACTACTCCACCCATCCACACAAAATAAACAAAGCAGAATGCTTTAATGTCAGTAGGCAACAGACAAATCGCGAATTGAGGGGAAATATTCACACAGACACCTCATCTAATATAATCGAGGGTGGATGTATCATAACAAAAATAGTTTTAAAAACTACTTCTAAGTTTGAAGGTGGCATAATACAACACACATATTGATAACATTGAATACGGTGAATTCCAGTTAAATAACGAATTCCACATATTAATGGAAGCGGTAGTTATACAGTTCCTTTTTTCATTGGTTTTCAAGTCAATTGAATCGACCTTAGAATTCAGTACCGCATGATCTGGAGAAATGATAAACCCAATGTACACGTACGAACGCGCACTAACTAACCGCAAGGACGACATGGTATGAATTATACGGGATGGTGGTGAATGACTGGTTAGAGAATTGAGGATGAATCTGGGACCCCCTGGTACTTCAATTCAATTTTCCCATTCTGTAATTTTTAAGGTGGCGATAGTACCCTCCCACCCCCGACCTTTGGCCCCCTTTGGCCATGCCACTGGCGTTGAAAGAATAAAATAATAATAATAATAATAATAATAATAATAATAATAATAATAATAATAATAATAATAATAATAAAAAAAAAAAAAATAAATAAATAAATAAATAAATAAATAAATAAATAAATGTGGTTAGTGGGTGGCCGTGGGACGCGATAGAGATCTAAGGCCACAACGAAAAAGTGTCTCAAGAAGAGGGCCCGTCGGGAAATTTCCGTGTAACATACAGCACAAGTCAAAATAATCTGTAGGATAACCACTATAAACTATCACCTTTCTCTTCCTAGACTGATAAGACCATAAGCTGGCATCATTTTCTGGAAAGCTTTCACAGAGAGCTTTCCAGAAAATAATGTCAGATTTTGAAGTTATCGGCACAGGAGTAGCAGTATACTCAGTTTATTACGGTTATGCTACAACGTATTTTGATTTGTTACTGTATGTGGCCTGCCCTCCTTTTCATTTGGTAATATAAGTGTGAACAAACATTTTTGTGAGCAGCGGACATTTGAATATGTCTGTATCATTCATTTTCAAACTCGGCCACTTTCATGGAATAAAATAGCCAAGAAAATTAACGACTGCAGAGAAACAAGCAACATAAACGACCTGAAGCAAATTACATCGAAAGTGTCAGCAATTTCCTTCCATGACAGATGTGAATCGCAACACCGTGCATTGGATTGACGTTTCTTCAACACCTCTTCATTTTCATTTTGATTGGAGGCAAGTATCTGCGTTTCGCGCTTTCTGCACACAATTAACTTCAGCATTTTGGCTAGTTTACACATTCTCTCAGGTACTGCTTCCGACTCATCTTTGTGGAATAGTCGTAGATTTATAACCGTTAGAACTGCAATAATAGCCGCATATAACGTTGACATTGTCAAATGTATACCTGCCAAAACAGAAAAAAAAGTTTTGAACTAATCACTTGAATGAACAGATTACGTATCAATGTGATAAAGAAATCTAAATATTTGAGCATTTTTAACATCTAGTCCCTCTAACACTACAGGATGTGGATGAAGACTGAATACATATTCTTTTCTTTCGTTTTTCTTTTTTTTGCTGGTTTCGAACCGGTATGCATATACAGTCATGGCCACCAACCCAACTCCTACTTGACCGACCAGAACCAAATACAAAAATCTGAAACCTAGTCACGTAAGGTACAGTAAAAGTCACAATAAGTTGTAGCATAACTAGAATAAACTAAGTATAGTGCTGCTCCTGCGCTAAGATCAGAATCTGACATTATTTTCTGGAAAGCTCTCAATGAGAGCATTCCAGAAAAAAGGATGTCAGCTCTTATCAGTGTAGGAAGTAGAAAGAGAAAGATACATAGTTTATTGTGGTTATCCTACAACTTATTTTGAATTGTCCTGCACCTCAAAGACAAATTTCAATCACAATAGTGCAGACATTTTGGAGGAGATCTTTTAGAATCGATGACGGACAAGCGGACAGACTAAAGACATCCGACAAATTGCCAACGCCTGTTGAAAAGTGATAAGTATTAGTCAATTTGATGCTTCGCGTCAGGAGAGGCGAAAAGTGCCAGTGATTCTGAATATCAAAAAAGGCCACGTTTCCTGGTAATAGGTTAAAAAATTCAGGCTGTGGGTCCTACCAAAAGAAAAATGGACGCATAAACCTATGAGTGAAAAATGATTTAACTATTTAAACTCATTACCTAGAAATCAAAAAGTTTGCGGTCGGCCGGACGGACGTGCGGTCGAACAGACGCACGTGCGTAAACAGGCGTATAACTAGCCTCCGGATCCAACCCTCTGATGACCACACTGAAAAGAAATGGACCAGACTCTGCAAACAACGGACCGTGACTCTGGTCAAATTAGCAGGCTGGACTAAAATTCAAACTGGACCTGTGTTGATGAGCATTCACTATACCAACTTTGAAATGAACATCTTCAATAAAACTGAAGTTATCAAACGGAAACCAACAGTCAGTTTTAGCGTCTAATGATAATAACCCTAGTTTGTTCAAACTATACCTATAATTTCATATTAGCATGCCACGCATCAAAGGTAAAAAGGATATCGTCATTTAACCCTTTGGACTCTGGTGGTATCGTCCATGCCAGTTCAAATGCAGCAACTGGAAGAGTCCATGTGCATTATTTGGGATAGACCCATCAATATTTTCAACGTGCAGCCCTAAGGCTAAAGAAAATATTAGTTGGTCTATCCCACACATGCGTTTCCAACTCCACTTGCAATTAATATTGTTTTTTCACACGAACTTTATCAGCCGAAAATAAAAAAGGTATACAGATAGACGTGAACAAAGGGCAATAAATAAACTCTAGTCCAAATGCTGGAGCTGAAATTCGAACCCGACCCGTAATGGCAAATGCGCATCCTACAAACAAAATTGGTAAAGGGTATCTTTATTTAAACTAGAGTTATTATCCGGAAACCAACAAAATGTTTACAGGACGGGTGGACATGAACAAACAGCAATGAATGAGTGGTAGGAGCTGAAATTTAAACTCAATATGTATATATCGGCTTGTGCATCCTTTATACCAAATTGAAAAAAATATATCTCCGTTTACACTAAAGTTAGCATCCGGACACCAAAATGTTTACGGACGGACAAGCGGACATGAACAAAGAGCAGTTCTGGTGTCTATGAGCGATCAGAGTAATTTGTATCCCATTTAAACTAAAGTTACCTACCGTAAAGAGCTTGGAAATCTTACAGAACGATGCAGGCCGATGGATAACGGGGTCGAGTAATGCCGCAGCGCTAGAAGCAATCAGGGGTGAGCTTGGGTGGATGAGGATCAAGGACAGGATAGACCTGTTGAAACTCGGCTATCTTAATTATTTGGTGAATCTCCCCGACAGCCGATGGTGTAAAGTAATGTTCCTGCGAATTTTCAACTCAAATATCAAAACGGGGTGGATGGTCCAAGTGAGGGAGCTAGTAGAGAACTACTCATTGGAGATCTCGGACCTGGACGTTGGGGCAAACCAGGGTAAAAAAATTATCAGAGAAAGGGTCATGGAGGATTGTAACCGTAATTAGCGAGAGGGGGTCAAATCAAAGAGGTCTTTGGGTGGTCTGCGTGATAAAGAGAGGCCAGGTTTTGAAGAGTACCTTGATGGCACCTTTGGGGGGTCACTGCTGTTCAAGCTGCGGTCACGATCCCTGGAGCTGAGGGGAAAAATTGGGAAAGACGGTGAAAGGGAGTGCCAGATGTGTAACTTGGGCATGGTGGAGACCCTGGAACACTTCCTTCTAGAATGCCCAAAGTATCAGTCTAAAAGAATGAGATTCACTGGGAGTATAATGGGGAAGTGGGATGGGAGAATGAAGGACATGTGGTTAGGGTGAGACTCAAAGGAGAGGGTTAATGTGCTAATCGAAGAGATTGGGAAGAATGGGCAAGGAATGTTATCAAGCAGTTCGTCTCTGAATGTTGGGAGGAGAGGAGAAGCGTGGGAACAGGGAGGCAGTTGGGAATTCAGGGGTAACCAACGCCTTCTCGTCCGAGAACCGCGACAAATCGGCGGCTGGCCAAAGTGTTATTATTATTATTACCGGAAACCAAAATGTTCACGGACGGACGGACGAGTGGATATGAACAAGAGGTAATAGCTTTGAGCGAAGGACTAAACTCTTCAGAGAAGAACGAGCTTGAGTTTTGCTTTCTGACTGTGCGGAGTGGAGCCTGCAAATTAGACTTTCAGTATTTGATGATTTACAGAATATTTATTTATTTATTTATTTATTTATTTATTTATTTTTTTAAACATTTTTTTCACCTTTTCGAACTTCAAGACGCCCATCTCTATCTCTCTCTCGCTCTCTCTAAAAATCCATCTATACAGTGTTTGTGGGCATGGAAAGGCAAAATTTAGTTACAAGACAAAAATACCGATATTTATGCTGGTATTTAAATGCTTGCTCACTATAGTGGAGATCCAATATTATCTCTCAGAAATAGAAGATATGGAATGAGTGTTTTGGTTACACGATATTTATGAAAATTTTTCCATTTTCCCGAACCTCTCTGGCGAAGTAAAACAGACAATTGGTAAACGAGTTTAACCCTTTACTCAACCTGCGAAGCAGACGACACTTGCAAACAAAATTCTTAAATCACTAATGTTTTTCATTTTTTGTCTCAAAAACATAGGTTATGACCCCTCATTGGAACGAGCTTGTCGAGCTCGTTCCAATGAGGGGTCATAACCTATGTTTTTTAGACAAAAAATGAAAAAATAATGAAAATTAATTGACGATTTCTTTGTAAATAGCGCTGGCCGGTTTTGACCGTTACGTTGGGTAAAGGGTTAATAAATATCGTGTGACCGAAACACGAATTTCATATTCTGTTTATCAAATGACACCACTGTTATCAAAAATACATCTTTTAGATGGAAAAGAAGGATTTAAAGCATGTAATTTCACCTTGAACGTCATGCGTTTGCCTGTGACTCGTCACAGCTGCATACAATCATGCGTCAATAATTTGACACAGTTCTAATCGGTGAAAACCAATCAGAAAGCGTTCTTTTCAAATTGACCAAGCAAATCAACTGGAGGTGTTAGGAAGCACTAATTAATATTTATTGAAAATATGAAACTGTAATAAGCGAGAAAACGGAGAAGTCATATGATAAATAGAGATTATTACCATTATGTGGATGTACAAACTATGTATCCGAGTCGAGTCCGGGTTCTAAGGGCAGATCACGACAAGTCGAAGACGAGTCGTGATCTACCCTTAGAACCCGGAGCGAGACTCGGATACATATTTTGTACATCCACATAATGGTAATAATCATTTTATCTTACAATATATTGGGGGATAAGTCAAAAATGTAGACGAATATATATTATTTATATATATTTATTATTATTTATATACTATTTATTCGTACGGATGAACAAAAAGAAAAAATGGAACTCACGCGAAAGGAACGTGCTTGTATCCGACCCCCTGATACAAACATCTGTATCAGGGGTTCGGATACAGGACAGTTGTGGAGTTAATACAGACAAAATACATGTTGATTGTAAGATAAATAGAGATTATTACCATTATGTGGATGTACAAAATATGTATCCGAGTCGAGCTCCGGGTTCTAAGGGCAGATCACGACGAGTCGAAGACTAGTCGTGATCTACCCTTAGAACCCGGAGCGAGACTCGGGTACATATTTTGTACATCCACATAATGGTAATATTCATTTTATCTTACAATATATTGGGGATAAGTCAAGAATGTCGACGAATATATAACGAACTATTTATTCGTACGGATGAACAAAAAGAAGAAAAAAAAATGGAACTCACGCGAAAGGAACGTGCTTGTATCCGATCCCCTGATACACGACAGTTGCGGAGTTAATACAGACAAAATACATGTTGATTGTAAGATAAATAGAGATTATTACCATTATGTGGATCTACAGAATATGTACCCGAGTCGATCTCCGGGTTCTAGGGGCAGATAACGACGAGTCGAAGACGAGTCGTGATCTATCCTTAGAATCCGGAGCGAGACTCGGATACATATTTTGTACATCCGCATAATGGTAATAATCATTTTATCTTACAATATATTGGGGATAAGTCAAGAATGTAGACGAATATATAACGAACTATTTATTCGTACAGATGAACAAAAAGAAAAACAATGGAACTCACGCGAAAGGAACATGCTTGTATCCGACCCCTTGATACAAACATCTGTATCAGGGGGGTCGGATACACGATAGTTGCGGAGTTAATACAGACAAAATACATGTTGATTGTAAGATAAATCAGCTTATCCTGAGCAAACTGAAACAAGGTATTTGCGGGCCAAATCGATCATATTAGTATCAGAGGAATATATAAGAACTGTATTTATTTGATTATATGTACGTTCTGGTGTCCGCAGATCAAACCTACCATCTGATTAATTGTTGGAAAGGGCTCAGAGAGCCGTTTCCAACAATTAATCAGATGATAGAGTTTCAAATATCATACGACTCTTAGCCTCATTGCAGAAAAAGGGGCGCCGAAGGCCATATGTTTTCGAAAAAGGGATTCCAAAAAAGGGACTCCATGAGTAGGATCCCGTTTTACTTCGAGTGACTCGCACATACTGCTCGAACGACTTGAATCCCTTCGATAAGGAAGAAGGCATAGAGGGTGGGGACAAGAAAGTCAACAGGAATGGAAGGAAGCTGTTGAACTTCACAAATGAGCTCGGTCTGAAGATTCTGAACAGGGACGCTAGATGTAAGGGGAAATGGACCTGGGAGAGAAAGGATAAAATCAATAATTGACTACATTCTCACAGATATGAATTTATGGAGGGAGGTGATAGGGGTATAAGTGGACGATGAGGGAAAAATGGAGTTGGATAGTGATCACAACTTGATGTCAGTGACGATGAGGGCCAAAAACCTCGAGAAAAGCAAAGGAAGCTTCAAGGAGGTTTGGGAACTCAAAAAGGATGCCGACTGGGCGAAGTTCGAAGAAAACTGAAACCAAAGCTTGCAGCCGTACACAAGGGGGGCAGTGTCCAGAAGATGGCCGACGCCATAGTTGCGAGCCTAGTGGAGGCAGGGAAGGAAAGTGTAGGAAAGATTAGGGTGCCAACACGGGAACTTGGGTACAGAGTGAACGAAGAACTGAAAAGGGTCATAAAGGTTAGAAAAGCTAAATGTGCTGCATACAGGAGAAGTAGAAAACTTAAGGGGGTGGCAAGCAATGAGGCCATGGTAGCAAAGGAAGAATACCAACAAGCACGAAATAAAGTAAACAAGATTAAAGAAGACAACCGGAGAGTGCGAAATAGCAGTCTTATTAGGACGATAAGAACGACAGGGGGTCGAGTTCGAGCGTATTTTGGAAATGGGTGAACAAACGTAACAAAGGGAATAACCCACAGAGCATTAAAGCAGATGGCAGAGTTACAGAAGAGCGAGATCAAATCGCATTAGAACTAGTCACGCACTGGGAAAAGGTAAACGATAAGCGATGGGGCATGGGGGACCCACCAGAGTGTCCGAACCAGGTCGAGGAAAATCTATCGAACTTCGTGTGCAGCGAAATCAAAACTGAGGAGGTGCGAAGGGTGATCTCGAAATTAAGGAATGGAAAAGCGGGAGGAGTGGACGAAATTCCTAACGAGTTCATCAAAAAGGGGGAGAGGAACTCTTGGAAAGCCTAACTGCCCTATTCAATTTAGCCATAGAAAAACAAGAGGTCCCAAAGGAGTGGAGGGAAAGTAAAGTGACATTTATTCACAAAAAGGGGGAAAAGACGTCTTGGATAACTATCGAGGGATCTCTGTCAGCAGCAACATTGGAAAAGTCTTTTGTAAAGTCCTGTATGGGAGATTAGAGGAGGTGATCGAAGAGAAGGGTTTTTTGGGAGAAATCCAGAATGGCTTCAGGAAGGGAAGGAGAGTCACTGACCATCTTTTCACGCTATCCCAAATGATAGAATCCGCGAAAGCAAAAAAGAAAAAGATGTTCATGGCCTATTTAGAGTCACTGACCATCTTTTCACGCTATCCCAAATGATAGAATCCGCGAAAGCAAAAAAGAAAAAGATGTTCATGGCCTATTTGGATGTTAAAAAGGCATATGATAGAGTATGGAGTGAGGGTATGTGGCGCAAGCTGGAAGCTCTGGGCTTGGGGAGCGAGTTTGTTGGGATTATGAAAGCATTATAAAAAGATGTACAGAGTGAACTTAGCCTGGGAAACATTACAACAAAACGTGTGCCTATGGAGATAGGCCTAAAACAGGGGTGTATCCTTTCGCCAATTCTTTTTGCATTGTACATCAAAGGTTTAGGAGATGAACTCTTGCACAGCGACGAGGGTGTTGCAGTTGGTGACTTGAAGATCCCAGGGCTATTTGTTGCAGACGATATGGTGCTAGTGTCAGAAAGCGAAGAGGGGCTAGCGAAGATGCTGGGAATTGTTGGGAAATATGGGAGCAAATGGAGGCTCGAACTTAATGAAAGCAAGAGCAAAGTTATACCCGTGGGCCGCAAAGTGGACCCCACTCGAAGGTGGAGAATGGGGGAGTTCTGCATTCTGGAAGGTAGCAGTAGACTTCTTAGTGTAGGAGAGACTAGTGACTATGAGTACCAGGGGGTAAATATAAACATCACAGGAAGAGGCATCTACCGAAGCCACACAAATAAATTGATTCTGAAGGGGAAGCGAATCCTTAACCAAATGAAACTTATAGGGAGAAACAGTTTCAATAAGGTTTTCGTGGGGAAAACTATTTGGGAAATGGTGGGTCTGCCAAGTATAACATACGGTACGGAAGTTGTACCCCTAAACCACACAGTTGTTAAGAGCTTAGAAATCCTGCAGAACGATGCAGGCCGAAGGATAACAGGCTCGAGTAATGCCGCAGCGCTAGAAGCGATCAGGGGTGAGCTTGGGTGGATGAGGATCAAGGACAGGATAGACCTATTGAAACTCGGTTATCTTAAATATTTGATAAATCTCCCCGATAGCCGATGGTGTAAAGTAATGTTCCTGAGAACTTTCAACTCAAATATCAAGACGGAGTGGATGGTCCAAGTGAGGGAGCTAGTAGAAAACTACTCATTGGAGATTTCGGACCTTGACGTTGGAGCAAACCAGGGCAAAAAGATCGTCAGAGAAAGGGTCATGGAGGATTGTAACCGTAATTGGCGAGAGGGGGGGGGGGGGGGTCAAATCAAAGAGATCTTTGGGTGGCCTGCGTGATAAAGAGAAGCCTGGTTTTGAAGAGTACCTTGATGGCACCTTTGGGGGGTCACTGTTGTTCAAGCTGAGGTCGCGGTCCCTGGAGCTGAGGGGAAAAATTGGGAAAAACAGTGAAAAGGAGTGCCAGAAGTGTAACTTGGGCGTGGTGGAGACCCTGGAACACTTTCTTATAGAATGCCCAAAATACCAGTCTAAAAGAACAAGATTGACGGGGAGTATAATGGGGAAGTGGGATGGTAGAATGAAGGACACGTGGTTAGGGGCGACTCAAAGGAGAGGGTTAATATAGTAATCGAAGAGATTGGGAAGAATGAGGCAAGGGATGTCATCAAGCAGTTCGTCTCCGAGTGTTGGGAGGAGAGAAGAAGCGCGGGAATAGGGAGGCATTGGTAGAACATGGGTAACCAAGGCCTTCTCATACGAGAACCGCGACAAATCAGCGGCCGGCCGAAGTGTTATTACTATATCATATCGAGCAAATGTGCTTTAGAGCAATTGCTCGATCGAGTGACTGACACATACGACTCTTTGCCTCATTTCGGAAAAAAGGGATTCTGTCGCCACAGACATATCCTAAAAGGGGATTCTATAGGAATTCCTCCCAAAAAAGGATTCCATAAGTGGGATTCCATCTTACCCCGAGTGACTCGCACTAACTGCTCGAACGACTCGAATCCCATCGAGCAAATGTGCTTTAGAGCAATTGCTCGATCGAGTGACTCGCGACAGACGACTCTTAGCCTCATTTCAGGAAAAAAGGGTTGCCGAAGACCAGTCGTGGTGATAAAGTAACCTGATTGGACGAACTCGATAGATGAAACAAGAAAAAGTGTACTAGGAATAGGGTGGGAACTACTGGAATTACGTACCACCTTACCAGTAATAGGATGACACAAAGCATTCGATAGGTTAATACTATCGACGATTTAGATGGGACCCACAAGGGCATATGAAACCATACTCTGCTGCCGTTCTGCACCACCAGGCATTAATTCCACCCCACAATACCGCTTGATAATATTAAGCATCTGATGGATTAGGAGTACCAACTGCTAACAAGAGACTTATAGGGGTATATACAGCATATGCTCTAGTTCCGTTCTAAACTACCAAGCATTACCCTCACCCCTACAATAGCACCTGACCTACCATAACGTACTACTTATACCAGCCATATAATAAAAACAAGGCAATCGGTTGGTTAATAATACCGAGGACTGACGGGACCTGCAGGGGTATATACCGTGCATCCTATGCCCCCGTTCCAAACAAACGATAATAATACTGCCTAGCCTAGCATTGCATACCACCATACCAGTCATATAATACAACAAAGCAATAGGTGGATTAATTAAGAGATACAAAGCGTACATCCTATACTAATACATTAGACGACCATGCATTACCCCCACCCACCCCACAAAAAGCCGTCTGGCCCAGCATTACATATTACCTATATCAGTCATGGGATGACATAAAGCATTCAGTCGATTAGTAGTACCGGCTTTCGGGGGACCCACAGAGGTATATACCGCCCATACTACACTGCCGTTCTATACCACCAGGCATTACACCCACCCACCCCAAAATTACGTCTGGCCCCACATTACATACTACTTATACCAGTCATGGGTTGATATAAAGTATTAGGTCGATAAGTAGTACTAATCGCTTTCCGGGCGGGGGGGGGAGGGCATTACCCCCTCCCTCCTCCCCTCCCACAATAGCTCTTCACCTGCCATAACGTACTGCCTCTACCAGTCATAGAATAATACAAAGCAATCGGTTGGATAATAATACCGAGGACTAACAGGGGACATACAGGGGTATATACCGTGCATCCTACGCCCCCGTTTTAAACAAACGATTATAATACTGCCTGACCTAGCATTATGGACTACCAATACCAGCCATAGGATAATACAAAGGATGCGGTAAGTTAATAGTACTTAGGGGGTAATTAATAGACCATTCATCCTACATTGCCAATCTAAAGCACCAAGGACTATCCCGCAACACCGCCCTGGGCGATCTTGCATTACCCCCAGCCCTACAATACTGCCTGACCTAGCTATTTCAGACATAGGATAATATGAAGGCCCAAGTGTATACCAACACATTGATATATACCACTACTACCATATCACCCCCCCCCCCCCCCCCCCTTACGAGAAGCTCAACATACCCTGACCCGAACAACGTTATGTCAGATTGTATAGTGGACAACAGTGGACAACGTCTTGACGTCGCATGCACATCATGACGTCAATAGCAACGTCAACCGTTTCGCGGGGGAAAACTGTCAAGAAAATCCGCCTTCACCATAATCTTTCCACCACCTACTCATAATATATACCCATAGCCCCAGGTGTACACATATCACTATACATACCATAGCATACTATTATGCAGTAGCTACGCCAATTGCCGGGTCTAGCTAGATAAAATCCAAGTTTTACTCAGGAAAAAATGCACCGGCAAAAGTCCGGCTGCTATGGGAATTTAACACTAGCTGCTCCGGCAAAAGTCTGGGTGATGAGGGAAGAAAACCTGTTATACTACTCACGTTTGCTTACTTGCAGTAATTTGGTGTTTGCCATGTAAATGTCATCACTGAGTTACTCCTGTTTTAGCAAAAGTTCAGTCGCAGATGTCTGAATTGCAATGCAATACTATGGTTAAAAACATAAAACACCTGTTGTGATTCGATGACTATGGTGAATAGTGAGGAGGATTGGGGTGGCCCAAGGTAATGGAGTTTGCAATTGTATGGATTGAAAAATTGAGGTATTTGAAAGGAACTATGATTTTATATATGACATGCGTTTTGAAAATATTCTAACTACAGTCCTTTCTCGAAGAAAAATAAAAATGCTCCATTTCCAAGACGGAATTCTGCATCTGATTGGTCAGAGGATCGTTGAACTAGAGCCTTATGTTGCCATGAATGGTATTATATAAATGTGACCGTGAAAGTGACCCAGTGACATGAAAAACAGTAATTCTATCCCATATCATGGTTTTGCAATATTACAATTGTGCCTTTTCTCTGAACTCAGAAAGATATATTCTCCAACAGATATTCAGAACACAGATTTTATAATATCGTTGGCTGGGCTCATTTTCATTTAAGTGATCTGTCGATGTCGATGGCGGTCAAAATATCTAAGACATTATTATGCCAATTACTTAGCGGCGTTGATAGATTTTCGATAGGTGTGGGGAAGGGGCAAGCTCAAACTTTTCAAACGAGCCAATCATCTTTTCGACAGATTTTACTGGGTTGTACCCAAAATGGTTTTGTGATAAAAAATTCAGTCTAAAAAGACAATTTTGGTCTAAATTACCATTCATTTCCCCTCCATTTTAAAACAATTCCATTAAAAAGCCTCAATGTATTTAAGACGAGCCGATACTTTTGTGGTGGTGGCTGGAGAAGGTGGACCTTATCTATACCAATACAAGTGACTGCCCCAAAGTTGCAAAATAATGTTGAAAATATAGATATTCAGTTACATACAATATTCAGTTACTTTTATTAAGAATGTGAATTTATCAATTGATAAATAAGGTTTGTTTCGCCAGATTTGCACTTTGGATATAAGTGGTAGTAGATGTGGAGATCGTGCCTTTTTGGTCGGACCCCCCCCCCCCCCGCCCCGACCGTAGTCGCGTAGCCTAGTTACGTCATGTTTTGTTGTGATGGGAGCCAACGCGAGTGACCATCTTGTGACGCCGTCCCACAGTGATACGTGTTCTCAGTGCGCATGCACAGCGCATGTTGAAAGGGTGATACGTGTTTCTGCCATCCATTTTGAATACCGGACGCCGTCATCTTGGTTTCTATGATAGCACATGGTATCTATGTGGACCAAATGCCTACAATAGGACGAGGTGTGTTCTGAGTATGCGTCCCTTTGTATAACAGTAAATCAAATTACCCAAATAGACCCGACAATCCATCCAAATCGTCAAAAAACACATGAAACTACCGAAATGGGTTTCGGATTCCCCCAGAATCCCTTTTTTCCAATAATAATATAACTTTATTGGTTCGGATATCTCCAGAATCCTCGGTTTTGTCTGTCCCGAAATATGGTGTGGCTTATTCTTCTATTCCCTGACCTGTTTTGCCTATTACTGACCCTATCCTAGCAGTCCATCTAGTCTTAGCTTCTCTTCCGCCTATCTCTGGACCTGTCCCGATCTCTGCCCTCGTCGAAGTCTGAAAAACATCAGTCGGATTATTTAATTTCCCGTAATCTGAACTTACATATACAGAGTTATCTTCCCTGTGTATGTTTTCAGAACAGTTACTTGTATCTTAATTTGGGCTCCGCTTTACAGTTTCGCATTATTGCACAGGGGTAAACTTTTTTGGGGCACATGTTGAAACTAATGCCATGTAAATTGGAGATATATTTTTAGTTATATAGATATATAATTACATTAGACTATTCATTGGACAAGAGAATTTGAGGTTTTCGTCACAGCGTTGGAGTCTGATGTAAAGTGATAAATTACCAGAGGAATTATGGGAAACGTTGGCTTCGAAAAATTGGCTATTTTTTTAAAAAATGTTCTTTTTACACGGAGTTGTTACCAGGCAAGTAACTAAAATGAGACGGAAACATGGTATTTCTTTCACATTTTAGAAATAGGGCGTTACATGCTCCAGGGTTAGGTAAATGTGAAAATTCTGCTTTTAAGGCTGCTGGGTGACTCGAAAATGACTGGTATCGGCTTTCTTCATGCAATTTTGCAGGTTGAAGTCTTGCATTTGACAATAAATTATTTCACCCACATTCAGATTATTTATTTCTACTTAGAGAGTTTTATATTTTTTCAGTGGATTTGGGAAATGCAATACATGTTATGGGTGAGATAACTAAGTTAAAGAATATTCGCATCTGAAGAGTGTATGACTTGTTATTTTTGGAAATGCCTGGAAAACTGTGGAGCGGAACCTTGACCTTCCTCGTCCGTCCAATAATTTCAAGGGAGATAACTTTATCGAAAGTCGATGTTCATGACAATATAAGTCAGGGGTGGGTGAAATTTGTAAGGTAATGGCATTTTCAGAAATAATACGCTGGATGTCTCCATTAACTCACATGACAAACCGTTTCAAAAATCTAAAATAATTGTCTAACCCTTTACCCTAACATGACAAGCAGACGACACTTGCAAAAATATTCTTGAATAACTAATTTTTTTCATTTTTTGTCTCAAAAATATAGGTTATGACCCCTCATTGGAACCAATGAGGGGTTATAACCTATGTTTTGAGACAAAAAATGAAAAAATAATGAAAATTAATTGGCGATTTTTGAGAATCGCGCTGGCCGGTTTTGGCCGTTACGTTGGGTAAAGGGTTAATAAGACAGTACACGACGGGCTTGGAGTACGGAGGACTGGAATCAACGATCCGAGTCGTGTAGTTCACGAGCGCCGACAATGCTCGAGAAATATAGGAATACCTCCGACAAGGGTAGTAGATTGCTGTCTCTCGGAATCTACTGGAACTGTGTTCTGTATTTATACCACGATTCAACTTGAATTGAGTAACTGAGGCTGGCATTTTCAAAGAAAATATCACCTTGGGTGGTTTGCTTACATTCTTTCTTGACACCGTTTTGTGTTGAATCATTTCATTCACCTCCTAACGTCACACAGATGCGTACCGGCCAATCCGATGCACTCTTATATGACTTTCTCTCACGTAAGACGGATCACATGCGTGGTGTGCCCTCCACATTTCGCAATGTCTGTATTGTTGAAAACACACAGCAGTCGTGGTATAAAATATGTAAATAACTACACTGGTAAGAAATAAGTAGCTTGGACACAGACAGAACGCGATGTGTGTTTGAATCAGTGGGTATTTTACATAACTCGTTGAAATGGCGTAATCATAATTCGCTCGAGCCTTTCTGTGTTTATTTCACATCCCATGCATTAAAATTCATTTAAATAAACAAATTTTAATTCCGATGTTTAAACCCAGAGGCGAAGAGTCCGTTTGTTTCGATTGAAGCTGTACTGATGAAATGTATTGATAAAAAATCAAAACAACCTTTCGGAACCAGTGGTTTTTGAAATTCGTATCGCTGTTTCTCTTCGGCTGGTGCTCATTCACGCCAGGGTTGGGGTATTCGTATTCGGTATTCAGTCGTATTCAATACATTTTTTCAAGTATTCAAATGTATTCAGTATTCATGCAATTTTAAAGTATTCGTATTCGTATTCGTATTCGAATACAGTCAAATTTGAGGTGTATTCATGAATACTTTTTGAATACTTTTTGAATACTTTTCTTGTTTTTAATACACATGTATACAGTATTTGTAAAAAAAATATTGTGATTATCTCTATTAGAAAGTAGTAAAGAATTGAACTAATACTTTTGAAGTGCACATATCAGGTCCATCAAATAGTACATCAAACTTCATACTACACATGAAGGTAAGTTCAATTATTTATCTGCCTTTTGATAGCAAACTCTTCATTGTTCAAAATTTGTTTCATTGTAAACTGAACATTGTAATTGTACAGATTATTCTTTGGACAAAGGATATCAGTATGGCCAAAGTATTGATTTTTAATCCCTAAACAACTCCATTATCCAATTAATACTAATCTAATATTTTTCTACAGTAATAGTAGAAATAAGGTGTAGACCGATAGATCTGTAAAATTATTGTGCTTGAATTACAACATTTTTCCAATAGTGCAGTAATTGCTTAATTGATTTTTGTGAATAGCACTGGCCAGTTTTTTTATTCTCACCAGCAACGTATGTTTAAATATTAATAAAAGACATGAAGCAAAGAAGCCACAATTAATAGACATTATTGGGGGTCCTAAAATGCAGTTTAGAAGAAAAAAACTTTAAAAAATACCCAAAAAATTGTGAAAATTTCTCACAGTTCTCTATTTAATGATTACTGTGTATGCACTAAGCAACAAAACATTGGATGAGTACTGTGCACATTTTGCTAATTGTTTTCTAAATAAATTGATATTTGAATTTTTTTTTAGTTCTTTTGTTTGTCATTAATACCAACTTATGTCTGTTGATTGGATTCTAAAGGATTAAGAGATCCACCCTCTGAAAAACTAATTCTTCACCTATAATCCCTTATACCCTTAATCCCAATAAGAATGATCAAATTATCATCCATTTACAAGAAATAATTTTGAAAAGTATTCAAGTATTCATATTTGTATTCATGAATACATTGTAAAGTATTCGTATTCGTATTCAATACATTTGAAATTTGTGTATTCGTATTCGTATTCATAAAATTTCAAAGTATTCGTATTCGTATTCAATACATTTACAATGTATTCGCCCCAACCCTGATTCACGCCTAACCATTTGTGGCTATTACTGTTAGTAAAAATATAAGTACAGACTTGTGCAGATTTGCAAAACAGCTGGGAGAAACATTTTTAGAAGAAGTTCTAAGCATGTCAAGATGTACGAAGATTTACCGAAATAAAGTTGACCAATTTAGATATAACGGGATCCACAAAAAGAAACGGCCACGGACTGGGTTAATGTTCTTGTTGAAAATGATTGGGTTTTTAAAAAATATTATCTCATTTTGGGTTAACTAATTTTTTGTGAACCGACTTTATTTTGCTTTGGACGTTTTCATTTTCACACTATGCGACAGACTGTCTATAATTGTATAACGAAATTTGGAAACTTTTCGAAGCGTAACTAATGACTCGATGGAAAAAGGAACTAGTATGAACGGTGCTGGGAAAAAAGTTCCGGCTTGTACATCACCCATTGAATACAGAATCATTTATGTCATATCGGCCATCCCGTTAAATACAAGGGTTTAAAGTTGAATGGATGTGTACTAAAATAATGAGTGATGATTATTTATTTATTATTTATTGGGGTTTAACAACACTTTCGATAGCCAGGGTCATCTCGTGTCCGACAGTTTTACAGGTGGAGGAAGCCGGAGTACCCGGAAAGAACAACCAAGCAACGGGGAGCAACTGCCAGACGGCCAACGTAAAACTCCACACAAGCAGGTTTAGCATTGGTCGAAGACAAGTGCGCAATCGACGCGCAGTACATCTTAGTACACAATGCCACCGTGCCACCAAATGGGCAATCGGGATCAAGTGCCTTGACCATGGACACGCACTGTTACTCCCGGCGGTGATCTAACTGTAGAAACGGGTGATGATACAAGTAAACAAGATGTGTACCAGCTCAAAAGTAAAACGATAAAAGTGGATTACAGAAACTTAACTGTTTATCAAATGGGATACCGAAACTGGGCTGTCGCAGTCCGTTGTGCTAATCAACTACGCCATGTTTTAATGCCTGACATTTGCTGTTTACACATTGTGACTTAATGACCTTTTATGGGAATAAGTTGTTGGTCAATCTCAAGAAGAAAAAATGCATTTCGCCCCCCACAATATGAATGCTTGATTAAGCTGTTTAAGATTCATTGTGATGGTGTTGCTGGCGAGAAAGAGGAGTTTTTGCAGATTTTGTACGTCTTACTTTAACCACCACTTGACATAAACTCAAACAAATTTCAGGACGTGTGTAAATTAATTATCCATTTTATGATGTAGGCAGTACAACTTACCTAAATAGAAACCATGTGTATTTTATTTTCATTTCCGATGAATCAATGCGACGGTTCAACATATAGCTAACAACCCTATCCGACTAACGCTATTCACAAAATATAAAAACTGAATATTTATTAATGTTGCACTTACCCCCCTGTAACAACCAGTAGTGTAATATTAACCAGTAGAGTAATAAAAATTAACCAGTAGTGTAATAATCAACCAGTTGTGTAATACAAATCAACCAGTAGTGTAATAACCAGTAGTGTAATAAACTTAACCAGTAGTGTAATAAACATCCATGAAAACCAACAATTTTTCAACAAAATTTGAAAATTTTTTGTGGTGGCTCAAATCATAGTTTGGGTACATCTTATCGATTTTTAATCATTTTATCGTACGTTTAAATGCGTTTTGCAGGTCATACATCATTTCGTGGGTTCAATTCGGCGAGGAAAGGTATTTTTATGATTTTTATGTGATGTGCGTATTTTCTGGTGTTTAGAGTCACTTTCTGCACGTGTGGCTTTATGTAAATTCTAAGTTGGCCAATTATTTATGATAATGTTGTGCTTTTGAGAGACTTCTTACCCCAGGCATAAGTTGTCAGGTTCCATGATAACAGAACAAATTGTCAAGATAATTTACAGGTGCTGAAATATGATATTCAAGGACGTGTCTCCTGCGTGCTGTCTTCAATTATAATATTTAATACGGCCCTTTACCGCTTTACACGTCTATCTTTGCGGGGGTGGGGTGGGTATCTTATTGTTGACATTATACGATTTTTAGTTAACTTTTATCCGGTGTAAAGGAACATCGATCTCATTGGCTGCTAAAGAAGTGTTAATTCTATTAATTCACATATCCCTATGGGAATGACGTCACAACATGGCTGCTCACGCGGGCTACCATAACAACACAACATGGCGCCCCTGGGTCCGGTGACTATGACGCCCCTTGTACCCCCCATTCTCTCCCCAAATGAGGGTCATTTATCCACACGACACACTTCTAATGTAGTATAAGAGTAGTGTTAACCATCAAGGAATTCTGCTGAAACAATATTTTCTACATGTTGAAGGAGTTCAAACGTTTTACATTAAATGTAAATCATCACAGGATCCAAATAGCTGACTGCGGGCGCGGTGGCTCAGTTGGTAGAGGTGCAGGCTGCAAGCCGAGAGGTCCTCGGTTCGAATCCCACCTGCGGCAACCGCGTTGTGTCCTTGGGCAAGACACTTCACCCCATTCACCACGTGGGGGGGGGGGGCACGGTGACATTGTGTACTAAGGCGTACTGCACGTCGATGGTGCACCCGTCTTCAACCAATGCTAACACTGCTTGTGTGGAGTTAGTGTGTTGGGGAGCTGACAGTTGCTCGCCGTTGCTCGGTGGTTCTCTCCGGGCACTCCGGCTTCCTCCACCCGTAAAACTGTCATGGCCATGATTAGCCGTTGTGCAGAAATGTGTGACCTTAAACACCAATAAATAAATAATAAATAAATAGCTGACTACCATTGGTAATCGAGAACAATCACTTGACATGGCAGGCGGAAATGGCAGTGGACCACCAAAGCACCCACCCATTTCACCTCGCCTTAGACCTCCTCCTTCAAGATGGAAAAAAATAACTGACCGCAGACTTTAGGTAAACCACCCCCTCCCCCCCACCAACCTCACCTTCGTAAAATATGGTACAGTGTCTATGCTCAAGGAATATAATGAGCACCACTCCCAGAAGAAAAACGAATTTTAGAATTCAAAACGGCCAACCAGACTGAAAAAGCCACGCATAATGATACAGCGACTGAAATGGGTGGATGTGAGAGAGACCTTCAGAGATTCGCTGGGCCGTATTAAATAATATAATTTTAGACAACGCAGGAGACCATACGATTTTAGCCCTTGAATACCACACTTAATCACCCATAAGTTTTCTGGTATGATAGAACCTGACAACTTATGCCTGGAGTAAGCAGTCTCTCAAAAGTACAGCATTACTATAAATAATTGGCCCATTTTGAATTTACATAAAGCCACAATTGCAGAAAGTGACATTAAACACCAGAAAATACGCACATCACATAAACATCATAAAAATACCTTTCCTCGCCGTATTGAACGCACGAAATGATGTTTGACCTGCAAAACACCTTTAAATGTACGATAAAATGATTAAAAATCGATAAGATGTACCCAAACTATGATTTGAGCCACCCCAAAAAATTTTCAAATTTTGTTGAAAAATTGTTGGTTTTCATGAATGTTTATTACACTACTGGTTAAGTTTATTATACTACTGGTTATTACACTACTGATTGATCTGTATTACACTACTGGCTGATTATTACACTACTGGTTAATTTTTATTACACTATTGGTTAATATTACACTACTGGTTGATTATTACACTACTCGTTGTTACACTCCCCTCCCCCGCTCCCTAAAAAAATAAAAATGTATAACTCCTCATCGGAACGAGATCGGTAAACTCCTTCTAATGCCATAAACTATGTTTTGGAGGCAAACAATGAAAATTTATCGTTATTGAAAAAAATGTTTTGCAAGTGGCGTCTGCTTCTCATACTGGGTTCAGGGTTTCTCAGTTCATGATTGTTTCCGTGCATGATAGAGAAACTTCTCAGATCATCTGCAACACCGATATCTACCTTGAAATTGAATATTACAAATTGTTAAACTGTTATAACAGTTTACAGTACAGCCGTCGTGGACTTGTCGTAAACCACATGTGGGCAGTGATGTGACGCCAACGCACGCCTTTACCAGGTAATAAAAATCATCACCAGAAAAATTTTAATTAATGAAGCACCGGGTTGTACTTTGATGATTATTCCTATTATTTGCGTTTGGAATCTAATAATGTTGCGTCCGTGGAAATATTGCCCACCTGTGGAAAGTGACCAGTCCATGGCGGCCGTACTGTTACGTATTAAATTACAATGGCGCTAATACGCTGCCAGATTGATTAAACTGTTATAACAAGTTAGTTAACCTGTAAAACAGCTTAAATTTGGAATATTAAATTTCAATAGCGCTAATATACTGCCGTAGGTACCGAATTGGATCTGATGCGAAGTGGAGTGGCTTATCCGCCAACACATTATACGAATTTTCGGAAATTATGAATGACTGTATTTTCGAGAAAAATAGTGAAGAAAGTGAGAAGAATTTGTTCTAGTTTGTTTTTCTTTATTGATGACGCCCTTTTTGGGGAATAACTTCATGTCCATGACAATTCTCCGAAAATCAGTGTCAAAGGCTGACCACTAAAGGCAGAACAGGAACTTTTTCTTATTCTTATCGAATATTTTATTTTGATCGGAGCCGGACATAAACGGTAATGTTTGAACTAATCACGTACAGCACGATGATCACACGAGCGGTCTCAGGGGCCAATACTATAAAACTTTCACAATTGTATTTTCTCGAATTGTATTTTCTAGTTATGACTTTAAATGGGTTAACTTGAGCCATTAGTATTTTCAAAGATATGGCAATTTGCCAGTTAGCAAATTGCCATATCTTTCAAAATGTTAATGATTCATTTTAGTCAATTTTATTAAGAGGTAGAATATATAATTCTAGAAAATACAATTGTAACTGTTTAAAAGTATTGGATCCAGGTCGCAATAGGGTTGTGATCTGATGGCGACTGATCGAGATTTCAAAAATAAAATATTTCAGAATCAAGTCGAAATCAAGAATGACTAGATGGTTTTGAAATCGCAAAGCGGATCTCCAGAAGTCATTAAGCGAAGCGCGGCGAACGCCGAGAGGGCATTCATCACTGTTTTGGGAGCAAACGCCATATTAGCGGTCAAATCTGGTGTCTTTTGTGATTATATTTTGAAAATTTTGAAAGGCAAATTCTGAAAATGAGGTTGAAAAGAGAATGCACAAAAACGTAAGATTGGTACCCCGGCGTTACTAACGTCATATTGCCGGTATATGACGACTGCTTTTTAAAATATTCTCAGTTATGTATTTGGGACCAAGAGTACTAAAATGTCCTTAGATCTCGACGTCGTGCAATGAAATTTTATTTTGACGTTTTCCACCCTAAATGGGTATTTACGTCATAGCGTTAACAATTTTCGAGCATTGTGGAAAAAATGGCAATGCCTGACTTCAATTATTCCCTAGGAGTTTATGATATACATTAAGAACAATGTTTTGTAGGTTTGGGGATACAGGTGTCAGAAAACAGGAGGGGTGTTCACCCGACGTTGTTTACTCCCAATCTCCAGTGTCTGTTGTCCGATTTTCAAATTTTTTTCAACTTGGTGTTTGGGATCATGAATGCTAAACGGTCACATGATCAAAGTTGAATTCAATTTTAACGTTTTTTTGTTGCACCTCCGTCACATTGTACGCCATAGTATTCAGTCTGCTGCACCACTAAGCATACAAATGCGCCTATACATGCTTCCAACTATCCCTTGCACCGTATGTTTAGTTTCTATAGGGGCTTACAGGTGCTACAAAATTAGAGTGGGAGGGTGTATTTATTCTTTATTTAACTATTAGTGCTTAACACCATCAGCATCTAAGGCTATATAGAGGCTATAGAAAACACGAATGTCAAAAGATGTCATTATCTTCCACGAAGTAAAAAAGAGTTAATGAAAAGTGGAAAGAACCCGAGTGATAAATAACTGGTGAATACACTAATGAGAAAAGGGGACCAGTGGTTACAGATTACTCTGTAAATCAACCCGTTGAATAGATATGAACAGATGTAAGTATAAAAGTATAAGAACACTTCAAAATTGATTAAAAAAGCTGACTGGATTAAAATGTGCACAGTGTAAAAGAATGTGCTCCGCTGTCAACCTCTGCTGGCAGGAAACACATTCTAGTCGCATATTACCTTCTAACAAAAACAGAAGAATGTGTAAGTGTCGTATGACCGATATGATATCGTATCGGAATGACATGATCTTTTCTACAAAGATTACTTGACGTGGTAATAGTAGTCAGGAAGTGATGGAGCTTGTTATTTGTTGTACCATCCCATTCCGCCTCCCCTCCAGAGTTGTACTTATTGATATATGGGTTAAAATCACTGGAATTTTAAAATCAGTTAGAGGCTTGTTTAAAGCCAGTTAATGCCCAGTGGTTCGGAAGCGACGGATCTTATTATTTGTCGCCCCATCCCATTCCGCTTGCCGTCCAGATTTCATGTACTTATTGATATGTGGTTTAAAATCATTGTAAGGAATTTAAAAATCAGTGAGGGGCTTGTTTAAAGCCTGTTTCGCTACATTGTCTGCCCAGGCGTAAGATACCAACATGTTCAGGTAACCAGCAAAACTCGATATCTCATTGGTCAGACATGAAAGTATTCAATTTCTCACGAAGTTCCAAAAATGAGAGGGTTCTTCCACTTAGGATTGAGTGAAGTTAGTAAAGAGAAAAGAGTGTCGGAAAAATAATCGACTTCCTTTCTGTACATTCTCGATGTGTTCAAGCGATAGTTGTAAAGCTTCAGCTCCAATTGTGAAAATAGAACTTTTATTTGGAATACCGAAGGACAATATCTGTTCACGAGTAACAACGGCTAATGACACTTTATCATCATCTTGGATCCATCTGTATATATATATATATATATATATATATATATATATATATATAGGGAGCTCGGTGGCTCAGTGGTAGACTGTTGGACTTTTATGCTAGAGGTCCCAAGTTCAATCCCCGTTGGGACGACCCGCCTTTGTGTCCTTGGGCAAGGCACTTTATCCAGGTTGCCTACATGGGGCACGATGACACCGTGTGCTAAGGCGTACTGCACGTCGATGGTGCACATGTCTTCAACCGCTATAACCCTGCTTGAGCGGAGCTTGAACAGAGTTAGAATGTTGAGGAGCTGACAGTTGCTCGTCGATGCTCGGTGGTTCTCTCCGGGTACTCCGGCTTCCTCCACCCTTAAAACTGTCACGGTCACAATTAGCCATTGTGACCTTAAACCCCAATAAATAAATAAATATATCTGGAAATATAGAATAAACAGGTACTAGGGCCCGTAATCAGATTTAAACCACGAGTACGATAAGGTTTAAATAATCGACTTTGTCACTTAAAATGGAGATAAAACGACACTTTCGATAGATAGATAGATAGGCAGGCAGGCAGGCAGGCAGGCAGGCAGGCAGGCAGATAGATAGATAGATTATTGGGAGCACACATAATACATCATGCAACACAGAAAACAATGAACAAATTTACAGAAACCTTATTGACGTAAATCTGTATACGCCCAGGGGATGACATAGCCAGATTGGCTGTCTACCTGTCATCCCCTATAGAACCAAAAGTGCATTTGGCACACTCTCAGACTGTTAGCAACCATTAATTTTGAATACTTCATACAAGTATTAGTAAATTTAACAAGACTTCTTTGCGATCGTAATCGATCGGAATCAGGTGGCTGGTGTCTACAAATTCATCCCACCTCACGCTTTGGTCATCCTGTTTTTAAACGCCGGCCCTTGAGGTGGTTATTTAGAGGAAACAAAACAGTTTTATTTACCGAAACATAAAATATATTTCAAGCTGGAGGGAGTGGATGAGCAGCGTGATGTGCGATATGACGAGAATACCAGACTTGAGTTAATGCAAGATGTAATATATAAGATATGCAGTAATTATGGTCCTAAGGGTTAACTTATGGGTTACAGTATGGGCAATACGGATTGTTACATTCTACAGTACCCGAATATGAAGCGAGTATTTTATTCATTATTTCTTTTTTAACAAGTTTCTACTTCTTATCGCACGTAGTTCACAGTTTAGGTCGTTCCATAATTTTGGATAAACATAATTTGGGAACCTATCTAAGGCT
The DNA here is from genome assembly GCA_031216915.1 of Pictodentalium vernedei. Lineage (NCBI taxonomy): Eukaryota > Metazoa > Mollusca > Scaphopoda > Dentaliida > Dentaliidae > Pictodentalium > Pictodentalium vernedei. Next base: position 461,082,450 of record CM062296.1, on the reverse strand, counting down.
TTAGTTCTTGTTCGTTCAACTGTTAGTATACCACATTGTCTACTGTTCCTAGATGATCGATTGCTGACGAGACCGAAGAAGTTTTCGAAAGATCGAGGGAGGTAACCGTTGAGAAAGTCAAAAACAAATAGGTTCGCATGGAGTTTAAATAAGTCGTTCACTTTCAATATTCTGCTTTTTAAGAACAGTGGATCCGTGTGGGCATTATAACGTTTGTTATGTATTATACGCAGAGAACGTTTTTGGAGCAACAACACCTTGTTCATTGCCTTCGAGTTTCCCCAGATATGAATTCCATATACCAGGTGACTATGTATTAGTGCGTGGTACAATGTTCGCATGACGTCTGTTGGCAAAACAGTCTTCACCTTATTTAGTGCAAAATTTGCATATGCAATTTTAGAACAAAGTTTATTTACGCAAAAACACGAGTTAGGTTTGTTTCATCTGCGCCGGTGAGCAGTACAACCGGCTGTACATGATTGCTTCATTGACAGTTAAACACATCGTCGAAGCTGATTGAATTTACCTTGCTTTTTCAGTCATATTCCGACTTTAGGTGTAATCTTTTTTTAACCGCAGTAGAAGCTTTACACCGGATGTGGGGTTAAAAGCTAAAATTTAACATACATACTTTTCACAGGTAGTAACATGGGCGAGCATGGTATAAAGTTCCTTTCATATGGACTATACTTGGATTTTTTCTGCATATTTCTGCTTAAGCTGCAAAGAATTTGTTTCAGACGTTTTGGTAGAAGCAAGGTCCAAAATAATTATAGGTTTTTTAGGATGCCAAGGAGGAATAATTGGTTCTCGGTTCTCTTTTATCATATCAGATTCAAGTGTGGCGACTTCATAAGGGGTTTGATTCTAATTTCCAATGGAGGAATATGTTTCTGGAGTCGGTTAAAAAATTCAACATTTAGAGGATCTGATACACAGTTTTAAGCAGGGGTCGATGGATTAGCAAACCCAGTAGAAACATATTGGATTGACAGTTTAATTCTGCCACGCACACCACTCGGCCACCGACAGACCGTGTGCGTGGTTCAGTATAGTTTCGCTAGGCGGTTGGTGCCGAAGGAAACTCTCTCGGCGTGGGTTCGATCCCCTGCCATACAAAACCGTAATCTACTTTTGATCTAACAAGTGGTCTCTACAGCTGGAGTAATGTTTTTTGGTCAGCACCCAATCAGTGCTACCAACTACATTGATGAGGTTGAGTGTCTTTTTACATCTCTCTCTTCGTTGATTTAGATGAGAAGTGAAATCCAGTTGATTGTCATACAACAAACCGAAGAATTTCACTTCTTTAACAACTTCAGTGGTACTTCCACCAGTTTTCAACCCTGGAACGAGGTGGTGCTTCCGGAGGTTACAGAAATGAACACAACTAGATTTGGTCTTCGAAAACCAGAAACCATTTTCTGTAGCCCATTAATGAATGCTATTTACACACAGCTGAAGTTTACGCTCGATGGTATTCATATTTTTTACCATTATTACCTATTCTACTATATATAAAAAGCCTATGACATAAATTTTAGCTTTACACACCAACCGTGGTGAACACGCCAGCAATGGGATTTCAATAGTTAAAATTTACACCTACAGTGGAACTACATCCAAGTTGACCTTTAGTGACCACGACTTGACTGCAAACTTGTCTAAATTTATCACTCGTCGCCTCGCGAAGAGTGAAATGAAACCCACAATTATTTAGTACGTTTTTAAATGAGTTTACCTCTTAAGATACCAGAAATTAACAAACATGCGTTGCCTCATGTTAATAAAGCACCCATAACTCAAAATAGTATGTTATTATGTTATTTAAATAAAAAAGGTCCCGTGATTTGCGTGTTTCTTTTTCCATTTCGTTTCTGCGATAAAATTGACAGCGGAAGTTCCTGACATCGGTGCTAATGTAAACAAAAACAAGATTCGCACGTGTGATTATTTTATTATATAACATTTAAACTCTTATTAATCTGACGATCATGATATAAATAAAATATACCCAAAGCAGCTTGGTGTACCAAATGTTCACCACTCGTGGTGAAGTGGTGTTAACTTCAATTCAATTCAATTCAATTCAAATTATTTCACAGCATACAAATACAAGCATGAGGCGAAAAAAACAAGGTTACAAAATTATAGACAGATGTATACTGTGGGGAATGACATAGCCTTACGACTGTCTTCCTGTCATTCCCTGGACAATCTAATAGTGTAAGTTAAAGGAACAGAATAGGAAATGGCAAATGGTACGGTTAAATAAGCTCTATCTGGAGAGCAAGTAGTTGTTACTTTTATTTTGAGATCGAGTTGATTGGAACTGGTTAAAATTTTCTTCGTCATGAATCAAACACCAGAATGTTCTATCATTTGTTATTTTGATTTGGCGCATTGAATGAGTAATCGAGTAACTGGTTAATCAGCTGATCAGTCAATTGAACAATTGGGCACTCAACTAATAATCAGTTAATCAATTAATAAACTGACCGTGTTTCTGAATAAATGAAATAATAAAAATATATTTTTGCAAGTAGACCAGTAGACCAGTAAGGTAAGGTAATGGGGTAATGTATAATCGGAAAACCGCAAATCGTAAATTCGATGGGGAACATGTTCCTGAGCTCGCGAGGAGAAAAAGAAGTCGATAACGACCCGAGAGTCTACTTATTAGGCGGTAGTTGGCAATTAAGTAATCAAATAATCAATCAATTAATTAATTGACTGTATTTCCGAATAAATGAAATAATATATTTATGCTGAGTAGACCAGTAAGGTCATGGGTGATATATAATCGGAAAACCGTAAATGGCAAGGTAATATGTTCCTGAGCTTTCTAGGAGAAAAAAGGCGATAACAACCCAGGAGACTAACTATTAGGCAGCAGGCAGTCGGGACATCTCGGGTAGGAACAGCTGACATCAGCGTTATATGTGTGTAGAAATTGATCAATTAATGTTTTTTTGAATAACCTGCGGTTGGAGGTTCTTAACGTTGTATTAAGGTCGTTCCACATTTTTGGAATAGAAAAATATGGAAGAGATGCCGAGAACTGGGTGCGGGGTTTATGTGTGTTCACGGCTCGCGGCTAACACCACGTCACCACTCGTGAACAGTTGGTGCACCAAGCTACTTTGGGTATATTCTATATTTTACCGCAAGAGATAATTGAAAAATAATCGACATATAAAGATGAATCTACTATATTCTCAATTGCATTAATTATTCCATTGATTTTTAAATTGGTTAACAGATAGAATACTACCCCGAGGAACCCCTGAATCGAGCTCGTGTGGATTAGATAATGTTAAAATCCCATACTTCCACATTGTATGAAATGCCTTTTCAAGGTCAAAGATTGGGGGTGTAAAAACAGAAACTGACTTGAAAACTTCGAAAATGACGTTATATAAAAGAAACCCAAATAGCAATTTGTACTCTACAACATACTGAATTTTCATGTAAATCAGGCAAACTTTAATTTTTTCGACGTTGTCGTCCTACCGTCGCCCCCCCCCCCCCAAGGCAGCCCCTAACGAATTGTTCTTCGACTGAAAGCTGATTGCATTTTTAGAGACGATTTTTATTGGAAAATGCATTTTCAAAATTTCAATAGTGACAGTTTAACAATCGGATAGATATGAAACGTTCATGAAATACACGTCAAATTGACGTTATTTTGGATAAAGGGTGAACTTTGAAATTATAACAAATTCATTTAATAAAGCCATCATGCAAGTAAAGGTGTGTGAAATTTTATATCTGTGTGTAGTATTGACACGGAGCTGTGCGTTATTGAAAATCAGGGTTTTTAATGAGAACTAGGCAAAATAACCCCTTAATTTGAAGTGCCGTAAAAAGGTCAAAACATGAAAACCAAATAAAAAAAACGTATATTTTTATTTTTTGAACTGTACAACATACTAAATTTCATAAAAATCGGTGGACATTTAATTTTTGGTGACTTCACATTAATAACGTCATCCGAAAAGTCAACGGAGGTCTTCAGAATGTCCCAGGTTGGTACCACATTTTCAGATATGGTTATATTTGGAAATGATATTCCCAAAATGTCAAAGACGGAGTTGATATCAAAAGATGAAGAAAAACGTCTCATAAATTGGTATTGTTTTGGGTATTGATGGGAAAATCATTACTTTCAGCGCATTACTTTCAGCGCCGCCCAGCCATTCACATTTGGGCCAAATTTCACGAGAATTGGTTGAAAACTGTAGCCGTGATTCGGTAAATGAAAAAGAGATAGGCTAACGATCCCAATAAGTGAATTCAACTTCGTTGAATGACTAAATAAACGAAAATAGCACCGGAGAGATAAAATATTCTGGTCTTTGTTTCTGTAGAATTCTGCAACATTATGGGCAATAAACATGACAAAATATTTCGACCGGATTATCTGTTATCGATCGGGGGTGAAAGTGATCTATCCCTTTTTGAAATAACAGTACAGTGTACACGTCTTAAAACTACATTTTACTTGTTGTACCGTGTTTATACATGTAATGTTCGCGGCATGTGTATTTTTTTACTTTCCGACGAGCCTTCACACTTTCTTTAAAAAGCAGGCTCATTTCTAGAAGAAAGGCACTGATACAAGTTGCTTTTAACTCGGATGTCAGAAATAGTTAGTTTTATAATGGGACAGGAAAGGAGACGCCTTACCCACTCTAAATCAGTTGGCTTAAAATTAACCCAAATCAACTGGGCTGAGTGAATATGAACCCAGTTGGGTTCATATTCACTTAACTCAGTTGATTTTGGTTGGTTTTCGTAATTCAGTGGATCTCTCCCTCTGTGCAGTGCTCTAAATGTTAACCACACTCAAGGTAATTAAATACTGGAATAAAGATCCATTGATTCCTTCTTGATGAATCTAAAAAGTAGAAAACTCAAGGATTAACACGAAGAAAAGATAAGTGTGCAACATACCGAAAACTGATGGAGATATAGATGAAGGAGGCAATTGTGATGATACCATTGTTAACATGACGGCAAATGCCAAGAAGACGGTAATGATGTAGGAAACCCTTTCTCCGGATTCGGCCGGCAGAAGAAATACGATTGGACCGAGCAATGCCATCAACATAGAAGGAATGACCATGTTGGTGATGTAATACGTCGGACGTCTAGACAGAACAAATGTAAATACTAGATTGGAGTGGTTGCCATCCTTGACATACGTTGTTCTCGATTGGTCAACAGAGAGCAGTTTCCATTCGCCGTTTTCTGTAAAATTAGTTGTGTCGGAGACTTCCGGCTCAATATCCAACTCTTCTAAAAAGTATCCCCAGGGCATCATTGTGATTGTGCAAACCTGTGTGTCTACTGGGTAGAATGTAATGTCCATGAGACAGTAAGTTTTCATCAGTCGTGGTGGCATCCACTGCATCTTTCCGTCACTTGTTGATCTTATTGGTAATTTTGGGTGACTGATTATTTCGATTTGGTCCACTCTGTAACAAATTAAAGTTTTGGATTATCATATACGAATCACTCACGTGCAAAGATATAAACCGTTTCGTAATTGGGAGAATGGGGTTAAATTCGCTTTCCGAAATGATTATCCCTTTAACCCTTTACCCAACGCAGACGATATCAAAATTTATTATTTTAAATATCATTTTTTAATTTTTTTCAAAAAAATTCAACAAAACCATATCATGTGACCCCTCTTTGGAACGAGCTCGACGAGCTCGTTCCAAAGAGGGGTCACATGATATAGTTTTGTTGAAATATTTCGAAAAATAATATTTTTTCAGCGGCTTAATTTGCATATTACGCGGGCGGATGCGGGCGATTCGTTGGGTAAAGGGTTAACCCTTTACACAAGATAACGGCCCAAACCGGCCAGCGCTATTCACAAAACTCAGCATTCACTTTTCATTATTTTTTTCATTTTTTGTCTCAAACACATAGCTTATGACCACTTATTGGAATGCAATATTTCCGTTACGTAGATCATAAATCTGATGGGCTTGGAAGTGTAATGTGCAGGAAGGAAGAGGCATGTTTATATTTCGGCGTCTGTTACATTCCTGCTGTTATGCTGTCACGTGTAAAATCTTTGGAAGGAAAAACTTTGGTTTGCCCGATACTTTTTTCTGGATGTTTGTTATGAAACCTAGGAATAGTCCTATTCTGTCTCATCGAACACATCACTAGAATACCCGCCCCCCACTCTACAGTTCCCACTTTGTTAACGCCAGTCGGAACTATGACAACTACTTGCCATCAAAGGTATCCAAAATTGCGGTATCCGTCATCCAACATTGAAGACGGACAGTTCACACATCACTGTAACAATACATGCTGCGCAAGTGCACTTTTACCGCGAGTCGCCAAGATAATAATGTGACAACATGGCCTCTCACACACGTTGCCATGGCGCATGATTAAAATGGCATGTTTTGCTGCAGACGTCATCTCTAAAGAAATTACGTAAAATTTTCCTTTACATATATGTTTTTGATGGTTAGAGAACCATCTTTTCGATTTGCTGTGTGAGATTTTCCATTAACGAATTACCACTGCGATTCCTATGTGGGTATGTGGGCTTGCATTAGTATATACCGTTCGTGACGTATTCAGATAGATTCACTACGCTCGGGTAAGTTACCGCAACATTTCCGGCTTAAAAGAATAATCATATTTCACACACAATATTAACCGTTTGAAGCCGACAAGCCACTTTTCAAGCCAAGACACATGCTGCGTCATAACTTCATTAAGTAGGATGGTTGCTAAGTGAATATGTGGGTGAGTGAATTTGTGGTATAGACCAATAAATATTTTCAACGTGCAGCCCCACGGCTGCACGTCGGAAACATTATTTGGTCTACCCACAAATAACAAAGCTGCACTCTTCCATTTGCTGCCATGAAACTGATATGGCAGATACCACCAGGATTCAAGGGTAAAATCTGCCTTTCCATGAATAATTCGACAAAATGATGTGTTTGTACATGCAGTGATTTATAATGTGGAGCCATTCACATTTCAGTCTGGAGCCTTAGGCTAAAAAATGTGGAATATTAACTTAATTCCTTTTCTACTCCATCAGTTTATGCTTAACCTCCTCCACACTGATGACAAAATATTGAAATTTCAAGCAACAAATTTTACTCATAATGCAACTTGGAATTTAACCAATCCAGTCTTGTTTGACAGAGCTCAATGAGCTCTGTCAAACAAGACTGGATTGGTTAACTTCCTAGTTGCATTCTGTGAAATATTTACAGCTTTACTTTAGATATTTTGACATCAGTGTGAACAGGGTTGACGTTTGAAGATCAAAATGTTTGCTCGTCTACTAAAAGACGCTGCAACTGATTTTTGCGGATTTTTAATGTTTTTCCCTCAAATATTAGTAAAAATAAGAAATAAAGAAAAATGGGTAAGTTTTAACATACCTAATTTCAGAATATATCATCTATCTGAGTTCATGAAAAGTATTCAAACACAAGAACTGGTGACATTCAACAATAGTTTTGGAACTATGCATGCAAATGTTCTAAAATTTAAAAGTTTTTTTCAAAAATGTATTTGAAAGAATCCCTGCAAAATCCCCATAAAAGCGTCATTAAACAAAATTGGGTCTGTAATGTATTCGTATAAGGATCACACGCATGGATCCACAGTGGGTCGAGATATTCCCCAAAACCTAACCCGCCCCCTAAGAGTGAATTTCTGTCAGAAATTACCCTTCGAGCCAGTGGGAATTATTTTCCGACTTCTATGAAACTTATGATACTCTTATTAGTAGTTTGTACCGTTGTGAAATAGTAATATAATCGTTTGCAAACTTTTCAGAAAAATCTTGAAAACCTAGCTCACAGTAGAGTGTCTGGGTTCAGACGACTCTTATTCTGATGACCCCGGTGAATGACGCATAATTGCGAGTGTCATGTGGTTGTCATGGTATCTCACGAGAACAGCCGTGTCAGTGGGCTTCACCGCGACTGTTGTTATAGTGATACGTGTTTCCTTTACTGGAGGCCACAATCTTGTTTTCTATGGTGTGGTGGAACGTAATTACTTTTGGATCAAGATGCCTCTGATATCTGAAGGTTACATGTGGTCTATAGGACCGTGATGCTTTAAGAAGGCGTGTCCTATTGGGTGGGAGTATATTTTATAACTCAAAGATGATACGACTGACATTGAACTGACATGGGACAGAAATAATGAAAGCCAATGATAAGACTGGGGGAATAGTATAGGTAGGGGCCAGGAGTAGTGGGTGGGAGGAAACCGTAGTACTGGTAGAATATAGCAGTAGTAGAGGTGGATCACAGGACAGATAGTGGTGATCGTGGTATAAACAACAAAGGCTGTCAGAAGACTGTGAAAGTGCTTGAAGACGGTGGACGCTCACAGACAGTGATTACCATGGACAAGTCAGTAGAAATGTTCCAGGAGCAATGAAAGCGATGAAATAGTCCAGGCGCTAGAAGCCACGAAGGCCATGAGGTGATCTAGGGATAATACGTCATAGGCATGGAGCCAAGAGCAGAAATCCACATTAGTCCACACAGATACACATCAGTCCACAAAGACCCGCAAAATCCACAAACAATGGCTGCCATTGCTCCATAAATATTCATATGTACCCATATTTTAGACACATTGTGTACTATCACACAAGCGCATATTGGCACTCTTATGGTTTGTGACCCATGTGTTACATGTTCTATGTTGAATGTAAATTTTATTGCAACGACACTCTTGCATCAACTTGGTAAGGGACTTATAGGTAGATACGGGGAAAGGGAAATGAAGCGAACTGACTGAATCTGCGAAGCGTCAGTCGAGAATAAATGGCGGATCTTGGTCTGAGATAACTTGGTGTAGCTGGAACAAGATGTAATGCTAGGGTGAAAGTAGCCAGGCTTAGTGAGGAATAGATAGACTGGGTTTCAAAAGGACATTAGATGGTCAGGGGTAAATGGAATGAGGTTTCTTGGGAGTTAGTGTGAAAGTTTTAGATCAAAATAAGCAAATTTGTCATTTTCGGGCTGTTTCCAGTAACTTGATACACTCTATCCAACCCCACACTACTCAGAACACACGCCCATCACATGGGAGGCCTTTGGGTCCGACCGTAAGCACAGACCGTCATAGAAACCAATATGGCTGCCATCAGTAAAAAAAGGACGACGGAAAGTGTCACCATAACAACTGGTGATGCGCAAGCATCACGTATCGCCATTGTAATGACGTCACGAAATGGTACGGGGTACATGACAACTCACGTGTCAACCACAATGCACAACGGATCGTCATCCCTTCCGGAGTCAACCACCGTTGTCATCCAAATGACGGTCGTCTTGTCCCAGACATACTATTCTGTGCTGATTTTTCAACGAGTTTCCCGATTAGTTTGCAAAAAAAAATAATAAAAAAAATACAAGAGATACACTACAAACAGATAATAACTATTGGGAGTTTCTAAAGTTTCAAAAATGGCTGGAAAGAAATCTCTCCTGGCTCGGAGTGGTTTCACTTTTAGGGGGAGAGTCAAGTTTTGGAGAACAGCTCGATTTACTCAGAACTGATGGTTGTGATCCTTATAGTAATTCATTACAGATACAATCGTGCAAATTTTGATCTATATTTCAGAGCTTTACCTTAACAAATGTCGATTTTATAGGGATTCTTCGGAAAAACATTTTGAAAAGGCGTTTAAATGTATGCTAATTTTTGAAAATATGCATGCATTGTTAAAACATAATGCCAGTTATGCATGAATTCTGTTCGGGAACTCCGATAGATGATATTTTCTGCAATCAACTTTGTTAAAATCCATACTTGTCTACGATCTCAGTGTTTTGGAACCCCTATAGGACAAGGATAATTGGCAGCAGCTTCGGAATGTTTCATCCTTCCGGTCACACCTACGTCATATGGGGGCAGGTCTATAGTCAATTCCAGTTTGAAAGATACAATAGAACTGAAAGAAGTATGGATCTCAAAGGAATAACCATAGTTCATCAAGCAATCGTCAACAGATCTGGACAATTACGGACAGGGATATATCAATCCCCGAGACAACAATGTTATTGTAGGTTCTAAAACTGAGAAGCATATCTTTTGTAACTGTTAGCACCAGTGATCCCTAAGCACCCCACCCTCCCTTAAGATGTCATAATCTCACTCAACGAAGAACCTCCTCCCATCGATAACGTTTGATGACGTGAAAGCTGTTGCGCTGTGGCTGCATCTTTCACTTCATCAAACGTTGTAGTGTTTGATTACCTTGCACGAAAACTAGTTACACGCTATGCAATTAAAATCTCGGCGCTTGTTTTTTGTCAATAATATCTAAGAAGGCCTTGCGAGTCGCACATTTTCGATTCGAATCGAATCTCGAGTCGAATCACTGTTATTATTTGAAATAAAATCGAACCTCGAATCGAATCAGGGGCATCTTGGAGATGACCGATGGAGGTTGTTCCGACTATGATGGCTCAATTCCGTGCTGATAAAATAATCCAAGTTCATTATCAACGTATGCCTTCTTAGAAGGCATGCGTTGATGACGTAGTTGGAATATTATCTTGTAAGGATTATAGTTCATCGTCGACATTGCTTGGACTCTTTAAATTTGCATTTAACAATGGTAGGGACTAGTGATATTGAAATTAGCGTGGGTGGTGGCACGATTGCATATGTTATTCATGTTAATGTACCTGCAGTTACATTTAGTCTTTTATTCGAAATTATTTATGTACGATTTCCATCCGAACAATACGTTCTGTGAGACGATGAAGCTGGCTGATTCCAAGCTATGAAAAAGATTCGAGAGGAAACGAATCGGGCAGCCGATTTCGAATCGAACCGGACATCAACTTAAGATTCGAAATCGAATCGAATCTTGAAGCTTCACAGGACCCTAATATCTAAAAGTATTCAGCTTGGAAATGTGTACACCATCGACATATTTGTTTTTCAAAGACATCAAAGTATAATCTTCAAAAAGCACTCGGCGATTGTGAAACGTCAAAAAACTGAACACTTCCGGAAAAAGTTGTTGGTTAAGCATTGTTTAATTATAGCAACAATTGCCTCCCTCTAAGAAGGTGGCCGAAAAAACATTTTTCTATCTGCAACGCATGAGCGTTACAGTAGTCCAATTGTATAGAGATCATTGGTTAGCAGAAACAAGTTTCCAAAAACAATTTACGTCAATCCAGTCACGTATCAGTTACTAACTAATAATTACTTGTCTAGTAACCTCTGTAGAAAAGACTCGGTTATTTTGACACGATGTCATATTGGTCATACGAGACTTACGAATGCCTTTTTGGTAAAGGGTAATATGAGACCAGAAGGTGTTCCTTGCCAGCAAGTGTTGACAATGGAGCACACCCTTTTGCACTGTACAGGGTTTAATCTTGTCAGAGGGCAGTACTTTGAGACCTATTTTACAACACAAACTCTATCGTTTCTGAAACAAATCAACTTTTTTAATAAATTTTAAATTGCTTTTATTCTTTTAAACTGTCATATGTTCATACCCATTCAACAGGTTTATTTGCACAGTATTCTTCAATTATCTGTTCTCATTTTCTCATTAGACTCTCCACTACTCACTAAATGTAGTACTTACTATCAATAATAATGTTAATCTGGATCTTCGTATTTTGATAATAGTTTCTTTCATTTGTCAAATGATTCCATTTGTCAGAAACATTGTTTCCACTTTTTCACGTCAATTGTAACTTTTTGTATGCTGCTGGCGGATGTTCCTGCCCTGCACAGGGTTTCTCTTATCATTGAAATCAATATAATTTGGGCACACCTAATCACATTCCCCCTATAAATGGAATGGATTTTTTCATCAATGATTTCCTGTGTTATACTTTGATTAATTTTTCATCAAATCTAGTCAGGGCTACTTAAAAATACTCAGCAGGTTAAGAGTTAAATTGTGAGCCCAAGTGAGATCACCATAAATATAGTCAACAGGGAGACACCACTAATCTCCATACAACTGGATTTCTGGGACGTTCATTGTTCACACATAGAAAATAGTCTCATAGGCCGGTGGGGGAGGGGGCGGGGGTGTGTTACTATAAACAGACAATGTTTAACAGCAAATTAAAAAATCTCGTGAAAGTGTTCAATCGCTAATCTTTTGTAAAAACCTACTTTGATAGCTGGAAAAAATGAATTTGTTGATGATGTACACATTTTTATGGCATTGTTATTATTGAGACGAAAAAAGCATGTGCCGAAGTTGTCAAGTTGGAAATGTGTTACTAGTGTCCATGCTAGTCTTTCATTTGATGTTTGATGACGCGAAAGCAATTACGCTACAGTCACAGCGTAACGCCTTTCTTGTCATCACATGTCATCGATGGGAGGAGTTACAGCGTTAACTGACTTGACGAAATCTTGGATGGAGTGGGTGTGGGAGTCAGATTAAGTTGTGACGTTTTTCTATGATGTCCCAGCTGTCTAGTTGTATAGAAATCAGTGGGAGAAACACATACTGCTATGTCATAAAAGTAGTTTCAAATGAATGTATGATCCAAAAAGACGAAAATGATATATCGTAAGAAATATTTGTACTAACGCATTGCTGATAACCAAGGGTGGCACCCACACTTTAGTCTCGGCAACAAATATGGCATTCAAATCAAATTCTGAGGAATTCCATTTCACTCTTTCATCCATCCATGTCTGCAATTTAAAAAGATATTTTCGTTTTACTTTTGTATCATAACGGTCTATGCCTAAATTTTCTTAACAATTTACCCAACACGGATATCAGACGACAATTGCCAAACAATGTCTTGCACAAAAGCACTTTTTCATTTTTGGTCTAGAAAACATAGATATGACACAGTCATTGGGACGAGCTCAGCCGAAGAAGCCAGAGTATACCAGTACACAAAAGAAGTGGGTGGAGGTATGATATGATATGATAATTTATTTTCCAGTATACAAGAATATAATAAACTATGCATAAACTACACGCAATTACAACAACAATATTTCAACAACAGTAAAGGATATTGCTTTTAGTACATGTGAATAGAGAAATTACATTTCCCAAAATAGGTAAAATAGTGTAAACTGGCAGGGGAAGGCATGGCCAGATTGGCTGTCTTCCTGCCTTTCCCTGGGGTCCAGAGCGGCCGAAGGCGCATATTTCATCAAGTTCTCAAGCCACCAGTTTAATTTTGTAAGGAATTCGACGCTGTTGTGGCTGAAACCAGTCTGTCCCGTAGTGGTAGTAGTAATAGCATCTTTATTATTATGCCATGTGCTTTACACAAGTAAGGTTTCATCAATAATTATACATAAAATAGCACTCGGCCCAGTGGACCTAAATGTCACCTAAACAATCAGATTTGTCTGATAAAATGCTCATTTGCAAGGGACTGTCGAACTTTTTTATAGTGTGGACAATATTGCAACCGTAGCATTATTTGAAAAAAAAACCCAAACCCTGCAGTTTCAGTAATAAAGTTCTCTAAATTTTATTACACGTGTAACTTTTCAGTTTTACAGTCAAAACAACAATATTATAAATATACATTTTCCAATATGGATCAGTCCATCCACCTCACCCTGTAGCTCAGGAGCTTCAGAGTGAACGGATGGACAGGTCCCACGGAAACATACAGAGCATCAAATAGACACAGTGGTAATGTTTTAGATGTATAAAGCGCATATTTATGGAATGACCAAAAGGAATAGTCAACACACATGTTTCATCCGTGGGATAGTCCATCGTCACACTCCATAGCCTTGGGGTCCCAGAGCGAACGATGAACTCGTCCCATTGGAAACTAGCCACACATTAAAGGGTTCATCGCCCATGTTCAAACTAAATCGTCTGGAATATTTCTGTAAGAATATTTCTGTAGGTAGGAAAAACGAACCTACGGTTCGCTTTTCCAATATACAGAAATATTCCGGACGATTGAATCTAATAAATATCATAAACATACATTTTCATTGAATCGCAAGAAATGGTTCTCAATTGAGACCTGATTTGACCGAATCTCTGATGACTTTATCATTTTGAATGAAGACTCACAACAGCTGCTGTTTTATGATTACTCCGTATATTGTGAGGTTGTGAAGGAAAATTAAATACTTATGGATTGGAATATCGATAAGAGGAACATGAAAAAAAGTCTGTATAGCTTTTTGAGTGAATAGACGTCACACTACTTCCACGGTTTTCTGGCGCGAACACTCCACGAAAAGTGGATACGCAAATAGGCCGTAACCCTATCAACCCGATGTGCATAAATATTTGCGTGAAGACAAAATTGGTAGTGGACGAACAGACGATATAAAGAGCAAAACGTCTGAAGCGAGGCTCGGTAATAATTTAATCCAATCGCTAGACAGAGCTGTTGGATTAAATTATTATTGAACCTCCCAACAAACCAGGATGGTTTCGTCCATGTCATCGTTGACAGTATTGACTGAAATGATACCTTTCAGGGCGCAGGTGTTGAAAGGGTCAACAACGTCAGATTCCTTATAGAATTAAACTGCTGCTATGAGAGCTTGTTTTTTAATGTCAAGTATTTTTTCCACACTGTTTGGATGCTGCAACACCTTAATCCCATGCAAAACTATCAGTGTTGCCTTTTGGACAATTCGTACTGCGACTACAATTATTTACACTCTATAAAGCAAAATTAATTTATTGGGTTTCAGAATACATGGGATAATGTGCTAACGCGAGTCAGTAACCAAACCCTCTACAAACGCAAGGTTATAGAAGTTAACAATGTTTTATAGGTTATAGCTTTGTAACAAGAGAATTTTATATCTATTCGTGATGCTGACATTGAGTGCAACATGGTGCTATCTGCAATGCTTTTGCCTTCACTATTAATCGGCAAGTGTCTTCTATCTGGAAGGGTTTGGATCTTAGTCTGTGGGGGAAGCGTGTTCTCAGAACAAATGTAGTTATTTCACGGGTTTTCATCAGCGTGGTGTCCCGAACTAGCGATATTACATTACATTGCCACCCTGGGCGGTCTTAGACCGACCCAGCTCGTTTGTGTACCCATATCGCAAGGGTGATCCTCTCCGGACCACGGCCCAGCCCAGAACAGGTACAAGGCCGGTATTTTGCGGTCCGATCCTCAACACTACTAATAATCTTATAATCAACCGATAATGTTACAATTTTTTTCCAAAATTTTATAAAAATCTACCGATGATATTATAATTTTTTCTAACCGATAGTGTTACACAATTTTAACCAATAATGTTACAACTTCACTCACGATTGATGTTTTTTATGGTGGTCAGTGGCGGCCGAAGGCCACTGAGGCCCCTGGTCTTACTTTATATGGGGTTCTTTGGAAAAACGCACCGTTCCGGCCATGGTGCGACCCGGTGGGAGAATGTTTTGAAAATTGGTGTTCAAAGAGACAAACACGTCCGCTCTAAGAAAGCAACCAGAGGTATGCATTACTGAACGGAATACCACATATTTTCCTTTTGAAGATGGGCACTAAACCGTATAAATTATCAAATTTTGAGAGCTATCCCTGAACCACCACCCCTTCCCTTTAACATGGTACCCCAATGGCGAGTCACTCGTGCCGGCGATATGATTGCCAGAATGCGAGGTGATGGGTTCGGATGTTGCTGTAAATAAATAATGCTAAAAAAACAGTTAAAAATAGAGAGCATCTAACAAGGATAAAAGTAAGCACATCATAAGCAGAAATTTCGTTTGTTTGTGTCCGTTTTTTACTGTGAATCGCAATGATATTTCAACAGCATGCAAAAACCAACAAAACTTGATTCGGATATTGGACATTACGGTATTAAAAGAAGATAAATTGCACATTTTGTTGCGACTTCAAAAGGCAAATATATTCAAAGTTTCCGTTCGGTCATAAGCAAGTGGCTCTGAACTGGGCGAAAACAATCCCCTTTCAAGAATACAATGTCTCAGCAATTATTGGGGTTGTCGAATAGAAAATAGAATTTCTCACTGACACTCATCAACAGGTGCCTGATGGCACTTTAAAGAAAAAAATCACACGAGCTGTCATAATGCTGGATGACAACACCGTGACGCTATTTAGTGGGGCGGATTGCTATAAAAATAGTTCAGTTTGCGATACAAGCATGAAATTTGGTATGGAAGTCACTTTTGGCATATAGAGTACTTTAGGATAGTTGGCCACAAAATATCTTATTATTTTCAAGATGGCCACCGGAAGTGAAAAAATCTGCACTATTGGTGATGTGAGTGCAGCATATATGAGTGAAACATATAGCATTAAAGCAATTTTTCTGCTGCTATATCATTCCTTTATGCAAACCAAGACTGAATATGAATTTGAAATAATGAATAGCAACGACAATGGTGGTTTAAAGGGCTGTGGAAATATATGGCAAGGGAAATAACTCTATATGCTCAAATGTGCAGTTACCAGGGATTTGTTTCTTTTTTAAACGGACACGTATTTTCAAAATAAACCTCATAATCTGCAATATCAATGCCAATGCTTTGTATCTCATGCATTTAGAATCGATGCCCGTATATATCACAGGTGTATTTGTTGATACTAACTGCTTTCTTGGCAGTTACAGGAGCAAAGTGCAGTGCATGACAATTCTGTGCGGTAGTATTTGCAATTTCCAGTACATGTTGAACGCTTGTAGCAGCACTTCTGTAGTTCTTGACAGCACTCTGCTATAGCACAGAGTGTAGTTCAGTGTGGCTCCCACAAATTGTTTTGTTTAAGCCAACCCCAGCTGATAGGATTTGGTAACTGTTGCACTGGAGAAGAAGCCTGACCCCAAACATGACCCGGTTGGAAAACTGCCCTTTTAACATGCTCATATAGGGATGCCCTAGTTGGTGGTATGCCATTGTATGGACGTTGCTTTCGAACGAACAAATCAAGGCGACATTCGTCTACTCTGCATGTTGTGCTTGAACGGTCATACATGAAAATAATAAATGTTCCAAAATATCCATGTCTGCCTCTGTAACTTCATTCTGTGGTGAACAGAGTCGACAGAAAACCTCTGTTGCAGCCTCATACACATTCCATGCCCGCCAAGCAGATTTCTTTCCTTTTCCCACAAAGGCAGACACTGTATCACACCCTGTAAAAGCATGAAAGAAAGGTAAAGCACTTGACCGAGGTCCAATTGATTTGGTAATGTGTACTGGGAGCCAGCGGAAGTGTTGTCCCTTCCGAAAAGCTAACCACATTGAATTAATCTGAAGGTCAGTAAACACGGAGATGGCCATAACAGCAACATCTGTGTCGGAAGTAACAACAGTCATGCTATTAAAACCTTTAACAACAGTCGCATGTTTGGCATGAACAAACATACGGGTGCCTGCCTCTTCATGGTTACAGGGTGACAGCATATCTGTGGTCAGTTCCTTATTACAGGCAACATCATCCCCGTTAGTGACAACTGTAAGGCTGTTTGTCTGAGCATTTACAATTCCATCTGCCAAATATCCAAACAGTTCAGTTTTGTTCTCATCACATCTCAGGAAATTGCTCCACGACTTTGGTACGTTACTCTTACCGACCACTTTTCTTCGAAACCCAGCTCCCCTTTTCTGTCGAGTTCCTGCTTTAAGGCTACTTTCGAGGTATACATCAAAAACAACATCTACTCTTGTACAATTTTGTGAACATCTTACAATGTATGTTATAATAACCTCAGCAGCATAGTCATCAAATGTTTTAGCAGTTCCAGGTGGTTTTGTATTAACCATAGCCGCACCATCTATAATCATAATTTCAGTATGAGGCTCTTCTACTCGAGCAGCTATTCCTGTCTCTAAAATGTCCATCAGCTGTGATTTTACTTCAGAGTTGAGCATACCATTGTATGATAATGATGATGGGTACTGTTGGTTTTCATGCTGAAAAAAGTTTTGAAGGTCACACTGTCGATTTTGGCACGATATAAAAAGTCGTGAAAAAAGTTGACAGTCATTTTTCAAACTCTCTATTTTCAGATTCCCCACCGTAGTATGAGGCTTGATTTTTTGCTGAAAAGGGAAAGCTTATTTTTTGCCAAGGGTTCATGAAAACTTTCTTGTCCATTAGTTGTCGATTTTTTTCAGGAATTTATCATACTGTTTTCTGCCAACAGGTAAAAGCTGAGCCATCGACTCGTTTACCTTTTTATCCGCAACTTCTCATCGAGGGAATAAAGGTCTTGTGAATATTCTTCAAATGGACTGCCATACTCAGATATTGTTGAAATTAGTCTACAGACTTTATCCTGAAAGTCCATCTGAGCAGCAGGGGTATCGTCATGGTGTCTTCTGTTTCGTTTCACCTCTGATTTGCCAGCTGCACCTGCAAATTCATCGATAACCCTGCTTATTTCCGGCCCCGCTACCATCCATCGCCTCAGTGCTGCTGGGTCTTCTGTTAACCCAATAGCTCCACCGTCACCCTTAACTATGGCATTATTTTGCTCGTGAGCTTGATCGATTGCGATACGAGAGAACACTCGTTCAGTTTTGTGGACAGCAAAATGACCGTTGCAAAATTCTGTATATATATCAGGGTGTAAAGTCCCAAGCCCGACCATATCACGAAGGTGAACTGGGAGCCACCGGGCATAATTTATATGGTCCAGGGCAAAGAAGTAGGGAATAAGTTCAGCTAGTGATTCTTTGTATAGTAGGAAATCGCTTTCACGAAATGAGCGGACAAAACAAAGTATCAACAACTCTAGTTTTAGAATTGTGGACCAGAACTGAAACTGTGGGATCTTTTCTTGATCACCACACCACTGCATAAAAACTTTGAACTCCTTTGCTTTGTCAAGAAATGGACCTTCAGTCTTATTAAAAGCAGTTTTCATGAGACTGAACAGAGCAGCAGCTGTAATCTGATGTGCGTGCCTAGTTTTCAACACACATGAAGCTGACAAAAAAGAGCCAGCCGTTCCGGAAGTAGCAATATCTGCGCCTGTCAATGCGGCTGTACTGTTTGTTGCAAATTCCCTTCAAGTAGAGCCTGATATCAAGTCACCACGGCCAGACTATAAAGCCCTGACAAAACTTTATTGACAAAAACATTATGGCCACCCATCTATTTTTAGAAATGTCGGCCATCTTGAAAATGGAATAATTTTCAGTGGCCAACTATCTCAGGTTTTTCTACTATAGCTAAAGAACACATGGTGAAAATTTCATGCTTGTATCATCAAGTGAACTATTTTCATAAAAAATCGCGTTGATCCGCTCCACTAATTGTGATCGTAACGCGGTAAAGCAATATGTTTCGGAGGTGCTAAAGATTCCGTGGAAACAATTAACATTTTCTTTACATAGAGTGATTTCGTTACAATCTACTTGATTTTCTCTTTAGTCAATACAGTAATAAACCCCAACAAAGCAACTATGACGAACAAACCTTGATAATTGAAATAAATTATCTGTCGCATTATTCATACAACTTAACTCGCACATCCCACATTCACACCCCCATAAAGCGATAGATACTTCATTTCAATTCTTATAATTTAAAATAAAGTAGTTCATTATCTTATTTCATTTTCATTTTCGCAAATTGTGATGCAAACAAATGTATAATCTAACGCAACTATTAAAGTATAAAATGTTAACACAGTTATTACTGGGCATCTGCACATTAACGCCAAACCATATTAAATTACTTTGCATATATTTGTAACTTTGAATCAATGGGGTCAACGTTTGCAGGGTTTCACCAAAGGCTAATCCACTGTATGAGATACACAAGGGGAAATCCAGTGTAAACAAATCCCATTCATGCTAATTTGCAAAATTATTTGTGATTATCACATTGAAAGTTACCGTGTTCAAATTTGTGGACAGACAATGATTATTTTGATTGCATGACATTCAACGTCTTCACCTGAGGTAATTGCAGTTAAATGCACCTTTAGTCAGGCCCTCAGCTATTTAAAAAGTGGGCGGGGAAAATGCAAAAAACCTTCATACGATTAGAAAAACATTCTTCGCGTTATGAAAAAGCTGTATCGATGAATCATATGCAAGAAAATGGGATATCAATTTAGAATTGTTTTTATATGAATACACCTTAGAAGAAAGCCATCACAAGACAGAAAAAACGCGGTTCTCACAGAAATAATAACAGTGGATGATATTATATGTGAACACTCTTCACATTGTACGGGGGCGCGGTGGCTTTTCGGTAACCGGTTCTCGTCAGATTACCGAAGTTAAGCAACGTCGAGCCCGGTTGATCCTCGGATGGGTGACCGTCTGAACGATCGATTCGGACTTTCGCGTTGTGTCCTTGGGCAAGGACCTTAACCCCGATATTTTGGTGGAGACATTTGATCACAAAGTAATAACTCTTTAAAAGGAAAGACCATTTTTCTGGCTTAGGATGTTGCTACGTCCGAATTTCGTAAAGTAAATGATTGGTCAGAATAATTGTGTGGCAGACCAAGCAATATTTTAAACGTGCAGCCCAAAGGCTGCACGTTGACAATATTAATTGGTCTACTCCCAAATAACGAATATGGACTCTTCCAAGTGATGGGATTGAATCGACAAGAAATATACCATCAGGGTTCAAAAGTAGAGTAGAGCGCTGCCTAGTTATGGCCGTTACGATAGGAAAAATAAGTTGAAGCATGGATCGTTAATGTTTCCGACAAAAAGCTAGTGAAATGAGAAAATAATAACTCTCGCATATGGTGCCAATGTTTCCATACCGTCAGAGGCGGCGGAAGCTCCAAAAAGTGGGGGTCTCACCAAAATCCCAAAAAGTGTGGTGGTGGTGGTGGTGGTGGTGGGGGGGGGGGGGTTCACATCAAAACCCACAAGTATGGGGGTGGGGGTGGGGGGAGGGGGCACTCCTTTCTGGGTACCGCTAGGGTGTAGGATGGAAAATATTTTTTCTTTGGGGGGTCAATGGTGGGACGGATTATTCGTGCAAAATATATAAATTTGTAAACGCTACCCATCACCTTTGTTTCCACCCAATTAAAGGCACTAACCTCAGCGACATCAGCCTCAACTTAACCTCAACCTTATTGCCATTATTTTGCAATATTAGATATTGACCGATCAATACTGAATCGGGTGGCATCGTCTGTCTTCGGGTGTTACCACAGATTCGGGTAGGGGTAGTGGATTAAAGTTTTTGTTTCTGATTAAGAGTAGCATTCGTCTTTATATATCTCACCTTTTGGTATACACTACAACCTGTATGGCGTCCACCCAATTCGCATACTTTGAATTGAATTGAATTGAAATAGTTCTTTGCCATTGAATACAAATTTATATTTTACAAACTCGCAGGGTAAAGGTGAATGAGTTCGGTACAAATGAATTAAATGAGAATTGGTGAGAAAGAAATGTGTAGTGGCCAGAGTGATTGTGTACGTTATGTCAAAAATGCCGTTCGGGTACGTATACTTGGTGAAAAAAGTGGGTGGGGGCATATGCTCCCTGTACCTGCGGCTCCACCGCCCCTGCTTAATGTTGAAACTGCTGCTGTCCAGATTGTGATAACAATTGTAAACTTACCAACACAAAGTAACCGGTGGTCATCAATGTCTGTGATCTGGTGTCCTACCAAGTAAATAAAATACAAGAAAAGCAGATCAAGATCGTCTCAATCATCATCTGTGCAACGATAAACAGTGAACTTCCCCCCAAAATACACCATGCCATAAAAGTTCACAGACTGAGAGTGCCAAATTCTGAAATCTGATCAGATTTTAACCCTTTATGTAACGAAACGATTGCATCCGCGCGCGCAATTTACAAATTAAGCTGTTGATATATAATTTTCAAAACATTTCAGCAAAACCATATCATGTCACACCTCATTTAAACGAGCTCGTTTAACACATTTGATAAAACACTAATTAAAATCATAAATTTTGATATCCTGCCCGTTGCGTAAAGGATTAATTAACATGGTTGTTATTCAATACTTGCCGTATAAATTCTATTTTCATTTTTTAATATTTACCTGTAGCATGATGTGCGTTACAATTATTTTTTTTATATACTCTCTTAAAGTACCTCAAAATTAGAAAAAAATGACAGCGAAGAAAAAATGTATCTAAACATGTGCAGTATATTATTAGTTACACCGTTTGTTGGTAGCCTAATATGGTATATATGGTGTCAGTTAATTTCATACTGGACGACAGCGAAGCTCGAGTCCAATATGGAATTAACTGACACCATTTATACCATATTAGGCCACCAACAAACTGTGTAACGAATATATCTTACCGACTGCTGCATCAATGCACAGAACTAATAACAACAGCGATCAAAATTAAATGAGAGAATTCTCACAATGTGTTCACGTGTCTTTGCTTTGTTACAATTTATGGGAGAGTGCCTATAGGCACTCTCCCATAAATTGTAACAAGGCAAATTCATACATACCAAACAGTTTCATTTCGAAGGTAACATTACACACATCCACAGAATATGAAGCCTTTTAAGTTGCCTAACCTACACTTCAGACCAAATATGGGCTTCCAACACTCAATCTTTCAACTTGAATCGTTTATCGGCGGCCGCCATTCTGAATAATCAATGAACAAAGGGGAGATTACCCAATGCTGTCAGCGTATATTGATGTTGACAGGCAGGATATGGTTTTATATGCAGTCTGCATGTGACGTCTTTGAACCAATGAAACTCCCAGATACTTGTAGGAGGTAAGATATAAGGCCATATCTTGATTAGTGAAGAATACACTTTAATTTCCAAACTATTTTTGGCTTACATTAAGAGAAATTAAGCCAAACTTATTTTTACCAATATATTGTTACACCATATTACCACCACAAAGAATTGGGTGCGTTCATGTATGTACAGGTTGGACTGGCTCAAACGCGGTACCCTGAAACTTGGATTTCTGTTTTTCGCTTCCCGTCATTGCACTTTCATTGGGAATTAGCGGAAAGGGATGCACAGACTCTTTTTTCTTAAGATATGACCGAAGATTCTATCGAATGACTTGTTTTTTTCTTTAAAGTCGACAAAAATACTTATTTGTTGCTCCATATACATAGAGGATAACTATTGTGTTTGAGCGGATACCGAACATTATCTCATGAGTGACCGAGACAAATGTTTATGTTTCGCGAACGGTTGTGCGAGCGAAAATAACCATTTGTCTCGGTCACGAGTGAGATAATTTTCGGCATCCATTCAAAAACACTACATTTTCTTTTTATTATACGCTTTTTGTAAGAATCTGATCATTCCTATCGATAATTCCACTCGCTTCAATCTTGAATTGATGCATGGAAGTAAACAGCTGATGCGCATTGATACGCGGAAGTGATTTGATCGATACTCGGAACAGGTAACGTCTTGCGATCTGATTCAGCTGGCAAGTTTCATGCATCAATTCAAAGTGAATACGTGTTGAATTATTGCTGAAAATGATCAGTATCCACTCAAAAACACTAGATTTTCTTTTCATTATACATTTTAGAAAAAATCGATCATTTCCAGCGATAATTTGACTCGTATTCACATTGAAGTGATGCCTTGAAAGCCGCCATTTTGATTGATACCGTGAAAGTGAAAACTTCTATATCTTCACAGTGGGGGATACGATTTCTATCTTTCCGCAATTTTTTCGATATTCTATCGTTTAGCGTACAATAAGAATGCTTATTTGTTGCTCCACATACAACACATTCCCCCACAATTGTTCGGCCCGGTGGAAACTTTGTTAAATATGCAGCCCAAAAATGTGCACTTTTCTCAATACAGAGTCCCAAGCATAGTTTTTGTGTATTGTATTCCTGCTATTCCATTAAGGCACATGGGCTACCATCATCAATGTGTGGGTGCTCTTCTATGACAGTACCCTCCCCGTCCAAGTTCGAAAGGTTTCATACGCCTCTGCTAAACACTCTGTGCATGTTACAGCATGTTGTTTCACAAACGGAAAGGTTTGGTGCACCGTCACCTATTTTATATATATTCAATGTCATATTTACTTATTATTTATATCCATATTATATTTATTTTATTATATTATATTGTATTTTATTATATATGAAAAATGGGCAAACAAAAATGTTGTATCGCAGTTGAGCACTTGTTTCTAAGGCCATATCACGACGGGTCGATATAGCCTTATCAACAAGAGCGAGACTGTAAAATAACATTTCGTACATAAACATAATGGTGATGATAGATTTTTGTTACCATTCTCAACTGTGATGCCAGTAACACGATTAACTTGCCTTTTAGTTTCAGATTTTATTGTCACATCACAAAAATGCAGGTCTTTTCCCTGGAAACTGTACTATCGGGCTGTCATGAGCTTTCCCGATCCCAAATAAAGTTATTGAGCATGTTTGTCCAACATTCAGAAAAGACCATGAACGGAATGCTTTCTATCATTGAGATACGGAACATGAATGTAATGTGGTTTTTTTTATTTAGTAATTATACTTTTGAGAAGAGTTTTCCCCTTTCATATACAGAAACATATTAGGTATCTCGCAAAACCTTTCGGACGCGTGTAATGTTCTATAAATAGTTACGCAAACTAATCAAAGCTAACGACATGCTAATGTACTTCGGGTACGGGATACAGATTTTGTTATCAGGGGCTCCTGATACGCCAGGCACTCGGATAATTCCGAACTCCATACAGACTTACTGTAAGAAAAGTAGAAAGAAAAGAGAAGACGCGACGCTGAAGAAATGGAACACTTCCAAAGCCTTCAATTTGAACTCTGATCGCTGACCTTAAATTGTAATATAATCCTTGTCAGTTCAATGTGGGTGGATAAATTAATAGTTACAACATGCTGTCTTGTGGATGTATTTACTGAGCATCTCTTTAATACGTTGCATTCTGATATAAAAAAAACCCCGAAAGATATCAGAAGCAAAACTTTCCCACGAATGTATCTGAAAATTTAACCAACTATCTATCAATTGGCAGAGCTCAAATATCGCTCACACAATTATTGCTCATCAGTAGGAAATAATTGGAGACATTCTATTTATATCATAGAATAAATTAGAGGCGAGAAAAATAGTAAATTAGTACTCAAATTTTAGTTGTATGAGTAAATAATACCTACCTGACATTACATTAGAATTCCCATTTCGGACCCTCATTTTAACTCGCCCTCTATAACCCGAGAGTATATTTTTTAATATATTATCTCCCTTGGATAAAACTCGCGGATGAAAGAAACCCCAATCTAACCAGTTTCGTATTGAGGCGTCTCAAATCGTCTGAAACTAAACCCCTAGTGGGGAGGTTGGGTGGGCTACCTGTAATGACAGATAGGCATTATTATTCATAAAACTATAATTTGAGTACAAATTTACTATTTTCATTTCATAAAGCTAGTCTCATACCAGGAACTCGCCGAAAGAAACTTATGAATTACTTATATCCACTGAATAATCATGAACTTATAAAGTCGGAATTAACCATCCTGAGGTAATGTTTAATAAAAGTGGTCTCTCTGGACCAGTCTGCTGCTTCCAGAACTTTGGCAACAGAAACTCCCTTAGAAAAAGCCCAGAAACTCCCTCAGAAAAAGCCCACGAAGGGCCCACACTCCTTGTTGAATGACCAGTGACATTTCCTATAGAAAGATCTTTCAAACTGTAACAAAACTGAATAGTCTTAACCAATCACTTTGAAATCGTTTGACTGGATGCTGAACGGTGCTGAAGGGTAATTGTCAGAAACAATGGAAGCTCATTGGATAATTCAGTTTTCCTGAAAATCTTAGTTCTTTCTATATAATGCATGATCACACGAGTAGGGTTCAACCAAACATCCCTGGAGAATGACGAAATAAAAATAGTTTTGGAATGATGTTGTGGTCTGTCTTGCTTTGCTCAGCCTGAGCAGATAAACGAAATACCCTGCTTATTCACATTGAAATGTCCACTGTCCAACTGAAATGCTTGAAGGTCACTCCATCTTAAAAAAGTAGTTATAGCTACCAGAAAACAAGTCTTTCATTTCAGGAATTTAAGAGATCAGGTATCAATTGGTTCAAATGGTGCTTCTCTGAGACAATCTAAAATGACAGACAAATCCCAATTAGCAGTCAATTTCTTGCAAGGCGGACGACTTTTAAAAACTCCACTCAAAAGCCTGATGATAACAGGGTTTAGGCCAACGGAAAACCTACCTTGCGTAGGAAGGAAAGATGATAACATAGTCATTTATAGTTTTGTAGGACAAGCCTTTGTCGAAAAGGTAAGTGAGAAAGTTGGCACAGTCGTTTAAAGATGCAAGATATGGATCAACTTTTTATTCATCACACCAGCAACTGAAGAGTTTAAATTTACGTAGGTAGTCTTTTTGCGTTCCCTTTCTCCATGATACTGTCAATAATTTGAAAAGTGTTTTCTGAAAAGCCTGTTGAAGAGAACTGTCTGTTGACAATAGCCAAGCAGTCAGGTTTAGCGATTGAGGATCTGAGTTACAAATTTTGCCCGAGTTCTGGGACAGTAGATCGGACAAGTCCGGAAGAGTGATCGGATTGGCAATCAACAACTTCAGTAGCTGAGGATACCATGTTTGTCTTGGCCATCGGGGAGCAATAAGAAGGACCTTGCATGGAAATTGCTGCAGATGACTCAGAACTTTCGAAATTAACCGAAGAGATGGAAACGCACAGGCAAACATGTTCTGCCAGGGAATTGAAGTGTCTTCTTGTTCTGCATTGTAGCAAATAAATCTATCAATGGCCGCCCCTAAAGGGTGGATATTTTCGACACCACTGATGTGTTCAAGGACCACTCTGTCTGATATATTTGCTGTCGACTTAATAAATCGGCTAGGCAATTCTTTTTGCCAGCAATATGCGCTGCCTTCAAATGAATGTTGTTGAACAGAGCCATCTGCCATAAATCCCTTGCCAACTGATTTAGGATGAGTGATTTTGCCCCCCCCCCCCCACACTGGATGTTGATGTACTGAACTACTGCAATATTGTCGGAGCGAACAAGTACACTGTGATTTTGAAGGTGTGGTAAAAAATGTTGAAGTGTTAGAAGTACTGCTTGCATCTCCAGACAGTTTATATGTTGGAGTTTATGAAGCGGGGGTCCATTGACATGTGATCCAGGTGCCCCCCTCCCACCAAAGAACCACTTGCATCGGTGGTTATTGTTTTCTGAAACTGAAGAGGTTGCACGGATCTGCCCCTAAGAATGTTCTGATCCAATAACCACCAATGCAAGTGAGGCCTGAGCGTATGAATAACCGTAAGACATATCCATTTTGGAGGGGTTCCAGTTGTGCAGTAGATGAGTTTGAATCGGACGCATGTGTAGTCGTCCGTTGGGTATTAGCTCAAGACAGGAAGCTATCATGCCAAGAAGAATCAGATAGTCTTTGGCAGAGTTGTGTTGATTTAATAGATTGTTCCTAGCTTGTCTCAATTTCCCTATTCTCTCTTGACTTGGAAAAACCAAACCCTCTGTCAGATTTAAATGGACCCCTCAATAATTTAGATGCTGGCTTGGTATTACGTTCGATTTTTGTTGATTGATGATGAAACCCAGATTTACCAACAGGTTGATAATTATGTTGCGATCGGACAACAGACCTGCGCGACGTTTGTTTACAGCTAACCAATCGTCGAGGTACATCGCCACTCGAATACTGTGGCTGCGCAGAAACGCTGCAACAATCGAAATTGCCTTGGTAAAGGTGCGTGGGGCTCCCGTGGGACAGAAAAAGAGAGCACGAATTGGAAGATTGTTCCTTGGAAACAAAATCGAAGATATTTTCGGTGATGTTTAAAAATCTTTATGTGAAAATAAGCATCCTTGAGATCTAAAATGAGGCCGTAATCGTCTTTGCAAACTAACCCCAGTACCTGTTTCAGAGTGTCAATTTGAAAATGAGTTTTCCAGAGATATCTGTTGAGTGGTTTCAAATTGATCACCGGACGCAGGTCGCCAGTTTTTTTCGTTACTAGAAATAACGTACTGTAAAAACCGTCTCTGGCGTTTTGGGGGTATACAATTTCCACTGTGTTTTTGTTTAAAAGAGAGGCTATTTCCTCTTGCAGAATATTTTTCTGTGAATGAAGGACTCTTGTACATTGTATTCCCAGAAAAGGGAGTTTGGTTATGAATTCGAGTTTGTAGTTCTCTCGAATCACATCTAATACCTACTGATCGTTTGTTATACGTTGCCATTCTTTCACAAAATTCAACAGGTATCTGTGGATGTTTTACTTGAATACTTACCTAGTCATCAATGAACTGTCGTCCAAATCTGCCTCGGTCACGTCTTGACAGGCTGTCTGATTTGGTGTGTCGTCGACTGTAGTTGCCCTGTGATTCACCTCCTGATATTTTTGGAATGCGAAAATGATTCTATGTTGAATGAGAATTGTCTGACGCATTCGACTCTGGCGTAGAAAACTTATGAAACGCTGGGCGCTTTGGATCACTGCCCGCGTCCGCTGGGGGCGCTGAAAATTCGTTTAAAGTCCTTCTTTTTCAGACTAGAGAGGAGCTCGTCTAATTGTTTTTTGTTCTTATCTTTCCTGTCTTTTAAAGCCACTTCTAAATCAGGACCGAAAACCCCTTCTCCAGATAAAGGTAAATTAGAAAATTCAGATGAATCTGTCATCTCATAAAGGCCAGAGTCTGTGAGACTTATATAACGACGAACGATGTGATGAAAAGCTGCTGACCTTTCAGCTTGCTCAAGAGGTTTGGTTGTCATGGTGAAAATATCTTTGATTTGATGAATATCTTTATTAAACTCACTAGAATCTAAGAATTCCAATAAATTGCCCAGACTTTGTTGAATATAAAGCTGAATCACGATGCCTAGTCGTGCAGCTTGTTGTCCTTTAAAGGAAATCTTTTCAATCATTTTGAATGGTTGAGAAAAAAATAGATTTACTCTTGACTTTTACGAAAGAAGCTTAGCGACCATGGCGTTTTATTAGACAACTTTCTATAAGTGCGTCCAAAGAAGGAACGTCCAGGTATTTATCGGTATCCTCGTCAACCGGGAAAAGGTCAAGAGTGTCTTCATGAAATTCAGTTAGGACATTTGGCGAAGTACAGCGGTAACTATTGTTTAAAATGTTTCTTTGAGAATCATCAATATGAATCCCCACCTTCTGTGGTGATTCGTTAAGAACAGCTTGTTCACCGATGATATGAGCAAGGCATTTTTTGTCAGTGTCCATAAACGGTGTTATATCATTTTTTAAGCCACTTTCGTCCACATCAGAGTCTAAAAAATGGCCAGCGTGTACTGACAAAATGTCATATTTATATTCACTTTGTGTGCAATTTTCATTATTAGTTTGTTTCTGTCTGTGTGACGAAACTGATGCGTCACGACTGTGTGCCGAACTGCATTCACTTGGAGCAGGTTTGTCCCGCAACGATGCAATGACAACATCTAATTTAGAATCTAATGCAGAAAATTTACTGTTCCATTTTTGGTCTAAAATATAGTAACGAGAACGACGTTTGTTGGATTGTTTTGAAGTGCCAGAAAAAGTTTCTGGGGATTCCGTGTCCCAAACTACATTGCCATTCTCATCAGACAGAGCTACTTTGCTGCGTGAACCAGCCTCTGTCATGATACGAGGAAGCTACGCGAAGTGAAGTGAAGTTATATACTCTTCAAAAAAAGTAGGGGATATCCAAACTGATGTTGATATTTTCAAAATGGTATTGGATACGCCTGATTGGACACACCAATAGGTTACCAGGTTTAGTGTGGATCATGAATGTCACTGGTACACGAAAACTTCGTGCAAGTTTTTCGCACGAGCGCCGCGTTAATGTCTGTGGGGTACGTTTGGAAATTTTCATTTGTACTGGACGAGCTTTTTCGAAGGTCTCATCATTCTTTTCTTGGTATAAACTCGTTCATCAAGAGTTTCTGATCGAAACGTAACTTTTGAGGTATGCAAAGACGAAAACGCGACGAACGTTTACGTGCCGTTGGCATGTTGGAAGCTGGCAGACCAGTGGCTCAAATGCTCAACGTTACTCAATCGGTGATTAGCAGGTTGTGGGCACGCTTCCGTCCGACAGGCAATGTTGATGACAGACGTCGGTCAGGTCGTCGAAGGGCGACAACTGCTAAACAGGATCGTTTCATCCGAGCCACAGCATTACGTAACCGCCATAAAAGTACCTCAGAAATTGGTCTGCAGCTGCGCCAAGCGACAGATGTGCGAGTCAGTGGTCAGACTATCCGAAATCGACTGCACAGCTGGAATTTGTACTCTTGGCGACCTCGAATTATTCCACGTTTGACTGAACGTCACAGCGCAGCAAGGCATAATTGGTGTGGAGCACGACAGCGCTGGGACAATCATCGGTGGAGCAACGTCACGTTTTCCGATGAATCGAGAGTGTGGCGGCGGCGACGAACGATACCATGAAGTAACCGTTAGGCAGCAAGACCGTTTTGGTGGTGGATTGGTTATGGTGTGGGGCGGCATAACCATGACAGGCAGAACAGCATTACATGTCATCCAATGGCGTGTCACAGGGCAGTACTACCGTGACAATATTTTAGCAGCTCATGTGGTGCCATTTGCGCGACGTCACGACCGTCGATTAATTTTTCAAGGTGACGCTGCAAGAGCACACAGGGCCCGTGCCGCTACATAGTTCCTCCAGGAGCAAAACATCACTACACCGCCTTGGCCAGCACTAAGCCCAGACCTTTCACCAACCGAACACGTCTGGGATATGCTTGACAACGCCAACAGCCCCTGCCAATGTTCAGGAACTCGCCGCTGCACTGCAGGAAGAATGGAACAACATCAGTCAAACTGATATTGGAAGTTTGGTGAGGAGTTTGCCACGTCGGATCCGAGGAGGATTTGCAAGGTATTGAGGTCTTGGACTGTATGTGGTAAATTCTCTGACAGACCGTCCATGTCTTCTACAGCTCAGTGCGTGGAATCTGTGCTTATCAGACACCCAACTATCACTGAAATCATTCACCAGGTGTCACAGTGCAACGCCTCACCTGTCTTTTTGATGAAAATATAAATATATTTCTTCATATATCTCACTTTTATCAAATATACCCTACTTTTTTGGAACAGTATAAAAGAAAAACAAACACTCAACGGGCGAGAAACGTCAGCGCTCTGAGCACGCCGAAAAGAAACTGATTGGATTGGGGTTTCTTTCATCCGGGTGTTTTACCCAAGGGAGATAATATATTAAAAAATACTTATTATTAGATTATAGAGTGCGAGTTAAAATGGGGGCCCGAAAGGGGAATTCTAATGTAATGCTGACAGGTTATTTACTAAATGAAACTGAAACGCCTTTGTAACACAAAACT
This sequence comes from Pictodentalium vernedei, assembly GCA_031216915.1. Taxonomy (NCBI): domain Eukaryota; kingdom Metazoa; phylum Mollusca; class Scaphopoda; order Dentaliida; family Dentaliidae; genus Pictodentalium; species Pictodentalium vernedei. Next base: position 461,051,092 of record CM062296.1, on the reverse strand, counting down.
GAACATTCCTCCGTACCAAATTGTCGTAAATTTCCATAATCGATTTATACCATATTATTTTACAGACACTAGAGAAATGAATTGTGACATGCACTACTGCAATTGTCTCCTTTAGTAAACCTGTAAATAAGCAGTATGTTTGCTGCAGAATCAGATCTCCAGAGTGTGAAATTGGTAATGCTACTAAATGTACCCTCTGTGAACCTCAATCTGTATCACGGTCTTAGACATAAACCGGAAGAAGTACCCAGAGGATAAATAGAGGGATTCTATAGCCCACTGTATGGAATAACAGCAGCAAATTCATCCTCTGTGGACCTCTTTCTCGATTAAATTTGTTTAAATCCAGACTCGTCCTTCAGTTTTCATTTACTGTTAATACAGTGTTCTGACAAGCATTCTTAAAAAGCTCTCTCTTTGGGGATTCTCTAAGATTCATGGTTAGAGGCTGGTATCATCAGTGAAAATAAAAAAAATTATTATTCTTGCGTTATCTTTCAACTGATTTCCCCTTGTATTTATTCCTCATGTGTATTATCATTTTTCTAAATGATGATCAGGTGTTTATTTGATAATATGCTTCATCTTTAGAGAATGGATTACTATTAAAACACTCGCAGAGTGGCGTTATAACGATGGTAATAATAACAATAACTGTCGAGTCCAGGGACAACGCAAAACGATAATCACGATTTCAGTCGATGGACTCACGGGCTCAAACCGGGGGTCCCCTAAATGAAACATTGCTTGTCCTTCGTATGCGTTTTCACAGACTAGGATATTTTGTTTGGTTGGAAACTCTTAGGGTCTTGTATACTGATATATTTCGACAGAAGTAGAAAGTAGGAAAGAAGAGGTCACTGTGGCTTAGTGATTGCGGCTTTGAAATTCAAACCGAAAAGTCAACGATTCGATCCTCACCAGAGGCAACTACTTTGTGTCCTTGGGCAAGGCATTTGATGCCGATTGCCCACGTGGGGCACAGTGGCGCTGTGTACTAGGCGTACTGCACGTCGATTGTGCACTTGTCTTCAACCCATTGCTAACCCTGTTTGTGCGGAGTTTTTATGTTGGGAAGTTTTGCAGTTGCTCGCCGATGTTCGGCGGTTCTCTCCGGTTACTCCGACTTCCTCCAGCCGTAAAACTGTGACACTAGCTGTCGAAAGTGCTGTTAAACCCCAATAAAAAAGACAAAATGTAGAAAAAAGAATACTTTGGCGTTTATTGCACATTTGCATTGATGTTTCAGAAAATATGTTCGAAACGTTCAACTGTCGCGGTTTGCTTATGTCACAGCGTCCAAAAGTATAGCAACGCCCAAATTCAAAACGCATAACGATTTATTTCCAGAAGCCTATATACAGCACGTTCAAATGTAGAGCTCCCAAATATTGTAGAAGCCTGAGGAATTATCGGCGTCATCTCAGAAGATTAAAAATTTAAACTCATATCCCTGAATGGTATCAAGCTATGCAATACTACCCTCAGCCAACCAGGTAGCATAATTTATAATTTGTACGAAATATCAACGAAAGTTTAACTTTCTAACGCCTGCACGCCATTTTTGCTGCTCAGCAGAAATATACCCCGTAATAGAGCACAGATATCAACCTTGCTTTTGTTTAGTACTCGGACAACACTGTGATCACAAAAGCGAAGAGAGAATTCCAAAGGGATTGCGAATGGGCTGCGATCTCGTTGAAATTCTCTGTCACTTTCATGAATTTTCACATGTCGCAAATGGATTGCGAAAACATTGCATCTCAAATGTAACTTTCGCTTTTCTATATTCTTCTTGGGTTGAAATGCGATTTTCGCTTTTCTGTATTCGTCTTGATTCATTATGTTTTATTGATGAAATCGAAATCCACTGGTGTTAATTCGTCGGGACCAGAAAACAATCTGATCGAGAAAGAGTCCATTTCTTGATATCAGACTCCATGTGTTTTTTTTGTTTGTTTGTTATCAAATCAAGTCATGTCTGCTTTAAAACAGGGTCAAAAGTCATCTTTGCAGCCATGTGAGGATATTAGACCAAAGTATTCATTGATTCTTCTTAGAAAATCGGTATTGCTCGTCGATAGCGATATTTCCGTTACATACAACTAGGTGCTGGAAGTTAAAGACCTACTTTGAATAACTAGGTCGAAGATGAGCTTTGAATGTGGATGATAAAGGATTTTTTTTTTGTTTTCAGATATACATTCACTATAACAGAGATACAGAATAATTGTTATGCATAATAATGTATTTATATGAGGCTTAAATCAATATTAAGCAACTGCAAGGAGTACATGGTTCATAAAGATTTTACTCTCATAAAAAAATGTCTTCCTTTTCCTTTCTGTAATTTTTTAAATTCTTAGTTAATGGGACCTATTATGGGTTTATTATGGACCTACTGCACATTGGTATGAAAACGCTGAAACCCTTAGCAGCGACCTCCTCACACACTGCAGGCAGGAACTTGATCCATTCAATCCTCGCCGACAGAGCACAAATAGCTTTGCAGTACGTGACTAAACCGGTGTGACAGGAATGGAAGTCCGTAGGAACGCTAGTCCCTCTGGACTATTATTCCGCAGAATTATAGTCCTAGGTCTAACATTTCTAGGAATAGTAGTCCGGCGGTCTACTATTCCTAGAAATGTTAGACCTAGGACTATAATTCCGCGGAATAATAGTCCAGAGGGACTAATTTTCCTACGGACTTCCATTCCTGTCACACCGGTAGAGTCCTTATCTGCATCGTGGGAAAAACCAAGAGACCGATTCTTCACAATCTCAACATGAGTGCACATAGGGCTGCTATACGACAAGCATGCCAATGGTAAAAAAAAAAACTGTGAAATATGAGCTGAAAAACCCAACCCACCAACCGGAAGGTCATTCCCCAGATTAATAAGACGATCACTGATGTGTTGGTTTATCAAGGGAAATGGAGTGGAGGCCATTGGGCGCGAAGGTTAACTCTTTATCCAACGCAAACGATATCAAAAATTATTATTTTAAAAATCAGTTTTTCAAATTTTTCAAAACAATTCAACAAAACCTTCTCATGTGACCCCCATTGGAAAGACCTCATCCCAATAAGGGGTAACATGATATGGTATTGTTGATTTTTTTAAAAATAATATTTTTTCAACTGCTGAATTTGCATATTACGTGGGCGGATGAGGACGATTCGTTATCTAAAGAGCTAAACATGTTTGCAAAACGTTCAATTCATTTAGTGAAGGAATATGTGTGTGAGGAATACATTTCTAAAATTCGAATTGGTCAATCAAAACTTATAAGTCCAGCTGACGTTGTTTCACTCTATCAGAGTGCATATAGATACGGCAGTGAACAAAGTCAACCGCGCATTCTGGGCTGAGTGAAGACGAAAAGAGCCTTAGAGAATGCACGCTGTGGTCAACCCTTTACCTAGCACGAAAACCAGACGACACTTGCAAATAAAATTCTTGAATAGCTAATTTTTTCATTTTTGGGGTCAAAAACATAGCTTATAAGTTATGTATTTGAGACAAAAAATGGAAAAAAATAATGAAAATTGAATGATTTTTGTGAATAGCGGTGGCCGGTTTGGGTCGTTAAGTTGGGTAAATCGTTAAGACAACGCGATGGTCACATTTATTTGAAAGTCCCTCTAAGAGAGGCAGTATGTATTACATTTTGCGTGTATGACCAGAGAAAAAGAGATGAACAACTATTTCTTTTGTATTTCCACACAAAGAGCGTAGTTCAGTTTCTAACATTTTAAATTGATGAAGATCTTCATTTGTTTTTAGAATTTTATGTTAGAGTTTATTTAAACTGTAAAATGCTAAAAAGATCTTCCTAAAACGGAACTTACCAAATCGTTTATAGTCAACAGATTGAACTCAACAGAAACAGTGACCACACCTTTTGGTCGGATCTCTTTCTTATAGTCGTCAAAGATATGTTCCAATATCTCTTCCTCGTCTACCCTGTCGTCTTCGTCGCAATTCACTTTCGCACCTTAAAGTACAATACATGTCGGTATGATCAAACAGCGGCTACAGCTTACACAATGCAACATTCAAAATTTAAATTAATTAATAAATTATTCTGATGACACAAACTATCGTTGATCTGTAGAAGAAATCGGATACTGTAATAACGCAGGACTTTTTTCTCAAAACATTACGTCAGCGTGGAAACTCCAGGAAGTGAAGCAGTGCTTGTTTACTGTAGTAAACATGGGCAACATGGTTATAAACGATTGGCTGGACTTGACTTTATATCCATGTTGCGGACACGATAAGCCATTGTGTAAAAGCATGTGATTTTATACACAAATAAATAAATAAATACGTCAGGGACACCACTGGTCTGTATAACTCTTAGGATCGGAGAATTGGTCACAAAGATATTTTGTACCGGGGATATCAAGAAAGATTCGAAAAGTAAACGGCTTTACACTCTAACAAATTTGATAACAATTTACTGGACTCCAGAATCATGTTACGAGAGCCGGCTCCCAAACTCAATCGAATTCTTCTTAACTTTTTACCCAACGCACACGGTATCAAAATTTATTATTTTAAATATTATTTTTTCATTCTTTAAAAATATCAACAAAAGTATACTATATGACTCCTCATTGGACCGAGCTCATCGAGCTCGACCCATGAAGGGTAACATAATAACGCTTTGAAAGATATATATTTTTAGCTGCTTAACCCTTTACCCAACGTAACGGCCAAAACCGGCCAGCGCTATTCTCAAAAATCGCCAATTAATTTTCATTATTTTTTCCTTTTTTGTCTCAAAAACATAGGTTATGACACCTCATTGGAATGAGCTCGTCGAGATCGTTCCAATGGTGGGCCATGACCTTTGTTTTTGATACAAAAATGAAACGAATTAGTTATTCAAGAAGTTTGTGTTACAAGTGTCGTCTGCTTTTCATGTTAGATAAAGGGTTAATTTGTGGACGGTTGCGGGAGATTCGTTAGGTAAAGGATGAATTAAAAATCGACTATCCGGACTTATTTTTCACCAATAGTTATTTATTTCTTTATTTATAGGTGCGTAACGCCACATCAGCAGCTAAAGCTATATCGTAGCAAGAAAACGGCAAAATTTGGATACAAAAGGATTGAATAAAAAGAGAAAATTAATGCACTAAAATCTCAAAGACAAGAGTAGCGTGAACAGTAATGAGTAATGAATTCCTTTTAAATTAACCTGGTGATTAGAGACGTGAAGAGTCTAGTTTAAAAGAATAAAAACAGTTTAAAATTTATTAAGAAGGTTGATTACTTTCAGAAATGAGAGAATTTTTTTGCGGGCTTGTATGATAAAATAGTTCTCTTAGAGATCCTACAGTGAAGAGAAGTACTGCCCTTTGGCACGATAAAATTCGGTGCAATGTAAAAGAATGTGTTCCACCGTCAACACCTGTTGGAAAGGAACACACTCTGGTCGCATACCACCCTCTAATAAAAAGGAATGTGTAAGTCTTGTGTGACCAATATGACATCGTGTCAAAACTACATGATATTTTCTAAAAGGTTACTAGACGAGTAGTGATACAAAATACATACTGAATTAAAAAAGAAAGTATAATAGAAACAAATGCGAAAAAATAGCATAAGGATGAAATTTAATAGTTCTAATGTTGCATGTTTGTGCACAAGAAGTCGTACAAAGAGTTTAATGACATGTTGTATACAATTTTGTTACGGATTTCAAAATAGCACATGCTTCCCGAGAATGTCAAACTGCATGGGTGACCGACGATTTTCTTTGTGTTATGTTGTGCTGGAGAGCCTGGGTTATTGAGAACACACGCTAGTTTTTGTCTTTCGACATTTTAAAAAATGCCAAGGTTAACCGAAAATCAGAGGTTGCGTGCTATTGGTATGCATGAGGCTGGGATACCTCCAGATGAGCTCGCTGCTGAGTTCGGAGTCGCTGTGGCCACTATTTACTGTCTCATTGAAAGGTATAGAAACACTGGATGTACTGCCGACCGACCGCGTTCAGGTCGGCCAAAAGTTACGACCCCTCACAAGACCGACACATCAGGACGTCTCACTTGCGGAATCGCTTCCTTCCGGCGACGCGGACAGCAGCAATTTCTCCTGGTAGAACTAACAACAGAATCAGTGCACAAACTGTCCGAAACAGACTCGCTGAACACAGCATTCGAAGTAGGCGTCCATACCACGGACCAATCCTTACCCAACGTCATCGTACCGTCAGAATCGAATGGGTACGCCACCGTGTTCGCTGGACTCAACTGCGTTGGAGCACAGTTCTTTTTAGTGATGAATCACGATTTTGTCTACGGCGCGCTAATGGTAGGGCAAGAGTGTATCGCCGACGAGGAGAACGGTTTTCTGATGCTTGCGTGCGGGAATGCGACCGTTTCGGAGGGCGTAGTGTAATGGTTTGGGCAGGAATTTCCTTGCACCATCGAACGCAGTTGATCTTCATCGATGGTAATCTGAATGGACAGCGACATAGGGACGAAATTCTTTACACTGTTGTTGTCCCGTTGTTCAACGCTAACGTCGGATTGCAGTTATTCCAGCAAAACAATGCCCGATGTCACGTGGCGCGTATCTGTCGTGATTTTCTTTAGGAGCAGAGCATCGAACTTCTTCCCTGGCCCCCACTTTCGCCAGATTTGTCGCCAATCGAGCATCTTTGGGATCAATTGGACCGTCGGGTACGACTTCATGATCATCAGACGTTAAACGATTTACGTAATGTTCTAAGGGAGGAGTGGAATGCAATACCACAGGGTGACATCCAGAGACTTATGAGGTCCATGCGTAGTCGAGGTCTTGCCATCCAAGAGGCAAACGGTGGACATACACGCTATTGACTGCATGTGTGAACTTCTTTTCATTTCACCCAATATCTGAATTGCGACGTCCTGACGTGACGCTGGCAACAGTAAGAACATGGAATTATGCAAATTCATACAGCTAGACTCGAAATATGTATTTGCAATAATTTATTTGGGATTAAAGTCGATAATACTAAAAAAATTACTCCCCAAAGTTTATTATACTTTCTTTTTTGACTCAGTATATATTCGGTCGGAAGCGATGGAGCTTGTTATTTGTCGCTCCATCCCATTCCATTCCATCCCATTCCGCCTGCCACAGGGATTTGATGTGCTGACTGATATGTGGTTTATACTCACTGAAAGGAATATAAAAATCAGCTTGTTTAAGTCTGTTATGCTGCACTGGCTGCCTTGGTGTTACCGAAGATACCAACATGTCCCGGCTTGAGGTATGACTTGCTAGCAGAACCGTAAACCACACGACCGTAATCTAATTTGGATCTAATAAGTGATCTGTACAGATTGAATAATATTTTTTGGTGAGCACCTCAGTCAGTGCTAACATCCACCTTGAGGAGGTTAGGTACTTTTTTACATCTTACTCTTAGTTGTTTTATATGAGAAGTGAAATTCCGTTTGTTGTCAACTTTAATGGTACACCCATCTATTTTCAACTCCGGATCGAGGTGATGTTTCCGAAGTTTGCAATACTGTACACAATTTGTTTTTGTTTGGAGAACTTAAAACCATTTTCTGTGGCCCATTTTTGAATGCTATTTGAGCACAGCTAAAGTTTGCGCTCTGTAGCATTCACGTGTTTGCTGCTATTGCAGTTTAAAATGTCATCTACATACAATGACGAGTCCACCATGTTCTCAATTGCGTCAATAATGCTGTTGATGTTCACTAAGAAAAGGGTAACAGATAAAATATTATCCCGAGGAACCGCCCCTCTTGTCTGTGAGGATCAGATAACGTTGACACAACACGAACACCGTTCTGTCTTCTTGCAATTTTTATAGACTGTTTTCAATCATTATCAAACCATGGTTTGGTGAAATGTTTAGAATTTGCCGAGGTTTTAGGAATGACTGTTTTCAATGTCAAGCAACTCTGCATTGAAATGTTTTATTTGGTCAGCACTTTCATCAAATTTGTCCTCTGTGAGGGGTTCTGAACAAAGCGATGAGGAAGTTTCCCAGTCAGCTTTTTTTTAAAGTTCAACTGTGTCACCTCTCATCGTCCGCCCGAACTACACTCTCCAACACAATTGCAAAGTGGTCACTTCCGCACAAGTCACCCTGAATCATCCAAGAAAAATCAAGGAAGACTGATGGACATACAATTGTAATATCCACTGAAGTGTAAGAACCAGATGCCGGGTGCAGGTAAGTGTCCAACCCATCATTGAACAAGCACAAGTCGAATTTTGTAATAAGCTCCTCTATAGTTTTACCTTTTAAATCCTCCTTGCTGCAGGAATCTCCCCAAAGAGGACAGTGTTCATTAAAATCCCCCATCAGAATGTATGGGATGGGAAGTTGGTGTATGAGCCGTTCAACATCATTCAGTTGAAGAGCTTTATTAGGTGAAACGTAAATTGAACATCGTGTAACTCTCTTATCTATTATTAGGCGTACCGCTACAGCCTGTAAAGTGGTTTGCAAAGGTACAGCACTGTGTATAATGCCGCTTCCAACTAAGATGGACGTTACACGAACATGGACGTCATTTTCATTGCACAAGCATCATACGAAGTATAATGCTTAAAAGCTGAATGATCTTGACGTCAGGTTTCTTCAAAAGTATTTCCTACAGACAAAAAAGCAGCAGGATTGTATTTTGGACTTAAAAGGCCGAGTTCATTAAAATTAGCTCTAAAACCCTCGACAATTCCATTGTATGATAGTTTTTTTGTTTTTATTATCCATATTTGGATGGATATGTAGATGGTGGACGTACCGGCTAAATAGCCCCGGTAGGTTTCCTTCGTGACTTTTTCCTCGGGGACATATTCTTCAACGAGTTCTGCCTCAGTTGCCAGAATGTTTCGTCCATGCATTCATCGACTGCCATCTCTTCCAAGCCTTCAAATCTGTTGCGAGTAACTTGAATTGCTTTGGATATTCTGTTTGATAACTGTTTTTCTTTTTCTTTTTTCTTCTGTTCTTTTTCTGTCTCTGTCTCAGAATTTGCTGTATCAGTTTCTGTTGTGATTCGGTTCTGAAGATTTTTGGTTTCTGTTATTTACTGATTTGGGTGTGTCGTCTTTTTCATTTTCTGATGTTATCGGTTGTTGTACCCGGTCCTGCTTCAGTTTTGTTTTGCCTCATTTATTACTGGAGTAATTGACGAAGTTTGGGTTGATTTGGGTGAAATTTGGTCGGAATGGCCTATTGTGAAGGCTTGTAATAATGCTGGAATCGTGCTCCCGAGCCATGTCCATGGTGTCTTAGCATTCTACTGATTTTGTGGATATTTTTGCTCTAATGTATTGACATATGATGGTGTTGAGGTATTCATGCGTTGTATTGGCATATGATGGTGTTGAGGTATCCATGCGTGGATGATACTGTGTCTCTGGCTGCTTTAAAACTGATTTGATTTTCACACTTTAGTTTTTGAATCAGTTTTTCTTTTTTTCCTGACCGGGTAATCTTTAGATGATGACATATGATTGCCCTGGCAGTTGATGCACTTGACGATTTCACTTGTACATGGCTTGTCATGTTTTTTGGCCGCGTCGATGACAAATTGTCTGGCCTCGGAAAGCATCTTTATTATGGCCGAACCTTTGACACCTGAAGCATCTAAGTGAATTCAGATTGAACAGATCCACACGGAAGTTCAAGTAGTCTATTTTAACTGCTTTCGGTATCTGAGGGGTATTGAAAGCAAAGTAGTATGTCTCGGACTTTTCAGGTCATAGATGGGGGACCTCGGTGGGGGAACTTGGAAGTGACGTCATGTCACGTGACCCAGTGTCGCCATGTTGTATTGTCATGGCAATCGACAAACGACCCGACAATCCCTACAACTCACCAAAATCCACCCCAAACTAAGGGAAATTGACTTTATTCGATACGTATTTCCCACAAATTGGGCATATAATAGTAGCACGTAGTGCTATAGTACAGAGGGGGCCCCTGGGGGTAAGTTCGATTGAACTAGAATAGCTTTCTGGTTCGGATTCCCCCGGAATCCTTTTGGGGTCGCTATCCCATAACGTTTTTCCCCAATAAAAGGCAAGTTCGTTTGGTCAATTCCCAGAATCCTCGGCTTCTACCTGGAACTATATATTTTTAATAAATTTCTACGCTCTATTTTTAGTAACATCCTTAACTGACCCTGTAACTAATTGCTAGGGCCTATATTTAGCAATTTATTTAAATGCCACCCCTAACTACGTGATATTAAATAATAAATTTAATGAGGATCAAGATGTTTCTACACTAACCAATCAGAGCGATGCGAATGAACCAGTCAGATTAATGCATTCTATTGGGTTTCTTTCCCATAGACTTCTATACTAATTTTATAACTTTCCTAACTGTAACCTATAATCCTATAGGAAACAAACACAAACGCCCACCGAGAATGAAAATATCGGTGAAAAAACGTTGCGACGTCGTGACGTTTTCAAAAACGCCCGTCTCGTAGAGATAAATACCGGAGAATAGTAACGTCGCGTCATTCAGTTTCGATCCTTCGAACTGAACACATCGCTAGAGATTTTTCTATAGCAATTTTGCCTCGCAAAAATTTTATGAAGATGGAGTCTGATGCCGCTGCTGCCGTTACCAGGACTGACGTTTATGCCTGTGAAGAGTATGGAAAGACCTTTGTTGGCCGCTGCAACCGGAACCGCCATGTGCGTACCAAGCACGATGGAGAGAAGAAGACCTACGACTGCACCAATTGTAACAAGACCTTTACTAGGAAAGAGAAGCTGGACCAGCATCTGAAGAAATGTTTGGATACCTATACATGCATGGAATGCGGCCAGGAGTTTAACCAACTGCTCCATTTTAACCGGCACCAGAGCGTCGCCCACCGACCAATTCCAGTACCAGCTAAAAGGAAGACTGATGAACCGAAGAGAGGACCAACCAAACAACAACGGATCACGACGACCACCCGTTATGATGTTGACCCGATCGAATTTGATCAGAATATGATGTCCGAAGAAGAGACCGATGAGATGTTGAATGTATACGAAGATAACTGGAGTTCTATTAGAACTCGCCATATGACGAATAGAAGACTCCAGGACCAGTATAACTACCGGATCAACGATGTGAACCTGAAGATAATGAATGATGAATTGATGACTACCGTATTTTTGCCACAACAGCTAAGATTTAAAATTAATCTTAGTTTTGAATTTATCCTGAGGCACAATGAAACGAATGAACTGAAGTATTATCATCCATCACAAAACAATGCCCGGGTACTTGATGTTCAATTCAATTCAATTCAATTTATTCAACAGTACACACAATAATAAATTCAGATAACATATTTTAGATTTTAAAGGTATACACTGTTAGGGAATACCATAGCCTAAATAAATTCAGATAACATATTTTAGATTTTAAAGGTATACTCTGTTAGGGAATACCATAGCCTAAATAAATTCAGATAACATATTTTAGATTTTAAAGGTATACACTGTTAGGGAATACCATAGCCACAACTCGTATGCTGCAAGAAGACTTTGAAGAATTCCTAGATGATGTCATGGAAGAAGATATCCTGGAATGGGCCAAGTTAAAACGACCAAACACCAAATGGCTCGTGGAGAGAGTTACTAATGTCACCTCTTATTTTGTGAATAAGCTGAAAGACGACCCAATTGGAATGGTAGAAGATCTTCCAGATTACATTCTCCAGAACAAAGCAGTAAATGCTTTGGTGAAAGATAAAGCTAACCAATTTTATTATGATGACAACCTGTGTCCTTCAGGTGTTTAGCTCTATGGAGTGGTCCAACACCTTGCAACCTCAAGTATACAACAGATGCCATGAACAACAAATACACAAAGAAGCCAAAAAATGAATTCCGTGGAGTAACTTTAGCCGAATTACCAGACTTGGAGAAATGTTTTGAACTTAATATCCAAGTTTATGAACTTGTCAAGAATGATGATGACCAAATTGTTGCCAAACTAGTCCAGAGATCTCATAAAAATTTTGAGAATACCATGTATGTGAACGTCTACAATAACCATTTTAGCTACATCATCGATACAGACCAATACTGTAAATCATTTGAATGCCGCAAATGCGGCAAATTATGGAAAAAAAATTACAGACTTAATCGCCACGAGAAGACATGTACAGATGAAGTGAATTACCAGTATGTTGGCGGTGTATATCACCCATCCCAGTCCGTATTTGATCTGTTAGAAGATGAAGGTATAGAAGTGCCTGAAGAGAAGTTCTATCCATACCGTGCAACCTTTAATTTTGAAAGTTACTTTGAAAAGTCCAGCCTACCTGCCGGGAGTGATAAACTGATGTAGGAAGCAGAACATCGACCAGTGAGTGTGAGCGTATGTAGTAATGTTCCAGAATACCAAGAACTGAAGTGTTTTGTTACTAACGGAAATTCTCAAGAACTTGTTGAAGAAATGATGACATATCTCACAGATGTTTCATCTCATTGCCACCAACTGATGCAGACCGATCATGCGTGGACCTTACTTGAACTCAGACAGAAAATCGATGAAACGCTGGAAGCGAAAGCCCGGGCTACTGGAGAAGATACATCCAAGATGCACCCTTTACAGAAGTTGGAGAAGAAATTTCAAGACTACCTATAAGAGATGCCCATCATCGGATTGAACTTTGGTAAATACGACATGAATGTAGTCAAACGTGAAACTCATACATGAAGAGACAGAATCCACTCAAGTTTGCAGTCAAGAAATCTAATAACTACATGTGCATCTCCACAGAATCCTTCAAGTCTGTTGATATTTGCAACCACCTCGCTCCAGGATTCAGCTATGACAAGTTTTTGAAAGCATTTGGATGTTCCATGACAAAGGGATTTTTAACATATGAATGGATCGACAGCTTGGACAAATTGGATCAAGACCACCTACCAGACCATGAAGCCTTCTACAGTTGTCGCATGAAAGAAAATATATCCAAAGAAGAATACCAGTACTGCCAGCATTTATGGAACGGCCTGGAGATGACAACTTTCCGTGATTTTTTGATACCCGAGACGTACAGCCATTCCTTGAAGCCGTTGACAAGCAGTTTGCTTTCTATCAAGATCGCCAAATCGATATGTTTAAAGATGGTATCAGTGTTCCGGGCCTTACGTTGAAATACCTGTTCCAGACCATGAATGATGACACCTACTTCACGTTATTTAACCAGAAAACAAAGACCTGCATCACTTGGTGAAAGATAATATCGTTGGTGGACCTTCAATTATCTTCAACTGCTACCATGAGAAAGATGTCACCTGAATCAGCGAAACAAAATGTGGTAAAGAAGCAAAACCATGTGGAAATATAGGCTTTGATGCGAATGCATTACATCTACGGCGCCTAATGCAAGAGATGCCAATGGGTTGGAGTATTAGACTACGTGCAGAAAATTAGTTTAAACCAGAACATCCTATGAAGTATGGTAAAATGGCTGAACAATGGTTAGAGTTTCTATCGATGAGAGATGACATCCACATCAGACATTAATTTGATCGACGACAGTTGCCTGTTGATGGTTGGTGCAAAGAGACACAGACTGTATACAAATTCATGGCTGCTTCTGGCACGGACATACCTGCATGAAAGATAAGAACGGGCTTCCTATCCTCCATAATGAAGTCAGAGATAAACCCATGAAAGAACTGCTACAAGACACCCGTACCAAGGCAAAGTATATCACCGACTTGGGCAATAGACTCGTTGAAATCTGGGAGTGTGAGTGGAGAGAGATGAAGAAGACCGATGCCACACTCAAAGCCTTTCTGAAAGAGAAATTGTCAGACAAAATAGATGGTGCTATGACAGAAGAAGAAGTATTGAAGAAAGTGAAGTCCAGTGAACTGTTTGGTTTGATTGAATGTGATATACACCAGATCACCTCAAAGAGTACTTTGAAGAGATGACACCAATCTTCAAGAATACAGATATCTCCATAGATGATATTGGTGAACACATGAAGTCTTTTGCTGAGAAAAATGGAATGATGAAGAAACCCCGTAGAAGTTTGATCGGAAGCTATGTAGCAGAAAAATGTTGCTTGAAACCCCTTTGCTGCAGTGGTACCTCCAGCATGGTACTGAAGTTGACCACGTCAACCAGGTTATCCAATACAAACCACGAACATGTTTTGAGAAATTTGGAAATGAAGTATCCGAAGCTAGAAGACAAGTAGATGTTGACCCTAACAAGCCCATCGTTGGCGACGCCATGAAGCTGTTGGAAAATTCTGGATATGGCAAAACCGTTACCAACAAAGAGAAGCATCGACGTGTGTGTTATTGCAATGATGCAGAAGTCACCAAAGCTGTAACTGTCCTTCAGAGCCTTGAATCCATTAGATGAAACTTTATAAATCGAACTCAACAAGAAGGCCATCAAGTTGGATCTGCCACTCCACATAGGATTCTTTGTATACCAGTATGCGAAACTCCGGATGCTTCAGTTCTACTATGATGTCATCAATACTTTTATCAACCACTAAGATTTCGAATATGGTGAAACGGATACAGATTCTGCATATCTATGTACCTCGTCACCATCCATAGATGAATTAGTGAAACCAGAGAAGAGAGTAGAGCTTTACAAAGAGAATCACAAGTGGTTTCCATCTGAGTGTTGTGATTTCCACAGCGATGATTATGTGAAAAACCAAATTAGAAGGCAAAGAATGGTTGTCACCCTCATGTTGCCAAGAAAGAAAGCGTTTTGACAGGAGGACTCCAGGCATGCTCAAGGTAGAATGGCAAGGAACCGACATTGTTGGACTGTGTTGTAAAACGTTTTACTGTTTCGGTGCCTCCAATAAATTTAGTTGTAATGGAATCTGCAAACGCCAAAATGATTTGACGAAAGAGAAATATTTGCAAGTTTTGATGACTCAACAAAGTGGATCCGGTATCAACCGAGGATTTGTTATGAATGACAACACTATGTATACGTACCAGCAGCAGAGATGGACTATCGTATTTCTACCCAAAACAAAGAGTTTTAGAAGATGGAATTAGCACCATACTACTAGAGATTTAAAGGACAACGAAGAAGGAACAATTCAGTAAGTGTCATATTTTCTACAACCAGAAAAAGTGTAGCCTTTGTCTACAAAAAGTCCCTGTTAAGTTGACCGAAAGTTCCTAAAAGCCATAATGGATTTTAGGTGGTCTACTCAATCATGTTAGGTTGACCGAAAAATTCATAAAAGCCGTAATGGATTTTAGGTGGTCTACTCAATCATGTTAGGTTCACCAAATAATTTTTTTTTCTAAAGTCCTATATGGCAGTCTCTTTCTCTAATTAAAAAGTCCTTTATGGCAAGTCCTCATGAAGTCCTAAATGGCAGTCTCTTAAGTCCTATATGGCAGTCTCTTTCTTTCATTAAAAAGTCCTAAATGGCAGTCTCTGAAGTCCTATATGACAGTCTCTTTCTTTCATTAAAAAGTCCTTTATGACAGGTCCTCATAAAGTCCTAAATGGCTGTCTCTAAAGTCCTTTATGGCAATTCCTCATGAAAAGTCCTATATGGCAGTCTCTTTCTCCTATTAAAAAGTCCTTTATGGCAAGTCCTCATAAAGTCCTAAATGGCAGTCTCTAAAGTCCTTTATGGCAGTTTTTCTCAAATTAAAAAGTCCTATATGGCAGTCTCTAAAGTCCTTTATGGCAAGTCCTCATAACAAAGTCGTATATGGCAATTCCTCAAAATGTCCTATATGGCTATACAAAGTCTTACAAGGCAATACACTGAAACGGATTGAAAGTTTATTTCTCAATTTTTTTATTTATTCTAATACAGAGAGTTCTTATTGTGGTAGTGATAAAATTTCACTTCTTATTAATAAGTTAGCTTTTATTTTACAGGTCAGAACTTCTAATGCTACTTTGTTACAGGTACAGCTATCTTGCGCGCGTTTGCTAAATGCGTCTTGTATTGCATTAGGTAAAGGATTAATTGCTGGGATTCGTTGTTCATCGGTAGTCAGCTTGTGTTCATTTCTGGCGGGAAGTTCTTTTGTTTTGGGAAATCTCGTTTTGGTTTTGGAGACTTGACAATAGTACCAGTTATGGAGACTTTGCTGTTTACAATATGAGAATACTTTTATAATTTTTGGACAACCTAAGTCATTTCGAAATGGTAAGACTATTGAAAGTTTTATATGTTCGTTTATTGATTGTTGTTCCGCCTGCAGTTCAATCAGGGTTTTTGACGCTGATTATTTTGCAGACAGATCAACAGTGAATCGTTTATGTTACCTTTTTTCGTTTAAGGGGTTAGCCTCCATAACATTATTGTTCACTGGTACTTATGTCATTTTACTTATTTATTTCAGGGTTTATAATTTATTTATCTGAATAGAGAGAAATGAGATTGGGGTGATACAGGATTTTATTGTAAATAAACTTATGTACAGATAATCTACAAGTGTTTAACAACTGTTTTATTTCTCTACCTGAGTCCATTTTATTGCAAAGGAATCCACTCGACTACCTACGACCTCTGCGATATCATCATCATCATCATCATCATCATCATCATCATCATCATCATCATCATCATGTAATTTTCTGGTATACTTTAGGCTAACTCTATTGAAAGTGGAGGATACTTCTATATTTTCATTCCAAACTTTTTAGTTTCATTCCATTTATTTAAAAAAATGTTCATTCATGGTGTCTATTAGGTTACCCCTATTGGAACCAGATGATACACATTTATTCCAAACTTTTTAGTTCCATTCAAACTTTTTTAGTTTCAAGTTGATTCATGGTATTTTTTAGGTTACCCCTATTGGAACCAGATGATACACATATTGTTTTTGCTCCAATCTTTTAGTTTCATTCCATTTATTTAAAAAAAGTTGATTCATGGTATCTTTTAGGTTACCCCTATTGGAACCGGATGATACACATTTTGTTTTTGTAACAAACTTTTTAGTTTCATTCAAACCTTTTTAGTTTCACTGAAACAAGTTAATTCCTGGTGTCTTTTAGGCTACCCCTATTGTATAACCAAAGGAATAAACCATCATCATCAGCATTACTAAGAAATTCTCTGTTATGAACATTTGAAAAAAAAATGAGAAATGAACAAAACGTCTGAATTGCTAAGTTGAACATGTGTTTTAATGAACAAACAAATTTCCCCAAATAGGGTACTAGTACCAACTGTAGGGGGTAGGAATGCACTCGAGCTATTTGACTTATCTCCATTGGACAGAGGTTTGTAGCTTGACCTGTCCCAAGCCAGTATAAAATGCAGAGGGCCATATTCTACAGTTTAAGGATCAAGATTGCAGTTTGATCGCCAAGCTGATCAATCAGATCGAAGTTAATCAACCAATCAAATTTGTGTATTCCCACTGTGTTTCTTTTCCATTGACTTCTATACTAATTTTCTAAATTTCCCAATTTAACCTATAATCCTTTAGGAAACAAACACAAATCCCAACCAAGAATAAAAAAGTCGATCAATATTTGTTGAACTGGGGGGTGATGTTTTCAAACACGTCCGTCAAAGATATATAAGATTAGACAAAGCATGGACTTGGCATCATTCACGATCGAACCATTGACCAGAGAAGATGTTCCGAATTGGCACCAAGCAGACTTATGCTAACGTCACCCAGTAACAGGGTGAACTGAAGATTCATCTCAGAAGATACTTTGAGGGAAAAGACCAGAAACCTTATCCCCCGAAGTCTGGCATTGCTCTATCTTTAGAAGAATGGAATGCCTTGAAGTCCCAAATAGGAGAGTAGATACAGCCATCAGCACCCAACGAACAGCTTTAACCGAAGACACTGACCCTGCTAAACCTGAAGACGCTAAACCTTCTGAACCTACTAACCATGAAGACTTCAAAAACCAATTCAAGAACCATCTTTGAAGAAGAAGAAGATCACAGTGAGAATAACCCAACCACGACCATTGATCGTTGATGAAATTGAAAGAGAACTCGGGAAAGTTCGCTTGCAACATGAACTTTGCTTGGCATATGCTCATTATGTGGAAGATAACATAGACGCTGTAGTGAAAGAAAAATGCTATGAATGTACAGTCGATCACCCAAGTCAGATTCAGCATAATGTTTGCCTCATGATGTCTCAGAAAGGAAGATTATAACATGTTTTAGTGAAGCACTTGAAAGAGTTAAAAAAAATGACGTCCATCTATTGTGGCACCACAATACTTCTGAAATGAAGCCACCACCAGTACAGAAAGAGTATGGAGATATGTTCGAGAAACCTCTCACAAATGAACAGAGACGTTGTATTATGGATTTGGTGATTGAATTCATGCCTCAAGAAACCATTCAGGCTGAAGATGTAAATAGATGTTGTAAATAGATGTTTGTTTTTATAAAAAAAAGAAAAAAAAGAAGAAAAAAGTATAAAAGAAAAAAAAAGATGGCAATGACGCTTAAGTTATTTGAAGTTTATCTTCTTGACAAACATCAAACAAACTTGACCTGTCCCCAGCCAGTAAGTCAGAGGGCCACAAATGCTAAATATATTTGGAGAATGGTCAAAAAGACTACCTTCCCAAAAGGTATAAAAGGGGAGGAGTACCCACGTTCAGTGGCCATTATGGCCACCTCCCCAAAAGGTATAAAAGGGGAGCAGCACACCCACATTCAACAACAAAGATGGATCCTCGTTGGAAGCATCCATTCACTTGTTTATTGTGTGGTCCCACATACAGGGGTAAATCATCCTTTGTAAATCGGGTTATTCAAAACATTCAAGACATTATCTCATCTGTTCCAAATCACATCATTTGGTGTTATAGTGAATGGCAACCATTATACAATACTTTACCCCAAGTAGAATTCGTAGAGGGTCTCCCTCAAGAATTAAAATCTGATAGTTTAGTTATATTGGATGATCTGATGCTCGATGCAGATGTTCGAGTGTCTAGATTATTTATTAAAGGTAGTCATCACCGTAAGATTAGTGTGATGAACATTGTTCAAAATTTATTTGACAAAAATAAAGTCCACAGGACTGTAGCTCTCAATAGTCATTACATAATCTTGTTTAAAACTCCTAGAGATCGTTCTCAGATCTCACACTTGGCAGCACAGACGTATCCTGGTCATTCCAAGTTTCTGAGAGAAGTTTTCGAAAATGCCACTTCGACCCCATATGGTTACCTTTTAATCAATCTAAAACAAGATACTCCTGAACACGTGAGATTGAGAGGTCACATTTTTCCAGGGGAAACTTAGTACGTGTACCTCCGAAAAGTATAAAAGGGGAGCAACAAGTCTGCCTCAAGTCAGAAGTGTGTGTGACCGTCTCTTAAATCGCAACCCATACTCGTCAAATCCATACTAAAACATGCAGACAAAGAATTGGTTACCTGTTTGTGTGACTGTGCCTCGAATTTACTGAAGGGGGCAGTACCTCTGATCAAAGCTCAGAGAACCAAACCCGTTCGTCAGAAACAACTAGTGAGGGCAGTGGCAAATAAAGGTACCTCTGACAAAAGGAAGAGACAAATTTTGCAGAAAAAAGGGCATTGTATTATTACCTCCTGTACTATTGGGTGCTGTTAAAGGTATGTTTGGATGATGGAATATGCAAAGAAGATGGCTTTGGTAGAACCAAAGTTATTGGAACGTCTACAAGAAACTCCAAGACAACCAAATGAAATGACTGTTTCATCACTGGATCGAGAAATGAGAGATATTCTCGATGCCCCTTTTCTCACATCCGACGAAAAGATAAGTCAATATAATCAAATTTTACAAAGGTACTTGACATTTTCAACAAAAAGCAGTGGCTCCTCGACCCATTAAAGTCGAACTTGAGAAAGATAATAAAGACGAACACATTCTCGATTCTGTACCTATGACTATAAAGAGAAAGGCAAAGTTGTTGTTGAATCGTATTAGAAATGACCCAAATATATCTTGGAATGAGAAGGGCGAACTAGTCCACAAAAATCAAACAGCGCTAGGGTCAAATGTAACAGATCTTCTAAACGATTTACTTAGAAAACGAAAATCTTTCGAGCCAAAGGGATGGGAAGTGTTGGACGAAGCCCTGCGAGATAGTAACATACCCCAAGAATTGACTGGTCATAAAGAACGTTAGGATTTTATGAAACAGGCACCGACAGATACAAAGTCGGAAGCAAAACCTAAACAACGAAAGAAAACAGAAACGCCAAAGTGGGCCGAAGGAGGGTATAAATAGTGCTGACACTTGAACAAGGCAGTCATGGAAGCATTGTACTGTGATTCTGAAGCGCCTGGAAGTTTTGGTGGTATAGACGCTCTTTGTAGAGCGATAAGAAAAAGACTAAACATGTTGTGCAATGGTCAGAGACTCAACACACATACACTCTCCACAAACCTGTTCGTCGTACATTTCCTAGAAGGAAAGTGATAGTTAATGGTATCGATGCGCAATGGTAAGCTGACTTGGCAGATGTAGCAAAAATCAGTAAATATAACAATGACACAAATGTTTTGTTGACATGTATAGATGTGTTTAGTAAATATACTTGGGTGATACCCCCGAAAAACAAACTTGGTAATTCCATCGTAAAAGCTTTTACTAAAATTTTCAAACAAGGTCGTAAACCAATAAAATTACAAACTGATCAAGGCAAAGAATTTCTAAACAGAAAATTTCAGAATTTTCACAAACAACACGGGGTAGAATTTTTCACTACACAAAATGTGGAAACAAAATGTTCCATAGTCAAAAGATTCAATAGAACTTTGAAAACCAAGATGTGGAAATATTGGACCAAGAACGATACACTAACTTTTCCACTTTTAAACGTGATGAAATCTTATAATGATTCTTATCATCGTAGTATCGGTATGGCCGCCATTGCCGCGAAGCTTGAAAATCAAGAAGAGGTTTGGCAGAAACTTTCTGGAAAACCCATAAAATACAAGACCCCAAAGTTCAAAGTGGGAGACAGAGTGAGAATAAGTAAAGTTAAGAAAACTTTTGAGAAAGGTTATTTGCCCAATTGGATCGAAGAGTTATTCACACTGGTAGCCATCAGGAAAGGTCATCCAGTCACATACATCTTACAAGATGATAATGGGGAAGTATTGAATGGTCGTTCTCACACAAAACTATTTACAAAATCGAACACGCACTCAAGAAACGTGGTCGTGGTAAAAACAGAGTATTGTTCATAAAGTGGTTGGGATATCCCGCTTCGTTCAATTCGTGGATCAAGCAGAGTCAGCTCACCTATAAAAGGAAGTGGAGCTCTGAGGTTTTTCCAAAATGGAAAAAGGCTCGAACGATTCTTGCCCTCTGTTTGGAAAAAGAATTCCAAGGAACGAGATCACTTACTTTTCACAAATAATCATTTTGTACATCATTATCATTACCAGTGCCGTTAATCTCACTCTCGAGAACACAGACAGCAAGTTGTGGATTGCTCTCTTGAGTTATAGCATAGGATATTTGTTGCCTAATCCAACCATCAAAAAAATATTTGTGGAGAAGAAGCTTTCGTTACAGTGTTCTGCTTTTCGAAAAAGAATTATCGACTTACTCTGAAAGAAGGTCGTTATTCCGATCCCGCTGATGTGATACGGGCTATCAATTGTGTTAAAGAATTACTCTTGCCTCGTCACGATAACATAGATTTTGAATTGGATGAAGTGACTGGTAAATTTCGTATCATGGTACGTGATGGAGTCGTGGTCACATTGAGCCCTACTCTTCAAAATATTTTGGGATTTAATGCGTGTGTTTTTAAATCAGGAACTTATAATTCTTCCAGAGTTGCTGATGTCAACCAATGATTTTAATCACTCTATGTATGCTGTGACTTGGTCGTGACCAAGTCGTAGGAGATACAAGAATACCCCTTCTTCGTATCGTACCCGTACGTGGAAAATATGGGAACATCATCTCCAAAACTTTTGAGAATGTGTATTATGTGTCAGTGGAACGAAAAAAATTCAGCACCGTCCGGGTGTATATAAGGGATGACACAGGAGCTATAGTGCCATTTGAGTTCGGAAAAGTGACAGTGATACTTCATTTCAGAAATCGTAGATCTCTTAATTTCACATAAACATGACTTATTGTTGTAAGTCCAAATTATACGAAGAATATTACACAAAACAAGCTGAAAACGGTCTATCAGCTTTTTCTAGAGCTCAAATACAGGGAGGTTATGATTTGGGAAGTATATTGGGAGGACTGAAGAACGTCGTGTTATTGAAAACTACAGCCAGGACCGTGGGAAGAGAGCTCGTGAAAAAAGGAGCGGCCTTTGCAGAAGATGTCATTGAAGGGAAAATGTTAAAAAGGCAGCAATCTAGAGAGTGAAGGAGGCTGGTGTGAGTGCTTGGGATGAAATGGCTGGTGGCTCGAAACCACTCGGCAGGAAAGATATAAAAAGGCCCGCACCACACAAAACTGGCAAATCGACAAAAAGAAGGAGAACTGTACAGACGCAAGACTTTCTCGGTGCATGATGTCTCTCATCAACGAAAAATCTTGTGAGTGTGTCAACAGCGAACTCGACTTGTTTTCCATACCACCAACGCAGACTAGTCTGAAACATGGGCAATGGGTAGAACACAGGCATCTGGCGACAGAGGAAACAGTGGCCCAATAAAATTCCAAATTGAATTTGTCACAGAAATACTTGTATATTAAAGCAACGGTTGTAGATTCCAGTGGAGCATCAATTGCACCCGATGCCAATGTGGGCCCAGTCAATTTATGGATGCATTCGTTATTTAATCAAATCGATATCAGCTTAAATGAAAAACTGGTATCTCCTTCCAACAACACTTATCACTACAGAGCTTTCATAGAAACTTTGTTGAGTTATGGACTATCTGCCAAGAAGTCACGACTGACTAATGCATTATGGTACAAGGATACAGCCGTACACATGGAAGATTTGTCAGAAGATGACAAGGGATTCATTCTTCGAAAGAAATTTATAGAGAAAAGTAAAATATTGGACATGACTGGAAGATTACATTTGCACATGTTTTTTCCAAACTCGTTACTTGCTGAATGGAGTTAACGTTCATGTTAAAATGAACAGAGCCAAAGATGATTTCGCATTGATGGCCGACGCCGATACATAAAAGATCAAAATTCTAGATGTATCCATGTTGTACGCGAAGAGAGACTCCAGTCATTCGCGAGAATGGCTCTCGAGAAAGCACTAACAAAAGCAACGGCAAAATATCCTATCGACCGTGTGGAATCCAAGGTGTTTTTCAGTGTCGAAAGGAATTCTGAGCATAACACAAGAAAATGTATTTTTAGGCCAACTAACTAAACGCATCGTGGTGGAATGTGTAGACAACGATGCTTCCAATGGAAACTTTGCAAAGAATCCATATAATTTCAAGAACTACAAAATCAATTACTTGGCTTTGTACGTGGATGGGCAGCAGATTCCAGCCAAGCCATTACAACCTCGATTCGAACAACAAGAAGTGGCGAGATGTTGTGCGACCCTGTTCCAAGGGACTGGACAAATGTACGAGAATGAAGGAAACCACACCAGCCGAGAAGAGTACATAAATGGATACACCCTTTTCGTATTCGACCTGACTCCAGACCTATCACATGGACAACACTTCGAAGAGAGGAATCTTAATACTAGAAGTCCATTTCGAAAACCCATTACCAACCACGATCAACGTACTTGTTTATGCAGAATTCCAGAACATCATAGAAGTGGATAAGAATAGACTAGTAATCTTCGATTACTCGACATGAACACGTTGCAGTTAGAGAATGCACTTCGATCAGAGAGTTGTTTCAAGAGAATATGTTTGGGTGTATTTGCAAGAAACAGATTACCAAGAAGATTACCAGATCACAGACCAGTGGCTTTGATATCCAACACGAATCCAGACCACAGAAAAGGAGAACATTGGGAGGCTCTCTTTGTGAGTCACCACAACGCATAGTACTTTGATTCCTATGGTTTACCACCACAACACAGACCATTCGAGAATTTCCCGAAGAAGAATTCCAGATATTGGAAGTATAATACAAAACGCATTCAAGGACCACTACCAGTGTGTGTACAATACTGCCTGTTTGCTTGAAACATCGCTGTCGCGGTGTACCGATGGAAACCATATCCAACATGTTTACGACTGATCTAATGGATAATGATGTGTTGGTTAATGACGTCATAGAAGAAACCAGCCACTAGATGTCGCTGTATTGAAGAAAAACTATAAAAAGGGTGCACTTAGTGTTCAGCTCATTTGTGTTTCGACAGCCAAAGAAGAAGAATTCTACAAACGTGCCCGTCTTCAAACACAACAACGATTTGCAGATTCAACTATTCAAGAACGACGTTGCGGTCCAGTTTACCACAAGAGATTGGGAACAAGTCACCAAAGCAGTGGATATTGCAAAGAAGATGAGTATTGAAATAAGAGAACCCAAACCAAAGAGAGAAAGAAAACCAAAGAAGAATGAAGATAAAAAGGATTGAAGAACGTTCACTATTCCATGTTTGGTCAGGATGGCGCTGAATGATTATCAATCAAGAAACCAAGAAACAAGAAATCCAAGAGACTTTGTAGAGAGAATGAGCGTTTCATTCGAAACGTATTTTCGTGATGTTCCATCCCCAGTACTGGAGCAGTTATTACGTGGAGAAGATGAAGCTATAACAAGAAAGACACGAGAACAGAGACCACCAAAACACATCAAGTATGCATTGGAGGAAAATCGTCTCAAGACATTTCAATTCATGTTACCAAGTGAAAGTGTGAAAACCCCGAATGAACTGACAAAAGCTGGATTCTTTTATTTGGGGACAGGAGACAGAACTCAATGTTTTCATTGTGGTATTATTGTTCGTTTCTGGGAAACAGAAGATGATGTTACAGAAGAACACAGAAAATATTCTCCAGACTGTTATTACATTCATTCATAATTTACCACCTAAATTCATGGACGTTGAAAAAGTTCAATAAAAAGAAATAGCCATCAAAGAAGAAATGGACACATCAGTTCAAGAAGAAGATTCACGGAGGACGAAATGCCGTGTGTGTTTATCAGCTGAAGCCAATGTCCCTCCGCAACCATGTAACCATTTGTGCCTGTGCAAAGACTTTTGTAAACCACCGAGAAGATGTTCAATCTGCAGAAAGACTGTTTATGAATATCTGACAATCTACATGTACTTACCATAGAAGATTCCATAAAAAGTTGTATTTTTGTTGTTGAATAAAAGAAATATTAAAATGTAAAAATTGTGTTGTTATCAATGAGAACAGTAGTTCAATACCAGAGCTATCCTCAAATTATAACTTATAAAGGGCATCCTCAAAAGGTATCCTCAAATGATATATTACCATGTCATAGGTATCCTCAAATACCGAAATGAGGCTAAGAGGGATGGCACATTAGACCTCATACGAGAAAAAAAGGGATTCTCCAGAAGATATCCTCGACAGGTATCCTCACATGAGTATATGGTGGGACTTGAGGTTAGCTTCATGGCCTTCATGTACACATATGGGCCCTACTTTTATAATTTGAATAATGGTTACAAACTATTCTTATACATCCAAAAAGGTAGAAGCAGAGGATTCTGGGTATTGACCAAAGAAACTTGCCTTTTATTTGGGAAAAACGTCATGGGATGGCGATCCAAAAAGGATTCCGGGTGGAATCCGAACCAGAAAAACTACTCTAGTTCAATTGAACTTACCCACAGGTGTCCCCTCTGTACCATAGCGCTACGTGCTACTATTATATGCCCAATCTGGGGGAAATACGTATCCAATAAAGTCAATATCGGTAGTTTGGGGTGGATTTTGATGATTAGGAGGGATTGTCGGGTTGTTTGTGGTAATTCTACAAATCGGAAAATCACTCCTAGTCAATCGAACACACTCTCCGAACATACCCCTGTCCTATAAGAAGCCTTTGGGTAACATGGCAACCACGTGCTCCCACAGAAACCAAGATGGTGGCCTCCAGTATACAAAATGGACGACGGAAACACATATCATACCAACAACACGCGCTGCGCATGCGCACTAACACCACGTATCACTATGGGGATGACGTCACAATATGGCCGCTCACGCGGGTTACCATGACAATACAACATGGCGACACTGGGTGACGTGACATGACGTCACTTCCGAGGTCCAACCGAGGTCCCCCAACTATAACCTGAAAAGCCCAAGACACACTACTAAGCAATAATATACATGTATTTGTCTTGAGTTGTCTTCCATCTTTCCAAATTTCAATTCTTTTTATCCCTATAACTCTCAGAGATTTTATTTCTTCTTCAATATTATTACTCTCTTCCATATCAGCTAGTTCACGAGTTGTTATGTCACCTCTGCTGTTATTGAGTCTTGTGAGTACTGACATGCACTTCTGTATCATGTACATATCACCAACAGTTAACAGACATTATATACGTACACTATCACAATAGCAACACGATTTAATAAAGTAACAATTACCCGTAGTTATGGCAACTTGCTTAATTAAATGAGGGGATTTTTCGAATAGAAATTACTTTAATCGGTATTAACAGTTTATCGAACCAGCCCATTAGATGACGCCAGTTTTCTCTCTATTAAACTAATTGTTAGGTGCGCCTTTGCACGTAAGATATGTGTGTATACATGCATATGAGATAATATTAATGTCTATTCCAGGGTGTATGGAAATTTATGATGGTTCCGAAACTGATACACCCAGAGGAGCGGACGAAGAGTGCATCCGTTTTTAGATTGGTACGAATTTCCACACACCCTGAAAGAGACACAGAAAAGATTCTTCCTAACTCCCTTCACTTTTATGATAATTTCCGTTCCGTGGAATAAGTGTACTAAGACAGAACACAACGAGGGTGGAGTATGGAGGAGGGGGGGGGGGCTGGAATCAACTAACCTTATTGGAGTTTTCCCTGTACTTCTCGTGCGCCAAAGGCAACAAGGGTCATTGGTTCATGCCCAACGTGCTCGACCGGAGTTGAGTTCTGTATTACTAATGCGATTCAACTTAAAACAACTGAATGAGGCTAGAATGAAAAGATACACATCGCCTTCGGCGGTCTGTTTACATTCTTGCTTGATACCGGTTTGTGTTGAAGCATTTCATTCACGTCCTAACGTCACTCAGTCACGTAACGACCAATCAGACGCGTTCTTATGGGGCGTTCTTACACGTAGGTCGGATTCCACGCGTAGTGAATCAAGACCCATTAGAGCTCTGTCAAATCAAATAGGATGGATTATATTTATAATTATTTTGATGGCCTGGTATATCAAATAGACGCGAATGATTTAATACTAGGCTCTTTGGAAAAAACAATAGTTTCCTTTGCCCTGGAGAGCAACTGAAGAAGGCATAAATGGAATCTCAGTGGATTTTTCATAAATGATAAATCAACAGAAGAACGTCAACAGCTACTGTCCAAATTAGACTGCGTAGAAACAAAACGTTAAATTGATATTAACCCTTTGAACACGGAATGCCGATTTTACGGCCCAGACAAATGATACTTCATAATATTGATTGGTCTACCCCCAAATAATGAATATGGGCTCTTCCAATTACTGAAGTTGTACTTAACTGGAAGATACCACCAGTGATCAAAGGGTTAAAATATAGTCCTATTACCAACCTAAGTTTGCCTTTGATCAATCTAAAACTAAAGGTAGTATTTTCTATCAAGGAAAATAACGTTGTTAATTGACATACATATACCATTATCCTAATCAATTTTTATGAACTGTTGGAAGAATGATCACACAGACAAAATATTCAGGCTTTTACACCAGTCTAAACCAAGCTGTATATATTCCAACAGTGTGAGAGCATATTTTAGATCGAACCATTAATCAAGCCAATCGCATCACTAGATTCCAGTCTCGCGGGTAATAAATTCTTCAGCACTTTAGGCGAGTTACTAATGGCTTTAGGATGAGGGGAGGGGGGAGTGTCCACTTCTGTATTCAAACCAAGATCTCATTAAAGATTTCGAAAGATAGATATCCCCGTCTTAAAAAAATGTCGAAATTCTAGATTCCAAATTAATAGATTTGCACATTAAACTGGCATATTTTTCGAAATATTTTGACCGGAAACCGGAACTTTTCCCATCAATTCTGGAGATGGAGCGCCCGAAAAGTTCAACAAGGTAGAAAATCTCGAAGCAGAGTGTGTTGGCACATTTGGATTTCCTGAAGGTTGGACTTTTCTAGGCCACCAGGAAGTTCTCATCCAGTGCAGATAGAAGGATGGGGCAGCGCAAATTCCCAAGTGGACTCAATTCAAGAATCGTTAGGTACACCCATGGCGAATAGCCCAGTTGTGGGCCGTTCAAATTCTTTTCTTCTTGTTGGAGGGGTTAGGGGCTTATTTTGTGTTGCATGTTATTAATATTACACTGTACCTCTTGTTTTGGGGGTTAATGTGGGTGCAGATAAACTGGTCTGCCTAGCTCACCAAGAGAAGTGTTTCAAATAGCATTTGGTAAACAGCAACTATGCCAAACAATTCGTTGAAATATTGCATAATATCCCCATAGACCACAAATAAACGCATGCTTGTCAGTGGCGAATACGATGGGCTGAGGACCTAAAACTGTGAATCGACATAGTATGGATACAATCTATTTTATAACAAGGTGTCTTTTCCTGCAAAACATTTTCCAACACTGCGGCTTTATAGCTTTATTCATATATTATGTTTAGAATTAATATAATAATTCATATTTAAAACTAATATATGTTATGCTGACAGAATAAATGTATTCGTTCCGATGAGTTTAGACGTCTGATCACCAAGACATATGGGTTCCACCACATCTTCTCTCTCGGAAAACAAACAAATCGAAAGGTTCCAAAGAAATAGCTTTGAAATCGAAAATAATTCGTGATGGGGCGTTACTAAAATGGTCGACAACAGTGTAAGCTTTGGACTGCAATTCCGCGTGCTACAACAGATGAAGCAAAATGTCTGTTACATAAAAGAAGAATGACATGCATATATACTAGAGCGCGCTCAAAATAAAAATAAGTGCCTGTTTGTTTAATCGAGTACAATGACTTTTACAAAAATAAGTTAATATAACAATAACACGAGGATGGAGGGCGTTACGATTTATTAACGGCCTGAGAGGAATGAAGAATAACCAGAGGGTTTATTACCGTTAATAAGCCAGAAGGCTGTTATTCACTTTTCACGGGCCGTTAAAAAACGAGACGTCAGACAAAATCATGTCACCAGTATTATTACCTCGACAGGAATCGGCCGGCGGGCCGAAAGTGAATTTTGTGTTCATTAATGGCCCGCCACAAGCATCCGGTTGTATACCACCATACCACAATGGATGTATACCACCATGGATGACGGAGTTCTACTGCCCTACCAAATTCCGTTAATATACAAGAGAACACCAGCAACGGTAATAATAAGTAGTAATAATATAACAATAGCATGAGTTTGGAGGGTGTTACCATTACCAACAATTCTACCGGAATGGGCAAGGGAGTTAACTCGAAATTCTAATGTGAGCGAACGCTGAAGGCGTCGACATGTCTGCGATTGTAATGATCTTTTCACCGATTGAACTATATCGAGCATGAACTTTCGGGAGAATAGAGGTGCAGTTCCGCGTAGGATTTCACTTAATTGGATATCGCTTGATTGATTAAGCTTATAATAGTCAAAAGGCTTTACAACAAATATTCTTGTATGACTTATAAATTTCATTTTTGTAAAAGCCTAAAGTAACAGCCAAAACCGGCTGACGCTATACACAAGAATCGCCATTTACTTTTTTATATTTTCTTCTTTATTTTTTGCTTTCAAATCATGGGTCATGACCTTTCGTTGGAACTAACACGTAGCGCTCGTTCCAACAAGGATCATAACTGACGTTTCGAAAACACTGGGTGTGTGATGGGGAGGGAGTCTGACACCCTCCCCCCACATACACACACCATATTTCCTATCCAGAGGCGTGAAAAGGAAATATTATGGGGGGAGGGGGGAATAAAAGACATCATCGCGAAGCTGAACGCAACGCGAAACGCGTTGCCCAGGAACAACACGAGAGAGAGTAGTTCAAACTTGGACCTAAAGTCCGTAATATAATTTGTTTGGACGTGCCAAACCCAAAACAAATATATTACGGACTTTGGGTCCACGTTTGGACTACCTCCTCTCTTTATGTTGGATTCATGGGGCCTCCCCGGGGGGAATCTTCATGAAATGAAAGCTTAAACTGGGTAAATTCCCATAGTAATTTTGACCAAAATTATTTTTGAAGCCGACCATATAGAATCACACTGACTGACCTTCAGAAAACCGGGTTTATTAACGAAGTCGAGGACCGTTAATATGCCAGAGAGCTGTTATTCAGTCCTCAAGGGTCGTCAATAAGCCGGGACTCCTGACAAAAATCATGTTATTACTATTATTACCATGACCGGAAGCGGGAGGCAGGCTGTTAATGAATTTTGTTTTCGTGAACGATTGAGTTTTACCGCCCCGCTAAACTCCGTTAATATACCAGAGAACACCCGCTAAAGTGGTAATAATGGAATTTAACTCTTAATCTGTTGAGTAAGTTTAAAAATGGGTTTTAACTCTTAGGTTAAAATATTTTTCATCAAATCTAGTCATGGCTGCTATGAAGCAGCCATGACTAGATTTGATGAAAAATTCATGAAAATTTGACACAAGAAATGATTGGTTAAAAAATCTAAACAACTTGCAGGACAAAATTTGGTTAATATTCGCAAATTTTACTTATTTTAATGACATGAGATTTCCTCTCCTGGGCAGGAATATCCGTCAACAGTATGCAAGTAACTAATGACAAGGCCATATCGTGTCAGACAATTTAAAAATTCAAGATTTTATATTCACAATCTGGTGATAAGCAGAACTTGAATTGGATTTCTTCTAGGTGAAGGCATTTTGTCCGAAACTGGTAGTAGTGTTGGGAGAGAGAGAGTGTGGTTCGCATGTCTGTCGGAACAGTTTGCTATTCGTCGGATAAAATTGCTTGCCGCTCGAATACCAACATTTTCACTGAAAGTCTCTAATTTGAAAAAAAAAAATAAAACCAGTTGACCATATAAACCCCTTATCCAACGGTCACAACATCAAATTTGTTATTTTCAATTATTGTTTTATCATTATTTTTTAAGAAATTAAAAAAAGAATATATCACGTACCCACCCTCACCCCACCTCTAGTGGAACGAGCTTGACAACTGTGAGCAACTGTCAGACTCCTCAACGTACCAACTCCACACAAACAGGGTTAGCATTGATTGAAGACAAGTGCACCGACGTGCAGTACGTATTAGTACACAGCGCCACCCTGCCCCCACACGGCTAATCGGGATGAAGTGCCTTGCCCATGGAGACAACGCAGTTACCCCTGGCGGGAATCGAACCGTAGAACATTCAGTTTGAAGTCCAATGCCGTAACTACTAAGCCACCGCGCTGCCAAAACCAAAATCAAAACCGAATCAAGAAAATAAACAGAAATAGCATGAAATTCAATGTTCTCACATTGTTTTTCGATAGGCAAGATTCCACAGTGTTGTGGTAGCGAAAGAGTATTTCGACCGAATCGCGACTCAGTCGTGATCCGGTAAAAACTCTCTTTCAGTATTTCTTAGTATAATGCACCAATACGCTCACATTCGTGCAAATGTGGTAAAGGGTTTTGCTCAAGGGCGCACCGCAATTGACCAAAGACAGAATCGACCTCACGACCAAAAGTCTGCGCGCAAATCAATGAACCGCAGACCCCCAAAAGGGAGGAGAAGAGTAACTGAAATAGAAATAAACACGATAATTAAAACTCATTAGAGAAAAAGATAAACATACAGCTTACCTGTCAAAATGTAATGCAGCACCATCACTGCACATAAAATCTTGAAAAACATTTTGTCGAACTGATAATTAAAACAGCTTTTGAGTTCGTTGTAACTTTCCCCCATTTACGCTCATTTGCAAAACCAACTCTATTATTAATAATATTCCTTATTTCAATTAACAGCGAAGGAATAGCGTGTTCTTCATAATTTCGAATGAATGTACACATTATCAATTATAAACGGACCATCCCGATGAGTTAAACAGAACAAACACGTCTTCGTTTCACACAAGCTGTCTCTATGGGGACCATCACTCGAAGACATGAAGGAATTGTCATGTGCGATGTTTGACGTTTCATTCTATACAACGCCAGAAACACTAAACAAAAGAAACAGAAAAAAAAAAAAAGAAAAAAGAGAAAAAGAAAAGAAAAGATAGTTGTTTGCACAGACGGGAGCCAATAAGTCTGTTCACCGTGCGTACTGGAATATTCTCCCACTCTTCCTGGAGGGCCTGGCGAAGGTTTTGGAGGTTCGTAGGAGCAGGATCACAACGCCTAACTCTCCTGCCAAGTTGGTCACACAAATGTTTGTGGGAGATAAACCTGGACTGTACGCTAGCCATGGGAGGACATCGACGTCGTTCTCCGCAAGAAAATCATTGTTTGCCCGCGTCACATGATAACGCGCGTCATCCTGCTAGAAAGTAGGGCCGTGAACAGACTTCTTGCCTCCATGACCAAGCGCGTGCAAGCAGCTGTTAATACCCACTTGGGCATACTCGCTATTGAGGAATCATTAAGGGAAGACTCCACCCCACTCACCCCGGTGAATTGGTTGACATGTTTAGATGGGCGCATACATTGTGAAATGGAACGTTCTCACTTAATTTCTCAATAAACTTTTTTCTTCAATGATCAAATTGTTGCATAATATTCACCAGTAATTTGTGGTGGCATGAATTTAACCCGTGTTGCGTTTCTTTTTTATGTTTATTATATTTCTGCGTACATGTATTTCGGCCGAATAGGGCCACAGGACCGATTGTGCCCGCAAGCCGATTATGTTCGTTCACGGTATAATCGATTGGTATTTTTTTTCGTCGGATAATCGGTAAAATTTTACTCCCTTTAACCCTTTACCTAACATGAAAAGCAGACGACACTTGCAAACAAAATTCCTAAATAACTATTTTTTTTCCATTTTTTGTCTCAAAAACATAGGTTATGACCCCTCTTTGGAACGAGCTCGACGAGCTCGTTCCAAAGAGGGGTCATAACCTATGTTTTTGAGACAAAAAATGAAAAAGTAATGAATATTAATTGGCCATTTTTGTGAATAGCGCTGGCCGGTTTTGGCCGTTACGTTAGGTAAAGGGTGCAAATATTTGGCTGCATATTTAACAAATTACACTAGGGCCCTGGAAACCTCAAATATCGGGTCGAATCGAATCTCGGATCACATCGCTTTCAGGGAACCTCAAATTTCGGGTCAAATCGAATCGCGAAGCGAATCACACCGCTTTTCAGGTTGTGGATATTGTATCTTCTTGCAACTGTGTATATTGTCAGGTTCCACTCAAGTATTGTGTGCAATGGCGACTCGTGCAAGTCAAGCAAATATGTGAAGTATTCCAGAACGGAATCAATGTAATTTCGAAAATGTTCGAATCGGCGCGATTGAAATCGAATTGAATCGAATCATGGGGACTGTTTCGAATCGAATCTAATTTCGAAGCTTTGCAGGGCTCTAAATTACCTAATTGGACCGAAACAATGTTCCGCTACGATGGGGAAATTTATTGAATATGGAATCTCAAATATAGGGGTTGGCGACCGTTCTAGATTCGAATCGATTTCGAATCTTGTCACTGATTCGAAACCATCTCAATTATTCGACAAAATCAAATCCTTGATAGATTTGGATTTCATTTAATTGTTTATTATCGACTTTCT
This sequence comes from Pictodentalium vernedei, assembly GCA_031216915.1. Classification (NCBI taxonomy): domain Eukaryota; kingdom Metazoa; phylum Mollusca; class Scaphopoda; order Dentaliida; family Dentaliidae; genus Pictodentalium; species Pictodentalium vernedei. The sequence goes on along the minus strand of CM062296.1, from coordinate 461,017,237 downwards.
GAAGATAATAACTCACCCTGCAGTTTTCTGATAAGATAAGACTGAAAGTATCCAATCGAACTGGAAAGCACAAATTCATTCGGAAAATTTATAAAAATGACATTTGAAGCGATAATGGTGATTGCGTTGCGGTTTGTTTACACAATATATCGTCCATTTAGTGCACTAAGGCGCCATCTGCAATCCCTTGGCTTTGCAGATGGCGCCTTGTTGCACTTGAAGAACGACAAATGGCTGTTTCTTCGACCACCTTATTGATACCTGTCAATTTTCTAATCGTCTAGTATGCCAATATTCGAACCATTTGCTTGATTCGATTCAAATATACTTTCTCTCAACTGTAAAGGCTATAGCAGAGACAAACCCTACGAGAAACTCTTCAGCCACATAATATATATAATTAAGAGTGGAGATTGTTCAACCCTTCTAGCTTATTATTGGAATGACGAGTTACAGTAAAAATAATACTGTCCTAAACTCTCTCTCTCTCATGTCTGTCTGTCTGTCTGTCTGTCTGTCTGTCTGTCTGTCTGTCTGTCTGTCTGTCTGTCTGTCTGTCTGTCTCCCACATCTGTGTCTCTGTCTCTCAAGTCTATCTCTCACGTCTACCTCTCACATCTGTCTGTCTCAGTCTGTCCCTCACGTCTGTCTCTCGTGTCTGTCTGTCTGCCACATCTGTCTGTTTCTCACGTCTGTCTGTCTCTCACGTCTGCCACACCTGTCCGTCTGTCTGTCACGCCTGTCTGTCTCTGTCTCTCAAGTCTGTCTCACACATCTGTCTGTCTCACGTTTGTCTGTCTCCCATGTCTGTCTATCACGTCTGTCTGTCTGTTTCTCACGCCTGTCTGTCACGTCTGCCTGCCTGTCTGTCTCCCATGTCTGTCTGTCTGTCTGTCTGTCTGTCTGTCTGTCTGTCGTCTGTCTGTCTGTCTGTCTCTCACAGCTGTCAAGACTGTCACGTCTGTCCGTCTGTCTGTCAAGTCTGTCTCTCAGGTCTGTCTCTCTGTCTCTCACGGCTGTCTGCCTCTCTCTTTCTCAGCGCCTGTCTGTCACGTCTGTCTGTCTGTCTCTCGCGTCTGTTTGTCTGTCACGTCGGTCACGTCTGTCTATCTGTCCTTACGTCTGTCACGACAGTCCGCCTGTCTCTCACGTCTGTTTCTCAAGTCTGTCTCTCTTTCTCTCACGTCTGTCTCTCACACATGTCTGTCTGTATCACGCCTGCCTGTATGTCTCCCACGTCTTTCCCTCACGTCTGTCTCTCTCTCACGTCTGTCTGTCTGTCTGTCTGTCTGTCTGTCTGTCTGTCTGTCACGTCTATCAGTTTCTCACGTCTGTCTGTCTCTCACTTCTGTCTGTCCGTCTGTCTGGCTATCTGTCACGTCTGTCAGTCTGTCTCTCACCCCTCTGTCTGTCTGTCTGACTCTCTCTCTCTCCCTTTCTCTCTCTCTCTCTCTCTCTCTCTCACTCTCTCTCTCTCTCTCTCTCTCTCTCTCTCTCTCTCTCTCTCTCTCTCCCCAGGTATCTACGTCCCTACACGATAAACAGTCAGGAATGTGGACGAAAAGGTAAAGGAGTCATTTCAACAAACAAATTTTTCCTAATCCAACGTGGGCCATTTAAGATGTTCGTTGTTGTTTGGGGTAGGATTTCTTAATACTTTTGAACCCCCTGTGAATCACATTTTTTCAATTCGAATCGAATCCCGAATCGAATCGAGTCTATTATTCGAAAACCTCGAATCGAATACATACGCCTTGATGTCCCGACTAACAAAATATTCTAACAGCATCATCAAGCATGCCTTCATCGAAGGCATGCCACGATGATGTAGTTGGAAGATTAGCCAGTAAGAATTCTGGCGTTTCTGTGGATTCATTTTACCACATGCTTAACCTAACGAGTCTTGGATACTCGTATAACCCCACCCCGCCCACATTCATTAAACTACCACAGTCGCACTAAGGAGAGCTACCAACGACGTTTCAAAAGATTTTCCTAGTTTCCTGGTCAGTCTGATATTTAGAGGTTCATGGGTCATAGGTCATGGTTATTGCCTTCCTTGATGTTTTCCTGTTTGCACACCTGAATTTTCGCACGACTTCTCAGCAAGCTCTAAAACGAGGGTGGTACACTGGGTATTCTTTCGAATTCAGTAAAAAAGATTGGTATCAACTGCCTGTCTATTCGTATGGTTTACCCTTTGCTCGTATATGTGCTTTCTAAGGTGTGATGATCAGTCTTGCAATTAAAGATCAATATATCAAAGGCCAAGATCACAATGTCAATGAGTACCCTTCGGATTTAGGTGGAGGTAAAACACCCAATTTAAATTGGATGGTTGTATAGCAATCAGTGTCGTCCATCTGCCTTCAGAAAATAGTGCAATAAGCAAGGGTTGTTCTCTTCTCGTGGGCCTCCAGTTCGTATCGAAGGCTTCTCATCAGTGTAGGTCATTAGGTCGAAGATCATGAGACAAATAAGCAGATTTGTATTACACGTATGGCGTTTTCAGCATTATTGTAAAAATATACCTCCAATTTTAAGTGAAAGTTGTGACACCATCAATTTCCCCAGCAAGTCATTGTGGATTAGGTAACAAATATCTGTCTGTTCTTATGTGTATTTGAACCACAAGAGCAAGGGTTATTATATCCTTTGGACTACACTCGAAGCTGTTAGGGGACCGGAAGCGGCCCGTGTCTGTCTGAAATTTTATTTTCTGTCGGGAAAATAGTTGGTCGCCCAAACGCCAGCAATTTCTCTGAAAGACACTAATTTGAAAAAGGTGCCCTCCTTCGTATATCCTTTGGGTTCGTTATAAGTATATGGCAAACGAGTAGTCACGCACACAAAAAAAGTTATAAGTATCGAGTAGTCGTGTGTTGCGCCCACTTTTGTAATAATTTGCTCTTTTGTAAGAGGTCCCCACTTTTGTAATAGTTTTTTAGCCCTTTTGTAAGAGGACCCCATTTTTGTAATAGTTTTTTTTAGCCCTTTTGTAATAATTTAGTCTTCTGACCGGGAAACATGATTGATTTTAATGAGTTTCGAAGTGTTTTCATAACATTTGATACCCGTCCAGAGGTTTCGAGTTGGACACAGAGAATTTTGATCAGAAAATTTCGATGTCTATTTTTCCGCGTCATTGGCTTCTTCTTAACCCGATTCGCACTCCCCATTATGAATCATAACGGAAATCGCCCGTTTTCTCGATTTTTCAGCTATGTAAAATGTCAGACTTTTGTAAGAATTTTTTGCCCTTTTGCAAGAGGTCCCCACTTTTATAAGAATGTTTTAGCCCTTTTGTAAGAGGTCACCACTTTTGTATTAGCCATTTTGTAAGAGGTCCCCACTTTTGTAAGAATGTTTTAGCCCTTTTGTAAGATGTCCCCACTTTTGTAATACTTTTTTAGCCCTTTTGTAATAATTTCTTCTGACATGATTTTATTGAGTTTCGAAGTGCTTTTTCATAACATTTGATACCTGCCCAGAGGGCTTGCGTTGGACATTAAGAATTTTAACCAGAAAATTGAATTTGTCCAAAATTTTCGAATCAATGGCTTGCTTTGGCTCTATTCCCATTCGCACATTGCATTAGTAATTATAACGAAAATCCTGCATTGTCACGATTTGTCATCTATATAAAATGCCCCACTTTTGTTATAGTTTTTTTGGCACTTTTGTAGGAGGTCCCAACTTTTTTAATGTTTTTTTGGTCTTTCTATAATAGTTTCTTCTGCTGACTGGGAAACTTGGTTTCCAGTACTTTCGAAGTTGTTTTCGCCCCCCCCCCCACCCCCCTTCCACACCCCGGTGAACCGTTAAGAAGTTAAGAAAGGTATCCGACTCCAGTGAGAACATGTTCAGTGCCACTAGATTCGCAAAGTTATTTCAGGCTCTCGTGGATAGTGCCGCTGTTTTGGAGCTGTGGAAGACGGGCGATCTGATCGGCAAGAAAATCCGAGATGAAGTTCAGGAGTTGCTCATTACGAGACACCAAAAATATTTCTCAATCGTCCCCGTTCCACCCCTGTACCATCGACCAGACATTCGACGACAAAACCTTTTGGTCACTATTCCTGGGCCCCTGATTAACGAAAGGTGATACAATAAAGTCATGGTCCCCAACCATATTGTTGATGTGACCCATCATACCATCGACGCAGTTGAGCGAAATATATATGGCGTATGCCGGGGCCATAGTTAAGCTCTCACTGCCCATTCCAGGTATTAACAGCTCCACAGAGGGTTTGCATCATCGATGGGTTTCTCCAGTTGTCCAACCTGGCATACCTGGCCATCAGCAGGGTGGATTTCCTATGTTATATTCAGAGGGTCTCGCTCATCCCTTGTGAAGCAAGAGAGAATTATTGCCCAGACTCCGGAAGATAACCCACAAAAAGCTTGTGTTTTACAAGAGCAATGGCCATAAGGGAGGTTGAAAGTTCAATCTCAGTGTGGCCTACATGATGTGCAACGTGTAACATTGAGATATTCTAGTCCTTCGATTCTAAGGATGCACAGCAGGATAAACAATAGTCCGGGACACTGCGAGAGAAACATCTTACTCTCTTACCTTAAGCTCAACTGGCTGATAGAGGTACCGCACGTACGCATTAATGGGGATTTTTCTTTTCCTTCAAGTCAACAGGCCTACTCGAAACAACAGTGGGACTTTGCCCAAATATCTCAGCCGTAATGGCTTCCATTGACTTTCTAACAGTCAGGCGCGTTACGTCATTGTTTAGAACTGAGACGATAGACGGCAACCGGGCAAGCCATTCGGTGTATTTTTTAACCTGAGATGACGTAATCTCCTGTGCTACTGATGCCCAAAACAGCCGCTCCGCAAGCTTACGGTTAAACCTCTCCAAAATGCCTTGCCTCCGTGAACTTCCTTCTCACCTCTTCAGACTGAGACACCTTGTTTGGTCAGTATCCTGGATACAGCCCATGGAGAAGTTTGGGTCATCGCAGAAGTGCCCGACCGTAAATACGCGACAAAGCGCTAGCTGCTTCAGCTGTATCGTTTAAGGTCAGAGAGACTTAACGGCTTTGCAGCGACTAGCCACATCTACTATGCATGGTCAGGGCCCACTTGAAAACCTTTCCACTGCGGGGCAAACTATCATGAGGTAGAAATGAGATGTCAACTTGGTGAACCTCATTTGGCACAGAGACGGAATGTGTCGTGGTGCCGGCATGTAGATCTGTCAAATAGCTTGCCTTTTTACCCCCTCTGCCATGGCCTATGTATAGTGGTATTCTAGGACCGTGGTAGCTTAAGCAAGTTGGGCTTGGATAGCTTAGGGATCTTCTACAGCCTTATCATGTCCCTTACACTCGGTGTCGATACCTGAGCTTCGTAAGTTGAGAAGAGGTAGTTTGATTCACAGAAGGCAAGCGCGTCCACCAGGCGCCCCGATCAGCATCACAAGAGCAGCCATTGTTACTGTAACAAATATAGATTGTAATAGATTACTTCAATATATCGGGTGGTATAATACTCCCATCGCTATTTTGCCTAGGCGCGCATAAACCATGGCCAAGCCAGATACCACAGGCGAGTGGTAGGCCATATTCACTAGCATATTTTAACCTGCGCTCGGGGAAAAACATTGTTATTACCATTACTGCATATAGAACGGGCCAGCTTTAACCTTTAAATGAACATCAGACCCTTGGTGTTTGGCAACACGTTGTGCATATGTGTTAGACTGGGGGACTGGCGCCACTGGTGACGTTATACGAAGTGGCGTTCGTTGGGTCAGCAGCCAGATGCCCCCTATAACTACCAGGCCGCAAAAGATGAGTCCAGGCTTGATTGGTTTATGCCACCGCTCTTGACTCCTCACACTTTCATGTTGTTCAGGCAAGTCAATATCTGCCTCCTTGCTGCTCCCATGCATTGCAGACTTAGCCTCACGTAACCATTTTCCGCCCAGCACACACCTTCTTGAGTCGTTCATCCGCTTCCGCATTACCTCTGGCCAGTAGGTTCTTTTTTTTAAGTTTGAGATTTTCAGGCGAAACTGCCAACCTCAGCGTCTCCGGTGCGGATGTCCCCATCTCGACTTATTGTCTGCCATTATCTGGTATAGTCACAAACATGTCTAAATTGGCAATGGCTGGCTGTTGTCAGGGCTGTGGTTAGTGGAGTTAGGTGTATGCCATGATTGTGGGACAGATCAACGTCGCCGTTCTCAGGGCTAAACAAATGGGCAGAAAGCTACTGCCCTCTTACACCCATCCCCTGAAGCCAGCGCGGTGAGCCATTCTCGTTTTCAGTTCTGCAGACTCTCTGTTGAGTCTCCATTAGTTGACACTCTTTTTGAGCATGTCCAACGTCCTTCTGAACTCCAGCGGCACTGTCACCCTCCAGAAGACGGTCTAGAAGTTCATTGGTGTTATGTTGCAGTTGTTGAGTTCCTCCAAACGGGACAGTTACACAAACTTTTTTACATTCTGAAACGCCATGGTCACCCGCCTCCTAAGTCTCAAATATTCGTAAAAGTCGTAACGCAAAATAATATCCTGGCATGACGAGACAGCAAGTGTTGAAATAGTAAGCAAATGTGCTTCACATACACTTTCTTATGATACTACGAGTCAAGCACCTTATAAGCAGCTGGCTGATAAGTTTTTACATGGAGCTTAGCGTGCTCTGTTTCAGACAGTGGCAGGGGCACTGCCTCTCGTTCTTCAAGTGAAGAAATTACATCGTTATACCGAAGACATTCGCCGAAACTGTCAAGGTCTTTGCAGTGAAATAAAGCACCCTATCGGATCTGTTCTCCAAGGTCTCTCGGGGGCTGAGTTTATTTTTGGGTCAACATCCACACAATTTGCTCTGCTGCCACTGAACGCCAGCTCTGACAACATGTTCTGTTTCTTGATAAAACCTTTGAGGCGGGCTGGGCAGACACGATTTACAGGGTTGGTTCTCTTGAATTGGTTGCAAAATTCCGGCAAAAAATCGCGGAGACGCTTTCTGATATACACGATATAGATTTCGCTGTACGACCAAATCAAGCAGCGGACCCGTTACGTTTTGTTATATCTGATTATCGGGTAGAGGATCACTGTCTGCCGGAAAATGCCCCGGACCTGCACACATACAAACCTTTCTCCTCGCCTCCTGTCTCGCCGTAGATGATTGCTGATTGCGATTCTGGGTGATACTTGAGAGAGTCGATAAAGCGAGGTATAGTGGCCTCCGTCGATGTTGAGTTGGGTGTCAATGATCACATGTATGTAGGTGTTTAATGTGCCGTTTTTTTCAGTGACCATGTGATCTAAACTGAGACCTCCTCGCTCGTATTTTCAATCCTTCAACCTCTGGCTTGAAGCAAGTCGTCATAACTCGCCCACATGTGAAGCCACATTTAGTGGTCAGGAACTCACCCAGCGAGACATCTGCTAGTGCCAAGTCTTTTGCGACAATCGCTACCCGGAAGCTTCCTTCCAATACTGGAAGGTATCCTCTGGCCGTAGGGCTGGTTGGGTAGCCCCCCGCCCGCCCCAATGACGACCTCCACCTTTGTGGTCTTAAAGTTGTAGAAAGGCGCAGTATCGCAAGCGTTAGCAGCACCCGTATCAGCCGGCGAATCCTCGAAAAGCATCAGAATGCCCTTCATGCTTCTCTCTAAAATTCGTATTGCTCTTATCCTTGGAGATTTTGCGACGTTGTAGGTTTCGGTCGAAGAGGTTGGTAAAGCGTCCTGCGTACTTGCTATGAATCAGTCTAGCCAGGCCTGGAAAAGTAACATGTCATACTCCAGACTGGTATTATCGATCCTGTACTTGGCAACAGTATTGCCTGGGGTCGATTGTCGTCACTGAAAGTCACTTCATACTCCTACCTTCTCCCGAGGGCACTCTGGTAGAAGAGCGGGGGTCGTCATAAGTTCGAAATCCAGGAGACAAAGAACCTGTTGCAGTATGCGTCAGCGATGGCCTGTGTCTGATGCGTACTTATCACCCGAGTTGACCCATAGCTTCGTTACGCTCCCGACGTACAAGGTATCGATTCCTTGGTACTGCCCATTTTTGCGTTACTGGCGACCTCCCAGAAGTTGCTGTTGCAGTTTACAATTTCGCTGATTTACGTTCTAATTTCTAATGAGGAGCGCGAATAGGGCAAAATAACAACTCATTCCCATCGGGAATGGGCAAGACACAACCGTCGAAAGTAATCCAAATCACGTTTCCCTGTCTGAAGAAGCTATTACAGAAGGACCAAAAAACTATTACAAAAATGTATCGGGTCAAAAACAAGCAACTGGTGCAGAAAACCTGACATAAAAATTTCTATTTTCCGGGTGAGACTCTATGTGTCCAACTCGAAGCCTATGCGCAGTAATCAAATGTTATGAAAACATTTCGAAACTCATTAAAATCATGTTTCCCGATCAGAAGAAGAAATCATTACAAAAGGGCTAAAAAAACTTACAAAAGTGGGGACCTCTTACAAAAGGGCTAAAAAAATCTTACAAAGTGGTGATCTATTTCAAAAGGGCTAAAAAATTCTTACAAACGTGGGGACCTCTTACAAAAGGGCAAAAAAATTCTTCCAAAAGTGCGCCATTTTACATATCTGAAAAATCGAGAAAACGGGCGATTTCCGTTATAATTCCAAATGGGGAGCGCGAAGCGGGCTAAAAACAAGCCAATGACGCGGAAAAACAGATTTTGAAATTTTTCGCCAGTTTTGGCCAAGCTCGATTTTCTGATCAAAATTCTGTATGTCCAACTCGAAATCTCTGGGCAGGTATCAAATGTTATGAAAAACACTTCAAAACCCATGAAAATCATGTTTCCCGGTCAGAAATTATTACAAAAGGGCCAAAAAACAATTACAAAAGTGGGGACCTCTTACAAAAGTGCTAAAAAAATTCTTACAAAAGTGTGGACCCCTAACAAAAGAGAAAATTATTACAAAAGTGGGCGCAACAGTCGTGCACAAGTAAAAAAATGGTTTATTACTATTATTTCAAACGAAGCTGATTGTCTGACATAACAATAAACGAACGTTTTGGGCCTGTTTTGTTTATTATTGATTTAACCCTCTGACCAACCCAGACGATTTCAGAATTTATTATTTGAAATATCATTTTTTTCAATTTTTTCCACAAATGTCAATAAAACCATATCATGTGACCCCTCATTGGAACGAGCTCGGCGACATATCGGCACGATATGGTTTGGTTGAAACTTTTTGAAATAATATTTTTTCAACTGCTGAAATTGCATATTATGTCTATGGATGAGGCCGATTCGGTAGGTAAAGGGTAAGAGAAGTATACTGAGTTCGGCACCTGATTCCTTCCGACGGACAGCGATTCTGGAAAACTGTCGAAAAAGTTTAACTCTAGCCTCACCACGTTAGAAAAGTTTTAGATCCTGTTTTTGGGCCTGCTTTGCACACAGGTTAGTCCTCAAATCTTCTGTTGAATTTTGTATTTAAGATCGAAGGGGTCAAAAATCGAAATCACAGTGTCAATAAGTAAATGTTGTGCATTTATGGAATTTACATCATTGTTTCGGAAAATGCACCGTTAGTGTTTGAAGTGGAGGTGACAAGAGCCATCACAACCAACGTGAATTGTGTAAAGTTTGATGACCTGTATCATCCGGCTATTCGAATGTTTGTCCACAAAATTATCTCAACAATCGTTCAACTTGTCAACACTGAACCCGTCAATGATATCGTGAAAGCTTAACAGCACAATCAAAGTTTCAGTCAATGGACCTTCGTGTTAAACCCGGGGGTCCATTGGCTGAAACACTGCTTGTGTTTTTAGTCCATATGTACAGAATTTGAAAGTGATACTTTGGGTGCTAACTCCACTCCACGTGTGATTTTAGTTACAACCCTCTCTCCATATACTGTAGGCTGAAAGGGATAATACAGTAGTGGAAACCTTGGAATGTAATCGAATTTTGAAGTACTTTGACTTATTTTCCAGTTAACGGTGAATAGGTCGCATGTCGAAATCGCAAGGTCATCGTGGAATTTTATTCATTTTGACTGCAATTGTAAATGTGTTGTAATTAACAAAATTAACCCTTTACCTAACGTAATGGCTACAACATGCCAGCGCTATTCTCAAAAATCGCCAATTAATTTTCATTATTTTTTCATTTTTTGTCTCTAAAACATAGGTTGTGAGCCCTCATTGGAACGAACTCGTCGAGCTCGTTCCAATGAGGGGACATAACCTATGTTTTTGAGACAAAAAATGAATATAATAGTTATTGAAGAATTTAAAGTGTCGTCTGCTTTTCATGTTTGGTAAATGGTTAAAGAGAACACGTTACTCCCTTCAATATAAATTGTAGATGATGTACCCGTTTAATTGTTTGCTTTCACAAAATGACACGATAGGGCGGGTTGCCCTCAATATGTAACGATGGTCATTCAAGTTCGAACCTATCTATTTAAGGTTGCAGATCGATAATGCAGTGTAAAATGACAGTTATTAAAACGACAGTACGCTAGCAAAATGGAACCGACAAAATTAGATTCGTTCAATTTCTAAAAGAACAATACCCTATTGTGTACTGTGGACGACAATCGATACAAAATGATTTGGAAAGTCAGCTATATACTGTCCGTAAACACCTCAGTAGGAGTTCCAATACAAAAGATATAACCAAAAAGGAAATAATAATTGTGCGTACAGTTCACTCCCATCATATTCTCTATTCGAAACCAAAAGACGTCGCTCAGTTCGAAAATAAAAAATACCAAGATAAGATTTAACACTCCCGGTCTCAACTTGTTACAGAGACGTTCCATCCAGTAAAATACCAAAGGCAAATAAAAAATGCATTTTTATCTAACAACCAACTTAATTTGCACCCCAGAAGTCGGAAAAACCCCGTTTGTATCAGCCTCCACAGTTCATTGGTCATATTATGGCGATAGTCAACCAAAAGGTCGTCTTTCGCCACAATACAACCAACACAGTCAGTCTGTGGATGCGGTGGATATAATACAACCCCATGTCAAAATTGATAGCACACGGTTTTTCCGAAATTAATTACGCATTTTACTTGTTAAAAAATAGAAAATAAAAACCCGAAAATATTTTGGTTCAATCCTTATCTTCAAACTAGAGGCGTAAAAAGACGGATTAAACATCACTTTCAAATATTTAGTTGATCTGTAATTATCTTCAGTGACAGGGGGTGGTCTAGAGAAGTGCTCTTTAATCTCGTGTCAAAAGTTTTTTTGTTTTTTGTTTCAGACCTTTCCGTCTCACAACGAAATATTCTATTCTTGTTTTCATCTTATAAATGTTAATCACTGTTTATCTGGAACAGTATTCTCTCTACAACTGGAATGTCGGAACATTTTCCCAAAACATCGCAACTCAGTATGTCCCTTCCCTCAAGATGGCACCAAGTCAATTAGCGATGTAACTCCTCGCAATGGCGAAGACTGATGACATGAAAGCTGTTGTCGTCACGGCGTAACAGCTTTCAATTCATCAAACGACGAGTCGTTCACCTTGATCAAATATTATAAAACCTTTACAAATGTATTTTCTAGAATTGTATTTTCTATCTATTAAGATAACCGACTAAATTGAATCATTAGCATTTTAAAAGTTATGGCAATTTGCCGACTGTCAAATTGCCAGATCTTTGAAAATACTAATGGTTTATTTTAACCCATTTAAAGTCATAACTAGAAAATACAATTCTAGATTGTTTTATAGTATTGGCCCCTTGTACGAAACTAGTAAAACGGTATTAATTTTCCAATACCAGTACTTGTTTCTTGTCAAAAGTAACTAAGATATGTTGTAACTATTCAATTTTCATTGCCGCGAAAAATGTGCACATCATGCACTCATTTTGTGCAGACATCAAATTATTTTCTTTAAAGCTCGATTTGCGATTGCGAAGGGTCGAAAAATTTAAAACTTTCGCGAAGATTTTTTGTTCTTGAGCGTTGTCTATTTATAGCAACAATTTCCCCCTTCGCCGCATCAAACTGTATACCCGGTTGATTAGAGATCGGTGACCTCGAAATGTTTTTGATTCCCCCATTCACTCCGCTCGGCTTTTTCTTTGCGGACCTGGTGGACTCACAATTCCTTAACAGATCATAATGGAATTCATGGCCATCTGCCATGAAATGTTAGCTGAAACTAACATTATATTTTGGGAAACCTAGAGGAAATGATTTTCTCACATCCAAACATTATATTTTAAACAATTCGTCTTGGTAAATTATGAAAACGCTGCAACGGCTTCGTCAAGCCCACTAACCCTTTAAATCTCTCCCAGACGGGAGTAATTCTACAATTATAATTCGATTTAAAGTAGTGAATGAATCCCCGCAAAAGCGAGCAGCGATTTCCATCACATGCTCTTTCGTTTTCTATTTATTTCAAGAATCTCAAACATTGCCGTTTTGTGTATCAAAGAGTGTGTTTTAAAAGCGATACATGAAACCCTTCCATGTATTTGTCTGTAGAAATTCTTAATCAGGCGCCCCTTTCTTGGAGTGTGGTTAGTGATTTAATTTACCGTGGAAACTCATCACATATGATTGTCAAAACTCCTTGAGGTACCAAAGCTTTAGTGAAATAATCTTCCAATCATTTCTCATTTATTTTAGAAAAGAACAATTTTATATAATTTTTGGCATGGATCTATAAACTCCTGGTATCACCACAATTTGCTTACTTATCCTCTTCGCTCCCCTGGAGCATACGGTCTCTACAAGATGCCTCCATCCAACACGGGGCCTTTTGCCGTGGCCTAGTTCCAGGTGGTTCCCAACTCTTTGAGTTCTGACTCTACTGTTCTGCTCCAGGTGTGTTTGGCCTACCTCTTGGCCTCTATTTTTGTGGGGGCCATCTTAGAGCAACCTTTGCTATGTTTGATGTCGGCATCCTTAGCAATTCACCTAAGCATCTCATCCGTCTCTGTCTGATTTTTCGAACGGCACAGGTGGCCTGGCTGAGCTCAAGGAGGTCTTTGTTGGAGATTGTGTTCGGTCAGAATATTCTGTTGAATTTCATGAGGCACCCATGGTGCAAACTAGACAGTGTTTCTGTATCGCTTCCATAGAGGACATCACCACAATTTATTGCCTACTATCGATATATCAAGAATCTGATCGCATTTACTACGGAAGTTGGGTCTTTTATTATTATAAGTCGCATATGTCCGACAATGGCGTATTAAAATTTAAGTACAAGTTTTTACAAGTTAATCACTGCGTCCATGAATGCTATTATTTTGTTTCAAAAATTGTGAAGCCCTTGATCCAGTTCGAATTTTGTCCAATTCCGAGGCACAAGTCACCTTAAACGGTTGCTTTGGATAAAATTTGAAAGAATGTCCCACGTTTATCTACTATTTATTTACTTTCAACAAGATAATTCTCAGTTTTCCCATAAATGTCTGTTTATTAGAACAATAAAAACCTTGGATAAATTTTTGCTTTATTCACCTAGTAGGGTGATAAATTTTCTCCATAAGTTTAACACTGAAAGAATTTATTCCTATAGTAGAGACGGACTTATTGACCTCTGACCTCTACCGCATTTGTGTAGTATAATTAACAGTATAGTTGTTGTTTTCTTTAAACCTTCTTGAAAGTATTACACAATGCCAGTAGAAAACACTACACATTGTTCATTTAATAAAGTAGTTTTGGAGGTTTATCTCAAGTTTGTAGGGGAATTATTTTTAGACAGAAATGTATCACTGCGCCTTTTTTATATTTGGCAATTTTGCTTGTCTTCGAATTGGACTTACGTGCTCGTCAATTCTCGCTGTGTTTTGTAGCGAATAACAGCACGATTTCGCCGCGACTGCCCTGTAAAAGAATTGTAGGATAAATAAAATAAATGCATAGTGATTTGAAGTAAAAAAAAAATATTCTACTCGTAGAATTAAGAATGAACCGACTCGCTAGAGGCTCGTCGGTTTCATTCTTAATCCTACTCGTAGAATAATTTTTTTACTTGAAAACACTATACGTTTATTCTATATTTCTCAATCAACGTTCGTAATTTTTTACCGTTTATCCAACGTGCAGGATATCAAAATTTATTATTGTAAGTATTATTTTTTCAATTTTTTTTTACAAAAGTTGCATCAAAATCATAGCTCAATGAGGGGGTCACGTGATAGATTTTGTTGAATCTTTTGAAAAATGATTTTTGTTTCATCTGCTCAATTTGTAAATTACGCGGCCAGATGCCAGCCGATACGTTATGTAAAAAGGCAAACAGCAATTGAAATACAGCGGTGACATCATACGAATATTTGTTTCAAGTTCTTAAAGTATCTTTTTGTTATATTTTTTATTACTTTTGCCATGTTTTTAAAAATGGATACAACAGGAGAACTACGTAAATATAAGTATAACCAAGATATCCATTTATTCTTTGGCCAAGTAAGTCAAGTTCCGAATCAGATAGCAGAATCATGTGTATAATCAAAATAATGACAACCATCAGCCTTTTTCATATAATTTTAACAACCAGAACTACTATCCGTTATTAACATCCTGCATAATGATGACAATTACCCTATTTTCAATCCACAATGTTTCTCATAATGCAGCTAAGAATTTAACCAAATAAATATTGTTTAACAGAGGGATCGCGGTGGCTCAGTGGTTACGTAATCGTACTTCAAACCGAAAGTTCCACGGTTCGATACCCGGCTAGGGTACCTGCGTTGGGCGGCGTTGTGTACTTGGGCAAGGCGCGTGACCCCGATTTCACACGTGGGGCACTTTGGCGCTGTGTACTAAAGCGTACTGCACATCGATGATACACTTGTCTTCAACCAATGCTAACCCTGCTTGTGTGGAGTTAGTACGTAGGGGAGTCTGACAGTTGCTCGGCTCTGCTCGGTAGTCCCTTCCGGGTACTCCGGCATCCTCCGCCCGTAAAACTGTCCGACACGAGGTGACTCTGACCGCCGAAAGCGCCCTTAAACCCCAATAAATAAATAAATTGTTCAACAGAGTCTATTGAGCCCTACCAAACAAGACTGGATTGGTTAAATCCATAGTTGCATTATGGAAAAAAATGCAACTTGTAATTTCAATATTTTGACACCAACGTGCACAGGCTTAATTAAATCAATTGAATGCGAACAACATCCTAGTGTCTGTTTGTTTTTTTTCTGGTGAATGCTGTTATTTTGTGCATTTTTGGAAAGGGTTTCAGAGATCTCCCCTCTTGGGTGACACATACCACGTATAAGTCATTGGGTCCAATCCTTGGATAATGTGAGACATTCTAGGCTCTAATAAATTTGTTAAGGCATTAAATGAAATACATGCCACCCCTCATCCCGTATCAATCAGCAACCTCTGATAAATTGTATCAAAACAAATCAAATCAACTAATATAAAGCATAGCATATATACTGTCCTTTTGTTGTACGGCTTCTCAGTGGAGCCCTAGTGTAGGCTTCCAGCAGTGTCACATTTATTATGTCTTCTCGTCAACGGACTATGAAACCTCTGCAGACAACTGACAGACCCCGTTCTCCATCAAACTAATCCAGCAGTCACTGAGACATCATCAAAATGTAAAATGTCTGCATTTATGATCCCACGTTGCATTTCACTGATATGTGCTGCTGAATTAGCTATGAGGCGGAGGGTGGACAATTCTTCAGCCCAAATGCTGACACTTTAGTTAGGTTTTCCTACAATTATAATATATATTTTGGGCTAATCTTACATGGCTGTTTGACCCCTTCATCCCCATCCCGGAAAGCGATTAGAAGGGACAATATGACCCGCAGCTGAAAAACTATAGTACACGTTTTCAATTTCCCCCCACAGAAGTGAAAAAGTGCTTCAAAATTTTTTTAGTACATTATATACCGAGTCAAAAAGAAAGTATAAGAGAAACAAAAGTGAAAAATTAGCATAAAGGATGAAATATAATAGTTCTAATGTTGCATGTTTGTGGACAAGAAGTCGAGCACAGAGTTTAATGACATGTCGTTGCTGTCCACCCAGACGTATACAATTTTACTACGAATTTCAAAATAGAACGTGCTACCCGAGAATGTCAAATCGAATGGGTGATCGACGATTTTCGTTGTGTTATGTTGTGCTAGAGAGCCAGGGTTATTGAGAAAACATGCTAGTGTTTGTCTTCCAACATTTTAAAAAATGCCAAGATTAACCGAAAATCAGAGGTTGCGTGCCATTGGTATGTATGAGGCTGGGATACCTCAAGATGAGCTCGCTGCTGAGTTCGGAGTTACTGTGGCCACTATTTACAGTCTCATTGGAAGGTATAGAACCACTGGATCTACTGCCGACCGACCGCGTTCAGGTCGACCAAGAGTAACGACCCCTGCACAAGACCGACACATCAGGACGTCTCACGTGCGGGATTGCTTCCTTCCGGCGACGAGGACAGCAGCAATTACTCCTGGTAGAACTAACAATAGCATCAGTGAATCAGAATTTTGTCTACGGCGCACTGACGGTAGGGCAAGAGTGTATGGCCGACGAGGAGAACAGTTTTCTGATATTTGCGTGCGGGAATGCGACTGTTTCGGCGGGCGTAGTGTAATGATTTGGGCAGGAATTTCCTTCCTTGCACCATCGAACGCAGCTGATCTTCATCGACGGTAATCTGAATGGACAGCGATATATGGGACGAAATTCTTAACGCTGTTGTTGTCCCGTTGTTCAACGCTAACGTCTGATTGCAGTTATACCAGCAAGACAATGCCCGATGTCACGTGGCGCGTATCTCTCGTGACTTTCTTGAGGAGTAGAGCATCGAACTTCTTCCCTGGTCACCACTTTCTCCAGATTTGTCGCCAATCGAGCATCTTTGGGATCCATTGGACCGTCGAGTACGACTAAATGATCTTCAGATGTTAGGCGATTTACGTAATGTTCTAAGGCAGGTGTGGAACGCAATACCACAGGGTGACATCCAGAGACTTATCAGGTCCATGCGCCGTCGTTGTCTTGCCACCCAAGAGGCAAACGATGGACATACACGCTATTGACTGCATGTGTGAACTTTTCATTTCACCCCATGTCTGAATTGCGATGTCCTGACGTGACGCTGGCAACAGTAAGAACATGAAATTATGCAAATTCATACAGTTAGACTCGAAATATGAATTTACAATAATTTGTTTGGGATTAAAGTCGATAATACTAAAAAATTGCTCCTCAAAGTTTATTATACTTTCTTTTTTGACTCAGTATAGAAGGTGTTTAAGACTTCATAGTGTGTGCATCATTTACCAATGGGATGTAGCAATTCGAAGAGAAATCGAAGGTAAAACCTAACGTGATCCGGTAAACAGGGAAAGGATAAATATCTTTTGCAGTCGTGGGAAGTTCAATAGCTGTGAAACTAAGATAAAAGTGTGTGTTTAGTGAGTGGAGTGAGTAGAGGGTACCTACATGCCCGAAATGTTTACTATGCGAGAGATACTTCGTGATATCGTGATATATATTTTTATTCACCAGCATACAAATAAAGTACAATTTACATTTAATGTACACATCACAATACAGATGTCAAACCATTAAGTTTGAAACAAACTAGTTTAAATATGTATACTTATATGGAAAGGCATAGGTAGATTGGTTCTCTCCCAGCCTTCCCCTAAATAAGGAAGAAAGAGAGTAGCAGGTGGATACATAGCAACAGGTATGTAGAAGAGGGTACAGAAAGAAAAGGAAAGAATATCTTGATTGAGAAGGGGAAAAATAATAAGATTGTAATGCAACAACATGAAGTACCATTGTTGTCTTTAAGATATAATCGACTACTATTGATTTGGACTCTTCTGGCTAGGCCCCATCAATTGCATTTAATAGCTTAAGGTGCCAGAACAAGCGGTTGACTGGTCGTATACCGCAAATTTATCAAATACAAGGACTGAACAGAACTCGAAGGCTAGCCGGGACGAGATTACCAGAAAAAGTTACATTGAAAATTAGTAATCTAAATATGCGCACCATGCCAGTTGCTCAGCAAGATTATGTTGGTGTTAGCTTTTACAGTGACACGAAGAGGAGGGGGCTACAGGTCAGGGGATGAATTGGAATGGAAGAATGACAGACAGCACAAGCCGGACAGTAAGCATTTGAGCAATGTACATCATTGCAGTACACTGAAAGAAGATTTGAAATTAACCCTTTTCTTGATCTCTTTGCTATTGCTGATTGTCCTGATGCCCAATTCCAGTTCGTACCGTAACTTAGGGAATACAACGACGGGTAGATTTTCCAAGGTTTTTGTCCTAGTTCTATATCTGTGCAAGAAACCAACTTGGCGTGTTATTATATTAGTTTGATTATTTACAGTGGAAAAGAAATATGCAAAGGATGTCTGAAGATTTCCATTATGCCAATCAAACAAGAACAAGTAAGGGTGCAAATTATACAGATCTTTTATCTTCAGAATACCATCTTTCATAAACAGTCGGTCGGTATGAGCATTATATTTCTTATTATTAATGATTCGAATTGACCATTTTCGAAGTGTAAAAAGTCAATTGCATGCTTTTGAGGCTACCCATATTGGAATTCCGTAGATGAAATGACTCTCTATCAATGTGAAATATATACTTTTCATTACTCTGTGTGGGAAGATTTTCTTAACTCTACTGAGACTGAAATTGGCTGGAACAACTTTCGAGCAAATTTGATATATGTGTGCATAATAAGGTAAATTTTCAATATATTTATGACAAAACAATTCACAGATTTATCATTTTGTCTATTACCGACTTTGTCCAATTCAGTGAACGATGGGCCCTACATTTTAAATTTTAATTCTTGAACTCTTGTGATAACTCACAATCTTTTTGTTATCTGATGAAAATTAGGAACTAAAAGCTCGATGTGGTCAGTAGAAAGCTTTAATTAATCCACACACATTTGACATTTCAGTTTCACATCGGAAAATCAGTTGATTTTGATTTCGTGTTTTGGAGTAATTTCGTAGGATTGTTCAAGTGGATGCAGCAAACATATCGATTTTTCAAATGGAAAGGTGTTTACCACATACAAACTGAATGCCAAGAAATACAGGAGGTCCACTATAAAAATTCTTATTGACACCTTTCCGATTAGGGAGAGGACAACATATCTTTGCACTGCATGTGCTGATCACACTGATGAATTTCTGAGTCCCCTAGAAACTCCAAGTAGTAGTTAGAAACAAAAATATAATAATAACAGCGAAATTGACACTATTATTTACAAAATAAAATATGGCATTATTGTTGAAACAAAAATTGCATAATTAGCATCGGCTATTGGAGATTCTCAGTCCAACAATATTTTTAGAGATTCTGAAAGTACAGGTCAGCTATACAAAGATGACGAGTATCTACAAACATTTCATTCAGAACATTGGCTCCAAAAACAAAATTCCATCCTGTTGTCTTTTCTGAAATCACTAACGATGTGTCATGACCAGGAAAATCAAAAACTAACAATGACAGTTGAACTGATCTACCATTGTAGAAATTTGAATTTTGTTGGTCCGTATTTTTTTGCAATAAACTTTAATTAATTACTTATTTTTTCACTGCAAGTAAAACAGTTTGCAACATGAATGCTACAATTCATCCCAGTGCCACCTACACATCGATATCGCACTGGATAATTCAGTATTCTGAAATTAAGATTTCATGTCCCCCAGATGGCGATACAGTAACATTTTTGATAACAATCAAGTGTTGACTCATAGATTGAGAGTTCAGTTTGATGCAATAGCCATAGTTAGTGCAATACAATAACCACAGTTATTCATATAGTCCCAAACTCTCATAGCAAACTGCAAAATGATGAATCTTTATCCCCCAAACATTGGTTATACCCAGATTTTCGTGAAAAAAAGTAATA
Source organism: Pictodentalium vernedei (assembly GCA_031216915.1). Classification (NCBI taxonomy): domain Eukaryota; kingdom Metazoa; phylum Mollusca; class Scaphopoda; order Dentaliida; family Dentaliidae; genus Pictodentalium; species Pictodentalium vernedei. The sequence goes on along the minus strand of CM062296.1, from coordinate 460,997,346 downwards.
TTTCAATGCTACATTGACAAGCAGAATTCCATTTTCAGAAAGGAACGTTCAAAATTTCTCACTGAACGATTACAAATTGTGTCTACTGTAACGAAATGCCCTCCATGGAACAAGTAGGGTTAATATAATTTGACTTAGGAGTTGTGGTTCCCGAAGTGTTAATCAAGTGTTAATAAGAGTGGCCAAGTCTCACTTGGTAATAATTCTCTGGTGAATAAACTTTAATAAATATGAAAGCTGTTCCTGAGTTCTTGTTAAAGGGGAAGCTATGCTATAAAACTATTTTACAATATTCGATATTCACAATATGGAAATTCTCTTAAAGGAACGACTATGCAGTCGCAGTATTTTACTAATATAACTATTCCAATTAAAATTACGTAATAGTATATAACAAGTGCAAACGCCCTAGATGATCGATTCTCACACTCGGCATGTATGGCGCAGAAAACTAGACATAGTCTGCCCTGCGGTAACCTTATCAAAATACTTTTGACAGAATTTAGTATTATAACCTGACCTGGCCTAACCTCAACACACCCATAATAGCTTTTAGCTCTGGGAATTGCGCAAGATAGCACATACGAAGATAAATTATTGACATCATAGAGTAACTCCCTAACCTTGAGGATAAATTTGGGTAAAGTAGATAAACGCGAACCAACAGCATGCCAGCATCATTTTAATGTGAGAACTCATACTGATAGCACAGGATGCCCCCGCTGTCCCGGAATGGAGGAGAGGGGTTATGAAACACCTCTCCGCCATCTTGGGGTATAGGTGGCGTTTTGTGGCGTCAACCTTCACATTATGCCTTGGTCTACGTGACTAGATACAAGCGGGAAGTCACGATCCTAACAGTATATAAACTGGCAGAAAGACCCGAGAACTTCACTTCTCTCTGGGCTTTCAACATGTACAGAAGTCACTCTTCTATTTTCGTGGAAGAATGCTGCCGAATGCTGCCAGGCCAGAAAACAGTTTTACATGAAGGACGCGATGAGAGCGATGCGATATTTTCGACTTAGTTTCATTTCGTATCTTCTACTTTGATATTATTACCAGAGAGAGAAATCAGTTTAATTTGTAGGCATTTTAAAATAGGGCTTGAATAAAATAGAAAACTGTAAGTACATTTTTATGTGCTTTAAATTCACCCATTTGCTGTGGCTGCAGTACTTCAAGAACTTTTGCAGACTCCACAGAAGCTGGTTGTCTTCTTGAATGAACTCTTTAAATTGTCCTGTGGTCATTTGCCACGATTGAAGTCCTAACTTAAATCCACTAGATGATCATTTTTACGGGGGTACTTAACCTGCTTCACCACAGGCCAGTTTATATGGTACCGTTCGTCAGGATGTGGACTCTGACTACTAACTTTCTTGAGATGATCAGGTGAACATTCTAAAAAAATCTATTGACCCTAAACCGACCCAGTGAAGCCGAAATTGACTCAAAAACATTGCCACTGGGGAGCACAGTGAACTTGTGAGAACTTTTTGATACTGTTTATGAGGGACGGTCATCCCTTGATTTATTGGTAATTTGTATGCCTGGCAGCAGACAGTGCCCTCTGAACCCAGTGGTCGAAAATTTACTGGTACAATTTCATGGTGGAATTGACTGCATGTCCGACTGAATGTCCAACGTGCCATTATTTACTCTGATGCCACCCACCAATCGCTTCCATATTCAAGCTACACTCGACTGGTCACACTGAGCATTGCTCAAAAGATATATAGAACTTCAAATGGAACATCAGGGAAAAACAGAAACTCAGGGAACATTGCAAAATCTTCAGGAGTTCGAGAAAATTCTGGACAGACTTCCACGTGTGTTTCAACAGCTATAGCACTAGCAAGGTAAGTGCAATTTTGGTCAATTCTTGTTCGTTAACATCAGAAAAATTGTAAATTAAATTAGTAAATTAATTGAATAATTGAAAATGACTACGCCATCAGAAAGAGAACAACGGTTGTTCGATGAACTGACTCACGTGAGGCAAGATAGGGAGGGTCAAGTGAATCAGTATGAGCTGCAGCTTGCTGAACTGAACAGCCAGGTTCACAGCTGGTCGCAGCAGAATGCTGCCTCACAACAAACACTCCAACAAATGCAGACAGCCCTCGCCCAAGCTAAGGTGGAAATGGCACAACAGAAGGCTGATTTGGATTTGCAGTTGGCTGCTGATAAAGCTAGTGCACAAACAAAGCAGCAAAAGTTAAAAAATCAATTGGCTGATGCAGAAAAGAAGGTAAAGGACCCAACGTCTTCTGCCATCATTGACCTTCATAAAACCATCTGCCAAAGTGAGAAGAGTAATGCAAAAACTGCTAACGCTACCCAGGTCCAGTCAATTCACTCCCATATTAAGAAATTTGATGGGCCCCCCCTAACTTTCGAGGATGGATAAAATCCCTTGACCTTTTCTGTGAGACTAACGATATCGAAGAGAAGCGACGACCCAAAATCACCGCTCAAACCAGTGGCTTTGTGGTAGCCGATTTTATCTTGCAAACAATGAAGAAAACTCCTCAAATGCCTTGGTCCGAACTGTAGAGCAAATTGAAAAGTCACTATAGCGCCACTATGGATAACTCCACGCCATATGTGGCAAGGGAAAAATCAAACCCTTGTCTCATATGCTGAACAGCCTGGCCTCTTAGCCAGTAATAATATAGTAACTAATGGAAATGAAACCATACCTGTACTGTTGGTGAACAGTACCAACACACATTACACCTTAAAGAGGGGATGTTTGATTGGAAAACTTGAGCCAATAGAACAGGAAGAAAAAGTCTTAGAAGTTAATCAGATCTTAACTCAAAATACACCTGAAGACCAGATCACAGATGCTGACATACAGGTGCCTGAAGACAAACGGCACCTGTTGATGCCAGTCATCAATAATAATAGAGACTTGTTTGCAAAAACTGATAAAAAATTAACCCAGACAGATACAGTTAAGATGCACATTGACACTGGTGATGCGCCACCAATAAAAAGTAAAGCATATAGAGTTCCATTACTTAAGAGAAAAATTATGGATGAAGCACTTGAGGAGATCAAATAGTGCATGGAGTTTTCCGTGCTTGCTCATAGACAAGAAGGATGGCTCGAAACGCTTCTGCGTGGATTTCTGCAAGCTTAATGAAGTCACAAAAGTTACGAACTGGCCACTTCCATTAATTGACAACATTTTTACTTTGTTGAATGGATGTCAATACTTTACCACTCTTGACATGAAGTCAGGTTACTGGCAAGTCAAGATGGATGAAGAAGACAGACCCAAGACAGCCTTTGTTTGCCATAAGGGCCTCTATGACTTCAGTGTGATGGCCTTTGGTCTCGTTAACATGTCCTCCATGTATCAATCACTCATGACAAGCATCTTGGAGGGTCTAGAGGACTTTTCTCTAGCCTACCTTGACGATATTTTGATCTTCAGCCGTGATGTAAAATCTCATATTGACCATATTAAACAAGTATTTGGCCGACTAAGAAAACATAAATTGAAGCTGAAAGCTAAGAAGTGTTCCTTCTTCCAATCTGAAACATCTTATCTTGGTTTTGTAATTAGTAAAGATGGAATTAAACCTGAGACTTCAAAGGTCGAGGTCATTCAAAAATTGAGTCCGCTGAAGATGGTAACAGAAGTGAGATCTTTTATGGGCATGACCTCATATTATCACAGATTCATTCCTCAGTTCAGCAAGATTGCTCAACCGTTATTAGAATTAACAAAGAAATATGCAAGATTTCATTGGTGTGACATACATCAAAAAGCCTTCCAAGAGCTGAAAGATCGCTTAACTCAAGTTGCTCATTTGTCGTATCCAAATCCCAGAAAGCCTTATGTGCTTTACACGGACGCCAGTGGCCGCTGTGTAGGCGCAGTTTTGGCACAACCGTGTGAGGATGAAACAGGTCAACTACCAGGAGTACCTGGTAAAAAAACCCATTGTCTTTCTATCCCATAAGTTGGGAGAAATCTATCAGAAATGGTCAACATTTGAGAAAGAAGCTTTTGCTATCTCTTATGCTTTGGACAAATTCAATAGCTACTTACAGGGAGCAGAGTTTGTTATTAAGACAGACCATGCCCCCTTGCAGTACTTGTTGAAAAGTCCACAAAACAATGCCAAGGTACAACGTTGGGCATTGAAGATAGCTAGCTACAATTGTAAGATTGAATATTTACCAGGTAGGAAGACTACCTGTGCTGAGCTACTTTCTCGTTTACCTGAGGGAATAGCAAATGCTGACCCTGGGTACAAGATGTATAATGTAGACAATCAAAAAGCATTACAAATTGGAGTTATAAATAGTAACAAAATTGATCCTCAAAGATATGTACATGCCATCACAGATGAACCTCAGGTTCCGTCCGAACCACAGGCAATTAATTATAAAGATTTGGACATGAAGGTAGTGCAACAGAAAGATGAAAAGATTGTAGAAATCATTAGGAAGTATCAAGGTAACAATACCCCTGCACACATTAGTAGCAGATATCTCATGATAAAGGGAGTATTATATTACATCAGTACAGTTGACGATAATCCACGAGTATGCTTGTGCATACCTGAACAATTACATGCAGATGTATTGAAACAATACCATGACGAATTAGGTCACCTTGGCATAGACAAAGTGTATAATAATATTAGTAGAAAATATTATTGGATAGATTTATATAAACATTTTTATAAACATGTAGAGAACTGTCTTGTGTGTCGAGCTCATAACACCAGAGCTCACACTTTGCCATTGCAAGAGACTGATCAACCTCCATACCCCTTTGCTAAGATAGCATTGGATATGAGTGGTCCACACCCTGAGACTTTATCAGGTAACAAATACATTGTGACCTTCATAGATATATATTCTGGCTGGCCTGAAGCATTTCCAGTGCCTGAGAAAAAGGTGGAAACAATTGCTAACTTGATAATAGATCAAATTTTTCCAAGATTTGGATGTCCTTTAGAAATTTTAACAGACAATGGTTCTGAAAATGTAAATGCAGTGATGAAATATTTGACTGATTATTTCAAGATACATTATGTAACCACTTCCTACTTCCATCCAAAATCGAATGGAAAAGTAGAGAGGCTACATAGAATGCTGAATGACATCTTAGCGAAACTAGCTCGAGAAGAACTAGAAACATGGGATTTATTCTTAAACCAAACAATGGCAGCCATCAGGTTTAATGGTAGCGAATCCTCAGGATTTTCTCCATTCTATCTGGTGTATGGCAGAGATGTGGTTTTACCACTCGACAATATACTGAAACCTCGAGAAAAATATGTATGTGAAGAACCTCAGAAGATAGCCATTCAGGAACAACATAAAGCATTTCGAAAACAACAAGCTTCACAAAAGAAATGAGTATTAAAGCAACAAAGATTGCACGATGTTACAGCAAAGGATATCACCTTTGAAGTAGGTGATCCTGTCTTGTACTCATCAGGTAAATCTAAAGGAAAATTAGAATCGAAGTGGGAATACCCATTTTGAGTCTTTGAGAAAACAGGTCCAGTGAGTTACAAGATACAAGATCAATTAACTCACAGAATAATAAAGTGTCATGGAGAAAGACTTAGTAAAATGCCTCAGGAATGGGAGGTGCCTCAACCTGTCAGAGCCTGACGAATAACTAAACGTAAACACATAATGGCAGATGCCTCTCCTTAAGTTTGAGAGAGATGGGAGGAAGTGTAATTGAGTAACAAAATTATAGTGAGTTATAATTTGTCCGGGAATGAAACTATAAGTCTTGGCAGCCTCGCAAACTGACTGAGACTCCTTGTAGTTTGATTAACCTTCTGACCTTTTACACCCGGGAAGTAAATTGTCAGAGCGAAAGTACTTGACTTGAGTATTACTCATTGCGCTAACTCTTGCTTCCTTTCTCATTGTAGGAGCAAGATGTTGCGTTGGATGTTATTAGTTGGTCTTTTGACTACAATAATAGATGGACATACTATTATTAGAAACAATGTTATCTTCAAGAAAGTGAATATGGTAACAAGTGATTGGAAGACAATGTTTGTTTATGAACTTCAACCTTTTATACAATATATGTGAAAACCTGATCGAAGTATGAAATATACCATTGGCTTGTATGATATTACTGCAAAAACTTTTAGACAAACTTTTGAGGAATTGAATGGTGAAAATTCTACCTTTGCCGTTGCGTTAAGATTGATTATAACGGATATGAACCACGAGATCAGATACCTAGATAATCATGCTATACGAATACAAGAGGATCTGAATGATTACTGCAGATTACATGGACATACATCCTCGTCTCGGAAGAAATGAGGTTTGTTCGATTTTGTAGGTGAAGGATTGAGTTTTCTCTTTGGAACTGTGTCCCAATCAAATTTAAATGGGATAGCAGATAATTTAAGATGTTTAAGTACTAATCAAGCAAAGATACAACATGTCCAGAGACAGAGTTTAACCTTCATTAAGATGAATCATGGAGCGATTCTCAGAAACAGAGAATTTATGTTAAATTTATCATGCAAACTGATCCTATTTCAAGGTCGAGTGAATCAAGTAGTTCAGAATCATGAAGATAGAATAATGTATCTTGAACATTTCACTCAAGCTTATCATCAGCTTGAGTTTGTAATGAGTCGAATGGAATCAATGATAGTTGGTGCAGAAACAACTCTGCAGGAATTACATGACTAAATGGATATCTTAGCTGATGAGAAATTATCACCAAAAATAGTGGATCCTTCACTATTGACCTCAGTATTATTGAGTATTAAAGTTCAATTAGATGATAAGTCAATGTTGCCGCTAGATTGACAACAGAACTATGGCAATATTATCATTTGCTTACGATGGCTACCATTTATGACGACGATAAACTGGTGATCTTAATGAAGATCCCCTTACATAATTCAAACTTACAATTTGAAGTGTTCAAGGTGCAGGCTTTGCCTGTACCCTTTGTCAATGTAATGCGCCGCGAGTCGCAAATAAATTAGTAGCAATATATACACCTGAATCTGACATATTAATTGTTAATAAAGAAAGGACGAAGTATGTCCCAGAAATAGGACATGACCAATGTGTAGATAATAATAAATTGTTTTGTCCTTTAGTAGGTGCTGTGCGAACGATACATACAACTACAAGTTGTATGTTAGCCTTGTTTCTGAATATGAAACCGGAAATACCGCAATTATGTCAAACGGAAGTTCGATTGAATATTGACCTCCTGTTCAGTACTAGAATCTATGAAGGAATGTGGTACATCACAACAGATGTCCCACTATGATTCTCAATTACGTGTCCGAAATGAAGAAATCCGAAACCGAAACGGATTCTTCGCCAATTGGAATTTTGGAATTAAAACCTTTATGTATGGCATCAAGCGGTCAATTAATGTTACCAAGTTATTTCCATAAAAGGGATAATTATACTTTTTGGCTTGTTACAAAGACGGTGTTACCAAATTTCTCGTTGTTACAACAACAGTTGTGGAAACCTGTAATAGAGAGAGTAAACATATCGACTTTTATGATACCGAAAGGAATAGAACATTTAGATGATTTACCCATGGATGACTTACTCCATGAACTTGACTCGCTAAATTTACAAATGACGGAATCATTTGAAGTCCCTAAGTGGGCTTGTGCTCTCACAACTGTTGCGTTAATAATAGGAATATATCTGCTTTGGAAGTGCTATCGAGCCGATAGACACAAACAGATATACAAATGGTTAAGAAACCGTTAAAGTAAACCAACTTTTTCTGCTGTTGATGATAGTGAAATGTCTAATTTTGCATTTGGCGATGATGAAATCTATACTAGTATGGGACCTAGACCACAGCCTTCAGCTCCTGCTGATCCAACTAGATTACAACAACAACCACAACAACTTCCTAAGAGTATTAGAGATATGATGAGAAAAGCTGTTCAAAACTTTAGACCTTCTCCTCAACCCAAAAGGAAATCAATATACCCCCATGTACAACATGACGTGGATTCTGCCACTGTCCATGTCACTATGTTAGATATAGACAAAGAAACTGAAAAACAATAGTTCACACACTGTGTGTTTTTGTTTCAGTGTACAATGGCAGAATCAGATTCTAGTGTTGACAGTGGAATTGATGATTTCCCTGATTACCAGAGTTATTATAATGATCGTGACAATTTATATGATGAATTATATGATGAAACTTCAAGTACAGTTAGTACTGGAACAGACAGTAATAGTACTGTTTCATGAGAACTTTTCCAAGACACTAATTCATCTAGTTTGGACATAAATATAAATAACAATGCATCTGATATTTGTGTACCTGTATTGGCATCAATAGGAGCGTCACCTTCAATAGCATCTTCCGACCTTTTGTCAACCCCTCCAAGTAGTGTTCAGACCCATACTGATTCTATTTTACTATATTCACCTGAACAAATTCCACCTTATTCACCAATGGATACCGTGGAAACATTATTTCTTCCTCCAAGGTTACCTGTTAGAACCCATGATTCAATTATTGATCGAGACCCAGAGAACCAAGATGGATTCAGTGGGTTTGTTTATGGCATTACATCAGGATCACATACTTCTTCTATTATGACCACACCCACGAGTGAATCTATGCCTAGTGACTCTATCACTGTGCTGGATACTGATGCAACAGAGTCTGGTATCAGTGTGATACAGGATGAACTTGTGCGAGCCGATCTTGGATTAGAAGTACACACTCCTCCTCTAAGTGATGTGGAAGCAAGACAAATTGCTCCCTTACCAACTGACATTGTCCCACAACCTATAGTTGATATTCGACCAAGACCGTGGGAATGGGCATGGAGCGAGTTTTTCAATACACCTCGCCCGTTGGCCCCTCCTCATGAATTTGATCGAGATATCATACGATCCAATACATATGAACAAGATTTTATGGAAGATACAGCTCTCTTAGGCCTGGAGGATGAATTTGGATGTCAATATTTTGATTTTGATTTGAATATACTATATATAGAGGTTGAGCGTGAATTAATATATTATCACGACAGTGCTATTGATACTCATTTAACTTTTGCAAATAGGTCTAGATATTTAGTGATATACAATTGCCCTGATTTACAATATCAAAAATAGATTAGCAGGGTAATATAAGGGACCCTCTGTGGTACTACAGTCACCAGGTGGCTACTACCAGCAGTGTACATCATCGATTTCACATGCCAAGAAACATGGCAGAATTTACTCCTTTTTGTGCAAGATATCGTGACTATAGCCGTCAAAAACGAGCATGATATCACTCAGATGGACGACCAATGAGTTTTCAACCCTTTGTTGTCTATCGACAGTACCATCCAGATTATGTTGGACATTTCACTGGGTCAACGTTCGATTATTGAACAGGCCCAAACACTGTGTATCAGCATTATCAGTTGCCAACACGAAATGAAAACCTTCAGAGTGAAGACTAAATAATGAAATATTATTATTATTATAGGCAGAAACGTCTAAACAGACTATACAAATTGTGTATATAAGATTTTCATGGATCTGGTTTCCCAATTTTATGCATGACACTTAATTGGAAATCTGATGCATGACGATCACGGGTCATCTGTGTTTGTCTTGATTATAGTCAAAATTCCTAAAAGAGTTGGTAATTCCATCATTCAGTGCAACATATCATTATAAATTCGGAGTTCCTGGAGTGTATTAGATAAGTTACACACAGGACTCCAGTAATCAAGGCATTCAAATTCGAAAGTTGGTGGAAAGAAAGGTAATTGAGTGCACCAAGTTGCAGACAAACCCAGGGGAGCGCAGTATTTGTGTGTAAATTTTAGTGTACAGGAACGTAATCCTAATTTCTATATAGTGGTTTCCTTTTTACTATTAGTGGTATTATCTTTTTATTTGTTGATTTTTAAGGATGGCTTCAGTGAATCTTGTTGAATTTATTGAATTTGCAGAAGAACAAGAGATGTATGAGAAACATAAGCGCGAGGCCATCCAGCATGCTTTATATTGTAGAGGAAGGGAAGTAGAGGGACACTTACTATTCCCTTGTGAATTATGGAGTTGTCATCGTGAAAGATGAATTCGGTACTGGGAAATAAGACACTACAATCCCAATACTGGCAATAATGAATTGGTGCAACATGAGGTTTATTACCGTTTTTACCTCTCAGAGGAACAAAAGGTGATTTTCCCATCTTGTGCAGATTGCGGGGTTAATGAGGATTGCTGAACCATATGAGGCCAGTGGTTCCAGTCCCGATTAGGTCATCCATTATTGGAACGATCATTGTTGGAATGGCCGGTATTATGACCACCGCAAAAATGCACCAATAACTGAACCGATACCCAATCCTGGATTGGTACGACCATTCAGGAATAAAGAAATCAGGTCCGCAAGTTTGTTTGATGCTAGTGCTTATGCAGACGAATTTTATGCATACCTACGGTACCTAGTCGACCCTCAAAAATTCTTTCCTCCAGGCAATGTAAAGGTGACCTATACATTTGAAAAACGTGAATGTCAATATGAACTCCTTCGTGAAGCTCTCATACGACATGAAATTCGACGATTGCAGAGGTTGGTGGACAGAAGGACAACAATTGCTATTAATAATGCACCACCAAGGACGACTACGGATTACATGGGTTCCGGGGAATAGTATTTGTTTAGAGGAAATAGAGAGAAAATTCCAAAATTGTTTTATGTGTCTGCAATGTCGTCAACAAGTCCATTTTCAATGTGGACATAAATGGATTACATTGAGAGAAAATGCTACATGTCCACACTGTCGAACTCCGATCACGTGGACTGTTCATAAGCCATATGCTCAAGTACCATGGAAAATTATCCCCCATAGGTTTTAAAAGAATACGACTCCCTACAGCTGCGCGCCGTTGGGCACTGTTTTCATCTTTGGACGCTGTCTCCCATAAATCTTATCCTAAACGTAAGAAATAAAGTAATAAAATTGGAAATTGGAACAATAATAACAAAAATTATATAGTGACATTCTAGACGTGACTCCTAGTTTCGTCACTATCGACAACAGAGTAAAAACTATAGAAGAACCTTTAACCGGGGGAAAGTAGAATTGTTCATATGGCACAGCTGTAGAATAGTGTAATATAGATATTTGTGTTAGTTTAAAATATCGAGTATAATCATTCACTTTCGGTTAAGAGAATAATTTTTCACTTTATTTTATTTAGCATTTATAAGTTGCGTTACATTCGCATTTTATTTTTCTTTTTGATAGTGAGAGTGAAACTTAAATAAATAAGAACTTTGATAGTGAAACTTAAATAAATAAGAACAAAATGGCCTCTGCATCTGCATTCCACGTAGTTAACCTGACTTCAGAGGATTTTCTTCTGGAGCAGCTAGAGTACAGGACACAGAGATACCACATCCCTGTCCCAATGGTCTTTCAACATGGAACCTCAGCTTTCCAGCGCAGTATCCGTGTATGGGATGTGGTTCAATTAAATGAAATCACCGGTCATCTAGAACTGATTAGGACTCAGGTCTTGTACAGGTATTGTCACAATACGTCAGAAGTAGGACGAGAACTAGTGATGCCTCACCTAGTGGTAATCGAACATGAGGCTCGATTAGCAACTCCACTGGAGGCAGCACGCTCAAGCCGTCAAAGTGTCATTCATTATTGGAATGATCGATGGTGGGACGGAACTTATTATGACCAACGAATCCCTTATGAAACAGAGGATGGGACTGATTTGTTCGTTTTATCTACTCTGATCTGTCCATTTCGCCCTAGTGAATTTAGTCAAATTGCCATACCCGAATATCCCCGACAGTACCGCATGTTAATTGGTGAAGCGTTCCATCATGTGCAGGTGGAACATACCTATGAGTGGGAAAGTGCATAATACAGTTATTAAGTATTACAATATGCGCTCGAACAATATGCAAGCCTTCGAGTTTTTCAGGCAACTCAAAATTTAGTTGATGGAGATGAGAGACAATGTGCAATATGCTTGATGGACATCACAGGGCCTCATGCGGCATATCATTGTCCTCAATGTACTCAAATAGTGCATATACCCTGTGGGTTAACTTGGATGCAGGAAAAACGAAATTGTCCTCTCTACCGTTTTGGTCTCTTTTGGGGAACCCCTTTAAAGAAGCATAGTTTTGATTATACCACGTTTTATTATCCATTCTTTCCCAATCAATTAATGTGAGATATAGTTAGTTTATTTTTCAGTTGAAAATAATGTAATTCCTTACAGAAAGGTGATTCCTCTTGTCTGGTAGCGTTCTTGTAGCAGCATTACTGCAAATATATTGCCAATCATTAATAAGTGGAGTCCATGTAGTGCATTTCTTATTTATTGATTATTTTAACCTAGTCACTAGGTAGTGTCAGATCTTGGTCACGATATTCTGACCATTTCATGGTCTTGTTAATATCCTGGTCAATCCTGGTCACGTGATTGATTATCTTGGTCATCCTGGTCACATGATTGTCCTAGTTACTGAATTCACCCGATCCAGACTCGAGCTCCGATAACATTACCGGACCTCGCATCTTGGTTGGGAGGATTGTAACGAAATGCCCTCCATGGAACAAGTAGGGTTAATATAATTTGACTTACGAGTCATGGTTCCCTAAAATTTAGTTGATGGAGATGAGAGACAATGTGCAATATGCTTGATGGACATCACAGGGCCTCATGCGGCATATCATTGTCCTCAATGTACTCAAATAGTGCATATACCCTGTGGGTTAACTTGGATGCAGGAAAAACGAAATTGTCCTCTCTACCGTTTTGGTCTCTTTTGGGGAACCCCTTTAAAGAAGCATAGTTTTGATTATACCACGTTTTATTATCCATTCTTTCCCAATCAATTAATGTGAGATATAGTTAGTTTATTTTTCAGTTGAAAATAATGTAATTCCTTACAGAAAGGTGATTCCTCTTGTCTGGTAGCGTTCTTGTAGCAGCATTACTGCAAATATATTGCCAATCATTAATAAGTGGAGTCCATGTAGTGCATTTCTTATTTATTGATTATTTTAACCTAGTCACTAGGTAGTGTCAGATCTTGGTCACGATATTCTGACCATTTCATGGTCTTGTTAATATCCTGGTCAATCCTGGTCACGTGATTGATTATCTTGGTCATCCTGGTCACATGATTGTCCTAGTTACTGAATTCACCCGATCCAGACTCGAGCTCCGATAACATTACCGGACCTCGCATCTTGGTTGGGAGGATTGTAACGAAATGCCCTCCATGGAACAAGTAGGGTTAATATAATTTGACTTACGAGTCATGGTTCCCTAAGCGTTAATCAAGTGTTAATAAGAGTGGCCAAGTCTCACTTGGTAATAATTCTCTGGTGAATAAACTTTAATAAATATGAAAGCTGTTCCTGAGTTCTTGTTAAAGGGGCAGCTATGCTATAAAACTATTTTACAATATTCGATATTCACAATATGGAAATTCTCTTAAAGGAATGACTATGCAGTCACAGTATTTTATTAATATAACTATTCTAATTAAAATTACGTAATACTATATAACAAGTGCAAACGACCTAGATGATCGATTCTCACACTCAGCACATATGGTGCAGAAAACTAGACATAGTCTGCCCTGCGGTAACCTTATCAAAATACTTTTAACAGAATTTAGTATTATAACCTGACCTGGCCTAACCTCAACACACCCATAATAGCTTTTAGCTCTGGGAATTGCACAAGATAGCACGTACGAAGATAAATTATAGACATCATAGAGTAACTCCCTAACCTTGAGGATAAATTCGGGTAAAGAAGATAAACGCGAACCAACAGTATGCCAGCATCATTTTAATGTGAGAACTCATACTGATAGCACAGGATGCCCCCGCTGTCCCCGAATGGAGGAGAGGGGTTATGAAACACCTCTCCGCCATCTTGGGGTATAGGTGGCGTTTTGTGGCGTCAGCCTTCACATTACGCCTTGGTCTACGTGACTAGATACGAGTGGGAAGTCACGATCCTAACAGTATATAAACTGGTGGAAAGACCCGAGAACTTCACTTCTCTCTGGGCTTCCAACACATACAGAAGTCACTCTCCTATTTTCGTGGAAGAATGCTGCCGAATGCTGCCAGGCCAGACAACAGTTTTACATGAAGGACGGGATGAGAGCGATGCGATATTTTCGACTTTTACTTTGATATTATTACCAGAGAGAGAAATCAGTTTAATTTGTAGGCATTTTAAAATAGGGCTTGAATAAAATAGAAAACTGTAAGTACATTTTTATGTGTTTTAAATTCACCCATTTGCTGTGGCTGCAGTACTTCAAGAACTTTTGCAGACTCCACAGAAGCTGGTTGCCTTCTTGAATGAACTCTTTAAATTGTCCTGTGGCCATTTTCCCCAATTGAAGTCCTAACCTAAATCCACTAGACGATCATTTTTACGGGGTACTTAACCCTGCTTCGCCACACTACTTCCCTTACTGAACATCAAAGCACAGATATCAACACCAGCGACTGTACATCTGACACATTAAGTGAAGACATTGGAACTGAAACATATCATCCACTGAGTTCCAATGTGTTCTATGTGCCAGTAGGCACATAGAACACATTGGAACTCAGTGAACGGTATGTAAATAAATAATGATGCTTTTTCGTGACAGTATAACCGAGGGGAACAACCGTGGATATCTGCTGTGCTACAATGGTGTTCAACTGATGACTCGGAGACAAATTAAAGATGATAACAATTTAATATTGAATCTGGTATTCCAAATGTCTAACAGCGGCAAACAGTTATCAACTGGTCTTGTTGGATATCCGAACAATAGCACCGTAATAATAGCTCATGGGATTTCCCAGTAAAATGAAGCAGAGTAACGTTTGGAAATCCAAACTATAACTGAATTCTTACTTGTGATCAAGGCTATATATACAATATAATAAATGCGTCATGTCATAACAAGTTTACTTGATATAAAGATTAAAGTAAGCTTTCACTGGGTCTTAATGATATGACTTATTATCTTATTGAATAGAGCTTAAATAAACAATGGAGGAAAACAATGAATAGAGGCAACTTGTTAACAACTTCTATAAGAGAGGCTTGATGTCACACGACGGTGAAGAAATATGCCAAGTTTGAAACAAATGAAACTAAATTGGACAAAATGCGAAGAGTAGATTGTGAATGCAGTATAATAACAGTAAATTTGTCTTTTTGATTCGAAAGTTTATCATGGTCTGTACGCGCTCCGGTGATAACAGTAAAAGTGAAACGATTCACTCCATTACTATGGGCGACCCAGTCCTCATCAATGCGGGTTCATTCTCATCAACAGGCCAGGTAACAGATACATTAACAAACAATATCATGGATAATTCTCAAAGATCATGGTCAATTTTAGGTTGTGATTGGCACATATATACTGTTGAGTAGAATAATAGACAAAACGTTTACATATGACATATGTGAAACTGAATGTTTGGGAAAAGAACTCTTCATAAAACATAAACAAGATCAGCATCACACAAACAATGTCACAGTATACCTCTCAGAAAAAAAAATTGGCAATGTCTTACTCCTTCTTGGTTTAGGTCATATTGAAATAAACACGCTTATGACTTTATGTAATCTGACATGGATATTGTACTGAAGGAACTGGTTAAACTGTTCGGATATCGCACACCAAAAGCTCTTGCGTCGTGTCAGTCGGCCTGTGACCATCATTAGTCTTGGCAAATAATACATTTTTTTCTGTTTTGAACAGCTGATGAACTTCTATTACCATCCTGCCAATATTGTAAATCATCAACAACAAAAACACAACAACAAACAATACCATGTGAAGAAGATTTGTACAACTGGATAAATTATGTAACCAATAAAAATTACTTTCTACTCTTTGAATTCGTATTTACATACATGTTTGCAATACATTTATTCCGAGCAGGTGTAAGACATCAGAACTCCTCAGTAATAAACTGTGCCCCAAATAAACTGTAAGTACTGTCATATGGCCTGAATAAGCTAAATTACAGGGAACGTTTTCTTAACGATATGTGCATGAAACTTCACACACAAAAGAAATAGACACTTTTTTAAAACAAATATCTGTAAGTTTCGCCATCAGGAAATAATAGTCAAGCAGAGGGAGTCGACTTAATTCTTGAATCAAAAAATGAAAGAACAAAAATGTGGATTCCGCCAGAGTTTCTTACTGAGAGAAAGTGGATTCGTGTCTGCAGGGCCGTTGAGAGATTTGAAAAAGGTGTTCAGAAATGGCACTCATCTGATTTAGTTCTTTTTGGTAAATGTCTTAAACGTTTATCTACTACTTGTGATTAGAATGGAAAACATTAACAGAAAATGAGTTTTTGAATATTTCATTTTCATACTTTTTAAATAATTTTAATTAATTGAAATGTGGCGTGGGCAATGATACTCGATATTGTTTTAATTTTCTGTTCGTCATCCGCACTAGACCAATGCAATAGGCATTGAAGCAATAGTCACACCCATCAAAATCACAGCCCATCCGAAGTCCATTAGCATGTTCACAGCCGTGTTTGACACCACAAAGTCTGCGAACGTTTGTAGCTGCTAAGGCATTATCTGGAACCTGAACACATCTGTCATGAAACTGTTTAATGTATGATAGTGAGAAAGTTAATGAATTGTCTCTTGATGTTGATGGGTGTTGATCAAGTGATGCTTCTTATTGGGACGGTACAGGCATTTGAGTATTTGAATCATCATTTGTATTCTGAAAGAAATATTAAAAATACATAAATATTGTACATAGCAATGGTAATGACTATAATACTACAGCGTCCAATTGTGATACGGAAAATATTTGTATGTTTTTGAGTCATTATCAATTTTGACCCATATTTTTGTCCTTTAACGTTTGCGTCTTCCGGACAGTAAATAGGAATGGAAATTATGATTTAATATGTTGCGAGCAACGTGTTCTATAAATTACAGACAATACACACGTCTTGTAGTGGTATATTCGCTCACTTACCATCGCTTACATAGCTAAATTTGTACTGAAACTCGTGTCCCTATTTCGAAATTTCAAGTTTATTCATCCTCCAAGACATTATTTTCACTAAAAGTATGAGTACATGTGTACATAATCAACTATCGGTCAGTTCTCTGAACGATAGTTAGCCACAAGTCTCCAAAATACGAGATTTCAAAATACTTTTTATCTCAAAAGAGTACGTGAAATTGCATGTAAGCTATTGAATGGCTCAGTATTTCTGATTTTAACTAAAACATTCTGTGTTTATAAGGTACCATCCTCCGGACCTTGTCTCGTTCGCAAACTTGTTACAGGGGAGACGACTATTGTTACAAGAGATAACTGTTCTGATAGCCAACTTGGAAAATGATGAATAAAGTCGACATTTAGGCCCATGGTCGCCCTCGAGATGTCTCTGTAATGTCAATGCTAAAAACGAAGCTTCTTCTATATTTGAGACGCTTCAAATTATGTTTTCGTTACACGATATACTCCAAGTGTTACGCGATATACAATAATATGTTACATGACAGATACTATCATAATGAGAGACTGAAATCGTCTGTTATTTTATTCGACATTCTTTAATACCTCTCAGTATGTAATATATATGTGGAAATCGCGGTACTATTTGAAATATTATTGAAGTAAGGTGCTAATGATACCTTTTGTGCGCTATTGAACAATTAAACGTTACAGGAAGGAGTATAATCAGATTCCATTATCTTAGTTTAGTTGTGTGTGTGTGGGGGCGGGGGGAGGGGTCAAAATGGTCAAATTTCAAGTCTCATGTTAACTCACTGTCAAATATATGTGTATGAGTTATGACCAGCGAGCACGAGTGGGTTCACTATTTGCCCCACTTCTAAAATAATGATCAGATCGCGTGTTCGTTACAAAAAATACACAACATTGATATACGAATAATCAGGGCGTGTCAGAAGGTAAATTTAATTGTCTAGGCGTGGTAGGAAAGTATGTCGTGCAGTGCGATCCAACAGAGACAGCAGTAATGTGTTAGTTGAGAGTGGAGGGGACCCCGGAGTGTGTGTGGATGCTGACACAAACTTTGGGCCGGTCGAAAAAGTTTGTGACATTGAAGATGAGGAATATGGAATGCAAGTACCGATTGAGTGCGACGATGTGTGTCAGGATGAGTAGAAGGTAATAGAAGGGGAAGGGGCAGGTCGTGAAGTTGCAAAGGAATGTAATATACAGGTGGCGATTGAGGGTGAAGAGGATCAGTGACAGGATAAGAATCTGGTCGAAATGGAATGGGCAGATGATAAAGTAGTTGGAGAATGTAGATGCAGGTAGAACTTGAGGGCGAGGGGGATATGTGTAAGAATAAGAATATAGTAGAAAAGGAGCAGGTAGGTGACGAAGTTGTAGAAGAATGTGGTATACAGGTAGTATTTGCTGGCTAGGAGGATATGTGTAGGGATGCGAAAGTCGTTGATATGGAATGGTCCAGTGATGCAATTGTAGAAGAATGTGGTATGCAGGTAACACTTGAGAACAAAGAGGATATGTGTCGGAATGAGAGTTTCATAGAAATGGAACAGGTGGGTGATAATGTTGTTGAACATTGTGGCGTGCAGGCAGCGATTGGGGGAAAGGAAAAGAATAAGCGTCAGAATGAGAATGTGGTAGAGAGGGAACAGGTGTGTGATAAAGTTGTTACAGAATGCGGCATGCAGATAGTGACTATGGGTGAGGAAAATGTAAGTCAGGATGAGAATCTAGTGGGGACGGAAGAAGCAGCTAGGTAATACAGTTCTTGAAGAATGCGGCGTGCAGATAGCAGTTTAGGGTGAGGAAAATAAGTGTCGGAATGAGAATGTAGTAGCGAGAGTCGGAGAACAGGCAGGTGATGAAGTTGTAAAGGAATGTGGCGTGCTGAGAGTGACTGAGAGTGAGCAAGACAAATGTCAGGATACGAATGTAGCAGAGGGGAGACAGGCAGTTGAAGTAGTTGAAGAATGTGGTATGCAGATAGCATCTGAGGTTGAAAACAACAAATGTCAGGATAAGAATCAGGTTGAGAGGGAACGGGCGGGTAGAGTAGTTGTTGAAAAATGAGGAATGCAGAGAGTGATTGAGGATGAGGAGTGTCAGAAGAAATCAGTAAAGAGGGAAAAACAAGGGGGTGAGAGCGAAAGTGAGGATCATTTTATGGTTGTTTCTGAGAATGATTTCGAGTCAAATGTGCCAGGTCCAATTGAATGCCTTGATAAATATGTTATTATCGAATACCAACAGAATCTTTATCCCGGGTATGTCCAGAATGTTGCTGGCGATGAGGTGCTTATAAAATGTAAGAAGCATGCAGGTTCTAAGAAAGTAAATTGCTTCACCTGGCCTAAACGATGCACAGATATTTCGTGGTATAGTCATGACGACATTTTGGCAGTTATCTCTGAGCCCAGGGCAGTCAGTGGGGCCTTCTCGCACTTTGAAGTATGAATGCCAATATGGAGTAAATTACTTTGTGAAATTGGGAATAATTAGGAATTAAGAGTTGACTTATGTTTTTGACTTCATCATTTTGGTCTTCGTTTTTATTTCTCGGTGCTGAAGAATCCCCCCTCCCCCCCAAAAAACCCCCAAACAACAACTTATTTTAACCCTTAAGGCCTCCGATAAATTTACTACCTCATTTGATCCTATAGTTGTTGATTGATTGACAATGGTCATACATCATTGTTGGCTGACTGTACAGGCAGCCGACAGTGATGTAGAACCACTGCCAGGGCAAATTCAACCAATGCATGAAGTTATGAAGAACGATTGCACTTGGGTGCTCCTGCATCAAAGCAATATAAAAGTGGTGTTTTTTGGGGCTATGTGGGGGCTCAAAGGACAAAGACAATTTATAATGCTCTGGCGGCAATGGCGCCATTCATTTGTCATCATTTTCACTTCGGAAAACGAAAGTTGAGTTCCTTACTATCATTTGATTGATGTTTAATAAAACAATACTGAAAATGTGTGTTTTCTGTAACTTTGAGAGCCCATGGGCACGTTATGTGTCTATAGAAGAGATATGTGTCAAAATTAAGAGTCATAATGCTAGAGCTTGGATGTATTAAACTCCTCTCCCTCCAACATGGAGCTGAAAATGCCCATATGTACAAGTTATGTCTGTCGCGTAACACATATGTCTTTACCGTAACATATGACATTTGTAATCCAAATGTAATTTGCGAAATAACCTAATACCCGTCACATTATGCAGGCCACACTGCAAAATTTTCATTACGGATACATTTTCCTCGAAATGTGACATTTTAATCACTGGTTGTTACTTCAGTCTCCTTGTTATGCTTAAAATATCAACCATGTAATGATTCCCATCTTTACTGTATCACAGATAAATTCCTTGTAACACAGGACACATTGAAATTTAAAAATGCCAAGTCACACGTTTCTCAGAAAGGTATTTTAATGCTTAGTGGTTGGGGTCCATGGGACTCACAGCAGTAAGCCAACCCCAACTGGACACGGATATTCACTAATGTTGTGATCGTATGGATCAGTAAAATGTTTTTTTGGGGGAAACTGTTCATTTTGCGTATGGAAAGAGCAAATTCTAACACCATAATAAGAAAACACTATTTATTAGCTATATGATAACTTATTTCGACATTGTAGTGCTAAAAATGAAGTCATTCTGTTATTTTGTGATAAGAACCAAATCAGGAGTGTTCGTTACAGTATGGGCATTATCCATCTATAGCCAACATTCACAACAACACCAAAATACAAACTATAGGTGGTCAAGCCTGCATTTTGACATTTTAATGACTCTTGAGGTCCATTGGTTGTAAAAAATATCCAGTTAACGTATTCTAACATAATTTTTTCACTTATTACAACAATGAAATTCACGCCAAATTTGATAATGACTCATTTATGATACCAAAATTTGCTTTCTTCTTGTTCATCAAAGGTATGTCACCTTGGAAAATGGAGTCTACAATTATCAGCACCATTAGCGATCGACGGCCAAAAACCCATTAATCATCGTGTATATATAGTATGTCAGTAACCCCTAACGCCCCGAAGGACCCAGGAATCAAGGAAAATGTGTTGTTATGTTGGTAATTTAAATTTAAAAAAAATTCCTTGACCAAACACCACGGACCACTACAGACCACCTTCATCCCCTTTTACAAATATCTGGATGCGCCCTGGACTGGACCACATTTGATGGTCCAGTCCAATTCACATCACTAACAGACACTAAAAATATCACAAATAATTTTAGAAAATACCCTTTCAATACCGATGGTCCTCAAACTAACACAGAAAGCAACGTTTCAGCAATTCAGCTCCTTCATGACCAAGATGTTCAATCACCGAAAATTTGCTTAGGGTTCATTTTGCTTTTTAACGTAAACTGTTCTGCTCATTGAAAATCAATTAGGTGATGAATTGTCTGGAGCCTGTTCTTGAAGCATTGTGAATAAGTGTAATAGTTTCTGTTGCTGTACCTGATATTTATCTGTGAAATGCTTTGTACCCCAATAATAGCGCTTCTGTCTTTTACGTTTCATCTCTACATAAACCTCACAACCACAACCAGTCATATCAGCAATCTCTTTTACTTAAAATTCAGAATCAACAACTGGATGTTATTATGGAAGTAGTTCTTTGAATAACTATTTGCAAGAATGTGGAAATAGGAGGTACGAAGGATCGTTGTGAATGCTAATGATTTTTAGAGTGATATCTTGTCTCACGCCCTCTGATAGGAGTCACGAACAAGAGGGCAATATCAACCCCACCCCTGTAAAATTGCAGCATCCACGATAGTAGTAAACCAATGTTGGATCTTGTCGTTTTTGTGTGAGCTTCTTGGGATCTATCATTTACCTTTCTTTTTAGATCCCTCCTGTCGGATCCCAACATGTTACCACGGTGCGTTATAGTATAGGAACATATGGTAGTTCATGTACACATGTATAAACTTTTTCATTTTTAATGGATTTACAGGCCACGCCATTCGTGACATTGCTTTTATTTTTTTAAAATGTAGTTATTGTAAATTAAAGTTCTACTTGATAGGTGTGACATAACGTGGAACTGCTAACAGGGCAAGGGACTTGTATGGAAGAAGCCCAAACTATTGGCAGCAAAATGCGAAAAACTTACACCACAAATGAGATTCTCCATTGGCGAAGATTATTAAGGGATTCTAAATGCATTGATCCATTCAATCAAAGACAACTGCATTCATTTGATGGAGAAATACTGGACGCGGAATTAATAAATTTTACTGAAACTTGTTTAAATAATCAGCGTTTGTATTATGAATTTATTGAGAATGGTGGAGAAATAGGAAAATGCAAACACCTTAAAAAGCAAATATACTGCTCAAAGTTTGTTAAGCTCCAAGTATATCCAACTACCTGTTTTACGTTTTAGTTGAAATATTGTAATGAAAAGTGCATATATTTTTTATTTAATTATATCTTTAATGATTTAAGTACAGAAGTTAAGATTTTGTTTGTGTTTGACATTATTTTTCAGCTTTTGAATACGATAACCATGGAAAATGGATATTATTGGCAAAAGAAGAAATTTTTCAATTTGCCAAAAAGTTGACGGAGCGAACTGATATGGGTTCTATATCGAGAATGAGACCCATTACATTTAATTACAGCTTGACAACGCCTTCTCATGCTCCCAATCAGGTTCCTGGTGGTACTTTGTGGGATGTTGTTCCATTCTTGAACCAGCATGGCACCAAGCTCCAGGACACTTCTTGGCTGGACTGGACGGCTGAAATTGCAAGCTGCAACTCATTCCAGACATGCTTGATTGGATTGAGGTCAGGGGATCTTGCTGGCCAGACCATACGCTCAATCCCCTCCCTCGGTCGGTACTCACCGACAGCATGGGCAACATGAGGACGGGCATTATCGTCCATCAGAATGAATCTATCTCCCACGGCATCTGCATACAATCTGACGTGGACATCCAGGATCTCATCAATATACCGCCGTGCAGTCAATGTACCACGTTCAAGAACACAGAGTTCTGTACGTCCATCCCTGCTAATGCCGCCCCAGACCATTATTGACCCACCACCATAGCGGTCATGCTCAGCAATGTTGGCTGCATGGAATCGCTCTCCTGGTCTTCTCAATACCCTAGAACGCCTATCTGTGTGGTCTAGGCAGTACCTTGACTCATCTTTTAAAAGGACAGGTCGCCAATCTTCTCTGTCCATCCAACGTGGTCCATGACCCATTCATATCGTGCCTGGCGGTGATTCTGGGACAGCGGAATGCGAATACATGGTCTTCTCGATCGGAGACAACCTTCGTGCAAACTTGCCCGGATAGTCTGCGTTGAAACATTTACCCCGGATGCATTCTGAAGGTCACTGCGAAGCTGGGTTGGTGTGGTAAAGCGGTTCCTATGGGCCTGACTGATAAAAACCCGGTCTTCAGCTGCAGATGTTGCCCACTCTCTGCCACCACCACGCCGTCTTACCGGTGTGCCATACTGCTGAAATCTTGCCCAGGCTCTGGTGATCACCGTATGGTGCACACCAAGGGCTTCGCCCACCTGACGATGGGTAGCCCCTTGCTCCACCATCCCTACAGCCCGCCACATTTCTGGTTCAGACAAATGTCTTCTTACATTTGCATTTGCCATTTTCAGTCATTACATCACAAGGGTTTCTGTTGAAATGAAGATTGAATACCCTACACATGTCATGTACATGTAAAAAGTACACAAAAACATCATGAAAATCAAGGGATACATGCTTTCCATGACTTTCACGAAAGTCTGCCTTTCAAGAGAGCTAATGTAAACACTGAGGACCATCTCAATACATTCCTCGATCATATCCACCGAGCATCTCAATACATTCCTCGATCATATCCACCAAACATATCGCAAATATCCCACAAGCAAATTTCACAATGATGTGTCAAATATTAGGTGCTTAGCAAACTTTGACTAGTATAATTACAGAATCTGCGCGCAACCTATCACAACAGACATTAAAGAAAACAAAAAAGAAGGAAATTATGTCTTCAAGCAAATCAATGCTCCAACAAGTGGAGGAAGTTGCAGCTGATGTAAGCAATGACAAGTTTTCAGAAAAAAGGAAAAAAAATCAATAATCCCCCAAAAAGAGGTGCTCAGTAGTTTTCATGATGAACCGAAGGACAAACTTCCAGAGTTGGAGAGACAATTTGTGAATGACATAAACCAGCAGTTCCAAGGTAATTACGCCATAGCCTTTTGAAATATAACTGAGCATGGATTATGTTCTGTGCAAACATTAACAGATCCAGTTTCCAAGCCAGAAAATAAGCAGACTGTCATCTGCAAATTGAGGTCACTAGAGGGTGAATTTAGTGATGCTACACTGCACAGCAGGATAGGGTCACTAAATTTACCCTCTGTGAACCTCAATCTGAATCAGGGTCTCAAAACTAAACAGAAAGAGGTTCCCAGAGGATAAATCGGGCCACTGTATGGGATAGCATTATCAAATACACCCTCTGGGCACCTCATTCTGCAAATATCAAACGGCTTATTTTCAGGCCTGCCAGTTTTTCGTACAGGACTAATTTGGCCCATAACTCACTAGAAAAAAACTTCAATAATTCAACAACGCATACAATAGGGATTATACTGATATAGCAGTATTCACAATTTAATTCCACTTTACAAGGCCATAGTTAATACTGAACATTCAAATTTTGGTGGGAAAAATCTATTTACGAAGCAAACTTGTGGCTAGTGTTGTTTGGAAAGCACAGAAACTCAAATTACAAAGCTGATTGATACAGAACCATTACAATTGAATTATCTTTTTGAAAATTTGTACTGAATGGATGGTAAATGGTTTTGTGTTTGGAAATTGTATTAAATTAATAGGTATATTCAATTAAAAGATATCCAATTAAGTGGGAACCACTATAGGTTTAGAAAGCACCTTCACAATGTTCAGCTAATTGACCTCTATACTTATGATTGGTACCTACTTGCTGAACTGTTGCTATTACAAGTCAAATTTTTATGCAAATACAGATAATGTAAATATGTTTCATTTTGTACATGTTAATGAATTGTGCACTACTTATTAACTGTTCCCATGGATATCTGAAGCACACTCGGGTACGAGTTGTTCTTATGAAATATTATTTTATTTCAGTTTTGGTACGAATACGATAGCAGACTGCTGTCAACTCTGTTAGTTGATTGCATGTGTATTTCGTATTCTATACATCGTCGCATGAGTGCTAGAATGTTCTATGTCCCCTATGGGACATAGAACATTCTAGCACTCAGACGACGACATCACAACCTTCATTTTGATGATTAATTCGTGTATATTTAATTTGCATTATAGAATATCGGAGGTGTGAATTTCAAAGTAAACAAATTTCCCTTACTTTACATAGCACCTTAACCAATGATTTTTTTGTGTCAAATTTTCATAATTTTTTTATTAGATCTAGTCATGGCTGCTTCGCAGAAGCCATGACTAGATTTGATGAAAACTATTTTAAATTACTCAGCGGGTTAAGAAGACGTCTAGCCTGACTTTGGTCAAATTCCGGGTACTT
The DNA here is from genome assembly GCA_031216915.1 of Pictodentalium vernedei. Classification (NCBI taxonomy): domain Eukaryota; kingdom Metazoa; phylum Mollusca; class Scaphopoda; order Dentaliida; family Dentaliidae; genus Pictodentalium; species Pictodentalium vernedei. Next base: position 460,971,693 of record CM062296.1, on the reverse strand, counting down.
TTCTCCAGAGTCTAAAAAGGTCAGGATGGAATAACCCCAGTAAATTATATATCACTTTTTTGGAGGAATGAAACACGGATCACGCGGAAACTAAATATTAGCCATAAAACTGTTACCATGTGGTAGAAAGCACTGTCTGAAAGTCTGCTGTGGCATAGATAAGAGACCATATTTCGTACATTCAAATACCTTGAATTTACTGAATAGTTATATTTTGCAATCCTTCTATTTATTTATTTATTGGTGTTTAAGGTCACATACTTATGCACAATGGCTAATCGCGACCGTGCCAGTTTTACGGGTGGAGGAAGCCGGAGTACCCGGAGAGAACCACCGAGCAACGACGAGCAGCTGTCAGCTCTCCAACATCGTAACTCTGAACTCTGCACCGCAGCACAGGCAGAGTTAGATTGGTTGAAGACATGCGCACCATCGACGTGCAGTACGCCTCAGTACACAGCGTCATCGTGCCCCCATGTAGGCAATCGGGGTGAAGTGTCTTGTCCAAGGACACAACGCGGTTGCCGCAGGTGGGATTCGAACCGAGGACCCCTCGGCTTGCAGCCTGCACCTCCACCAACTGAGCCATGCAATCCTTCTAATACAGACTTGGAGAAATCTTTTCTCATTCCCGCAAGGAACGGACAGTAAATCTAATTGTTATCGAGGGTGTCTAAATTTCACAAGAGCTGCCATTTTTCGTTTGTTCTTTTATCTTTTATGAAGTTCACCAAGAGTCAAATCCAGACACTTCACATTTATATATTGGGGTTTAACGACACTTTCGACAGCCCGGATCACCTCCTGTCGGGCAGTTTTACAGTGGTGTACCCGGAGAGAACCACCGAGCAACGGCGAGCAACTGTTAGACTCCCCAACGTACTAACTCTATACAAGCAGGGTTAGCATTGGAGATATTTCACAAGAACAAGTATGGAGCCATGAGAGAGTTCAACAATGTAAAATAAAAAATATCCAGTGTATGTTTTTGTTAGTCTGCAGTGATTATACCCGCCACAATTCTGTGCCATTTGCATGACATTTGTGTCATATTGGTAATAAAAGATGAGATTGATACACCAAAAAAGAAAAACTACCAACCTTCTTCATTTGGTGTTATGTATAGCCATTTCTGGTGTTGCATGTGCAATTCCAGCTCCCCACAGTGCCAGCTGGATGCACAAGTATGACTAAAACAACAAAAATGATCTGCCCAGCATGCAGAAGACTGATATCAATCGGTTTCGTAAAGTTAGAAGGTATGGATTCTAATTAAGTTGTGTACATGGTTTGGTTTGCTTCATTTATTTTGACACTATCGCCCTGCTGTAGTTGCTGTTCGGAGAGGCATGACTGTTACTTACTCGGGAAATTTAAGAACATTAACAACTGATCTGCATACTAATACTAATTCTATAGGCGGCTGACAGGCCTGAACAATATCGCAATTATGCTAGTTATTAAATTCATTTATCTAAAACTTGTGAGACGGAGTGATCTCATTTCGGTAATTCCTCTGATTTGATTTTATGCTATTTATGTCAACATATTTTACAATGCACATAGATCTTTTGCAACCATTTGGAGCCAATAGTGATCAAAATCGATGTGAGTCTACCTTACACACGATGCAGTTGTGCGAGGAAGAAATTTAAATTTTCGATGTACTACATTTCACTATATTTGGTGAACAGAAAAAGAACTTTCTGAAACTTTGGCAATGATAATAAATGACTTTGGTCTCCTTGTTCGATTGGCAGACTTCACCAAGCGTTCTTTCCGTCGCAAATATACTTCGGCTACAATCAAATTATTTTTTTTAGTAAATATACTATTATGAGGACTGCAATGTATGCTGATGTGAATATATTTTTGTTTTCAAACATAACGTTATGTTTTGCTCATCGACAACAGCCAATTGATAGTAGTTCGAACTAGTGGCATACTAATCCCTTGCTGAAACTTGCGTAACTTTCAACAGTTTCCGGATTCAACATTGCTACTAAGGACTGTATCTCGCAGTTGGTACATTGTCAGTTACATATTTTCCCATTAATGTATCGTGTGTTATATATTACATCGCCTCGTAGATTCTAAAACAGCAATGAAATGTTTGCAGATTTCAGATTTTTGGAAATTAAATCGTTTCCCAACTTGGCCCAAGAATCACGTGATCAAAACAAGCATGTCTTCCCAACACAGTCTATATTTAACGGTCGTTCATCTGAGAGTTTACAACACGGCGGTGATGAAATGATGAATATGCTTTCTCCGAGTATGGAGTCTTTTATTTACAACTCGGACATTAGAATTTCCGATCGATTCTTTGTTATTCTTATAGGTTGCTTATGCGGCTGGCAATTTCTTTGTCATCAAAGCAAAAAAATTAAACTAAAATTAAAAAAGTGGATAAATTCAAGTTTTATGTACTCTTGTCATTATTTTTGTTTTCATGTATAATATGTCGCTATTCACCACTTTATTTCGTATTTAGGACATTGTGGAAATTTAAAAAAACAACTGTCAAAAGTCTTGTTGGGCGATCCCTTAAGAGTAAATATAACAACAATTATCGTACTTCTTCAGCCGTTCACCCTCTTGTTTAGATGTTTTTTTCATCCCACCATAATCAATTTATCAAAAGTCGAGTTGATGATCAAGGGACCTAGGTCATGTATGCATGCCGCCAGGGAAGTGTCGATGAGGGAGGGGGACTGGAGGTGTATCCTCCCAATCCAGGCCAAACTTTATTGCCAGACAGTTCAAGTCTCCAACCACCAACAGTTGGAAATTCCATACCCCATGGTAGTGGATTTCATGGCATTTTATACGAGGCTGCCATCGTCTCTAAAAGACATTTAGTTGTGTTGGAACCACATTTCATTTGACTTTCCATCTGGAGTCAATATTTCGCCCCTTGAGTGCAACAAGACCCTTACAAAGTCCTTTCGCGCCACAATGCTAAAGCATTGCAGAGAGTGCCTTGTTACACTCAATAGACGATTTCTAACTCTAGAACCCACAAGTCATACACAGAACGACACGTACATTTGAATGGGTTAATCGATATGGCACGAGTGCCATATCGAATTACCCATTCACATGTTTGTACCGTTCTGTTTATTACACGTCTTCGCGTCTATAAAAAAAAATATTAGAATGACACTCAGCAATTCATTTGACAACTATCAACAAAAAGAACACGTTTTATCGCCAACCGAATTTGCGTACTCATACTCTCCTTCTTCTTCTGCATACTCATTATCCCCTTCATATATCGACCCTATTTCTTCTTCGCTATTTTCGTACACATTGAACACGTCATATCTTTCAAATTTAGGCATCTTGTTTTGTTATTTTGCAATCGGTTCAGTTTCGAACGACCAATCGTCTGCTCAACGAGTTCCGTTCGGCACATAAATGCGGAACGGATTTTCATTTTCCGCTTGGTTCAGTGTTGCTGTAGATGAGGATTTCATCGAAAAGGTGTGTAATAAGGTGCCTTGTTGCACGCAATAGACGATTTCCAACTCTAGAACCCACGGGTCATATATTTCATATACAGGGAGAGAGGGTGCACTCGAATTTCTTCAAAAGTTCAATTCGTCAATAGTTGGAAATTCAGAAGTAGTAGTTGGAAAGTTCTCACTGAAGGAGGGGGGTGGGGAGGGGGAGTGTAAATGTTTTTTTCCCAAACGATGGATGTTCGGCAACCAGGTTGGGGGAGTGGTGTACATTAGACATTCTGAGGGACACAAGCCCCGACTCAAGACCATCCAGCCGGGTCTCTGTATTGCATTTATCATCAACATACTTCAAACAGGTTAGTTCGAAAATACCAACAGGCACATCACACTTTATAAAGATTTTCGTAAATATCAAAGTCCAAACGTTACGACTATTTGGGGGAAGAGGTTTCCGTATTATGTTTCCCGAAACAACGTACTGTGACAAGCGATCCATATTGTCAGCTCTTCCACCCAACAGTGATACAATACTGTGTTCATAACCGTGGACAGAGAATTTCGACCGGATCGCGACCATGTCATGATCCGGTCGAAATTCTCTGCCCAATTCCTTTCCCTAAATACTGTAGACTCACACCAGTCGAAAAAAACCACATTGAATATTAGATGCTATTTTGTTCGTTTTTCTTGATGCAGTCAGATACTGTCTTAATTTCGACCCACTTGAGTTCATGCGTGGCGATCAAATTGCCATCTGATGGCGAAAAAGACGGCTTTTGTGATCATAGTAATGCTCATTTAGCTGGACGACCTGTAAAACATTCCTTACTTACTCGAGCATTTTGACGAGCTCGTAGCCCGAAGAAATAGAAATGTGTTACGTTGGCAAAAATGTTTGTTGAGAGAAGTGTCGTATCGTCTCATTAGTTGGTGATGTTCGAGTCGAGTGTGGATAAAAATATGTATACAAACTTGAAAAAGGAAAAATGAGAAAGGAAAGAAAGACCGCATTAACGCACCCCCCCCCCCACCCCCACCCCCACCCCCAAACCCAAACAAACAAAAAGATGGATTTTGTGCTCTCGGAAGTATTGTGCCATTTTGAGGTAGTTGAGGCGTAAGCTGGGAATGTATATTGTTAGTCTAACAGATCGTATTACTCTGAGCAGAAAGCTAAAGTTTCAAAATGAGAAACAGGGGACTGAATTGATCTTCGCCAGTAGTGAAGATATCGGCTGAGACAAGAGTATGGTTGGCTCTCCCTCTCCCAGCTCACAAATTCGGAAACGTCATTCAGCTCAGATCTACGAATCGTACTTTAATCCTTTACCCAACGTAACGGCCAAACCCGGCCAGCGCTATTCACAAAATTCGCCAATTAATTTTCAGTATTTTTTTCATTTTTGTCTCAAAAACATAGGTTATGACCCCTCTTTGAAACGAGCCTGTCGAGATCGTTCCAAAGAAGGGTCATAACCTATGTTTTCGAGACAAAAAATGAAAAAAAATAGTTATTCAGTAATTTTTTGGGCAAGTGCCGTCTGCTTTTCATGTTAGGTAAAGAGTTAAATCAGTACATGTTAGGTAAAGGGTTAAATCAGTACATTCAGTGGAACTAAATTAGGCACGAAACTGTATAACCACTTATTGTGTGACAGGAAATATTTAATCCTGTTCGGTGGGGGCGCCGTTGCATTGCGGCAACCGGTTCTCGTCAGATCACCGAAGTTAAGCAATGTCGAGCCCGGTTAGTCCTTGGATGGGTTACCGTCTGAGAGATCGATTCGGACTCCCGCATTGTATCCTTGGGCAAGGCACTTAACCCCGATTGTCCACATGGGGACACGATGACGCCGTGCACTAGGGCGTACTGCACGTCGATGGCGCGCTTGTCTTCAACTGATCTAACCCTGCCCATGCTGCAGAGCGGAGTTACGATGTTGGGGAGCTGGCAGCTGCTCGTCGTTTCTCGGTGGTTTTCACCGGGTACTCTGGCTTCCTCCACCCGTAAAACTGTCACCGACACGATATGACCTTGACTGTTAAAGTTCCGTTAAACCCTAACAAATAAATAAATGAATCTGTTCGGTATAGGAACATAATGGATTTTTAGGATGTCGTATCACAAGAATTTGGACTAGTAACAGTCAGCACGTATGTATAAAATATCAAAATCTTCCCGATGTCAGACTTGAAACGATTAGATACGCCTTGTTACCCACACCGCCTTGCTAGTACCGTAACCTTGTGTAGGTCTTACAACGCTTGACAAAGAGCAAATGGAATGCTATCTTTTACCAGTAAGCGCTTCGCGGAAAATGTCAACAGCGAAATTGCAGATAAGATTGTTCTTTTTCTCGATTTCTCTTTTAAGGTACTTATGGTTGAAATACAGTGACCATATTTTAGAAAAAAAAATCCGTCAGTATTCTGGGGTCGTTGCGTACTTGAAATCTAACTTAATATACGTCATTATTTATTTATTTATTTATTTATTGGTGTTTAATATCACATACTTATGCACAATGGCTAATCGTGACCGTGACAGTTTACGGGTGGAGGAAGCCGGAGTACCCGGAGAGAACCACAGAGCATCGACGAGCAACTGTCAGCTCCTCAACGTTCTCTGTTCAAGCTTCGCTCAAGCAGGGGCTGAAGACATATGCACCAACGACATGCACTACGCCTTAGTACACGGCATCATCGTGCCCCCATGTAGGCAATCGGGATAAAGTACCTTGCCCAAGGACACAACGCGGATCGTCCCGGACAGGGATCGAACTCGGGACCTCTAGCATAGAAGTCCAACAGTCTACCACTAAGCCACCGCGCTCCCATATACTTCATTAAAATAATACTAAACGGAACAGGTCTGAAATGTTCCTTTTATTTATCTAACAATCAACTTAATTTGCACCCAATACTCGGAAAAAAACGTTTGTGTCAACCCCTGTAATTTGTATCAGATTTTCGATCATGTTTACAATCGGATCGTAACTCGTCCTAACGGTCTCGTTGCGATTCAATTTGGAAACAACCTCGAATCTGATACAAAATACAGGACATGGACATAGTCATGATAATCTATATATATTATTTTAAAGATATACTTTCGTGAAAATAAAGAAACTTTTCAAAGGAAAAAAAAACGCATTTTTTTTTCGTGTCCATGACTACTCTATTGTCATATACTTATGACGAGCGCTGTCATACAACAGACACAAAAGGATAATATTGCACAATGAAAATTTCGGCTTCACCAGATGGTCGTTTTGCTTTTCAAATTATCGGCTTTCAGAGAAACTGTCGACCTTCGCGCGACCAACATTTCTTTCGACATCAACAAGAATTTCGTCCAGACAGGAAATCGCCCCACGCCACTTTGATCTGAACACTTTCATGCTGCTGTGCAAAGGAAGATGAACCAAGTAATCATGAGGACTTCATGTAAAAAGCTAGATTCCAGCCATCGTTTTTGGCGGTGTGCAATGGTCTAGTGGTTTAGGCGCTGGACTCCTGATTGGCAGGCGGTGTTGCCGAAGGTTCGAGTCCCGGCGGGGGATCAGAAACCAACATTCAAAATTTCTCTAAAACATGATTGTGTCATTTGAAACACACACACATAAACATCCTTCTCATATAATGCTTTTCTTGTTTTACACTCTTCTGCTCTCGTTAAGATTTATTTATTTATTGGGATTTAACTCGTTAACTCCTTGCATGCTGCTGGCGGATATTTCTGCCAGGACACAAAATCGCTTGCCACTGAAATAAGAATAATTTTGGCACGTCTAAGCAAATTTCCCCCGGTGGATTGAATGGACTTTTTAACTACTGATTTTTACCGTTAAATTTAGATGAATCTTTCATCAAATCTAGTCATGGCTGCTTAACAACAGCCATGACTAGATTTGGTGAAAAATATTTTTAAAATACTCAACGGGTAAAGAGTTCAGATTATGACTTACTTAGCTGCAGTTGTTTGATAAAGATAGCTCTTTCATCTATTGTGCGCATCAACTAAAAATGTGCAACATTGTCTGGGGTAATTCTCCAGTAACAACAACAAACTGTTGTCACTATCCCGAAAGAACATGAGATTTATGTCCTTTTGAGATTTGTTTAAAAAGTGTATCCCTCAGATCAGAACAGAGTTGGCATTTCATTAAAAATGTGTTTTATCTTCTACATAGTTTTCCGTGCAGAATAGATAACCTTTCCTGTGGCTTTTCATTATTGTATCTACCCGTTTCAATGCGATTTCACAATGTAATTGCGCTAAGATTGAGCGTGGTTGGCGATTTAGACACATTAGAACGTATTCCTCTGTTTAAGGACTTTTTAAAAGTCTTGTAAGTTCTAAGTTTTGGAACAAATTGAATACTGTTCAGTCATTTGAAATTGTTATTTGATTTTAAGAGATCTTGAACCTCATTCAGGTCATGTCGTAAATTGCACATTTTTCAAGACTTTGGAAGACAGATTTCATCTCCGAATACCAGCCATTTTCACAGTTTTCAAAATCTCAATTAAAAACTAGTTTAGCGATACGATCGTCGTCCATGTCAATTACCTTTTCTGTACATGGGTTTAATCCCATTTCCCCATTTAAGGCTAGATCGGGGTTAATCTGTGAACTCCAAGAAAATATCGTTTTGCTTTATTTTGTACCGAGTCTATACAAGAAAATTTTTTGAACCCCCAATCCCCAAAGGCATAATCAAGTATGGACGTAACACAGCTTTCATACAGTCTTTCAAAAGTTGAGAAACCTGTATCTTTATACGGCATACTTTCGCAATGAGCTCTGCCCCCTGCTTTAGCCAGTACTTCCGCGATATAGTTATAACTTTTAAATTCACTAAGGACTATGCCTAGGTGTTTATATTTATCACTGAATTGCAGTCCAATATTGCCCATTTTAATGGCAAAAATACTTCATTTAGTTCGAGGTTTTCTGAAGTGTACCATTTTAGTTTTGTTTTCATTTATGGACATTCTCCATTTTTTACAACCGTCGTTAGCGATATTTAGTAACGTCTGTAGATAGTTTTCATTTTCGGCTAGAAGTACTACGTCATTTGCATGCAGAAAATGGCGACAGTATCATTTCCCACGGGAGCGCGGTGCCTCAGTGGTAGGTGTTGGACTTCTATGATAGAGGTCCCGAGTTCGATCCCCGTCCGGGACGACCAGCGTTGCGTCCTTGGGCAAGGCATTTTATCCTGGTTGCCTACATGGGGGCACGATGACGCCGTGTACTAAGGCGTACTGCACGTCGATGGTGCACATTTCTTCAACCTCTGTAACCCTGCTTGAGCGGAACTTGAACAGAGTTAGAATGTTGAGGAGCAGGCAGTTGCTCGTCGACGCTCGGTGGTTCTCCCCGGGTAATCCAGCTTCCTCCACCCGTAACACAGTCATGGTAACGATTAGCCACTGTGCATAAGTATGTGACCTTAAGCACCAATGAATAAATAAATAAATAAATAAATAAATAAATATTCATTTCCCACAGTGACCCCAATATTTTCAGATTTTATCGACCTAGCTAAATCATCGATAAAAATTGTGAACAAAGTCGGCGAAAAATTATCCCCTTGCTTTACACCGGACCTACATTCGAAAGTCTCAGTTAAATCATTATTTACTTTTTCACAAGCCTCCGTTAACTCAAACATGTTTCGAATTGAACGGTACATCTCCCCGTCAACTCCCAATTTCAAATGTTTGAACAGCAACAAATTGCGGTCAACGCTATCAAATGCCTTCTGAAAATCGACGGTTTCTATTTGTGATTACATATTGTGTATTTTATATTCAAGTATGTCGTTGTGTGATAAGGCATGCCGCTCATTGAGTATGTCCGTACATTTAACCAATGCTAACCCTACTGTAGTGGGATTAGTAACTTAAACAGTTTGACAGTGACTCGTCTCTGTCCGATAGTTCTTCCCGGCTTCCTCCCCGTGACAGTGTCCAGCACTCTATGACTCTGGCTGTTTAAGTGTTTAACCAAAATTAATCAACCTTGGCATTTCCCAAGCGTTACAAAAGGTTTTGACGATACTATGTTTTGGCAGTTTCATTTCAGATTCACTCTTTTTCATTCAGATGAGAAGGGTGTGAACTGGCAGGGACTTAGATCAAAGATTTTCAGATCGACGAAACGGAACTCTCTGCCCAAAGTTTCATAGGTTAATTCTTTGTAATTTTGATAACATAACATTTCTAACAGACCGGATTCCCTGTGCTATTCTTTGAGGTTGAGGTGCTGGTCCTTTGGGGGGAAATCAAAGTTGTCGACTTCTATCATGTTGAAATGGTAAAGATACGCGAAGTTGTCGATTTCTATCATTAAAAAAGACGCACCTGTAGCAAAACCATAATAATGACATTTTTGCAATTTTCCTTTTGGTGGGCTCTTTTTTTTACAACTGAAACTGCATCTTTGCGCTATTTTTTTTGTAAAGAGAAGATTATTTTTCCCTTTTTCCCTTGTGAAGAGAAGCTTTTATTGCGATATTTAATCTGAAGACGAATATTCAATACAGGTGAGTATTACGTACATAATTATGCACGCACGCTTTCAAATTAAACGTCGTTGGCACATGTAGGAAAATCCTGTCGAGGAGAGACTTGCATAGCGATGAGCAGGGGTCGTGGTGGTGGTGGGAGGGGGGGGGGGGGGGGGTTAGGTCCCCAAAGTCAAAGATGAGAGCGGTTGACACAAATTCTTAGAGAACACTTCGGCTGTTACTAGGGGTTGCATGAGATCCAACACTGACATCTGATTTAGGAAACAGTTTCCGTGGACCAAAACATAGGTGAATGATCAAATATATGGAATGTTTGAATACTTTTCATCTCTGTGGTGTGGTGCGATGAGTTAATTCATGAGAATTTTCCGTGATTTGTACGTTTGCTGGAAAGTTTGAGATTCCTTGGAGGTAATTTGGTTGTTTGTTACAACTACTAACCAATCAATCAATTGTTATGTTCATAATATGAATATAACAATTGGTTGATTATTTTGTAGGTCTTCCAGGACCAAATAGGCCATTTGTCCCCAGACGTCAAATATGGAGGGAATAATAATTAATGAATGAAGTAATTAATAATTATTTATAGTAGTCCGAGATAAGATGAAAATGGTACATATATGATTGACGAAGAAATGACTGTCGGAAAAGTGGCGGTGGGTCCTTCCATTTGAGCGTTTCCTTGTTTCTGGCTTCCAGAGGCTCCCGGTACTTGGTTCCAGAGTAATTTAGATATAAGCAAAGCCTTGGACTCCCCTCCCCTTTCCCACATTTTCCATTACTTACATGTATACGCGGCCCCGTGTTACTTTTTTCCGAGCAAATCTAAGGGGCTGAAAACAGTTTTTTTTTGTTTGTCTCACGTCTTGGGCCCTACACTCGAAGCCCGATACTCGCATCACTTAAAGCACCAGTTACAGAATAAAAGTTAGAACCATTATCATTGTCTCTTCTTGGTTAGCATGTGACACGAATACCTGGCAGAACAACAGATTAGGTACTTCAATACCTGGCTAACATTGATCCCCATCATTTCAATTCAAAAATAAATCATTTTTCGTACGAAAAATGATTCAATGCACACAAAAATGTGTTTTTATTTATTATGAGACAAAAACAGACATACAAACTTCATTTTGAAACAGCAATTCAATGTCTTGTTATCTGCTTGTTTTGCATTTTTCTGTCGAAACATAGCTTATAGGCTCTCATTGTAATGTGCTCGCCGAGCTCATTCCAGTTAGAGTCATAGAGTATGTTTTGAAAGCACAAAATGAAACATTTATTAATTTGGCAGAAATGTGGGTTTTTTTTATTATTATTTTCCATCCCGGAACACTAAAAGGCTCAACGAGCGTTTACCAGTAGGGGATGGGAACTCAAATTCTGTGAGCGAAAAGTGAAAGTTTCAATTGTATTATTTAGTAACTGGAAAAGGCAAACAGTTCTTTCATAAACTTGTAGCCTTTATTGTTCCCGCGCACATGATCATGTTTCTTTCTTCAGAAGATATTGCAAAATAAGAAACAGAACACCGGCGTCTTCAGTATTCTTTGTTTTAACCAAACTGAATAAAATGGAAGCGTATTAGTGACACATCTAAAAAAAAATGAATGATACTATGTGTCCTAAGTTAGAGATGCCGAGATAATAACTCGAGATTGAGAGATACTAAGTCATAATTAGGAAATAATAACTCCTGTTTAGGAAATAATTAGTCCTAATTAGGAGATAATATGTCCTAATTGGGAGATAAGTCCTAATTAGGAGATAATATGTCCTAATTGGGAGATAAGTCCTAATTAGGAGATATGTCCTAATTAGGAGACGATACCTCCTAATTAAGAGATAATAACTCCTAATTAGGACTTATTAACTACTAATTAGGAGATACTATGTCCTAGTTAGATCTTAGTATCTCTTAATTAGCAGATAATAACTACTATTTAGGAGATAAGAGTCCTAATTATGAGATACTAACTGCTAATTAAGACACAGTAAATCCTAATTAGGAGATAATTTGGTATATAATTCCCGAATCTTCCCTTCAAACACAATTTGTTGGTGTCGTTTCGGCGCGGTCCTCAATTTTTTACAGAAACACCAGCCGCCAGGCATTCGTTATAAAATTTGCTGTTTACATTTTGTACCTCTAAGATAAATGATCACCCCCACCCCACCTCAATCCATCCCCGTAAAAAGTAGTAAAAATAAAATTATATATACACCCTGTTTCCGTTTATTTCTTTCGAAGTATAAATTTTGGCGGGGTGACTTATGACTCCAGGCTGACTCCTCCTTACCTCAGTCTGACATTCTCAGAGTCGAGTTCTGACCTCGGGCAGACTTCTAACTCCAGGACCGACTTCTCCTGACCTCTCGGGCCGACAACTGCGGGCCAGTTTTTCTGGTGCGACTTCTCTGGGACCGATTTCTCAGAACCAACTTTTTCAGACCGACGTCTTCTGGAATGGGTGAAAGGGGTGGGGGGGGGGGGGGGGGGTAGATCTTCTGTATTCAGTCGGCCATCCTTTCATGATAGACGCGAGTAGTAACACGGGTGTCAATAGAACACGTTTGTCCCACAAGACATGTTCACAAAAACGTTCTAGAATGTGAAGGGAATTTGGAAACGTTCTGACGGCGCCGACGTTATGACGTCATATGAGGGTCCCAGACTCTAGTAAGAATATATGCGGGAGGCCTATAGCGCGCCAGTATTGGTAATCGCTTCTATATACATATAACTTCTCTAGGGATATGGGTATTGATGTGTGAATTAAATTCATAGAAATGGTCGAGGAGTACCTTTTAATATCTGGCACTGAGACTGTGGTAATGGCTTGGGCTGTCTGGGAGACTCTGTATAGAAATCTACAGAAATAGGTGTAGGTGCATAAGTCTGGAAAAATATAAGTGGTCCGGGGGCTATTTTGTTGGGTTGGGTATGAGTATACATAGGTGGCCTACGGCGACTGGGCAGTTCTATATAAAGAACATCAACGACAAAAGCCTAAGGCCTACACCCTCGTTGCCAACCCCTTGTATTGCTTTGGGCAAGTTTGTCCCCTCTCCACTGGAGTTGAGAATTGTGGCCGGAGTAGCCCATTTCCTTCACTTTTAGGTCGTCGATGGCGCCAATAGTTCAAATATCTCGAGAAATTCTATCTACTGTGGCAGACACAGGTATACACAGGCGGTCTTCGGCGCGTCAGGATTGGTACAGACAACTCTATACATAGGGCATTAAAAGCAAAGACCCCATCCCACTGGCCGCTCCCCCGGAAAAAAGTAATTACTCGTATACATATGATCCTATTTTACCTACTTTGACTGGGTTCACTACAGTACCCTATTTCCATTTGTAGCCCAAAGGTTTGTATTATAGTACGAGGTAATGTTTTTAGGTCCCGTTTCCTTAACTTTGACACCCAAAATGCGTTTGTGAAAGCTATGAAAATGGGCGCGACGCTTTCATTTTCATACCCCCCATTTTGAAACGTATGGAAAATAGAACATTGCGCTAAATTTCGTCGGTCTCATGGACTCAATTGCGGACAACAAAAAGCCTGACGCTTATAAATCCCTCGCTAAAAGGAGGTGCTAAAATTTGGACATAGATACAAATAGTTGAAATGGGGCGCTGGGACACCAAAATAGTGAAATGAGTCAAGGAGTAGTATGAAAAAGAGAGCATTCACAGACTCATTTTGGGCCGCCATGGGCCTGCCTGATGTTTAGCAATGGGGCGCTAACATAGGGCGTTGGAATTGGGGTTACTGAGAACAGTGACTGGATAAATACCCAAAATTAGAAATTTTGCAGCAATTCAAATGCTGGAAAAAAGACAAACCATCTTTTTGACTCATTTGAGAGGAAGGGGCAGTGATATTATTTGCATTGGCACTTTATCACGTGGTTACAGTACCGCAAAATTAAACATTATTATACAGGAAACTTGGAAATAGTGGCTCTTCATCAAAAAAAGAGCCGGAGTGAGGGGGTGAATTGACGAAGTTATATAAAATATTTGATGAAGTGTATGTTTATGCCGACTAATAAGAATTAGTCAAAAATGAATGCCTCTTAGAAGGAAGTAAACTTCCGAGCATGACGGCAAATTGACGAAGTTATATTTTTTATATATATATATTCTAGCTGGGGCCCGCCTTCGTCCGAGAACGAATTAGATGGGCAGGTGTGTTGAACATGCGCAACTTGAGTGCCCCAGAAGACTACCTGATGAAAATTATACGTAATGCAACGTTTCGTCCAAACTGCCGGGATCAGTTCTTGGGCCTTTCCTCTTCTTAGTATACATAAATGACATTGTTGACGAAATAGACTCAATCACTCGCCTTTTTGCGGATGACACGTGCTTGACTGAATCATCCAGTAATCTTAGTAATATTGAGTTGAAAATGAACTCTGAGTTAAAAAAGATAAATGATTGGGCCGAAACTTGGTTAGTCTCATTCAACGCGAAAAAGACTAAAGCTGTCCTGTTCACTCTAAGCAAGACAATTTCGTCACTAGAAATTACATTTAATAATGAAGAAATTGAATTCTGTAAACACCACAGCCATTTAGGCCTAACATTGCAAGCAAACCTGTCGTGGTCAGAACATATTGACAGTATTTGTAAAAAAGCTTACGCGAGGCTATCCCAGTTAAGAAAATTGAAATATGTTTTTAATAGGAAAATCCTTGAAAAACTGTATCTTGCTTTTATCTTACCAATTTTAGAATATGGAAATTCAGTATGGAGCTGCGCTCCCGAGTACCAACTCAAACGAGTGGACGATGTTCACTGTGACGCTGCCCGAATAATCACAGGACTTACAAGGTCTGTTTCAAAAGAACGACTTCTGCTGGAAGTAGGTTGGAACAGTTTGGAAAGTAGGCGTCATGTTCAGAAAATGTGTACTTTTTATAAAATTGTTAATCGAACAGCCCCGAATTTTCTACATCACCTACTACCACAACGTGTCTCCGACAGATCTCATTATAGTCTACGCGATGCATCAAATTTTGCCCCTTATCATTGTCGAACGGAACTATTCAAGCGATCTTTTTTCCCTTCCTGTACTGAAATTTGGAATAATCTGCCCGATGCCATTCGCAATAGCACTTCACTAATCGAATTCAAAAGATTGATCTCACCAGCCAATTTCAAACCACCTTCTCATTTTGCGACAGGAACTCGTAAATATAACATCATCCACGCGAGGCTACGGACTGGTTGTAGTGACCTTAATGGTGATAAATATAATAATTACATTGGTACTTCCCCAATCTGTTCTTGTGGCAGAGGCGTTGAGGATGCAGAACATTACTTTCTGCACTGCACCAACTATGATGACATTCGTCAAACCCTATTTGACGAATTGAGACGAGTAACAAGTGACAGGGCTACAATAGATTTGTTACTTTATGGGAGCCCATCATTGTCATTCAACAGTAATGCATGTATTTTCCTGTCTGTTCAGAAATTTACTCGGGACTCACTCCGGTTTAACCCAGACCACGGCGCATAGATGCAACCATGTAGGATATGACAGTAATAACGTTCAATACGGGTCAGGTGGCACAACATACATGACGTACCGACTGGTTTTATACATGTAGTTGATACTGTTTCTTGCGGCACTGCATCAGCCAGAGACACCGGAAGCAGGGTGTGTGAAGGGAGGGCATCATCACTATATGTATATAGTGTAGTATGGAGCAGATTTTTTCTTTCTTTCTGTTTTCCTTATGTTTTTCCTTTTTATTGGTAACTTTTTCACTATCTAATTAAGTCTTTCTTTTTATCTATCCTAATTTGTTTTTCATAATTTTGTTCTGCCATTGTATTTCTGTTATTCTATGTACAGGAGCGGAGAGTTTTCTAAGTGACTAGCACTTGTTCTCTAATCCTGATTTGCATTTATTAATGGCAAATAAAAATATGTTTAATCTAAACTGCCGAGCAGTTTCCTTGATCGTCACTGCGCATGCATGCACGAAGACGGGAACACACCTCACACCCGACGATGGCTAATCACTACCCGATGGACCCTACATACAAATCCCAAGTTTCGTCCGGATCGGCCCAGTAGTTTCCGAGAACGTCACTGCGCATGCGCGAAGACGCCCCCCCCTCCCCGGTCCGATGGGTGGAAAACCTTCCCGGGGCCGAACTACATTCGCACGCCAAGTTTCGTTCCGATCGGCCGAGTCGTTTTTGAGTCTATAGCGAACAGACAACCCCCCCCCCCCCCCCACACACACACCCAGACAAACAAGCTCAAATATATAGCAGACTAGACGGGGTGCCCGACTTCGCCCGGGCTACAAAGATCTTCACTGCGCATGCGCGAAGACGGGCACCCACCCCACAACCAACGATGGCAAATCACTACTGATGGTCCCTATATACAAATCCCAACTTTTGTCCCGATCGGCACAGTAGTTTCCGAGATCGTTACTGCGCATGCGCGAAGACGCCCCTCCCAACCCCGGTCCGATGGGTGGAAAGACTTTCCCGGACCGAACTACATACGCATGCCAAGTTTTGTCCCGATCGGCTCAGCTGTTTTCGAGTCTATAGCGAACAGATTGACACACCCACAAACGAACTCAAATACATAGTAGACAAGCTCGGTGCCCGACTTCGTCGGGGTTTTTGACACTGCGCATGCGCAAAGATTGGCTCCCACCCCTGCAAATCATTACCCAATTGACCGTACACACACTCGACGATGGCGAAAGAGTTTTTGTCACTGCGCATGCGCAAAGATTAGCTCCCACCCCATACCCTATAATGGCAAATGATTACCCGATGGACCATACATACAAATCCCAAGTTTTGTCCCGATCGGCAAAATAGTTTCCGAGATCATCACTGTGCATGCGCAAAGACGGCCCCCTCCCCCATATCTGACGGGGGAAAATCACTATCCGATGGACCCTACATACAAATCCCAAGTTTCGTCCCGATCGGTTCAGTAGTTTCCGAGATCGTCACTGCGCATGCGCGAAGACATGCCCCCCCCCCCCCCCACCCCGATTTCGAATAGCCCCCAGAACCTCCCCGGACCCGAACCACACACCCGTGCCAAATTTCGTCTCGATCGGCCCCGCCGTTTTCGAGTCTATAGAGAACAAACAAACAGACAAACAAACAGACAGACAAGATTACTCAAATATATATATAGATTAGCTGGGTGCCCGACTTCGTTCCGGCTTTTGTGCCCGCGCATGCACAAAGATTGGTTTCCACCCCATAGCCGACGTTGACGAAGGACCGTAAATATAAACCCAAGTTTTGTCCCGATCGGCCCAGTAGTTTCCGAGATCGTCACTGCGCATGAGCGAAGACGAGCCCCCACCCCACGTCCGAGTAGCGTAGAACCTTCACGGGCCAGAACCACACACCCATGCCAAATTTCTTCCCAGATCAACCCGGACGTTTTCGAGTCTATACCTACAGACAGACAAATAGACAAGCAAAATTACTCAAATATATAGATAGACTAGATGGGGGCCCGAAATTGTCACTGCGCATGCGCAAAGATTGGCTCCCACCCCTGCAAATCATTACCCGATTGACCGTACACACACCCGACGATGGCGAATGAGTTTTTGTCACTGCGCATGCGCCAAGATTAGCTCCCACCCCCATATCCTATAATAGCAAATGATTACCCGATGGACCATACATACAAATCCCAGGTTTTGTCCCGATCGCAAAAGTAGATCCGAGATTGTAAATGCACATGCGCGAAGGCGGGCCCCCACCCTGGGTCCGATGGGTGGAAAAGCTTCCCGGGACCGTAATATATACGCCTGCCAAGTTCCGTCCCAATCAACACATTCGATTTCGAGTCTATAGCGAACACACAGGCAGACAGACAGATATGTGAAGACGGGCCCCCACCCAGAGAACCACCGAGCATCGACCAGCAACTGTCAGCTCCTCAACATTCTAACTCTGTTCAAGCTCCGCCCAAGCAGGGTTACAGCGGTTGAAGACATGTGCACCATCGACGTGCAGTCAGCCTTAGTACACGGCGTCATCGTGCCCCCATGTAGGCAACCAGGATAAAGTGCCTTGCCAAAGGACACAACGCGGGTCGTCCCGGACGGGGATCGAACTCGGGACGTCTAGCATAGAAGTCCAACAGTCTACCACTGAGCCACCCCGCTCCCCACACAGTATGTCACAATCTACTGACGCTATTATATTTGTTTTCAGTTCACAACTATCTTTCGACCACCCATTCAAGTTTATAAGGCCAATTTTCAGTTTACTTGCTCTGACGAAAATGTCATTTTCTTCGGCACCAATCACTGGAATCTTATCCTATCTCGGGCTATCAGACTTCTTAATGATACGACCATTACTGGAAACCATGAAATCATTTCCACTTGGAAGTTCCTTCAAAATTGTCTTTTCATTTAGCTCTTACCACCATGTAGAAAACATTGTTTGTAAAAAGCTGATTCCCGAAGAGCTCGTTTACCCTTTAAAACAATAATCTTCTGTTCAGGCGTCTCTAGCTGAATCTTAACCAATGCCATTTGTCATGATATCGTTTCTGAAGTCGGCCGGCTTTTCACTAACATTCTCCCCCAATGCTGATAAAATACCCTTTGCAACCTCCAGAATATTCTCATCAGCTGTTTTCGGGAACATTACTGGCCAACAGCCGCACCAGGGGCGGCGGGGAGATTTTCAAAGTGTGGGATGGGGGGGGGGGGGGGGGGGTGGATCGGGCGATGGATGGTCGTCGGTATGACGGGGCGACCATAGTTCGGACCGCCGTACGAAAATTGTAACACCCATTTCCATGCATCTGAGCGGATATTTTGCGATTTTTCAGGAGATGTATTTGAAAGATTTCACACTTTGAGAATCGTTAAAAAACGTCGGTAAAGCATACAGGTGAGGTCTATTTATCAGCTTTGGTCGTAACGAGGTTGGCCATATCATGCCTAACTAGATAACACAAATTTAACCCTTCACCCAACGCAACGGTCAAAACCAGCCAGCGCTATTCACAAAAATCACCATTTAATGTTCGTTATTTTTTCATTTTTTTCTAAAAATATATAGCATATGACCCCTCATTGGAACGAGCTCGTTCTAATGCGGGGTCATAAGCTATTTTTTGAAGCAAAAAATGGAAAAATCAGTTATTCAAGAATTTTGTTTGCATGTGTCGTCTGCCGTTCGTGTTAGGAAAATTCATTGACATGTCATTTGAAGCGATAGTGGATACCTCGTTACGCATAGTTTGCGGAATATATCGTCCTTTTAGTTGCACTCTGTGTCATCTGCTATGCTTTAGCACATTGTTTCACTCAAGACACGATATATGGCTTTTTTGTCATCCACTTTGGTGACACCTGGTCAATTCTCGTTTGAATTTCGTTACATTGGTACGATAACTACGGGGTAAGTTATCACCACCAGAAGATTACAACAAAAATGTCCAAACTGTTTTGGTAGTGATACATTGAGAACGATAGCGTCGAATAATTTGATACCAATGCATCAAAACCCCGTCCTACATACGGTTCCAATGACAGCACATTTCACATTGCATCAATGCACTGGTCCATACCGAAATATCTACACGCAATACCACTGGTTGCCATATGAATACAGTTCTCAACCTTTCACAAACAAGTGATAGGTCCATCTACTTGCTAGTCTTTATTACACGCCTGTTCTATGAACTCCCCATTTACAGGAATGGTAAACCGTGCGGAAAGTAAAAATATGTGCGGAACGGAAATCGTTGACGGACTATTTTTAAAGAGAAGCGAAATTACACTAGAAAGTTCCACAATTATTACAATTACAATTTGAATCGCTAGTGATAGCTGAAAATCGTCCCCTGAGTTCCAATGTGTTCTATGTGCCAACATGCACACAGAGACCATTGGAACTCGGGGAACGAAAGATTAACACGGGCTCCCCTCGCAAATTTGGTTGGCGATAAAATGAGATCTTTTTGTTGATAATTGTCAAATAAATTGCTGAGTGTCCTTCTAATAATTTTTATAGACGTGAAGGCGTGTAATAAACACAGAACGACACACGCGTGTGAATGGGTTAATTGCTATGGCACTTGTGCCATCGCCGAAGGATAAAACTCGAGGCCAGTGGCCTCGAGTTTTATCCTTCCGCGCTTGCACTCGTGCCATATCGATTAACCCATTCACACGCATGTGTCGTTCTGTGTATAACCAGTACGTCCCTTGATGCTAGACACACATGGGGCAATACTGGTAGGACAACCGTGGTTTCGTAATAATTTAGAAGTGGATTCGATTTGCTTTCGAACCTTTAGTCTGATTCGATTTGAGATTCGATTCGTGCGTAAACTCGTGATTCGCCGGACATTGACGAGGGTAGCGACACTGTAGCGACCTGTGCGAAATTCTTTGTCCGCTCTGATAATCAGACCTGGTCCACCGCGTGATGTCTTTTCTGGGCACTTCAGTTTTGTCATCGAATCAAACCTTTTTGTGTCTACCTTAAGGGTTAAAATGTACAACTGCCAAAAAGGTTTATAGTTTGATAGTTTGTACGCCGAAAGCGCAGTGTACTGTGGTTGGTATTTGCTTCTATGATAATCAAAAAGACTTGTCAGGTAATGAGTTAATAATGCTGAGTTTGTAAAGGAGTTCCTTATCGATTAGAAGACAACCTACTCGGATTCTCAAAATGACGCGCACCTCGAATACCAATTCTAAGAAACAATAAATTAGCCTTTAAGTACACAATTGACACAATTTAATACTGGATATTGGAAACTCCGGTGTCTAAGAGGCAGCTGCACCCAAACTGGTGAAAAATGTCTGAACAACAAAAGCCCTGCAAGAACTGGAGTAAATGAAATTTTGCTCAAGTAAAATGAATACAGATTCAGACAGATTCGGAACAAAATGGATGAAATTTAGTATAATGCGTTCACTTTAATCTCACATCTTTCCCGTCTTAGACTGAGGAAATATTCCCAGTATTTTAATTTGAAGACGTTAACTATGCAGAACTATTTTGCCCACCCATCCAAAGTAGCTGCTCCAACCATTTAAGGACGCAATAATAGCTGCCCGGCCCGAGTAGCCTCGCCCGTCCCCAGCTCATGCAACCCCAACCGTACAAGGAGAAAAAATAGCTGACAATGCGGCAACACGAGGCATGCCGAGTGTCTGGCACAAATATCTTGCCCCGAGGACAGGTGCGTAGTTGGGATTTCCTATTGAGTTGGGGGCATGGTTTTTTAGAAGATGCCAGGTAGATATATGCCACAGGCATATCCGAAGGCCGTAGGCTTGAGGTGTGTGTGTGTGTGGGGGGGGGGGGGGGTGGGGGGGTATGGCCCGCCCATTGGAAGGGAAGGGGTTCGGGGGTCTCCCGACAATGGGAGAACCATACCCACCCCACCTCGGGCAAACGGTATCCCCTCCCATTGGTGAGGGTGCGAGATGGGGGCTCTCCGGAGAAAAATTTGAAAATTCAATGTCCTCAGACTGAATCTGGGACCCTCTAGTGCTTTAATGTTCCCATTTTGAGAGAGGGGGGGGGGGGTCACTGTAATTTTTAGGGGGATATCTCCACTTAGATACGCCAGTGCCTGAGGATGAGACTTTTCTACCCGAACCCAAAAACCCATCATGGATAAATTTTTGAAACCTAAATGCCAACATAACATTTGTGATTGAAGAATGGTCTTTGCTACCTGAACCACCTGGAGGTGAATTAATCGTTGACAAAATTTAATTACACATTCAGGAAGAAAGACAAGAATATGCCGAAATGCACAGTATAGAGTTCAGGACCATAACATTCACATGATGTTACGTTGCGTTACGTTGGTAGGCAGACGAATTTACAGAAGATACAACATTGCGAAGGTAAACGAATTGACCGGATGTACACTGAAAACCGCGTGTGATGTGATTAAGTGGAAATAACTGAATAAGCTGCATTTCAAATATTTGATCGCCACGAACAGCAAATGTGCATTATTTTAGCACCAACTAGGCAATACCAGATCAAAACCTTCGAATTATTTCAAATGCACTGTGGAGGAACTACTCCTCGCTTTGCGTGCTCACCCGAGTTCTGGTGGTAATTGGGTAAACAGCTTCCGGTTCTCTCACGGACAATTTTTAATTTTCCCGGGAAGAAAGTGATGAACACTGAAGATTGCATTAGCATTTTGTTTCTTTCTGATTCCGATCTCATCGCTACTATTAAGTAGCACTAAGATGTGTCGATAACATGAAAAACAACAAGCTGAAATTCACAGAATTGGTCATTTTTATGATTTTATTTCGGTACTCTCTCCAGTGGACCCGGTTCTCTTTCGAGTGCTCAGTGCTTTCCGAAAATCTTAGGGCTCTCACCCGAGATACGCTATTGTATTTTATCACCCACAAAGCTTCGAAAATCATCAAAACACATTACTGACCAGATAAATGGTTGTCCTCTAGGCAGACCATTTTGAGGTTCGTAAGCCCAATACGCTTTGGCGTCCCGAGTAAAGCGCCGATTCTTGGGGGACCCGTGATATAGAGTTATTGTATGTATGCAGTGACAGAATTGAGTAATTGAAGCATTCAAGCTCCTATTTTCAGTGAAATCCATTCAAAATAATTACAAAATCTGTAACATTTCTCTTATTGATGAGTGTTGACCGTTCCTGCCCCACCTCTTTTGACGAATTGAGTTTCAGTATAACAGCACACTTTACAAGTGCCGCGAAGCAATTGCCTATTATTTTTATTTTGCATTTTCCCCAAGTTATCCGTATCCATAGACTTCTTACATTTTACGCAATACATTTTGTTTTGTCAATTTTGTATTTCTTATTATTTAATTTCTTTATTACTTTCTTATATTTATATAATATAATTACATTTTTGTTTTCATTTTAAATCTGTCAGCGGTTCTTAATTTTTTCCCAAGAGTTTATGAATGATTCCTTGGCTTCTTCTCGCCCTTTTTCTATCAGCTTATGTTTCGTCTCCGCTTTGAGAATCTGACGAGATTTTGTTCTCATGCCTTCTTTCAACTCCTCGAATGTATCCCTTTCCGCGAGAATGAAACGATATTCCCCATCGGAAATCCTTCCATCTTTCAGAAAAGTGGAATTGATTTTCGCGCCGGCCAACTTTTTGATATTTTCGTGTTTCTCGGCCTTCAACGATAATTTTTTACTCGCTAATTTAACAACTGTGCTCAAGAATCCTATCACGAGAGCAACGCTCTCTTCGTCACCGCGACTGGAATGATAGGCACGGTCGATAGGAGACCCATTCCAGCAGCACCCAAACCTATGGATACGGTGGTGAGAGTCAGTCAGATCCAGACCGTCGACCAATTTAGTCATTCGCGCATACTTCTTGTTGAATGCTTGACGTCCATCTCTTTCCATCATTAAATAATGTTGAATTTTATTAATGTGATCGATGCGAAATGCGTTGCCTCTATCTCCCGAAGGAGGTGCCGTCGGTAATACAGCGCCGGTAAGTCGGGATATAGATTGCCACTTCTTAATTCCATTTTTATTTTTATTTTTTACGTTCTATTTTATTTAATATATATAAAAAATATAATATTATGTTATTTTTTTCTCATCACAAAACAATATCTCATAATAACATACTGAGAATGGGCACGTTTTTAAAAGGCGAATTCAGATCCAATAACATTCTTCGGCCGTCGATCAAATTTTTTCCTCACTTAAGATAGAGACCGTCTCCGCGAGCCTGAAATGCGCCGCAACCTTTCGCGCGTTTCAGATACAATCCTTTATCATCCGTTTCGACTCGGCACACAACTCCTCCTCTCTTCAGAGCAAAATCCGCTCCCCTTTATTTTCTGTGCACCAGAACTGGCCAATCCCGACTGAGCTCCTATACCCAAAACCGGCAACACAGTTATGGTGAGAATGGGTAATGCCTTGGTGACCAATCCCGCCAACAATCCTAAGAAACATTTCATTTTCAAATTATATCTCAATTGCGCGGGACTCAGTCACACGGCCAATCCTCTTCGATTACGATGCGTTTGGGCTATTCTATTAATATGCGTTTTGGCCCAAGCGATTTTATCGCTTCCATTGCTCACGTCTTGATGACTTAATTTCAATCTCACAGCTTCTCCTCGATTTTCTAATGCTCTGCGAAGTTTGTCTTTCTGACCCTCGGAAATGTTTACGATTTGTATTATGTATCTCGTCATTATTTATTGTTTTTTTTTAATTTTAATTTTAATTTTTTTTATTATTTTATTATTTTATTTATTTATTTTTTTACTTCCTATTATATATATAAATTGATTTTATTCCTTTAATTTTTTTTTGTTTATTTGTTTAATAAACTATTTAACAGATTTTGTTTTCTCAAATTTCTCATGTGAAATCGCATCATCACACGTTCGTCGCGATGATCTAACAGCTGTCCATTTTGATCCTCTAATTCAGTTATACTGAAGAAATACCCAAACCAAAAGATACACAACACTTTACACTGAAAAGAACCATAAACGTAGAACGAATTGTTGAATTCAAACACTTATCTCGCAAAGTGATTTTAACCCTGTAATTCAATCGAATTGCCACAATGGGTCATATGAAACCTTTCTAAACATTTATATGAAAGCTAATCAAATAGCATCCCTTCTCAAACGTGTTCGACAGAACAAACAATTTATTAAAAAAACAACTCTGGATGACAAGGGGTCTTGGAATATCATCCAACAATAAAGAAAAGTTCGACAATAAAAAACTGAAAGCTCCCACCGAAAGGAACTTACAAAACTATAAAAACTACAGTAGTATTTTCAACAAGGTAAAAAAACAATGTGAAGCTACCTATTATAGAGATATCCTAAACGAAAACAAAAACAATAGAAGAGTATGGCAGATCTTAAACGAAGCCATCAATAAAGGAAAACTTGAAGCCAGATTACCCTCGTTCTTCATCCAGGACAACATCGAGTTAACCGACCCTCATGACATCGCAAAAGAATTCAACAATTTCTTTGTCAACATTGGAAAAACCACATCGGAACAGATTCAGAAACCAAATAAGTCATACTCAGACTACATGGACACCAATGTTTCCAACAATCTTTATTTAATACCTGCAAATCTCACATAAGTCAACCGAGTAGTAACTAAAATGAAGCCCAAATTATCTAAAGACTGCGACGATATCACAACCTGTCTTTTTAAGCATACGATAAACGAAGTATTGGATCCTCTAACACATATAATTAACAGCTCTTTCATAACCGGCAATGTTCCAGACAGGATGAAGATCGCGAAGGTGACACCCATATTTAAACCAGGTGACGAGCACAGCTTTACAATTTACAGACCTTTCAGCATACTTCCGGTATTTTCAAAAGTAATGAAAAAACTCATGGAAGTGGGACTAAGTAGTTTCCCCAATAGGTTTAATATTTTATACCATCACCAATACGGGTTCCTAAAACGACATAGCACGATTCATCCAGTTCTCCAGCTCCTTAAAAGCATCACAATAGAAGATAATAAACAGGAAAAACCCAGCACCTTAGCATTGTTCCTGGATTTGTCAAAGGCCTTTGACACCATAAATCACGAAATACTATTAAGTGAACTAGTCAAATATGGCATCCGAGGTGTCGCCAACAATTGGTTTAGAAGTCACTTGTCCAACAGGTCTTAATATGTTATGTACGGAGAACAAAAATCGGACTTAGCCAAACAGAGTTGCGGTGTACCACAGGGCTCGATTTTAGGCCCTATTCTTTTTCTTTTATATATAAATGATATAAGTAACTCAACATCACTCAATCTTTTATCACTTGCCGATGACACCACTGCACACTGCCCGGGCTCCTACAATAATCCCATAACACCGTATTTCAATGAAGAGCTTCAAAAACTATTAGAAAGGTGCTCTGTGAACCAGCTAAAGCTGAATGCAAAGAAAACCTCGTATATCATACTTAACCCAAATAAAGGTAGGAACAACAATCTCTGCTAAGAGGTAAAAATAAATAACCAAAACCTTAACAACGGGGCCACTGAAACAGAAAAATCTGTGAAATTCTTAGGAATTAGCATTGATGAACACTTATCCTAAAAGGCTCATGTATCCCGATTATACTCGAAAATAGCACGCGCAAACTATAGTCTCAACGGAGTAAAAAATATCCTTCCTCGCGGAGCTCTGAAAACATTGTATTACGCCCTCATACATAGCCATTTGGTATACGGAATCCAGGCATGGGGCAACTCAAGAGCTATAAAAAAAAACTAGCTGTCATGCAAAAGCGACCATTACGAATAATTAATAACAATAAGTACAATTCTCAGATCCCTTTTCTAAAGGAAAATCAAATACTCAAGGTTGATGATTTGTTTAAACTACATGCACCACTGTTCGTGTTTGACTGAAAGAACGGCAGATTACCGGTTTCGTTCAATGATTTATTTAAAATTATTGACAATCCATCTGGTAGGACAACCAGTCAGTCTGGCCTCCTATACATAGAAAATACACGGACCAAAACTCTGGATCAACTTCCTTTATACACTTTCCCGAAACTATGGAATGCTCTGGACGACACAACTCGTAATATTAGCAACAGAACCATGCTTAAGAACAACCTAACTTTCACATTCATTTCGTCATATTCCAGTTATGTCCGCTGTAATAATCCCCACTGCCCTGATTGCACTTCATAAACTTCGAAATTGTCAAAGTCATACTCTGCGTCTTCATCTGAAATCATCGACGTGTGCAACCGCTTGCGCTTCCTCCCAACTGTTGTTCTATGTAAAATACTATATGTACGCAATTAAGAACTTGCAGACAATAATCTAAACAAATAATTCACCACATTGGTGAGCATATGTGATGAATTGTTGCGACAGAAGGTGTTAAATAGAGAAATTTATATGTCGACCACGAACTCGTTGAAAGGGGAAATATAAAAAAATAATTGTAAGTAAAATAGAAAGTAAAAATAAAATTAAACTGAATTACAAAATAATTATTATTCAATTAAAAACGAAATAAGACCAAAGAAACAAATATGCTAGTGATAAAGAACTGAGGATTTGCGAGATCTTATGTCTACGGCGGGTCGGATTTGTTGGATTCGATGTCGTGCTCCTTCACTGGTGATATGCCGAAACAGATCGCTTCCATCGCCGTGAAGGTCGGAACGAAAACGTGATGTGGGTAAAAATGCCGAGGCGGAAGCGAGCACTAGAATCGCGTCGGAGGCTGGCAAGAGAAGTGCCGATTTAAGTCAGAAGTTGATGATTCTAGCGAACATGAAACTTGGAAATTTCAAGGGTTTTAGTGCTGTGCCGATACCGGAACTCGCTAAGACGTTGAACAGCAGATCTGGATTGAAAGAAATATAAATTAAAAAGAAACAAATTTATTTTTTTTTGTATAATAAAAAAATAGAAAAATTAGTTTTAAAATAAAAGCATAAAAAACTAACTTGGAACAAATACGCAAAGAGAATGGTAATTAAAGATTCATGGTGGAATGCACCAAAGACTGAGAGATCGAATTACAAACTCTTTCTCAAAGCATAAGAGAATTGATAGTGGGAAAATCGAATTGTGGAAATACGAATCTGTTGATAAATCTGTTGTTGTTTCCGGAGTGGCTGGATTACGATAGATTGTTAGTGTTTGGCAAGAGTTTGTTTCAACCCGAATACGAATTAGTGCGAAGAACTTGGAGCGAAAACTTGCCGAAGGAAGTTATAGTGACGAATTCGAAAAATGTGATGCGACGCTCGCAACGATCTTGCAAGAAACGCCGAGAGAACTCAGAAATGATAAAACGTCTAATGTGGAATGTAAATTTTACGAAAATGCGAACAACGTGCTGGATCCGCGAGACTTGAATTCGATGCACAGAAATCTCATGATATTCGATGACTTGATGTTGGAGAAACAGAATCGGTGCGTGCGAATCTTATTACGTTCGAGGACGTCACAGCAACGTGGACTGTTTCTATCTATCTCAATATTATTTCAGACTGACGAGACAGACCATAAGAGAGAATGCGAATTTACTGTGTCTGTTTCGTCAAGATTTCAAGAGTCACGATCACATTTATGACGTTTACGTGGCCATTGACATGAGCAAGACAGAATTCAAGAGATTTTGTAAGTTGGTGTGGGATTGCACACCTTATAATTTCGCGGTCATCGATCTGAGGAGTAGTAAAATATTATGGAAAATACAGCAATGCATTCGACGATTTTTATATTCCTGACGATTCAAATTGATAATGAGAAGAAAAAAATCATATTAAGTAGAAAGTACAAAAAAATAAATAAAATAAAATATACAATTATTAAAAAATATATAAAAAAAATGCTGCCAGACTACTAAACTTAATTATTAGAAAGGACAGTCGAGAATACGAAAATGACGATCGATAATACGACTGTAAAAGATTTTTTTCGATCGCGGTGAGCGACGACAATACTCGATTCATGGTGAGATTCAATCCACCGATCGAATTGAAAAGGGATAAGAAGTACGGGATGGCACTGGTAAATCTGGGGCAATACTATTCGTTTCCCAACATCACAGAGAAAAATAATACGTTCAGATATTCGAACAGAACGTATTGGTTCACGATTCGCATTCCCAAAGGCAGTTACAGCATAGTCGATTTGAACGAACTCATTGAGACTAGAATGAAGATCGACGGTCAAGACGGAATAGCCATCAACAGAATTGCTAACGTTAACACTCGGCAAACGATATTGAACATCATAGAGGGTTATTGAGTGGATTTTAGAGGTGATCACGCCTTTGAAAAGATGTTGGGATTCGATCGAAACACGTACGAAGGACATACGACATCGGAAAATGTGGTGGACATTCTTCCTGTCTTCAGCATTTTGGTGAACGCGGACATGATCTCTGGAAGTTATGTGAATAGTGGCACACAGCACACGATTTGCTCGTTTTTCTAGACGTTTCTCCGGGCTACAAGATCATTCTTTATTCACGGTACACAAGCATGCAAAATGGTTACAAATAAACACATTGCACAATTGTAATGAGTAGTATACCGTGGGAAGTGGCATAGCCACATTGGCTGTCTACCTGCCACCTGGAAGATGGGGTAATTGCAAACAGACTATGACTAAATGGATGAATTTAGAACCGGTAAAGTGACACATGATGGTGAATGGCGATCGAATCATTTCCTTTCTGGGGCCGCACTCAACGGATTCGCCTTATATAAATTCGCGTAATTTTCTGGTTTTATATTTCTGGCATCCACCGTCGGATCGCCGATCATGCTCACTGTTACTGTCGATTGTCAACTCTCAGAATCGGTTTCAATACTATCTATCTCGGAGGGACTCGGCGGAAGATACCGAGTAGAAGGGGGTCGTGGGTACGCAGGGGACGATGGTGTAAAACGAGATTGCCCAAAGGATTTGTAAGTCGAAACGTAAGGCTCGTAAGGTCTGCAACTTATTGTTCTGCTTTTTTTTCTTTCAAGGGTTTCATGTCTTTGACGACTAATTTTTTCATTTCTTTCTGAGTTTCTGTCACAGGTTTGAACAACTTGCTCGTTTCTCGTTTCATCTCGATCTCTCCCATTCGTTTAGCCATATTGATGTCTCGAATATTCCTCTTCAGTTCTAGAAATCGACGAACCTTCTTGTCTCTCAACTTAAGATCTTTGATCTTTAAAGATGCCATGCTTTTTTAAAAATATTCTTCCTTTTTTCCTTTATTTTGTTTTTTTAGAAATTAAAATTTAAGTTATTTTCTTTTTCTATATGTAAGATAAAAAAATAATGAAAGTTCTCTTAAAGGTCGAGTTCCTATTTTTAATTTCGCGTCTTTCGGCGTTGAACATGAATTACAAATAAAACAAAATCCCCATTAAAATAACATGGGACAAACAGCAATGTGTGCAAAATCGTCAGTCTGAAAACAATGTTTCTATTACTTTGTTGTCGAATTTTTGAAAGCAAAAATCGGTAGATTGAGATACGTGAACAATAACTTATGTTCCAATAAGACTAAAATCCTCGCTTAGTCTTACTGGGGCATTAGTCTTATTGAAACACTGATTAGACGAGAGCTCGCTTATTTTTTTCTGACGTCACCAAGTGAAATATTTGAAACGATAGC
Organism: Pictodentalium vernedei; assembly: GCA_031216915.1. Lineage (NCBI taxonomy): Eukaryota > Metazoa > Mollusca > Scaphopoda > Dentaliida > Dentaliidae > Pictodentalium > Pictodentalium vernedei. The sequence continues at coordinate 460,941,488 of CM062296.1, read as the reverse complement.
AATGGGAGGAGATCAAAGTTCATATTGCCAATAAAATGGTATTTTTCGAGGCCAATGATCATTCTATGAATGTATACCCACATCCCACTTATAAAAAGGTCGAGGTTACTCCATATCAGTTCAAAAAAAGTGTGTAAAAAATGTATATTGCTGTTGGGGAATAACCTTTCTTTGCATGTGATAAATTTTTATACAACTGGTATTTTGTTTTGGGGATCGTGATTAGGTGTTGTATGTGGGTGCTTGGTTTCAGGCTTGTCCTCACACAGGTAGATACTGCTCAATTGCAATGTCATATTTTGTAAGCAATCTTCCAACTGAGAAAAATTACTCCATGCGGTGTAGGAAAAGTTTTGATTCCAGAAAAGTAAAGCGAGCAAAAAAATCCCAAAGCGTCATTCTACAAACACGAGGACTCTAGAGATGTTTTTGTTCAGCATGTTTTCTCTTCCACTTAGGATTGCGCTATTAAATGAGGCCAATAGACGCGGTCACAATATATAACCTTGATCTCCCTTGAGACAAAACACGGATTCATCAAGTTTCGTCATATGTCCTTCCAGCTGAACTATTACTGGGGTCATATCCAGTGTTTTATATCTATTGTTCTTAATTGTTCCGCACTAACTCATCTTTACGCGTCACTTGCATCATAAAAAATATTTCCCAAATTGGATGGGAGAGCACGGACAACCGGCTTTTAGATGATGTGGATTTCCCCAATGCCTCCACTACCAAGTAATTGTTTCAGCCAGTGAAGCTTGAGGTGATAGATTGTCTCCCTAATTTGTAAACACCGGTCAACTGACTAGTGACCTCGTGAATCAACCTGTCTGGGTCATCCTCGCGTTCTCAGGACACAATAACTTAATTAACCAGCGGAGCTTGACAACACTCAATTCGCTTGGTCTCGAAATTGATCCATCATCCACTATTTGTTTCTTCAGAAACTCATTTCGACCTGATTGTTCCCTGAATGTGTTGATAGCGTTCAGAAAAGAACATTTGATGTGCACACAAACCTCATCTCGCCTGGAATAACTAGGTTTGTTTATCAACAAAAATAAATTCATCATCCAATATTTGTTTCTTCAGAAACTCATTTCGACCTGATTGTTCCTTGAATGTGTTGATAGCGTTCAGAAAAGGAACGCTATCAACACATTCAAGGAACAATCAGGTCGATGTGAACACAAACCTCATCTCGCCTCGAATAACTATGAACGTTTATCAACAAAAATTAATTCATCATCCAGTATTTGTTGCTTCAGAAACTCATTTCGACCTGACTGTTCCCTGAATGTGTTGATAGCGTTCAGAAAAGAACATTTGATGTACACACAAACCATATCTCGCCTTGAATAACTGTGTATGCTTATCAACACTGGTCATGTGTTATCCCCTTGCAAAAGGTCAAGCCGACAAGCCCATACACCCCGTTATTAACCCCGTGGACTCTGTGTATATATGAGACACCTTTGTAATACAGTTCTCCACCACGACGCACGTGTAAATATTTATAATTTATAAATAACCTATGCTCAGCTGTCACAAGCTGAATATGTTTACACCAAATATGCTTTATTCAAATTTTAACTACACAACTTTTACAGCTGTTATCCTACCACTGCTTATGGTCCACATCTTTCTAGTTTACTTGAAGCGCACTCATGGCGAATGATAAGATATCGTTGGATGAGATACAGAGTGACGACCGATACAATCTTGCATCTAAGTATAATCACTCGATGAGTCTTTTGCAGGACGATCATTCAGAGTCCCCTTTCACCATCCATGGTCATTCATGCAATTATTTTTCCCCTTCCAACTTCCGACAAAATTTCCACAGACAGGATAAAAATGTAACCCTTCTTAGTCTAAACTGTAGAAGCCTTAGTGCTAACTGGGACTCTTTCACCAACTTCCTCTGTGATATCCAGCAGGGGGAGAATATGTTCAACGTAATTGGTCTAACAGAAATCTTCAAACTCCACGAGCATCTCAATTACAAAATTGATGGCTACCACCCAATTGTTTACAAGACCCGCCCTAGTCCAAACGACAGCAGAGGAGGCGTGGGTCTTTTTATTTCTGAGAATGTTTCGTTCAGACTGAGACCCGATCTGGCGATCTTCATTCCGAATGTCATTGAAACTATTTTCGTAGAAATCAATCCAGGGCGCAAAAACTCGTACATTGTTGGATGCATATACAGGCCAAACACTGCACCTCTAGCTGATATTGATGTGTTTGCCTCTTCCATAAGCGACATTCTCACCAAGATCAACTCCGAGCACAGCAGGACTTTCTTACTAGGCGATTTTAACATAGATTTGCTGAATTTTGATAATCACGGCAAAACTAACGCATTCATAGATAGTATGTTTAGTGACGGATTCATGCCAGTAATAACAAAACCAACCAGAATAACTGAGCATTCAGCGACCTTAATTGACCATATTTATTCCAATAATGTATCAGCTAGTTACAGTGCGGGAATATTAATCACTGATATTTCAGATCACTTCGCCACATTTTATATACAGGAAGGTGATAACGAGCCCGACAAGCCAATACCCCAACTAAGAAGATCATTTAAGAGAGAAAATATTGAATTATTCAAAAATTTGCTTCAAAACACTAGCTTTGACTCAGTGTATAACTGTACGTGTGCTAATGCAGCATATGAAACATTTTTGGATATCTACCTTGACATATTCGAATCGGCATTTCCCCTGAGAAGCTTGAATTTACCCAAAAAGCTCATAAAACGTAAGCCCTGGATGACATCGGGTCTGTTACAGTCCTCTCTAACTAAAAATAAACTCTACCTAGTCAAACTGAGAAAACCCACGGAAACTAACATCAACAAATATAAAACGTACTCCTCGATTTTTAATCAATTAAAGAGACGAAGTAAGGCTACATACTACAATGACGTTATAGAAACAAATAGACACGATTCTAAAAAAACATGGCAAATACTTCGTACCTTAATCAACAAATCAAAATCAACGGCGACACTCCCACCTAGCATATCTCATAATAATGTTGAAATATCTGACCCCGATAAAATCGCGTCCAGTTTTAATGATTACTTCTCAGAAATTGGTCTGCTTATTAACGATAACGTCTCCACCTCCGATAACAACTTCGGTGACTTCATGAGTGGAAATTACCCGGATTCCTTTTTTATTACTCCAACAAACGAGCAAGAAATCATACTGACAGCCGGACAACTGAAAGGGAAAGCGAGTACCGATGCTTTCAATCTATCTACAAAAATAATGAAAGAGGCAATTTGTGAGATCGCGAAACCCCTGGTCTATATATTCAATCAGTCATTTATACAAGGTAAAGTCCCCGATAAAATGAAAATAGCAAAGGTGATACCAATTTTCAAAGGGGGTAATTCCAGGGAGCTTGGTAACTACAGACCAATTAGTTTGTTACCGGCTTTTTCGAAACTTCTGGAGAAAATAATGAACCGGAGACTCTCTAATTTTCTCAGTGATTTTCATATACTGTACGAACATCAGTACGGTTTTCGCAAAAACCATTCCACTCTTCATCCCATCATGAACCTTTTGCAATATGTCGCTGAATGCAACGACAAGCCTACAAAAGACTCTACTCTAGCCGTCTTCCTTGATTTGTCTAAGGCATTTGACTCCATTAGTCACGAAATTTTACTTAGCAAAATGGAATTCTACGGAATAAGAGGGATTAGTAAGCTTTGGTTCAAAAGTTACTTAACAGGCAGAGAACAGTATGTTGAGTATAACTCGAATCGATCCCCAAACCGATATGTTACTTGCGGGGTTCCCCAGGGGTCTGTGTTGGGGCCCATCCTCTTCTTAATTTACGTGAATGATATGAGATACTCCACTGTCCTTAACCTGTTATCATTTGCCGACGACACAACCCCATTTACAGCTGGACACGACCTGAATACCCTGGAGACTTCAGTTAATACAGAGCTGAAAAAAATATTCGACTGGTGCTGTTGCAACAAACTTCAAGTGAACGCCAGTAAATGTAAATATATTATGCTACACCCACCGAACAGTCCGAACAAATCCGACCTACTAAATATTTTTCTTAACAATACCAAGCTTTCACCCATAGGTAACTCCCAACAAGAAAAAGTCGCTAAGTTCTTAGGCGTGTACCTTGACGAAAACCTCAATTTTAAGCACCACATATCCACAGTATGTTCCAAGATGTCAAGTGCAATCTACTGTCTGAATAAAGTAAAAAATGTTCTCCCCAAGAAGTCATTGAAATTATTGTATTATACATTAGTTCATAGCCACTTACTGTATGCAATCCAAATTTGGGGGCATGGTCCATCCTGCAGTAAAATATACTCTCTACAGAAACGTGCCATGCGAATAATTAGCTGTAAAAAGTTTAATAGTCATACTGATCCCCTATTCAAGAATAATAATATTCTAAAATTTAACGATCTGTACAAAGTGAATGTCTCTCTATTCATGCACGACTGGAAGAACGATAGGTTGCCCGACTCATTTGAAACATTTTTTAGTGTACACACTTTATCTGGACTCCAAACAAGACAAGTTGGCATGATACAGTCCCTGAGAGCTAGAACCCAATTCTCTGCTAAACTGCCAAAACATAGCTTCCCAAAGATTTGGAATGGAATTGACGCCAACCTACGGGCCCTACCCTCCAGACATGTTTTCAAGAAACAACTTACTAACGAATGCTTAGCAAGCTACTCCTCGCATGTTAACTGTTCGTTTCATATGTGCCCAGACTGTAGGCATAATCCTCATTGATACACGTACGTCGCCACAGTTTATTGTGGGACCCTTCATTCATATGAATATGAATATGAGAGAGAGAGAAAGAAAGAGCGAGAGTAATATTCCCACCTCCTACTTAAAAACGAGCCATATTGTAAACACTCCTACTTAAGGCGCTGACTGTTCGAGGCTTCTCTGTCAAGACGAAAACATCCACATTCTTATGACGCAATTGTCAGCCCATGCCGATGACTTCTCCAGTTATCTCATCCAACCAGACCTCGAACTAATCCTCAATCATGTCTTGACCCATCATCTTACGCTTAATCTTATTGATTCAAATTTGTAGTCTACCGTCAAATTGCACTTGCGCGTTTTCGAGGTCTTCCTTACTCTCCCCATTCATTCATTAGTTGGACCATAGGCAGTGGCACCTATGAACAATAATATCCAGTCTACTCCATTTCTGTGTAGTGATTTCTGTGTAGTCTTTTTCACTTCCTGGGGGCAACAGGAAGACAGCCAATGTGGCTATGTTGTCTCCCAACAATTTACCATTGTATTCTATTTATGTAAAACTCTTTGTACAAACTAACTTGTAAATTTGGTATTTTGTTGAATAAACTTTATTTCATTTATTTCATTTCATATCCTCTCTGTATTCCCAAATAATGTCGGCGACCTTCTTCTGAACCATATAAATTAGCATTGACTGTCTGAAACTTTAGGCAACGGACCCATTTATGACAGGCAAACAGTATTTTCTGATATTTTTAGGCCAACATAATGGCAGAACTGAAAGATCAATGGACTGCCAACAATTGTTTAAAAGTGCGTCGCTATTAATTTACAACAGCATAACGGTTTTCAAACATCAACCAGGTTCTTCCGATGCCAGTCAATAGGCGAACATTCTTTGTGTGAAGGATGCCAACCAGTTCATAAAAAAACACGTAAAGGTCTGCCGTAGATTGGAATGATGTCCCCAAATTGTTTTGGAGAAGCAAGCCTTTGCAGCAAGATTCACAATCATTGCATACCCGATAACCCTATTCCATTTTGAATCCAGTTGATTTGTGTTCAATCTTAACCCAACTGATTTTAGAATGTAAATATTTTCGCGAAATGCGCCATTTGTCAATGTAAAATCAAATGACGCATACCGCGAAAATATTCAGTTTACACTCTGAAATCAGTACCATAAATCAAATATGTTTTATCATTTTATTATTGGTTTGATTTCCACCAGTTGTTGATTACATGAGCAACCATCCCCGATGGCACCCAACATTAATAGAAGTAGTAGGGAATGGCCTTTTCATGCTCGTTTACCCGGACCGCGAGGTCAATGACCCCGCGCAATGACCTCGCGCCCCAAACGCCCAGGCCTTTTTTAAGTCCCCCTCACCCTCACTGTGCCCAAGCCCGTTAAGCCCTCTTTACCCTCCCCGTGCCCAAAGCCAGTTTTTGCCCTCATTCGTGCTTAAAGCCAGTTAGCCCCCCCCCCCCCCGCGCCCAAAGCTAGTTAGTCCCTCCTTCGTGCCTAAAACCCGTTAGGCAACCAGCACCCCTCTCCGTGCCCAAGTCCCTTTGCCCAAGATGGCGGCGTCGTTAATGCGCATGACGTCAACAAGATGGTTGCGCCCTTTTTTGGCATGCGCAATAACACTTTTCAAGATGGTGGTGCCCATGATATGTATGACGTCAACAAGATGGCTGCGCCCATATTGGGCATGCGCAAAAAGGGCAGTGCCCATGATATGCATGACGTCAATAAGATGGCGGCCCATACATCTTTTAGAGATGCACTCACGCAAAAGAATACAACATAGCGGTCACTGATTTGGGAACGTGGAGGGGTGATGGGGGGCTAATGGACTTGGGTACGGGGAGGGGTAAATGGGCGCCCAAAAAGGCATGGGCGCTTTGTGCTCTTAGTTTTTAATATGTTTGGGGAAACCAGTCAGTACTTTTCATGCCACACACAAACAAAGTATTAGATTACATAAACTTAACTTTAATTAAAAAATTGAAGTTTTAACTTAAATTTAAACTATCTACATGAAAGAGACCATTTTAGTGATCACTTGTTGGGCAAAGAGACCCTTTTAGTGATCATTTGTAGGGTAAAGAGACCCTTTTAGTGATCATTTGTAGGGCAAAAGAGACCCTTTTCGTGATCATTTGTAGGGCAAAGAGACCATTTGTAGGTAAAAAGGTCTCTAAATGTACTTTAAAACCGATGAAAACCGGTGTAAAACCGATGAAAACCGAAGTAAAAGCGACGTGCACATATGTAAAACCATGAAAACCCATGTAAAACCGATGAAAACCGATGTAAAACCGATGTGTGTTTAAAACCGATGTGCACATGTTTAAAACCGATGTGCACATGTTGAAAACCGATGTGCCCGTATGTAAAACTGATGTATACATGAGCGTATTTGGGGATACTCTCCACTGTCTTATAAATCGTGATGTCCACCCAGTTCTCATTTGTTCTCAGAGCGTTCAAAGAGAGAAGACATGCAAAGCCACAACTGTAAATTTTGTAGGAAAGCATTCTCAAGAGCCTTCACACGCAAAAGACATGAAGATGGTTACTGCCTCAAGAGGTTTGGGATGACGGGTGAAGGCATTCAGTCAAATGGAGATTATAACTTGTCTGATTCTAACGAGAGCACATATTCAGAGTCAGACGATAGTGATACAACCACTGAAAGTGAATATTCAGAGTAGGAAGATGACGAAACGAGCGTAACAGACACTTTAATCATAAGAGCATATGAAGATAATACAGCTAAATTTCAGAGATTGAAAGTGTCGTACGTAGAAAATGGCTTGCCCAGACACAAGGCCACCAAAGCGGCCGAGGAAACTCTTAGAGACAGCTTGAGAGCTTCCCTCTGTAAGAAATTATTTAAGGCAATGAGTCGAGTAAGGCACTTCAGACAACATCCGGTCTATGGAAAAATTAGAAAAACTGCTCAGCGACTTCGAGCTGAGGAAGGTTACGGAAAGAACGAAGCTCAAAAATTCGCAATTGAGAAACGACAATACCTTTTTGATGCAGTATTAAGAAAATACACGTTTTTGGATGTGCAGACAGCTTTAGATGATAATTAGAGAAAGTCCAGAAAAACGACAAAAAACTGCCCTTTTCAGGACCAAAAGACAGTTACTGAACATTTAAATATGTTTTTTTGTATGATTACCAATAAAATTATTGTAAAACTACTTATTGTTGTAAAAATTGCTATTTTCCGCTTTGCAAAAATTACTTGTAGAATTATAAATCTGACTGCAAATCTATTTTGACTACTGCAAAACCAATTAATTACTTTGTAAAAACTGATTTTATGTGAAAATAAAAACTGAATAGACAAAAAAAATTAGAGTTGTTCATTCCGTTTTGGCTTTAGCCACAAAACCGACATCAGGTAACTCTATACCCAAGAGGAAGAAAACTGATTACGCGTTTGTATAACAGATTAATACTCTGTTCTTCTTGCCCAGATATGCTCTCGACAATAACAACGTTTGATAAAGCCAAGTCAGGGTAATTTTGTCAATAAAGATTACACGAATGAAGATAAACCTTCAGACACAGTTTATTAACAACGCAATCGTAAGAGGATTAACTCAAGACCCGTTATGACTGTTGATAAAGTTACCAGATGCACATTTACATACATAGTTGTATTTGAAACAGGGGTTGGGTGCAGGAAAGCCTCCCCATTCTGTGTTAGATGAGGGAAGCCATGTTTAAATTTAAATTAAAACTTCAATTTTTGAATTAAAGTTTATGTAATCTGATACTTTGTTTGTGTGTGACATGAAAAGTACGGACTGGTTTCCCCAAACATATTAAAAACTAAGAGCACAAAGCGTCCATGCCTTTTTTGAGCGCCCATTACCCCTCTCCGTACCAAGTCCGTTAGCCCCCCATCACCACTCTATGTTCCCAAATCAGTGACCGCTATGTTGTATTATTTTGCGTGAGTGCATCTTGTTGACGTCATGCATATCCTGGGCACTGCCCTTATTGCGCATGCCCAATATGGGCGCAGCCATCTTGTTGACGTCATATATATCATGGGCACCACCATCTTGAAAAGTGTTATTGCGCATGCCCAAAAAGGGCGCAACCATCTTGTTGACGTCATGCGCATTATTGGCTGGTTGCCTAACGGGTTTTAGGCACGAAGGAGAGACTAACTAGCTTTGGGCGCGGGGAGGGCCTAATGGGCTTTAGGCACGAAGGAGGGCCCAACTGGCTTTGGGCCGGGGTGGGTAAGGAGGGCCTAACAGGCTTGGGCACAGTGAGGGGTGAGGGGAACCTAAAAAAGGCCTGTGCGCGTTGGGCGCGGGGTCATTGCGCGGGGTCATTGATCTCGAGGTCCGGGTAAACGAGCATGAAAAGGCCATTCCCTACTACTAATAGATATGAAGATTCAATCACTGTCCAATTAGACATCCGGGCACTTAACAAAATCAATGGCCCGTTACATAAACATAAACAGTAGCCTTTAGCGCTAGTGATTTGTTTTGCACGTTGTACTTGTACATGTACCTGCAATCTCTATTGTTCAGGTCAGTTATGCACTGCCTTTCAAATTAGTATCGATAAACAGATCAATTATTATCGTTCTTAAAGTTTTTTGTGCAAGCCTTTCCAGACAGTTACTACAGAATTGCGATAGTTTCAAAACAAATAAAGCATACAAAACCATGTATAACACTGAATTTGAATTCATGCTCTTACTAAAAGACGGTGATTAGTATTAGTCTACTGCAAGTGAGGATGGTCATTTGTTGTTTTAGACCATCCTTGTGCAGTGACATTGATATATTAGCAATTGTCATTGCTCAAACAACAATAGAAATTGTCACACATGACGTTAGGTGTTTTTTTCCATTTTGGTGTTTCAGTCTCCTCTTTTTTTTACAAATTTGACACAAATACTTGTTCGTGGGTACTGTATGTATTTTACTCTTAGTGAAATCCCTACAAGGTAAAGAAATGGAAGAGAAATGGGGAGCCCTGTGAGACTGAGACACCCTCATGTAGAATTAGTTTTACTGCGTCGGCGTGGGATAAAAACACAGGACTCTATAGAGTTCTAATTCGGAACTTTGAAGGAGTCTAATTTTTCGCTCTTTGACACTAATACCATATCATCTGCGATAAATAACCCTGAGATACGCAGGGTCTTCAACTGGCACCCCCGCTATGTAGCAGTTCATCACACACAAAATAGGTGAGGGGTACATGTATTTCAATAGACACCGTTTTGTTACTACGTTACCCCATCTATGCCCACTCAGCACATCCTTACACATCCTTACTCATACAGTGCTTTTTCAAGATTATAACAAATTCAGTTCCCAACCCCAACATCGCGTGATTGCCATCCTTCCTACACTATCGAATGTCTTTTTAAGATTATAACAAATTCAGTTCCCAACCCCAACATCGCGTGATTACCATCCTTCCTACACTATCGAATGTCTTTTTAACATCCAGAAACGCCAAAAACATCTTTTCTGAGTCGAAAACCTTCCGCCATGTAAGTCTGTATTGTTGCAAAAAGCAAAACGCACGAATCTAATTGCGTTGATGCGCAAAATGCGACTTCCTCTGATTCATACACTTCAGAAACAAAGGAAAATGGACGAATCCTTGAAAATAGTCATTACGCCTGGAAGTGGTTCGCTAGGCCACATTAACCCAAGCGACGCATGCTGTCGCCACATTGCTGCAGACACAACAAGAAGATGAAGATGTGTAGGAAAATTATTCTTCTTCTGCTTAATCGCACAGTGATCTTGGATTAACAGTGAGTGTCAATGGAAGAGCAGCGTTGCAGAAACATAACTATTTTCTCAGAACCACCCCTTCTTAGTGTATCAGTAAACTAAAACAAGCATCACTGATAGGTGAATACTTGATAGCAATTACGTGTGAACATGATAAGATCATTCTAAAGGTTTTAAAACGAAAATGCATAACTTTCGAATGATTAAATTATTTTTTGCATTTTCGAACGAATGTGGGTATAAATAAAATACATAACAGGTACACAGTTATGGTAATTTTCATCATGAAAAATTACATACAAATGGTAGTTCAAAATTACTCATAAATATCTCTTTTACCGAAAACATCAAAGTCTATATACGCAGGCATTTATCTCTTTATTACCTTTAATTTGGCACCCTACTTATATGGACAGACGTTTGTTCAACGAGTGTGTGAAATGAAAGCAGTATCTTTCACTTTTTCTCAATAGCAAGGACTGCATTTTTCGCCCCCAAATGCAGAGAGTTGAGAAAGAGATTTTCAGAATTAGCATTCAATTCTGATTTTGAGAAAACCTAAAACTCTTTTGGCCTCATGCATGTAATTGGACAAAATGGAAAATACACACCATTTTTCTTGGAAGAAACGAAGGTAAGTTTTGAGAATACTTTTTTAAGTAGCGAAACCTCGTTCATGTCTTTCTCTTTCTTTCAGTTCAAATTTATAAATTATTAATTCTTTTTTATGTGATGTTTTGAGCTTTCTGTAATTTTTTTTCTTTTTATTTTTTTTATTCAGATGAAATACTGTACATACACAAATACCTAATTACATACAGACACACAAGTAGTATACAACAAGTATATAATTTGCATGATTACATATGGGTACAAAAGTCTACCTGCGCAAAGCTGCATTTCTATCACATTTCTGGTATCTAGCCATGATTATCATTTTTAGGTGTTTTGGAAACAGAAATGAACAACCTAATAACAGTTACTGGTGGTAACACAATGAAGAAAATATTGTCGCAAGAGAAGCCTCACTATATAAAAATTAAAAGGAAAAAGGAAAGAAAACGTCGAGGTCTATTGTCCAGCAGCTAACACATTATCTGAAGTGAGAGGATAAAGCAGTGCTTTGAAAAGTTCCCATCTTATGTGAATTAATCGGAATTTTGGGGGCAATACATGTGAAGGGAGTATAATTCCAATTCACAGTATCGACGCAGAACTTCAGTTAGACCATGAAAGCTGGGCTGGCGCCTTCTCACCTTGCAGGAATAAATGAACTTTTTGTACAGAAGAACTAAAAGAGAAAGATTATTTTCTTGAGACCACAAAGTGTTATCATCATCATCATCATCTTCTTCTTCTTCTTCTTCTTCTTCTTCTTCCTTCTTCTTCTTCGCACCAAGTCTGATTGAAAATAAATTTATTCTCAATTCTGATACTTCGGTTATAGAAAATTGGTTGAGAACGAATTTCTTTGGAGTCTGTAGGTGGTTTGTTACCTAATAACGACCAGGATGTGAGGACGTTTTTCCAAAAACTGTTTGCGTACTCCCCGATTTTTGTTAACCCCTCTTTGTGTAGATACCAAATTTTGTCGTTGCCCAATTGTTTGAAGTCATCCAAAATAAGGGTTTTCCAGGGTGATACTATGCTCGGACCCATCAGTTTCTTAATCCAAAACATTTTTAGAGAATGACTGTATGACCTAATGTCTGGAAAGTTAAGCCCCCCCCCTCCCCCCCCCCCCCCCACACACACTGGAAACCTGATTCATAAGAACTCTTCGCTTGATCTTTTCATTTTTACCCTCCCACAAATAATGAAACAGTTTGGATTACATTGCATCTAACATATTATCAGGTGGTTTGGAAAGGACTGATAGACAGTGTATCAGTATTGGTAAAGCCAAAGTGTTTACGACGGTCGTTTTCCAAATTAGGCTGGGATTTATACACGACCATTCGTTCAGAAGTTTTTCCACCTTTCTAGATTTTTCAATGTAATTTTGAATTATATACTTTTCACTAAATAGATCATACATTACACCCAATATGGTGAATTTCCCATTATTGTTCCACTGAATTTTTCGTTTCGTGGCAATCTGTTTTCTCGATCCTTTTTCAGACCCATTCCATACAATCTGGGTCTTTTCGAAGTTGACTGCAAGGCCTGATTCCTTTGCAAAAGAGTTAAGGACCTCAAGCGCTGCGTTCAGTGATTGAGAATCATTACTCAAAAATAGAGTCGAGTCGTAAGCATATTGACTTATGAGATGTTCGGAGTGGTTTATTTTGATACCGTTGATATCAGGGTTGTATTTAAGTGCGGCATTCAATATCCAGACGCTCAAAATAAATAAATAAATAAATAAATAAATAAATAAATAAATAAATAAATAAATAGGGGAATAAAAGGGGGTCGCCCTGTCTTACTCCTCTCCAAGTTTAATTTTTCAGAGCAGTGCCCATTATTAAGGACATAACTAAAGATATTTGAGTAAAAAGTACGAAACCAATTTATAATAGAGGGCCCGAAGTTGAGGAACTGTAACGCTTTTTATATGAACGACCATTCAAGTGAATCACAAAAGCCTTTTCAAAATCTAGGAGAACAAGAATTTCAGCAATATTCAGTTTCTTACACTTTTCTGTCAGGTCAAACGTTAGTCTTGTGGATTCTTCGATATATTTCCCTTTCATGAACCTAAGCCGAGTTTCTGGTATGAGTTTCGGTAGTACCGTCTTAACACGGTTTGCTGTAGCCGTCGAGACAATTTTTGTATCTTCATTAATTAGTGAAATGGGACGCCCGTTTTTTATGAATTCTTTTGGTTTGTTTTGCTTTGGGGTGGAAGTAATGATGCCAGTTCGTTGCGGGTTGGATAGTTCCGTAACACTGTATCCATGATTTAGGGACTTGATCAGAAAGATGCCAATATCTTTCCAGAAGAATTTATAGAACTCCATTGTAAATCCATCTAATCCGGGCGTTTTGTTATTTTTCATTGATTTCAAGGCGCTTAAACATTCAGAGTTTGTTAAAAGGCCCTCCAAGGAGTCACTCTCCTCGTCGTCTAAAAACTGTAAAAAGGGGTTGAATTTGTCAAAGGACGGGTAATTTTCTTTGGAACCGTTTGACAGACTTAATTTGGATGAGTATAAATCTTCGTAGAAAAGCTTTTGTTCATTTAAAATTTTCGGATATGTTTTCAAATGTCATAGCGTTTTTCTAGATTACAAAAATACTTGGCTGATTTTCCCCATTCTACTTTCGATCTCGATTTTGCTTTTAGAATCATGCCTTTAGTTTTTTTTTGTTTCTAATGGTTAGGAGTTCATTTCCAATGGTTTCAATTACGGTACTTACTGACAAATCGCCACTATCGAGCAAGGGGTATACAATTTCAAGACTTTGCTCAATTTCTTCTAGGCGATTATTCGTTGTGCGTTTTATCTTAGAAGAGTAAGAAATGGTTTTTCCTCTTATATTACCTTCAAAGTTTCCCCAAATAGTTTGTCGTTAATAGTAAATGGCTGACTATTATTATTATTATTATTATTATTTTTATTATTATTGTTATTATTATTTCTACCGCCGTTATTTGAAACTGAGTACTGAAGAACAGTCTCAGCAATTGTAGGTTTTACAAATGTAACGTATTCCGGATCGTTCAGCAAGCTGTTATTGAACTTCCAAATGTCCCTTCCTCTTGGTTGACTAATAAAATAGAAGGTTGAGGCGACAGGGTTGTGATCCGATTTGTAACGTATAGGAATTTCGACTGATTTGTGAAACATTTGTAAATCAGTGGACACGAGGAGGTAGTCTAACTTCGCCATTTCATTACCAGGGCCTTTCCATGTATAGCGTCTTAAGTTTTTGTTTTCTAGCCTCAAGACATCGCATAGGTCAAATCTCCCCATTAGAGAATGAATTTTCTCATTTGCCCTAACATAATTTTTGTGAAGGTAATTTATCGTGTCATTGTCATAATTTTGTGGTACGTTCTAATCTCCTCCAACCAGAATGGAGCAATTCCCAATTCTCTCAGTTTTGTTAAAGAGATTGTCGAAGAATTTTGGATTGTCTTCATTTTGGGCATACACGACAGAAAGGGTGACTCTTTGGTCCTGAATCGTCATATCAAGAATGATAAAGTTGCCTCCTGGATGTTTTGATGAATTATGAATCTGAAGCATACACGTATTTTTGAACAGGACGGCCACTCCCCTTGCTTGAGTGAGAGCAGAAGATAGCTTCATAACCCCATTCGGATTTCCACGTATTCTCGATTTCTTTGGTTGAATGAGTATCGACGAGAAAAGCTATATCGAACTTATCTCTGCAACGAGAGAAGATGTCCCTGCGCTTAGTTGTTTCTGAAAAATGACCTCGGCAATTAAGGCTTCCGATCACGACATTATTCATAAAATATTTTAGAGGGTCTCGTCGTGTGCTTGCAACAGTTCAGTACATAAAATATTAAATACCAGTGGAGATAGAGAGATATCGAGAGAAGAGCCAAAAAAAAAAAAAAAAGAATAAAGAGAACTGTAGTCTAAATATTTCATAACAGTATATCTGGGAATGAAAATATCTGAATTTTATTTTTTTGAAAACAAAAACAAGAATCCTAACGGAAACATTGGTGATGAAAACCAACTAGTAAAAGTGCATTAAGTCACTACAATACAGCAGCGGAGCTTTCTAAAATTTCATGCTTGTTCGTTCAACAATTAAGGATTTATATCTCCTAGATCTGCACACAGGTACTCGGCACAAGCTGGGAAATCGAAAGCAAAATAATATTTGATACCATTTTTGAATCGATGCTGACGTGCCCCCATAATGGTATATAAATATTAACAAGGTACACAACTCGCTTTTCGAAAACGATAGCACTCATCTTCGTTATACCCCCCTCAAATGTGATTCACACAACGTATCCAACAGTACCCAGTATCAGTGGAAAAGGGAATGAATAAGTTTTACAGTGGTTATTACACGACCGTTGGGTGTTCTTGGGTTGTTCTTGATAACTGGGAGAAGTCGCAGAAAAGGCTGAAAAACATTTAGTCGGACAAGATAGTGCAGGTGGAAAGTGGGTTACGAGCGACAATTATCCGATTTATTACAAATAATTCGAGGTCCCATTGTCTGTGGAGGGCAGATTCAAATATTAACCGTATACCATTATCAATTTTCAATCTTGGGTTGACATTTATTCATTTCTGGAGTTCACATTTACCGTTTATACACTTTTTAGCCGTAACTTTGAAATATTTTCAAGTTGATAGCGTCGATAGATACGTGACTCGCGCAAACATTTTCCCCATTTTCCCATTGGCTTATTTTCATTGATGATTTTCCCGGCATAAATAGTAGACAATGGGATGTTTTTGTGATCATCATCGCTTCTATGGATGCCGTTAGCTTGTTTAGTTTCCAAGGGGAGGTTAAAAAATATATAAACGGCAAATGTGATCGCCAGAAATGAATAAATGTGGATCCGAGATTCGTAACTGATAAAGGTATACGGTTAATATTTGAATCTGCCCTCCATAGACAATGGGGCCTCGAATTATTTATAATAAATCGGATAATTGTCGCTCGTAACCCACTTTCCACTGTGCACTATCCAATCGTTCCAATGAGGGCTCACATGGTATGGTTTTGTCGAGATCTTTTGAAAATTAAAAAAAATGATATTTAAAATAATAAATTTTGATACCGTCTGCGCTGGGTAAAGTGTTAATAAAACTTTTGCTAATGCTTATTTTTATACCCGGTAAACGCATACGTGGACATCACTGCCCACATGTTTACGACCAGTCCACGGTGACTGTGCTACAGTATCAATTCCAAATTAGAATGAGGAAGGTTTGTGCCAACAAGCTTAAAAAACAAACTTCGAAGTCATCACGCGAGATCCATTAATGTTTTGGAGCTGCACGTGGGTCATTGCACCTTGTGAATATCACCCCAAAAGTTTCAATCCCTTCCAGTTCCAAGTGAGGTGCGTATACAAGGGAATGACGTTCGAAATTCCTTTTGCGGATGTATCTACAATACAGTATGTGCGACAGTAACGGGTCACAGGCAGTAACGGGTCAGGCGATGTTGAGCCTTAAAAAAATCGAATTTGAAGAGCATTTCAAACTGAAATTTTATTCCAGTTTTGTGAAGTAATTTGTTGCCCGTCGTCTTTGAAAGTTTCGCAAGTTTGTTGTTGCTTTTTGTTGACGAAAGTGATTTTTTTAAAAAAGACTGAATGTGCGCCGGAAGAAAATTTGGACACGCGAAACCGCAAAAAAAAAGTTTTCGTCTCAATTACGGGAAGAGAAATATAAAGAGTGTGAATGTAAGTATTATTATTTGAACAGGTTTGTCAGCGCTTCAAATTCAAGATAAAATAATTGAGATAAATATCTGGCATCATGATATATTTATTCCGTTTCAACAGCGAGTCGAGTTGTCAATACCGGGACACTGTCAGACATGCGCAGTAAAACCCATTGAAACACTGCTCCAGTTGAACTATTTTTAGAAAATTAACGCTAAACTACTGCTTTTGATCAACTTCGTTTTCACTTCTTTCCACTGTAAAAGTTGCGACTGGTGTGGTGAAATTAATTCAGAGAAGACACAAAAGACTTTTTGTGTCCAATAAATACATATTAAGTAGGAAAATAGATCGCCAGTGGGTGCCAAAGTGGGTGATTCTTTATAGACACAAGCGACCCGTTACTGACCAAATTGCGACAGGCAAACGATCGAATTTTATAAAATAAACAGAAGCTTTATCTGAAGATTTTCACTGCAATAGTGAGTGTCAGATACCTGCCTGTCAATAACGAAAAAAAATTTTGATAACTCATTTTATTTGAGAGAAATAAACGAGAATATGAAAGGTGACCCGTTACTGTCGCACATACTGTACTATCAGTCATACAAAACCGCGAATCGGAGAGCTCTGTCACGGTTAACAGAATCATTTGAACCCGCGGGGTCGCTTTTCTGGTCCAGGAACATGATACGTCATAATTCCATTAAGTATGATTGCTGCTAAGTTAATGTGTGAAGTAGACCAATTAATATTTTATATTGGGGCTGCACGCTGAAAATTTTAATTCCTTTACTTCCAAATAATGAATATAGACTCTTCTAATTGTTACATTTGAACTGACGTGGAAGATACCACCAGTGTTTAAAGGGCAAAGCTGATTGTTGATACAACGGACGCAGTGCTTTATTGTCACAACCAATAGTCACGGATGCACATATTTTTTGTATCTTTGTTCTTTTTTAAAATATGGTTATGTGTCGTTACAAAATACAAAATTTGAGTCACACGGTACAAACTAAACCCCGTGTCTTTGATATGGAATCTAGTGAGGTCAGTACTTCCTCTCCCGGCAACCATGACATACCCAGGACGAGCTACAAATAAACTTAAACTGCCCAATAGCTGTCAATTTTTGTTTACACCTGTAGATATGTGTATTGGTGAAAATGTATTTAACACAACGGTTTGCTCTTTTGATTGCTATTTCCTCTCAAAAAGCTAGCGCAAATTCACTTCACTTTATGTTGTGAAATAATCCTTTCATTTCCTGCTCTGCGAATAGCAATACAAATAATAATGCGCCGTCTTATGCTAGATATATTTCTAAAGTTTTTAGTACCAGGCGGTGAAATTGTTTATAGAGAGTATTTTTCCGTTTTGTCCCTTTGCACCATCTGTATTTCTTGATCGAATCACTGTTCACAATACTGTAGATAGAAAATTGACATTTTGGGTGGGAGGTTCATTAACACTTTATTACGAATTCCACGTATCGATTTGTTGTTCATGAAGTTGTCTGTCCGTCGTCTGTCAATTTTTCCTATACACATAAAATTCATCAATACCATATTGAAAAAGGATGAAGCGCCTTCAAAATGTAGGGACCAACAGTTACAACACAGTTCTGAAGCAACCGCAACACTACCTATTTGATTTATTGATTTGATTTGATTTATTTATTCACGATGCACGTTAAGATAGAAAATACATAGTAGTATAACAAATACATTAAAAAAAATTAATACTGAAGTATATAAATAATGAATACAATAATAAGTGCATCGCCGGGAGTGGCATAGCCAGATTGGCTGTCTACCTGCCTCCCCCGCCCCCCCCCCCAAATCAATACAAGAGAGTTGAATTGCGACATTGTGTTCAGACTAGACCCGCATTAGTAGCAACCGCATTCAGATTGGTCAAAAAGGCAAACAAACAAACACTATTTTACAAAGATTGCGTTGAGTGGACCCGGCGACTCAAGAAAATGGTTTCTCATCCTTCATGGTGGCTAATTAATTAGTATATAGTATATTAAATATATATTCTGTAGATATTAGTAAATTTAGTACGATTTAAACATTCGAGAAGTTTGCTCTAACCACCAAGGAAATGAGATAGGCGAGATCGGGCCTTCGGAGGTATACCATTTTTAGTCGGAACAATCAAGGCAGTAAGGGTTATTGCATGATGGGTCATTTAAATAAGAATTTAGGATTTGGCAAATAATTTCGTTCTTGAAGATCTGTCTACTATCAATAGATATTACACTTAGATCCAGGTCGTTCCACAGTTTTGGGTAGTTATAAATTGGGTATTTATCCAGCAATTTTGTCCTTGTTCTATTAATTTGTAGCAAACCGGTGGCCCTCGTTCTTCTGCTAGATGGGTCATCCCTCTGACTAAAGAAGTTGGTAAAGTTTCGCGGAAGCGTGCCTTTCTTCCAATCAAACACAAATAGCAATGCGTGAAGTTTAAACAGATCGGTGACTTTTAGTATTCTGTCCTTAATAAACAGGGGGTCAGTATGACTGTTATATCTTTTGTTGTTTATAATACGCAAGGAGCGCTTTTGCAGTTTTAAAAGTCGGTTTACTGGCTTGGGATTACCCCACGCATGAATGCCATACGTGAGGTGACTCTGTATTAATGTAAAATACAGGATTCTTAAACTTTCGTGTGGAAGTATAGTTTTTACTTTATTTAGAATATAGTTAGCACGGGCTATCTTTGAACACAACTGTGATACATGAGTTTTATATGACAAATGGTCATCTATATTCAATCCTAGAAATTTTAAAGATTGCTCGTGTTCATTTGATCCAACTTGCGAAATATTGTGGTCGTTTATTTGGACACATCTGGTGGGAGAGTGTATTTGTTTTGAATTTAGGTGAAAGATCATATATTTGGTTTTGCTAGAATTTAGAAGTAGCTGATTAGCCCCGCACCAATTTAGAATTTTTTTAAGTTCCTGGTTTGCAAAATCTACCAAGCCGTTTCTGTCTGCCATTGTTGAAGAGCCGGTTGTGTCATCAGCAAACGATAAGAGGTGGAGTTTACTCATATCGTATATGTCATTGATATATAGTAAAAATAGAATGGGACCGAGGACTGATCCTTGTGGAACCCCGCAAGTTATTTTCGCCAAGTTAGATGTTTCTGTGTTAAAAGATACGGATTGTGATCTATTTGAGAGATAGCTCTTGAACCAGAGATTACCAATTCCCCTGACACCATAGTGTTCAAGTTTTTTCAATAAGATGTCATGATTTATGGTGTCAAAGGCTTTGGAAAAGTCTATAAAAATTGCAAGGGTAGTATTCTTTGAATCATTGTTGTTTTCAAAGGCTATTTCTCTCAAAAGTTGCATTACGGGGTGAATGGTTGAGTGTTTTTGTCTGAATCCATATTGATTGGAGTTCAGTATCTGAAAATTCTCAAGAAAACTGATTAATTTTTTTGAAATAATTTTTTCCAAGACTTTTGAGAATGTTGGGAGGATACTTATCGGTCTATAATTATTATAGGTGTGTTATATATATATTATATGTATATTGGGATTACTCTTGCGATTTTCATTTTATCGGACACTATTCCAGTTGAAAACGAACAGTTGATTATATGGGTTAATGGTAATAGTATGGTATCTATAGTCTGTTTCAGAAGGCAAGTCGTTATTTCTGTGAGTAGGTAATAAAGGCGGATTTACGACCACTTGTACATGTACGTGTACAACATACGCACACGATGCGTTCACCAACGTGGAATTCAGTGTTAAATCACACGCTTGTTCACAAAACTGTACAATGCTCTTGAATCCCCTCCATGTTTTTTTGCGACTCCTAGGTCGCACTTTTAACGTTCAAATACTCGTGGTGAACGCGCGTTTTTAAAAAAAGGGTGAAATTGTACATCTTCACTTCTATCTTGTACTTAATTTTTTGTCGATGTTCCCATCGCAGATCAGACCATCGATCCATCGTTGGCGAACGCGAGCAAAAGCAAAAAATACTGGGTCATCATCAAAAAACGGTTTTGGGGATTCTAAACCAGTGGTCCAGAACCCGCAATTGTTTTGAGGCAGTGGTCCAGAACCCGCAATTGTTTTGAGGCGGTGGGTTTTTCCCATTTATGACATTATTAGGGGAATTTCCCACTATGAGAAAATTCCCAAACTCAGCTAATCGAGCGATCGGATCGCTCGATTCTCGTAAACTCGATCTGAACGAAGAGTGTTGTCGTCGGTGTGTTGGAAATTCGCGAGCCCGCTGTCACGTTTTTGATTGATATATATATATAGGGGAGAAAAAATATAAATAAATAGTTATTTAGAAAATTAAATATATCAAATCGAATAGATAATAAAAAAAAAATACGTAAAATCATGAGCGATTCTCAGACTATTAGAGCGAGGTTTCTTTTAAACATGCTGATGAGAGCATACGCAATCTGCGTGAACGAACAACTATGTCCCATCTTGTTAGAACGATGCGTCGGATGTCGGGATTATCTAGACTTCGATCACGAGAATCATTCGTGTCTAACGATGGAAAGGGAAGATATGGTCGTCATGTATTTCGAACCAGCGTTCGAACGTGTTAAATTCAATGATGTGATCACGTTTTGGAAGAGATTAGTCTTCTGTAAGAATCGAGACAGGCCCACAGATTCGGAAGAACTGAAATTGGCGCGTAGAAGTTTGACTTTAGAAGACAAGGGATGCATCAAGAAATTATTGCTGAATGAAGCATACGTCTAAGTTTTTTTTCGTTGATATAAAATAAGGGAGAGTAGAAAAAAAAAAAATAAATAAATACACACATAAAATTTCTATCTAATATTAGAAGGAAAGAAAATAACACAAAATGAGAACCAGAAATAAATTGTATCCGACGTTAGTGGACGACGAGGACGAGAAGCCGAACGGCGTTTTGCCGACGACGCCGTCGCTAGAAGAAAGAGAAAGAGGAGAGAGGTATCGCATCGATCAAATCAGTAGAATCCAATTGTATCTGACTCGAGAGAGAGATTCTCGTCGTTCCCTCAAGAAGAAGTATTCGCGTTTCGTGAAATTCGTCAACGCGATCGACACGACACTCATCACGATTTCCATGGGTTTACACGCGGCCGGCATCGGATTGTTGTCGACCGCGGTCGGCATTCCGATCGTGTTGACCGTAGAAGGAGTGGCTCTCACCGCCGGATTGTTTAGCACGCTCGGAAACTTTTTGAGTAGGAAATTATATCTGAAGGTGAGGAAACATGACAAGATTTGCGTCTTGGCCGACTCCAAGATCGACGCGATATCCGAAATGATGTCTATGGCGTTGAAAGACAGTAGGATATCGGACGGTGAATACTTCGCGATATTGTGCGAGAAAACGAAATACGATGCCATGAAAGAAGCCGTGAGAATCAAGACTCGTCAGATCATCAAGGAAGAGATGAAGGATTCTCTCGTGGAAAAGGGGAGGAAAGAGGCCAGGGAGGAATTCAGTAAGATGATAGAACTCAAGAGCAGCGACTGAAAAAAAAAAAATATATATATATATAATAAGAACAGAATTTTAAAAAAAAAAATATTAAATTTATATATAAAATAAAAAAACGAAATTAATTTAAATAACTCTTAAAAAAATGTATTGCGTAAAGTGTAAGAGAGTTACCGAGACGAGTAATTCTAGAGAAGTGCGAACTAAAAACGACAGACGGATGCTTCGCGGAATTTGCGATGTGTGTGGTTCTGTCAAGACGCGATTCGTCAAACAAAAGAACGTGAGCAAAGGTAAAGGCATCGTGAATAATATAATCAACAATCTACCCTTTGAAATGCATCTGCCCGGTCACAGTTTCACGGGACCCGGAACGAAATTGAACAAGAGACTCAACGCCGATCTGACTCCCAAATCTTGGAGCAAACCCGTGAATAGGGTGGACGCGGCCGCGTATGATCACGATCTGTGCTACGTCGGACATCCCGACACCAAGACTCGCAACGACGTCTGCGACAAAAACATGTTGGGGAGATTGAGAGGCATATCGAATCCGACCAGGAGAGAGAAGATGGAACGTTCGCTGGTCGGCAATCTGATCGGTGCGAAAAGTCGATTCGGATGGGGCGTTAAAAAAAAAAGCGCATCTGAAAAGAAGAAGAAACGATTATTGACGAGCGAATTGGCCGAGGAGTTACACAATCCCATAGTGCGTAAATTTCGAAAGAGAAGGGTGTTCATGAAGGGTCTGGATGACATTTGGTCTGCCGACTTGGTCGACATGAGATCGTTTTCGAGGTGGAACGAGGGCGTCAAATATCTATTGACGGTCATCGACGTGTTTTCCAAATACGGTTGGATCAGAGCTTTGAAGGATAAATCGGGACCTTGCGTCGCCGAGGCTCTGAAGAGCGTGTTCGACTCGTCTTCTCGAAAACCGAGTAAATTGTGGGTGGATAAGGGAAAGGAATTCTACAACAAGCACGTTCGTCGATTGGTAGACCTCTACTCGATCGAAAACGAAGAGAAAGCCAGCGTGGTGGAATGTTGGAATCGAACGATGAAGGAGAAAATGTACAGATACTTCACAACGAATTCGACCAAGAAATACATATACGCTCTGAACGGTCTGGTCAAAGATTACAACAACACGCGACTCAGATCGATCAAGATGACACCCGCGGAAGCTAGCGATCCTCGAAACGAAAAACGGGTCTACGCGAATCTATATCCCGAGAGATCTAAGATCAGGAAGAAGTCTAGAACGCCGAAATTTGCGGTCGGCGATCGAATGAGAATCTACGCTTATATGAAGCACTTCGAAAAGGGTTATACTCCTCGATGGACCTCGGAAATTTTCGTGATCATCAAAATATTTCACACCGATCCGGTGACTTACGAAATCGAACCTTTGGATGGAGAAGAGATCATCAGAAAGTTTTACGAACAACAATTACAGAAGACGAAGTTTTGATGAAGAACACAAATTTTTTTTTTTATTTACTCTCTTTAACATTTTCTTGTTTACACACATATATATATAAGAGAGAAAAAAATAATCATAAAAAATAATTAAAAACTATTTTTTTAGATAAAGAAAGCAAGTTAATTAATAAACCAAAAAAACCCTAAAAATCCTTTAAAATGACAAATATACTAGATATAACACAAAGCATAGTGAAAGATGAAAGTATTCAAGAATATGAGGTTCACGAATATGAACCGGTAACCGGAACGAGTTTGAACAATGCGGGAGAGATAAGAATCAACGTCGAAACTCAAGATCTATTCGTACATTACATAGTGGTGCAGGGACGTCTCACCAAGGAAGATGGGAGCGACTACGCCGACGATGACACGGTTACTCTTGCCAACAATGGCATCATGCATCTATTCAGATTTAGAATGAGACAGTGCAACACGGCTAGCATTCCTCCCTCCCTGAATCACTTCGATTGGAGATTGACGGTGAAATCCACTTCCGAGAGACCGCGTTTCATCGTGGTTGCGTTTCAGACCGATAGGGACGGGTCTCAGGAAAAGAATGCATCACTGTTCGATCACTGCCATTTGAGAAACATGCAAGTGTTTCTGAACGCCACGAGATATCCGGCAATCGATTACAATGCGTCGTTCGACAAGAACGATTTCTCCAGACTGTACGGCGACGCTGCTGATTTTAGAAAGAAGTATCACGGTCTAGATGAATTGATGAGCAATCCTAACATATCTCCTGGCGAATACAAGTCGATGTATCCCATGTTCGTATTCGACGTCAGTAAACAGAGTGAACGACTCAAGAGTAGCGTCTTAGACATTCAGATCAAGATGCAATTCGATAGGAACATGCCGAGAAAAACTGAAGCCTTCGCCCTGGTCCTGTCGGACAGAGAATTACAATTCGAATCGGATGGAAATAAGATGTCGATCATTCGATGAGAGACGAGTGTGTGAAAAAAAATAAAAAACAAAAAAAAATAAAAAGTAATGAGTTATTATAAAAACAAAAAAACAAAAAAATAAATAAAGTAATGTGATCTAGAGAGATTGAACATCTTTCTAAATCTCATTACTTTTGTTTTTTTTTGTTTTTAATAATCACACATTTTTTTTTTTTTTTTTAATTCATTATTTTCCACACGTTCACTGTTTGTTCAAAGGATCTAGTTCGATCAGTACACTCACCACGGAAGTGGCAGCTTCGGGATTTTTGGTTTTCATGACGAAATTAATCCTGTCTCCGGCGTTCACTTTGAGAGGCGTGCCGAACGTGCTAACATTCATGTGTTGATTCTCAGTCTTTTCGACGCTGTATCTCTTATCGCTCTCCACACCATTCACCATGAGATTGATGACCGCTCTGTTATTCAAATCCGAGGAAGCCAGACTCATTCGAAGGATTTCACCTCCCAACGGCATGGGATATCCCACCTGACCATGTTTCGATCCGCTACCTCCATTTCTGAAAGACCACTCAGCTTTTCCCTCATCTAAGGCGCCGGCCTCTTCGGCCCACACGGTGATCAATTGTCTAGCATATTTGACTTTCTCCACCACCGAAATCAGGGTGCAGGCATCCGTCATGTTCATGGGATCCGGTAGATTCGTGAGCGCGTGTCCACCTATGTCTAGTTTACCTTCCATGATGTCACCCTTTCTCCAGACTGAGTTGTCGTCCACGTACTTCCTGCTTACCGCGCTGGAATCGAATTCGGGATCGTGATCGAGACCGAATAAATTGTGACCATTCATGTTGATGCCACCCTCCATGGTTCCGCCAGATTCTTTGTTCAGGTAGAGATCGTCCACTTGTGATTCTAGGTATTCTTGCAATTGTATCACGGCAGAATCTACGTAGCCATTGTTGACTGCGGTTGAGTCCACATCCGTGTCGTCGATCTTCAACAGATTCAATATCTTGTGGAATCCCGCATTCAGATCCGATTTCATTTCTCGTCTGTCAGACTTTCTCTGTTCCAGATCTACGTAGTGTTTGGTCGCCACGTCCTTGGGATTCGTGGGAGTGGCCACGTTTGTTATCTTGTTAGAATTGGCGTTCAATTCCGAGTGCATCGTTTTCAGAATGTATCTATTTCTCAGGTGTCCACTGAATCTCGCGTGAGAGTCGTCCGCGTATTTCTTGGTCGCGGCATCGGTGGGATCTATGGGATTCATGACGTTCACCAAACGTTTGGATTTCAGATCGAGATCGTCGGTCATGGTTTTATCCACGTAATTATCCAGCAGGATTCGTTCGAAATTGGCGTTCCCCCTGTCGACGTATTTTTTAGTCGCAGCATCTGCGAGATCTATTGGCTCGGGAAGATTGTAAAGCTTCTTATCGTTCATGTTCAAAGGTTCTTCTCGAGGTTCGTATCTCCGAACGTAATGTTCATCCAAGTTGGCAACGTCGTAACCATCGTTGACTTTGAATGTCTTCCTCTTCTTTCTTGGGTTGACTTTTTCGTCGTCACTTCTACCAAATTTATCGACTGGCATGTTGTTGTGAGATTTTTGTTGTTGTTTTTTTAGAAAAATGTGTTCAAAACGCAGTTTATTAAAAATGAACTATGTTATTTTATTTTTCGTTTTTATTCGATTAAAATTTTTTTAAAATAATTTTTTATCTTTATATATACTATAAAAAAAAATAATCTCTCTCTAATGTAAATCATTGAGAATGTCTTGAAATCGATCTCCTTCATACCATCTCTTGAGAACGTAGAGACACAGGTGACCGCAAAACACTTGATGTGGTGATTGCACTTGTTGCGTGTTGTAACGAACCATCAATTTGTTGAAATAGTTCTTTATTTCTTTTGGCGGTGAGATTCCGTAGCTGTTGAAATAATAATTTTTCTTCTTCCCGTTCTTCATCCACGCCACCCAGTGAGTGCCTTCACCCAATGAATCGTCTAGATTTAAAATTCCGCATTCCGATTATCGAGGTCTTCTCTTCGGCAAGGCATCTCTGGAAAACACTCCTAGAAAATCTTCGATTTTCAAATCTTTTAACGCATTCAACAGATTGATGTTGGATAGGGGTTCGTTGGGTAAGACGACACCTTCTACGGATATCTTTATTTTCTTATTCATAAATGCGTATATATATTTTTTTTATTTATTTTATTATAATTTACTAAAAATGACGTTATTTTTTTTTTTCTATTTTTTTCTTTTTCTTTTTAAACTAACTTTCTCGATGTCACTATCGATTTCTATAATTTTGTGTTCATCTAATTCTTCTTGATTTTGTGGAATCCTATCATCCACAATCGTATCTGGAATCTTATCATCCACAATCGCATCTAGAATCCAATCATCTCCATTCATATCGTCTAAAATTAGATCCAAAGTCCAATGTCCGAGTGCCAAAGTGCTTATTTTATCGTCTAACACGCATCTCTTGTCATCGTCGGCTGTCAGCGAAATCTTGTTGACTATTTCAGTATACAAGTCGTGATTTTCACTTCGAATCGATTTCATAGTCTTATACACCGGACCACTTCCTAACAGACAATCTTTATACTCTTGGAAAGAGATGTTTTTCTTCACCACACATGCTTTAACTCCTTTACACTTCTTGATCTCTTCATCATCTTCTAGACGATAAGCATAGAGTTTGGGTCTCAAGCCCACGAATTCGATGATCTGTTTACCGCCGCTCTCATCCTTAAATTTACCCAACACCTTCTTGTTGTCATTCGAGTGAATGTTGGACGGGTGATCGACAGGATAATTGCTCGTGTCAAACCAATCGGCCACGTCCGGAGATATATCTCGGTAGACGTCTTTCGTCTCTATCTTGTAAACTAAACTGTCTGTGTCGGTGAACAGTAGTTTGGCTTTGTCACCAAATTTTCGTTTGACGTAATCGTAGTGAAACTCGTACATCAATCGCTTGCTGATATCTAAGATGATCGGTCCGAGATAATACGGTTTGTCGAACTTCAGATGCGTCTTTTGCATGTGAACGGCCACTAGATTTTCGTCAAATATGGTTCGGTGTTTGTAATTCGGTTTCGCCACTAATTTTTTAGCTCTTTTCTCAGACGTGATGAGTCGAACGTCGGTTCTCTTCCTGATGTTTTCCATCGATTTGCCGTGCACGCAGTTATTCAAGAGTTTGAAGAAATCTTTTTCGAAATCGTTCTCGGCCGAGTTCTGAGATTCGTGTTGAGATCGATGTATTTTTTCATCCAAGGCTCTTTGTCGAATCGAATGATGCGATGTATGTCAACTAATTCCATCCCGTAATCGACGTACTGTTTCAAATTCTCGCTGTAGACGACGTAGTTACGTTTGTTAAATAAATTGGGAATGAGTTTTTCCTCATCTCCTTCATTCGGTTCCATTCATTCGGGAGCCAGCGGATAATCGTTGTGTGGACCGTGTAATTCTTCCGGATAGTTCAAATCGACTTCTAAAATGCAAGGATAGTCTCTCCATTTTTGCATCTCTTCCGGTTCCTTCACACATTCGAAATTTCTAATCGGTAAAGGATGACTCATAGCCCAACCGTACAGATTATAGGCGTCCCAATACTGCATGTATTTAGTTGACCGTTTCGAATCGAAACCTTCTTTCATGTAAGGATTGTTAGCCTCAGAATATCTGTGGAAGATCATCGAGACACCACCTCCCGCAGCCCTTTCGAACATGAGCAACATGTCCATGTCGGATAATAATTCCAATTGGACTTCGGTGGTCTTCAACAGAGTGTCCCATGCCAGACCGGGTGCGGTGAAATACCAAGCGGGATCCAGATCGTAATTTCGATGACAGACGTCTCGAAAATTTTCGAACACGTCCGCCAAGAGCAGAACGTCAGTCTTCAGATAGAGATCGTGATAATCTCTCATGGTTTTCATATTGAATGATTTCCACACGTTTTTGGCGTGTTCGTAATTCTCGTCGGAAATGTCGGATTCGTATAATTTTGAATAAAAATCATCTTTCGAAGGTAGTGCAGTGTCTTCGAATCTCTTTAGATCGTTCATGTAATCGTAAGGATAGACTCCTTTCCTCAACATGACGTCTACTCGTTCTCCGAAATGTTCGCTCGTGATTTTAAATTTATCCTTGCTCATGTTATCGACTAATTTTTCCAGAGCGGTCGACATGAATTTAAAACTGTCGATGAAACGTATGCATCTACGAATGGATTTCGTTTTTTCTTTCAACGTATTTCCGTCGATTACTCTTTTCCTCTCCATGAGCTTCCATTTCGTGAAGGAAATGTATCTTTCTTCACTGTTCACGATGCAATTTAATTCTTCGTGTGAGGTGCCGAGATTTTTCAC
Source organism: Pictodentalium vernedei (assembly GCA_031216915.1). Taxonomy (NCBI): domain Eukaryota; kingdom Metazoa; phylum Mollusca; class Scaphopoda; order Dentaliida; family Dentaliidae; genus Pictodentalium; species Pictodentalium vernedei. Next base: position 460,912,258 of record CM062296.1, on the reverse strand, counting down.
GAACAGATGACTGTCGTAACCTGAGAGATTGTGAAACATCACCGGATAGAAAGTGGCATCTCGATATTTTAAATTACACTTGCTGTGAGCCGGACCGCGATACAGACCCGTGTAATGATCGTGGTCTCTGACCTTCTTATTTTCCTCCGAATTCTCGTCGAACGATTGTCTGCATATGTGACATTCGGTGGGTCTATTATTTTCGTTCTGCTGCTCTCGTGTGATGATCATTTTCGCTGGAGTTTTGAATTTGTGGTATAACATTTGAATTTTCGATTCTAACTCTTCCACGAACCTTTGAGCCACGTCGTCGTCTTCGCACTGTTTCGTGTAGGTGAAGGGACCCATGTCGTGTTGCGAGTCGAAAGCGCATTTCACGTAAATGCAATAGCCCGAAGGTATGTGTTTTTGATATCTTTCGACGTAACTTTGAAGAGCGTTGGGTTGACAGGAACTCATTTTCGCAGTGAAACATTCGAAATCGGCGTACACGATGAATGGTACTTTTAACCTTCTATTGTGATTTTCAAACTTCACAATGGTGTTGGGTTTTGGCATTTCGACGGCGACACCTTGATTTTTGTTGCAATATTCCTGATGTTTCGCTAATGATTTTTTGGTCTTAAATATGTTCATGCAATTGTAACATAAAGATATCTTTCCTTTATGATTATTATTTTGTTTCGACAGTAATTGGGTCGGATGTTTAACCCAACAATAATGACGATTATCAACATTCGAAATCAATAATAAAATAATCGTCTTTTCTCTTCTGAGATACGAAGTCTGTCTGAGAGGATAGATCGTTCGTTTTTCATCGTCGTATCCAAGGACATTCACTGCTACGGTGGGATTTTGAGCCTCGAAATGTTCGATATGTTTTAACTCTGTTGGAAAAGTCACTGCGGTCAAATCGAGATTTTTAGAAGTTTCCTCGTAATGAGAAACTCTATTGGTGTGTATTTCGACAGGGTATAAAGCGGAGGTGACTGCCCATTTAAAACACTGATCATCTTTATTTCTTACGTTGACCACGGCGTGTTTCTTAGTCAAGAAATACGGTAATTCCAAGTAGGAAGATCCTTTCAACGGATCGTTTTTATTCATGTGAATTTCGAGTTTCAACACCTCATCGAATGTCCAATTACTACCTTCATGTTGATAATTCGTGAGAGACGTCAACATCTTGTCTTTCATCTTTTCGAAAACGTCCGATAGATCTGAACCTCGAAATACGGGTTCGACGTTAAATCTGAAATATGCATTTTTCACGATGCTCTCGCCGGACTTCACGTCGATTTTATTCATTACGCAATGGAGTATCATCTTAATTTTTAATCCCACATTCATGTATTCGTGAAACAAATCCAATACTTCTTTCTTCACCCGTTCCATGAACAATTTCGGATCGACTTTCTTCAACGAGGGAATCACGTCGAAAGTTTTAAAAATGCCTTTGATCGCACTCTCCCGTTCTACGGGTTTCGATTGGAATAGTTCTGCAATGAGTTGTGTTACATATTCTTCTCCTTTCTCTTTGTCGATTGCTCGTTGAATTTCACTCGATATATCTCGTTTGTCTTGAATCTGAAGTGCATCACTCGTTTTCGTTTTAGTTTTTCTTTGGAAACTTGATGTTCTTCAACAGCTTTTCATTTAGTCGTCTTCTTATTTTTCACAACTGATGCATCTTTTGACGTCGTTGCTATCGACATTTCATTTGCCTTTCTAGCGTATCGCAAATATTCTTGTATGACTTCAATTTTTTTTGATTTAGTTCTATGATTTCTGAAATCTGAAATTTGTAATAGTTTACAAATCTCGTTTAACTGAGGTATGGTTTTCTCATTTAAATTTTCCATTGTTTTATCTGTTTGCTTCATTTGTAAGAATATTTTTTTTGGGGGGGAATTTTGTATTAAATAATTTGTTAAAAAAGTTTTGCTTTTTTACTCTTTTTATATATATATAATAGAAAAAAAAAAAAAAAGTTAAATTTTAAATTCAATTTTTTTTTCTTTAATGTGTTTTTATTCAAAAACAATTTAAGACCGCTTTTATTTCTCGCTCGCAAACCGAACACGTTTTCTCGTCTTCGGAATGACATTCTCTGCAGTAACGTAGGTGTGCGCATGGTAGAAATAAGACATTTGCGACACCTTCGCAGACCAGACACTTGGTGGACATTTTGCTCGGCTTGTTTTCGACGAGTGACGATAACTCGTCCGCTTCCGCCATGAATTTGATGAGATGTTCTAAAGTTATGAATTGAGACAGGGTCTTGTTCGCGATGTTTAACGCATCATACAATTGTTCCTTGGTGTATCCGAGTTGTAACATATCCATCAATAATTTTTGGTTTTTATCTTTATCCCTCTCTTCGTCTTGGATTTTGATTAATCCCAACGTTAGGATCTTGTTCAAATAATCGCATTCGTCTTTTTCAATATTACTTATGTGTTCTAGTAAAGGTACGTCGTGAGGTTCCCAATTCATCAAATGTATGTCACAACAAAAACATTTGACTTTGTCGCCTCTACCCATGTAAACGAAACCCGCAGCGGCTAAATCTTCGGGTTTTTGAGCGAGATGCGAAGGCCAATTTTTAAACATTTGAAGTCTTGCACGTTCTAGACTATAATTCAGATGTTTGGACTTGATCATTGTTTTTACCTCAAAATTGAGTTTGTAAGAATTTTTTTTTTTTAACTTTTATTTATATATAAAGAGAAATAAAGAGAAACTTTTTTTTAACAAATTATTATTTAAATACAAAATTTAAAATATACATTATTTGCAAGAATTCATAAAAAACAAATAATCGATCATGACAACAACACCTAAAAGATGCGAATTGAAATTGAAACAAGACGAAAGGTATGAGAAATCCAGTTTTAATATCTATACATTACAACCACACGATCCCATCGAATTGAATGAGGTCGAGATGATGGACTTAGAGCGCTACTACAACAAATATCGAATGTGTTTGAAAGTGGATGAAGCCGCGCTCGATTTGTTTTACGAGTACCAAAGCAAACTGCTGATTAATATCATCGTCGCTGAAGACAGAGAATTCGACAGGGGTGATTTATTGTTGTCCTATGGAGATTACATATATCCAATAATCTCACCCGAACTCATGAAGAAATCGGGTGGTGAGAGTGCATTCGCCTATGAAAAAAAACTCAAAAGAGTAAAGATAAACATTCACACCATTTTCGTATGTGGAAAAATGACGAATGTCAACTTGCTAATAACGGACTTGGAAATATAAACAACAGAGAGATTGAAATTAAAATTTAATTTTTTATATATATAAAGAGCAAAAAAACTTTGACTAAAAAAATTTTACATTAAAGAAAATTAAAAATTAAAAAAACAACTTTTTTATATATAAAGAGCAAAAAAAAACTTTTTAAACAAATTATTATTTAAATACTAAATAATCGATCATGAAGACAACAACACCTAAAAAATGCGAATTGAAATTGAAACGAGTCAAAACGTATAAGAAATTCGGTCATAAAATCTATAGATTACAACGACACGATCCCATCGAAATGAACGAGGTCGAGACGAAGGGCTTAAAGCACAAATATGAGAAATATAAGATGCCTTTGAAATTGGATGAAGCTGCGCTCGATTTGATTTACGAGTACCAAAGCGATCTGCAGAACATCGTCATCACCGAAGATAGAGAATTCGACAAGGACGATTTGTCGTTGCCCTATGGAAATTACATATTTCCAAACATCTCATTTGAACTCGTTAAGAAATTGGGTGGTGAGAGTGAGTTGACTGATGTAAAAAAACTCAAAAGAGTAAAGATAAACATTCAACACGTTTTCGAAAAAGGAGAAGACACACGTGTCAAGATGCTAATAACGGACTTGGAAATATAAACAATAGAGTGATTGATTTTTAGCGAAGAAAAATGAAAAAAAAAAAAAGTAATAAGATCATCTTTAGATCTCATTACTTTTTTTTTTTTTTTTTGTTTTCCTTCTTCTTCACTATCATCATAATATATTATAATAACGTTTCCTTTTCTCTCAGTTTTCAGCGTCGATTCTTCTTCTTTTTTTCTTTTTCTTTGTGATATGATATGTTTATAACAACATTTTTGTTTATCCGAATCATAATTATGAACGAATGTTGTGCATCTCTTGGTAACACTCGCATCATTACCATTCTCTTCAGAAGGTAGTGGTGACCGTGGAAAGCATCGTCTCATTCTCAACCGTCTATCCCACGCTTTATCTATCTCTTTCATTAGTTCTTTCCTTAGATATCCATCATTAGTGTCTAACCATTTTTTTATTTTTCCGCTCTCTGGCTTGCGATGTTCGTCATTATCGTCGAATTGTTTCTCCACCTTTTCATCCAGGTGATAAATTTGTTTCTCCACCTTTTTATCCATTTTAAATATATTATTTTATACTTTCTATGATTTTATATTTTATATAATTTTATATTATAATAACATATTCAAAATCGGTATGTTCTTAAATGGCGAATTCTCACCGAGCAACAAACCCTTGCCGAGTCGCTCAACGTTCCGTCCACTCTTCAGATAGAGACCGTTTCTACTCAGAGAGTTGCCACCTCTAACGGGTTCTAGATACAATCCTTTACCGCTGTCGTCTTCGTGGACGCGACACACGGCTCCTCCCTTCTTCAAAAACAGTCCGCTGCCACCCATTAATTTCTCAACTGCCGAACTAGCGAGTCCCATGAGAGCTCCCACGCTGAGAGTCTTTCCGAGAAATGGTAGCGCCTTTGCAGCGAAGGGTAATGCTTTTGCGGCTATTCCTGCCAATAGCGGTAGGAAACCACCTTTCATTCTCAAATTGTATCTCAAGTGAGCGGGACTCATTCTCACTGTCAACCCTCTTCCATCACGAATCACTTTCTCCATCCTTTTGATTTGACTTCTGGTCCAGGCGATCGAATCCTGACCGCCTCTCGTCAGATCTTCGTGAGTGAATTTGAATCTCACCGCCTCGCCTCGAGTTGTTAACGCTCTCTTAAGTTTCTTCCTCTGTCCTGCGGATATGTTCACGTTTTTAACCACGTATTCTGTCATAATTCTGTTTTTTTTAAAAATATATTTACTTCAATTGTTTCTTGTTTAATAATTATATTAAAATAATTTTGTAAAATTAATATTGCGTTTATTTTATTTTTGTTATCTATATATATAATATTTTTTTTTTTTTTTGCTTTTATATCGTATCGTCACTCTCTCTCCGCGAAGATCTAACAGTTCACCATTTTGAACCGTCAACGTGGTTTTCAGACTATACAACGTGTCTAAAATCACTGGTAGATAAACTAAATTTCGAGGTCGCTCCACGATCTTATAACCCGGCGACACGTTTGGAAAGAAGGAATAGATCGTTGGTTGAACGCTACCATTCACGTAGCTTCCAGCAATCACGTCCACATTCACCAGAATGCTATTGACTGCGAGAATGTCGACCGTATTTTCAGATGCTGTGTGGCCTCGATACATCTTTCGATCAAATCCCAACATCTTGCCTATAGAATCGTCCGTGTTGAAATCCACTCGAAAATTATCTTCCAAATCCAACATCGTCTGTAAGGTATTAGGATTGGGAGCGAGTCTGATCTTGTTGCTTCCCTTTCCATCCTTCTTCATTCGCGTCTGAATGTAATTGTTCAAATCGTTTATGTCGTAACTCCCTTTGGGAATTCGAATCTCCAACCAATCCACTCCGTCGGAATACTTGAATGAGTTATTCTTTTCGGTGATGTTGGGAAAGGAATAATAAGTCTCCAGATTCACCAACGCCATCTCTTATTTTTTCTCTCTATTCAATTCGATGGAAGGTTCGAATTTCGTAGTGAATCGAGTCGAATAGCCACTCACCACGATTTGAATGTATTGTTTTGCAGCCGTATTCTCGGCTATCCGTTCTAACAATTCTCCATGTTCGAACATTATATTTAATTTTATTTTTTTTATTCAAAACTAATTATTTGAAGATTTATTATTTTTCTAATTTTTTTTTATTTTCACGCTCTATCTTATTATTATCATCGGAAACATAAAACTTGTCGAATCTGCACCGATATTTTCCGCGATTAAATTCCCTTGTCAAATCGATCACGACGAAATTGTAAAGTCCACCATCCCAAACCCTCTTGCAGAATCTCCTGAATTCCGCAGCGCTCATGTCTTTTGCGACGTGATCGCCATAGATGTGATTGAGATTCTTGAGATCTTGGCAAAAGAGACATAGAAAATTAGCGTTCTCCCTTATCGTCTGTCTGGGCAATCGAAAATAATTCTGCGACAGGTAGAAACAGTCCACGTTGCTGTGTCGACCCCTAAAGTAATACGATTCGCATCGGTTCTGTCTCTCCAAAAGCAGATCGTCGAAATTCATGAGATTCTTATCTTCCGATTTCAGTTCTCTAGGATCCGGAACGTCGCTAGCGTTCTCATAAAATCGACACTCGACGTTCGAAGATGCATTTCTCTTCATCAGCTCCGTCGCCGCGCCGTCCAAAATGGTCGAGAGTGGAGCTCCACTCTTGTCGAATTCCTCCCTACTGTCAAAGATTCTGGCTATGACGTCCTTGGGCAATCTGCGATCCATGCACTCTCGAAGCAATCTGTATTCGGGTTGAAACAAGCTCTTGCCAAACACGAACAATCTGTCGAAATCCAACCAGTCGGGTCGGGACAACAGATTCATCAACAGATTGGTCTTTCCACAATTCGATTTTCCCACTATCAAACCTCTTATGCTCTTGGGAAAGAACTCGTTATTCGACCTCTTGGTCGCGGCATCGTTCCAAGACATATCTTTAATGTTCATCTTTGTTTTATTTTGTTTGTTATTTTAGATTCTTTTCAAACACAAATTTTTTTTATGTTTTTCAAACTCTGTTTTTAATGTTATTATTATTTATTTATATCGCACCGTCGCGAGTTCTCTTCAATCCGGATCCACTCGTCATTTTGGCTAAATCTTGTATAGGCACCACAGCATCCTTAAAATCTTTCCAACTTTTCGGCGTTCGCTCTAACGCAGCTCGCTTCGCCGGCGGACTGATCAACTTGTCGATCAACGCGTCGGCTGCCCTCTTGCCAGCCACAGAAGCTATCCTACCACTGGCTTCGGAAGGGGCTTTCTTACCAGCATCCAAAGCCGTCTTCTTACCGACCTCAAACGCGGTCGATGCGAGTTTTCTACCCGCATTGCTCGTGAACGCTCGCATTATAGAATCGACGATGCCAGAACCGCCTTGAACGTAAGTTCTGACGTATCCCCTGTTCTTTATCACCAACATATTTTATTTTTATGATATAATTTTGTTTTTTTCACTGGTAAATCGTTTTGCCGTTTAAATACTTTTATTATTCTAGTGTAAGAATTTACTGTTTTATTTATTTTTGTTTGTTTGTTTGTTTGTTTCTCTCTACTTATTATATACACATCAATCCTTCAATTCGTTCATCAGCCTTTTATACTGGTTTTTATTCAAAACCTTCTGTCTTAACAAATTGTCAGATATAGCAACTATCTGATTATCTAATCCCGTGTTACCAGCCCGTCTGCTCGCCATCAACAAACTCAATCTCTGAGACAGAGCGTCGGAATCGCTCGGAAGAAAAGTGGTTTTCACCCCTTTGCCAGTCACCGATTCGACGAACTTCTTGTTCATATCCCATATGGGTTTCACCACTTTCGTCCACTTGTAACCTCTGTTGGCTTTGGGTCTCGTCTCTCTGGCCTCGTTATTTCTCTTCATGGCGTGGGTCTGGACCAGAATGTCTCCGTAATTGTCGAAATCCTGTTCCGTGTAATCGCAGGGCTTGTCGTAAAGGAGCAATCTCCGCAGACCATCGGTCAATTCGTATCTGTTCGAACCGACGATCAATTCATCATCCCCAATATCCACTTCTGTATCACCTACAAAAATCCTTCCCTCCGAATCCTTATAAAATCCATACGACTGATCTCTCTTACCGCCATCATCATCGGACGATGCGACGCTACTAGTGGTGATAGTCGAAGCCGTATCGTCGCTCTCGCTCATATCTGTTTGAATTCCAGTGGGAACGTAATCCGGTGTAGATTGAACGGAATACCGATTTCCAAAACTAGGAGGTAACGAACCCATTCTCAAAGAACTCTCCTTTATAGGTCTCAATTCTTCGACTATCTCCTTCCTGCTTCGCTCTTGACCCTCCGTCACGGGTTTAAATATTTTTGTGGCTTCGCGTTTGAGTTCCATCTCACCAAGACGTCTGCTCCTGTCAGCAGACTGAATGCCCTTCTTAGCACGATCATACTGGTCTAAAATTAAATCTCGGCGTCTAGGATCCATCTGTAAAAACATCTTTCGTTTTAAATGTTTTTATTATTTTCAAAATTAAATGTTTAATTATATTTTTTTTATGTTTCAAGTAATAAAAAACTCTTTCCGTCTTAATATATAATAATCTGAAAATATTCACATCTCAACTGACTGTGTTATTTGAAGTTTAAAAATACGTTTAAACAGTACATGACAAACCGGTTTCTGATTTAACGCATTTTGACAGTAGTTTTTACATTTGTCAAAAGATTTTCATTCACACATCAATTCACTGAGTGTCGAATTAAGAGAGAATCCTTTTGATGACTGCGATTGCTATCATGAATATATTAAAAATTTTACCACTCAAAACCTAATTGAGCGGAAAATGCGTTTTAAACATTCCGATAAGTGTTTGACTTTTTTTTTCGAACGAACGCTTAACAGTCAATCTCTCTCATCAAGACAAAATACGAATATCTATTACAGATCATCTCTTTCGAACAAAAAACCCTCAAAACTCAATTTCTATCCGTCCCATCAAGAGAAAACATGAATGTCTATAATACAGACCATATTCATAATCGACTCTTTTGAACAAAAAAACCTCATTCACTCATTACGATAACATGTGTTAGTTTTTTTTACTTCAGGAAGACGTGACTGGGTCCGCGAATTTCCAACACACCGACGACAACACTCTTCGTTCAGATCGAGTTTACGAGAATCGAGCGATCCGATCGCTCGATTAGCTGAGTTTGGGAATTCTCATAGTGGGGGAATTCCCCTAATAATGTCATAAATGGGAAAAAACCCACCGCCTCAAAACAATTGCGGGTTCTGGACCACTGTCTCAAAACAATTGCGGGTTCTGGACCACTGGTTTTGAATCCCCAAAACCGTTTTTTGATGATGACCCAGAATTTTTTGCTTTTGCTCGCGTTCGCCAACGATGGATCGATGGTCTGATCTGCGATGGGAACGTCGACAAAAAATTAAGTACAAGATAGAAGTGAAGATGTACAATTTCACCCTTTTTATAAAAACGCGCGTTCACCACGAGTATTTGAACGTTAAAAGTGCGATCTAGGAGTCACAAAAAAACATGGGGGGGGGGGGGGGTGGGGGATTCAAGAGCATTGTACAGTTTTGTGAACAAGCGTGTGATTTAACACTGAATTCCACGTTGGTGAACGCATCGTGTGCGTATGTTGTACACGTACATGTACAAGTGGTCGTAAATCCGCCTTTATTACCTACTTCTGTGGAGTCTTTGCTTGATTTTGATTTCATTGAGTTACCTGTGTTTATAACTTCTTTTGGGGATGTCGGAGTAAGGTAGAATTTATTTGGGAAATAATCTTTCATGAAGTCACTGAAAGATTTGTCTGACCTTTCTATCTGTTGGCAAGCATTTGTACCTACGTTTACAAAAAAATCGTTGAACTCTTCCGAAATTTGACGCTGATCATACATTCGTGTATTGTTACTAATAAAGTATGGGGAAGGAGTTGGTATATCTTTAGTTTTGTGGATGACATTATTTAAAATTTGCCAAGTTTTACGAATATTGTTTTTACTTTCAGTGAGTATTTTCTTATAGTACATGGCTTTACTTTGTTTTTTTTCACTTTATTGAATATTTTGCAGTAATTTTTGTAATTTTCAATGCTTTCGTGAGTTTGGGATTTTAATTTCTTTTTATAGAATTTTGCCTTATTGTTGGATGCAGTAATGAGGCCTTTTGTCATCCAGGGTTGTCGTTTCACAAATTTTGATTTCAAACGCACACGTTGGATTGGAAATGCTGCCTCATAAGCCTCCATATAGATTTTTAAGAATGTATTATAAGCTATGTTAGGGCAATTTTGATTGAGGACTGACGAGAAGTCAATCTGTGTAAGGATTGTTCTGAAGTGATCTACACTGTTTTGATTAAAAATACGCTTCTCTATGAAGGCTGGACTGTTACTTTTCTCAGAAGTCGTTTCAATGTAAAAGGTTCCGAAATGATCGGAGACATCTGTGATGATAATACCAGACTTTGAGCTGGTAAGCATGTTGTTTGAGATGATATGGTCTATAAGAGTAGCTGAATGATTTGTTATTCTGTTTTTGTTATAAATGGTTGGAATCCCTGGCTGAATATCAGATTTAAGTAGTTTTCGGTTTCTTTATGCGTTTCGAATTTTAAAAGGTTTATATTAAAATCACCCATGATATACGCTGGTTTGTTTTCGCAGTTTATTATATCTGTGATAAGATTTAGATGGGTTTGAAAAAGATTAATATCCGCTCTCGGGGGTGTGTTAGGTCTGTATATTATGCCTACTATGCGTTTTGATTTGTTGTTTGTTATCTCAATAAAAAGCGATTCTATTACATGAGGTATAAAGATTGATAAGTCATGGCGAATACTAAATTCTATACCATCTCTAATGTACATACCAACACCGCCACGACTATCATCGTCTGCGGGACGGGAGGCTTTGATAAGTTGATGGTAACCATCTAAGGAAAATGTCATGTTGAGCGGTATTTTAAAAATTTCTGTCAGACCGATGATACCAAAAGGGTTATCTTTGTCCTGCATGGTTGCTATCAATTCGCAAAAAGAATCCCAGTGAGCTGACAGACTTTGACAATTGATACTGAATAATGCGAGTGATTTGGTTATGTTCTGGTTAAGGGTACGAAACTCATTGGGGTCATAGAACCTACATTCCTCTCTCCGCCCCATACTCAAAGGAGTTTCATCGTCTGTCTGTTTTTTCAAGAACTCATTATATTGGTGTGAAAAATCAAAGTCCGACCCAGTCCGAATCTCGTCAAATGTTAGATTACCCTCCATCATCTATACGGAAATCGCCAAGTCCTCCGTGTGAATGTAGATATACATCGATTGTGTTTACCTGTCGTAAATCAACACGTGTTGTTAGATATCTGGGTTCAGAAAGTAAGAATTCAGAAGCACGTTTATGCGGGCCAGTCTGACAGAATGTATGCAATTTTAACTAAAGGAAGCAAATAAATAGTGATGTGAAGACTGCAAAGTGTACTGTACGAGTACGACCACACTGATGTGGTGGCATGTTCCTTCGTCTAAGACGAATGTATAACAACTTGGAGTTTAGGAGTGTGTGAAAGGTTGGGCTATCTGAAACGTTATATATATCTGAAACATATTCTGATTCAATAATAGGTTTACAGCAGGGCAGTGAGAATGGGCTCAGTGAGCCCGCTCCAACGAAGGGGCATACATAAGCTATAACTCAAGGTCGTTAACTGAGAGACACGACAAGGGATATGTTTTCCCAATTCCAAAATCCAACAGGGAACAATCGATTCGGCAAATCACACCCCATGACCCCCTCATCGGAACGGACTCGATGAGCTCGCCCCGATGAAGGGTAACTAGCTATGATCCCGAATCATAAGTTTTAAAAAAAAGTTACAAGAGATATTTTTTACTAAATTTGGGGTGAAGGGATATGTTTCGTGTTTAGACTCAGACCTCCAGAAAGGGATCATATTTTGAATTTTTAGGCGTATTCAGACAGGGTGAATTTCAACAATAAGTTAGGGCCCCGAATCTTAATTTGGGAGAAGAATAATTGATGCATTCCATTGGGGGTAAGATTTTTTTTTCTTCCATTAGTAGGGTAAAGGGTTATATTTCGTATAATAGGCTAGTTCCTTCTCATCAACAAACACTCAGTCTGGCATATCATAACCCATGATCCCCCATCCCCTCATACCCATTTCAACTTGCTCCCAAGTACCACAAATGGTAACTGAATTATTTAAGGCACCATTTATCAAACCTGACTAAAAACTTGAGGAAGCCGGAGTACCCGGAGAGAACCACAGAGCAACGCCGAGCAACTGTCAGCTCCCCGACATTCTAACTCCACACAAGCAGGGTTAGCATTGGTTGAAGACAGGTGCACCATCGACGTGCAGTACGCCTTAGTACACAGCGCCACCGTGCCCCCACGTGAGCAATTGGGGTGAAGTGTCTTGCCAAAGGACACGACGCGGTTGCCGCGTTTTGGGTTCGAACCCTCTCGGCTTGCAGCCTGCACCATCACAGACAAAATGCGCGAAGTGTTCATTGGACCAAATTAACCATTTACCCACCGATGCCAGAATTTAAAAAAGCCAGTTATTTCCATGCTGCTACTACGAATTTAATCAATTCTGTCTTCTTTGATAGAGCTAATTGAGTGTTCTGGGATCAAATTTCAGCTTGATGTATTTTTTATTTCAGCATAAATGTGTTGAAGATTCAAGCTTCTTTAAAAAAAATATATAAAGTCTGTGTCGATATTTGTCAACATTCAATAGATATAATAACGCTTGTCTGTCCCAAAACGTTTCTCTGTCCGTCTGTGTGGATTTCGCTGTATATCTGTCTGTTGGAAATCGAACTGTGGTTGTATTAACCCTTTGAACCCGTGTGGCTGCTTTTCCGGCCCAGGGACATAATACGTCATAATTTAATCAAGTTGGATGGTTGCTAAGCGAATGTGTGGGGCAGACAAATCAATATTTTCAACGTGCAGCTTCGATGCTGCACGTTGAAAATATTAAATGGTCTACCGGCAAATAATGAATATGAACTATGAACTGTTCCTATTGCTGGCACTGAACTGACACTGAAGATCCTACTAGGTCCAAAAGGTTAAAATATCGATGCAATCTGTCAATATGTTTGTTTGTCTACTTGTCTATCTGTCAATTTGAATTGATCTTCGGTCTGCCCGTGTACCTCTGCTTTAGTAAATAAACTGCAATTGAACTAAAAGATGGTTGCAGTCTGTCTATTGGCTAATAAAGCTCACATATTCACGTATTGTTGATTGTTGAGTCTGTGGAAGAGAGAATTATAAATTAATTTTTGAAGGCAAGTGTTCATACACGTCATCATATTTCTGAAATAATCCGAGTTGCAAACACACCAATACTTTTCGTTTGGGTAGTTTCAAAAGCAAAACAAAGAAATGTGTGTCGAGTTCTAGCACAACGTGAATCCCACCTTGGATCGTAAGGCCGTAAAATAACTTTTTCATTTTTTACGTCCTTTGGATCGTTCGTAAGATCTCCGTTTGGTTGACTACCACGTGTGAAAACTGTGCTCTATTAACCCCTTGAATCCTCGTTTCCTGGAATGGTCTCGCCTTTGTGTACACTTACAGTGAGATGGGTCAGTCCAATATCAATTTATAGGGAGGATAAAATAATAACTGCAGTCTGCTGCCGTGACTGCTGTTATTATTCTATCATCAATGCCCCGTGTATAGGCCTCTTATAATAAGACAAAATGGGGCGAAATTACGCTTTGGACCGAAAAAGCGGTCTTACGGGTTCAAAGGGTTAACATGGTTGTAAAGTATGCCTGATGTAATGTTTCACAATTTAATTAATATTAATTATGGAGAGAATAAGGAAAAGACTATTCGACTTTTGGTGCTTTTTACCGTTTGATTATCGAAGTCCGTATGCTTTTCTATACATATTGAGTAGTCCCGTTTGATGCACTGTGTACGTGTGAGGGTATGCAGCTGTGTGTAGTGTGTTTTCAAGTGTGCGTGCGTGCGTGCGTGCGTGCGTGCGTGCGTGCGTGCGTGCGTGCGTGCGTGCGTGCGTGCGTGCGTGCGTGCGTGCATGCGTGCGTGCGTGAGACTTTTAAGATAAAAAGATTGCACAAAAATTTCCCACTGGAAGTTTTTTGAGTTCTAATGGGTTTCAACCACGACAACAAATTACACCAATTTTGATTTCAAGTAAGTCTTAAGCTCAGAAAGTGGTGTGGTTAAACGGTGTGAGGTTGTGTGTTTGTGTCTGTATGGACAAGAGAGAGAGAGAGAGAGAGAGAGAGAGAGAGAGGGAGAGAGAGAGAGAGAGAGAGAGAGGGAAGGGGGGGGGGGAGAGCGTGCAGGAGAGTGGTGATAGTGAGCGCAACGTGCATAAATGCGAGGGGGTTTGTATGTCAATGTGGTTTTGGCAATATGTTTGAGGACTAGTATATTAGGGTGATTGTGCATGTGTGAGAGTTTCATATACGGACATGATGTATTTAATCAAGGAGGTCAGAACATGTCATCATGGTTTCCTCTCCAACCGTCCTTCAGCTCACACACTGTCTTTGTTCGAAGTTGGATGAAAGGTTAGTAACACGAGGAATAGCAAGGCTATGCCTATGGTGAAGATCAAGTACAATCGAAAGTAAAATTTGTCCAACAAGCTCGCAAGCTCCTCACTCATCAGCACATTAGGATCGGGCTTGGGTTCAGCAAACTTCTCAATTTTGGTAACCTCGTCATCTGATGGTGTAATTCTCTTCTTGTTCCGTTTTTCAAAAATCTTTCTCAAACAGCAGCCGATACCAAGAGAAACGCCAGACGCAGGTTCGCCCTTGTGATAGAAGCTCAGGTTGCTTATGGTCAGTGGAATAGACAGCGCAGCAAGAACAGTAGTCGTAGTCAAGTAAATACCTGTTGGGAAAGACAAAACCTCTTGATTAAAGAGCCTGTTTCTTTGTCCAGTATTGTGGCACGTAACAAAATAGTAAACCCTTTACCCACCAGGGCTAGGTGAGAAACTTGCAAAAAACCCAATTATTGGTTACAAAAACAATTGAATCAAAAACAAACTTACAAACCCTCGTTGAGCCCGTTCCAATGAGCGGCCACGAGTTATGTTTTGCAGGAAAAAACTGAAATAATAATCATATTTGATTTTAGTGAATGTCGTTGGTCGGCTATGGCCCTTAATGGTTGGCAAAGGTTAAAATGATACATGTACGCAAACCTTTTTTTCTAAAGTCACACCTCTCTTAAAACTTAATGTTATCAGAAGAATGACCAGTAAATATTTTTCCGGCCCTTTATTCTACAAATGTATAAAAGAAGGATCACTTGTAGATAGTTTTATTTCTGAATAGATGTATATATAGAAATACATTAAGTGAAATTATCTTTGACGACTACTTTGTGTTAAGTATATATACTACTCAAAGTTTGCTGAACACCAAATATTTGACACATCATTGTGAAATTTGCCTGTGACATATTTGCGATATTTTTGGTGGATATGATTGAGGAATGTATTGAGATGGTCCCAGTGTTTACATTAGCTCTCTTGACAGGCAGACTTTTCGTGACAGTGATGGAGAGCATGTACCCCTTGATTTTCATGATGTTTTCGTGTACTGTCTACATGTACATCATGTGTAGGGTATTCAATCTTCATTTCAACACAAACCCTTGTGATTTAATGATTGAATATGGCAAATGCAAATGCAAGAAGACATTTGTCAGAAGCAGAAATGTGGCGGGCTGTAGGGAGGGTGGAGCAAGGGACTACCCATCGTCAGGTTGGTGAAGCCCTTGGTTTGCACCATACGGTGATCACCAGGGCCTGGGCAAGATTTCAGCAGTATGGCACATCAGTAAGACGGCATGGTGGTAGCAGAGACAGGGCAACATATGCAGCTGAAGATCGGTTTTTGATCATTCAGGCCCGTAGGAACCGCTTTGCCACAGCAACCTAGCTTCGCAGTGACCTTCAGAATGCATCCGGGGTAAATGTTTCGACGCAGACTATCCGGGCAAGATTGCACGAAGATGGTCTCCGATCGAGAAGACCATGTATTCGCATTCCGCTGTCCCAGAACCACCGCCAGGCACGATATGAATGGGCCATGGGCCAGGTTGGATGGTCCAGAGAAGATTGGCGACCTGTCCTTTTTACAGATTATTCAAGGTACTTCCTTGACCACACAGATAGGCGTTCTGGGGTATGGAGTAGACCAGGCGAGGGGTCCCATGCAGCCAACATTGCCGAACATGACCGCTATGGTGGAGGGTCAATCATGGTCTGGAGCGACATCAGCAGGGATGGACGTACAGAGCTTTGTGTCCTTGAATGTGGTACATTGACTGCACAACGGTATATTGATGTGATCCTGGATGTCCACGTCAGATTGTATGCAGGTGCATTGGGTGATAAATTCATTCTGATGGACGATAATGCCCGTCCTCGTGTTGCTCATGCTGTCCGGGAGTACCGACAGAGGGAGGGGATTGAGCGTATGGACTGGCCAGCAAGATCCCTTGACCTCAATCCAATCGAACATGTCTGGAATGAGTTGCATCTTGCAATTTCAGCCCGTCCAGTCCAGCCAAGAAGTGTCCTGGAGCTGGGTGTCATGCCGGTCCAAGAATGGAACAACATCCCACAAAGGACCACCAGGAACCTGATTGGGGGCATGAGAAGGCGTTGTCAAGCTGTAATTAACAGAAATGGGTCTCATACTCGATTTTGAACCCAAACCAGTTCGTTCTGTCAATTTTTTGGCAAATTGAAAAAAATTCTTCTTTTACCAATAATATCCATTTTCCATGGTTATCATATTCAAAAGCTAAAAAATAATGTCAAACACAAATACAATCTTAATTTCTGAACTTAAATCATTAAAGATATAATTAAATAAAAATATATACACTTTTCATTACAATATTTCAACTAAAACATAAAACAGGTAGTTGGATATACTTGGTGCTTAGCAAACTTTGAGTAGTATATATATATGCACTTAACACAAAGTAGTCGTCAAAGATAATTTCACTTGATACATTTCGATATATTCATCTCTTCAGATTTGTGATTTTCTTATTTTTTTTCCTGTGAAGAATAAAAACTTGCAAATTACTGTAGAACGCATTCACTAAACAAAGATCAAAAAGGGACACTTACGCTGTGTTAGTATGTGTGATACTGACAGATATTCTTAATGGCGGATTATCTGTGAAGTAGTTGCTTCTAATTAGCAGCGTGTGTTGTTTTCGTTTATTTAAACTAACAAAGGGAAACTTTGCATTATTTTCTACTGATAATGGTGTTTTCTTAATTACTTGCGTCTTAACTGGCCCTTCCTCGCCGGTCTAATAATTTCAAGGGGGATAACTTTCGCATGACGATGTATGTTAGGGATGACAATTGAATACATCTAGGTGAACATTTATATAATTATTTGTGGACATCGTAGTATAATTGAGGGGGTAGGCGAGCTGCGGGTCAGGCTTGTTCAGTGTCGCGGAATGACCATAATTCTACTGGACTGAGATATAATCTACAGTACGACCGCCGTGGAAAATAATTTATTGCTCTCTTCGGTTTTTGCAGAAAAAGCGTGTATTTTATGAAAATAAAAGCATAGGCGTGCAATAAACTACTTTCGTGTTTACAGTTCTGTGAGATATCAAAAGAATCGATTGATGAGTTCCATTGAATGTTGGCATTTCACCATTTTTCTCTTCCGGAAGCTTTTTTTGATACACTCAAAAATAAGTTGGGTTAAAAAAATTAACTCAAATCAACTGAACTGAGTGAATATGAACCCAGATGGGTTCATATTCACTCCACTCAGTTAATTTGGGTTAATTCTTAACGCAACTATTTTAGAGTGTAGGCGAGAATGAAGATGAGATCAGATAGTTCATTACATATTGAGTGATTTAATGTGAGATAACCAACACAGTGAAGTTTTAATCCTCAATGTAATCTTGTTTGTTTGTGTATTTGGGTTTAACGAAACTTTCGACAGCTCGGATCATATCTCGGGATAGTTTTACGGGTAAACGAATCCGGAATACATGGAGATGACCACGAACAACCGCAGGTAACTTTAGGACTCCTTAACTTACTAACCCGGCATGGGCAGGGTCAGTGGCGGATACAGGAATTCTCAATGGGGGGGGGGGGGGGGGCGAATCGT
This sequence comes from Pictodentalium vernedei, assembly GCA_031216915.1. Taxonomy (NCBI): domain Eukaryota; kingdom Metazoa; phylum Mollusca; class Scaphopoda; order Dentaliida; family Dentaliidae; genus Pictodentalium; species Pictodentalium vernedei. The sequence goes on along the minus strand of CM062296.1, from coordinate 460,894,140 downwards.
GCAGATGCCGAAGGCATCTGCCGCGAATGCCGAAGGCACGAGCTTTTGTAGAGGGGGGGGGGGGCGGGATCTGGGGGCGGGGGGGGGGGGGTTCTCCCCCCAGAAATTTTTTGGAAATGAGCGACCAAACGAGGCATTCTGGTGGCTTCTGGGGTGGAAATCCTCTTGAATTTTTGAACGGCTAATTAACACTTTTTAAACAGCATGTTTCATAATTTCAAATTCTGTCATACGTTCAAGACAGAATTAGAAAATTTGAAATATGCTCTTCAGATCCGTTTACCATAATATTGTATTTTGGACACACTGTTTACAGTCATAACCGACTTAACCTCAGGAGAACATTGCGATCTGCCAGCATTTGAAAGTTTTCAGCAGTCAGCCCTCTAGGCTTAGGTACCCCATGACTATGCCAATTAAGATCCTGACCCATAATTGGCATAGCCATGGGGTACCTGAGGCTAAGGGCATGTAACACCTCAAAATCATGCTGTGTCGGTGACGCTATAAATGAAGGCGACCAGTAGATATATTTTGCATAATTTCAACGGTATATTTGTTTTTGATAGCGAATGGTAATGGAGGAAATAAATGTCGTTGTATGTTTTTACTTCAATTCATGTATTGTCCCCAAATGAAAATCCTGGCTACGCCCTACATGCGAGACAAACACGAGCTAAAGAGGGGGGGGGGGGGGGCGACCGCCCCACCGCCCCCTCTGTATCCGCCACTGGGCAGGGCTAGCATTGGTAAGGAAAGAGTGTCATCGTCGTGCCCTGCTCTTTAACCCTTTACCTAACGAATCGCCCGCATCCGCCCGCATCCGCCCGCGTAATATGCAAATTCAGCAGTTGAAAAAAAAATTATTTTTCAAAAAAATTCAACACAACCATATCATGTGCCCCTCGTTGGAACGAGCGCGTCGAGCTCGTTCCAACGAGGGGTCACTTGATATAGTTTTGTTGAAATTTTTTGAAAAAGTTTAAAAAATGATATTTTAAATAATAAATTTTGATATCGTCTGCGTTGGGTAAAGGGTTAATAAACAGCACCATCGTGTTTCCACATGATTAATCGGGATGAAGTGTCTTTCCCAAGGACACAACGAAACAAAATACTACCTACTTCAAGTTTAATCGTTGTGAGTAGAATAGCATGTACCCGATCGTCCCTGATTACCCGGACTTTTGCCGGTGCAACTAGTGTTAAATTCCCATAGGAACCGGACTTTTGCCGGTGCAACTTTTGCCGGTGCAAAAGTACGGCCCCTTTCAGCTAGATCCACCAAGCAGTGCAGTACTACATATATAGTATGCTATGGCATGTATAGTGATATATGTACGCATGGGGCTATAGGTATATTTTATGGGTAAGTGATGGAAAGATGATGGGAAAATTGGGTTTTCTTGAAAGTTTTTCCCGTGAAACGGTTGACGTTGCTATTGACGTCGTGACGTCATGATACGCGCGCGACGTCATAGAGATGCTGACCGCTGTTATTGTCCAGTATACAATCTGACATAACGTAATTCGGGTCAGGGGGTGGCTGAATTTAGATAGGAGAAATATCATAGTAGCTGTATATTCTCCTGTACCCCCCCCCCCCCCCCCCCTCCGAAAGCCATTGGTACTAGTAATCTACTTAATGCTTTATGTCATCCCATGATTAGTATAGATAGTATGTAATGCGGTGGCGGGCGTTATTGTGGGGTGGACAGGATTGCATGATCGCCTAGTGTGGAAGTATAGTATGCGTGGTATATCCCTTTCAGGTCCCAAGTTAGCCCTTAGTACTATTAATCCACCTTATGCGTCATATTATCCTATGTCTGTTCTAGCTAAGTCAAGCAGTAGGGTGGGTGGGGGTAGTGTTGTATTGCGAGATAGTCATTGGTGGTTTAGATTGGCAGTACAGGACGAATGGTCTGTTGGGTTGTCACCCCTTAGTACTATTAACCTATCGAATCATTTATAGTATCTAATGGCTGGTATTGGTAGTATGGAATTTCAGACCAGGCGGTATTATACTAGGTTGTTTAGAACAGTAGTAAAGGATTAACGGCCTGTGGGTCTATTATCCACTAAGTTCTGACCTATTAGCTCGTTTCGGGACGGGGGTGGGCGGAGGTGGTATTGGTAGTACGAAATACGGACTACTATGGAAATGAGGTTAAAATTTGTGGTGTTTTGGCAATTAAGGCCAGATTGGGGGGGGGGGGGGGGCTTTCGGAGACCGAACAAAGAGCCGATTGTGGACTATTGGGGGCGCTGATATTGCACTTGTGTAGTTTGGCTCCTGAATCCCAGAAAAGCCTTTAGGCCTCTTTCTTCCAAGCTCCTACACAACCTATTCATGGCTCCTATATGGCTCCTATTTCTATAAGCGTCCTATACAATAGATAACAGAAGGCTTTTCAACATCCAATACATTTTATTCTATACAACATAATAATATTACAATATACATTCATTTGACAAAACACGATTTAATTGCAGTTTTCAAATATACACGACTAATGAATGACGTGTAACACAGAAAAATGAATTTTTCACATCAAGAGTGCAGGGACAAAACAGCTGATGATCAGAGTACATTAATGTCTATATATCCAGTGGTTTGGTCGAGGTTCCATCTTCTTGAACTTTTCTTTTCGGGTAAAAATATGGCAGTCCATCTTTGATCTGACTATAAGTGTACATGTGATTATTGTTCACTACAAATCCACGGTTTACTCCTGTTCCACTCTGTTGCGTTTTAACACATGCATATATTTGTTCTTCGTCAGGTCGTTTTGGCGTTTATTTATTCCTTTGGAACTGAACTTGCTACTCGGGCCGAAACAGTAGTAGGTTTTGCTACAGAGACCCACAATTCCATCTCCGCTCCATTCAACCTTGAAAAGGCCAGGTCTTCTTTTATCGAATGCTTTCCTTCGTTGACCATATATCTCCTCTAATCTTGGTTTGAACAAAGTCTTCTCTGTGCTCATCGCATGATTCTGACGGTAACCATACTCTCTATAAAACTGTTCTTTCTTTTCCGGTTTTATTACTTCTTCCAGAGATGATTTGGAGAATGAGATGTATCCAGAATCTGTATCCATGAGGCAGTACTGAAAATCACGTCTATCCACGAAGGTATCAATAAAATCATAGTAAAACTGCAACATCTTCATCTTTGCGTTTTGGTACACGAAGAATCCGATATGAAGTGGTAAGTTCAGCTTGATGCGGTTCTTATTCATTTCCAACTCGTATACTGTTTCGCTCAAAGGGTTCATTTGTCGGAAGTGCACGTTGTTTGTTAAGCGAGAAGCTTCGTCGTCATTACAGTAAATAATATTTCTGTGTTTTTCTTTGTTGGTTACTGTCTTTCCGTACCCGCTATTCCCAAGGACTTTCATTGTGTCAGCAACTATTGCCTTATCTGGATTCCGATCACCGTCTCTTCTAGCCTGTGATACCTCTTCTCCAAATTTCTTGAATCACGCTTTTGGTTCGTATTGTATGACTTGGTAAATTTGTGTCACCTCGAGGCCGTGATCAAGGTACAATTTCAAGAGTGGCGTTGCAAGCAATATCCTCTTCGCATGGTAACTGCCGATCAAACTTCTTCTCGGCTGGCGCATGACGTGGTTTTTCTCTGCAAACTTTCTCATGTGATCTCCAATGTTGTCTGTACTAATGGTGGTATTTTTAAAGATGGGTGTCATTTCTTCAAAGTGATGTCTGAGGTGGTCTGGAACATGAATGTTACACTCAACTAATCCGAACAGATTGCCCGAAATCACATGCAGCATTACTTCACTCTCGTTCATTGTCCATGTTAAAGTGTTGCTCCCAAGTTTCTGTAGGTAACATTTTACTGCAGGATCCTTTCTCATTTTCAACCACTGACATTCCCAAATTTCAACAAGTTTGTATCCTTGATCAGCAATGTATTTGGCGTTCTTGATAGTCTCTTTGTGAAGATCTTCCATTTGTTTTTCTCGAACACTGTTGAAAAGAAATGCTTATCCATTTCTTTTGGTGTTTAGTCGACAATTGTGTGCATGCCAGAAGCAGCCGTGAAATTGGTACACCGTCTGCGTTTCTTTGCACCAGCCGTCTACGGGCAGATGTCTCCTTCCAATCTTTTTCTCTTCTCGATTGAACTGATGCCGAATTTCAAGACTGTCTCTTCTGGAGATATAGTTTAACCACTGCTGCGCCATTCTGCCATATTTGTGAGAATACTCTGGTTTGAAGTCATGTTCTTTACATCTTCTTATATACATCCCAGTTGGTACCTCTTGCATTAAACACAACAAGTAAAGAGCGTTGGCGTCATAACCAACTACACTCCCACACGTTTTAGCTTCCTCTCCATACTGACAAGATCTAATTTTTGTTAGTCCTTTTTCTTGATGACGGTCAAAAATTATCGAAGGACCTCCCAGATGTTGTCTTTTACCAGGTGATGTAAATTTTTGTTCTTCTCGTTGAAAATCGTAAAATGGGTTTCATTGTCGATCATGTTGAACAAATACTTCAATGTCAGTCCGGGTACACGCATTCCATCTTTCATCATATCAATCCCGCGCTCTTTGTAGAAGGCAAACTGTTTCTTTAGTGCTTCTAGGAATGGTTGGCCATCTCGGTTATTATACCAGATGAGAAAATCGCGAAAGGTGTTCATCTTGTGGTCTTTCCATACTTTCTGACAGTAGATGTATTCTTCTTTAGATATATTTTCCCCTTTGAGCGAACTGTAGAATGTATCGTAGTCCGGTACGTGGTCTTGTTCCAGTTTCTTCAAATCATCAATCCACTCGTATGGCAGGTAACCTTTCGTCACTGAACATCCAAATGCTCTGAGAAATTTATCATACGAAAAACAAGGTGCCAGATAATTCACAATGTCGAGGAATTTGAACTGTTCTGTTTTAAGGCACAAGAAATTGTTGTTTCTCTTCACAGTGAATCCAGTATCCTGTTTCGTTTTCAGGAAAGTAAGTAGCTCGCACTTCACAACATTGAAATCATACTTTCCAGAGTTGAATCCAACAACCGGCATTTCTTTCAGATAAGCAACAAACTGGTGATGTAGCTCCTCCAAGGGATGTGACCTGGCACGTCCTTCTTCATTTAACAATGGGTCGCTCTCAATTGCTTCTGTGATCTTCGTATTGAGTACATCAATGTAAGGTTGATATTCTGACTTTAACAGTGCATAGGCCCCGTTTGAAATCTCTTCCAAGTAATTCATCATACGGCTCACCAGTTCTTGAGCACTTCCTTCTGTAATAAAGCAGACCGGTTCTACAAATCCTGGTACATTGCTGCTTACACTTACGCTCAATGGAACGTGTCGGGCTTCCCAGGTCAGTTTTTCACTTTTTGTGGGTAGATGAGTTGTATCGAAATAGCATTCGAAGTCAAAGGTTGCTCGGTACGGGTAATATCTATTTTCACTTGGAACTGAGATGCCTTCATCTTCTAAGAGTTGAAAAACTGTTTTTGGAACATTATAAACACCGCCAGTATATTCATAAGATACTTCTTTTGTACATGTTCTTTCATGGAGATGTAGCGCTTTCACTGTTTTCCACAATTTGCCACACTTCCGACAGGTAAATGACTTACAGTAATGATTGATGTCGCTGATGTAATTGTAAAAGTTCTTCGTGAATGTTGATATACATCGTCTCACTAAAACGGCAGAGTGATCGTCGGACTAGACTAGCATTTGTTTCTCCATCTTCATTGTGTTGCAACTGATAAACGTTGATGTTCAGTTTGAATAAGTTCTCTATTTCAGGAAACTGGCTGAGATTCACTCCTTTGAAAGTTTCCGTGTCTTCATTTGTATACTGTCGAAACAGGTGTTTAGTTTCTGTGTTCAGGTTGTGGTAGGTAGCCCCTCTTGAAAGGGCTAAGCATCTGAATAAACAGAGGTTATCGACATATTTCGTTCCGGTATTCTCGTCTTTCACTAAAACAATTATGGCTGGATTTCCCATGATGTACGCAGGTAAATCTGTGGCGCCTCCAAAAGGATGATCTTTGATTTTATTGATGTAGAATGTTCACTTTATATACACTCCATTTGGAATAGTGTCGCTGTTGTCTCGCCCACTCTAATACATCTTCTTGGGAAACATCTCTCATAAACTTTTCAAAATCTTCTAGATTCGAAACAAGACGTGGTGTATTCAGGAATCTGGCATTGTTCTGGGATGAGTGATAGTATCGGAGGTCGTCAGTTTCATTGTTACGTAAGATGAATCCGTAGCTCAGGTTGATTTTGAACTTCCATTCTTGTTGTTGAAAAATTATTTCTGTAAATTCACTGGCCATAGCTGTTATATCGCCGGTCTTGATGCGAAAATTGTAAGTGTCTTGAAGTTTTCTGTTCGTGATATGGTGGGTCCGTATAATGTCCCAGTTCACTTTGTAGAGAGCTTTCATCTCATCACATTCCTCTTCGTATAGTAGTTCAGGTGAAAACACTGCAGGATCACACTCCATGAATGATGTTCTGGATTTCTTCGTCTTCCCACTTGACTGCTGTTGGTCGACATTCGATTTTCGTTTTTTGGCTGTTTTCTTGTCAGATTGATGAGCTGCTTGCATATGTACACTGGTTTGAGACAGTTCACTGAATTCTTGCCGACGCTTTTCACATTTTTTCAAGTGATGCTCGAGATTTTCATTCCTGGAATACTTCATGTAGCAGTTATGGCATCCATATAGCTTTTTCTTCATATGTGCACTCCTCACATGTCGCTCCAAGTTGCTTCTGTCGTAAAATATTCTTTTACACTGTTCGCATTCTAATGAAGTTAATGTCTTTTCATCGTCTCTTTTATAAACTTTTTTCTGGAGATTTCTTGTTACACCTTGTATCTTCTTGTCTTCTTTCCCCTTAGTATGGTACTGGTGATCTGTTTTCAGATGCAGTTGATAGGGTATGAGATTGCTGAATTCTCGCTGGCAGTCTCCGCATTTCCATTGACTTGTACATTTCTCTAAGTGGTGCTCCAGGTCTTCTTTCCGAACGAATTTCTTGAAGCATCTCTTGCATTCGTGCCCTCTTTCTTCTAGGTGTACAGTCCTTACATGTCTCTCCAAACTACTTTTCCTGCTGAAAGATTTTTCACACTGGTGGCACACAAAGGAGGCTGGTGGCATATTGGTTGCGTTGTCGGTGTCTCTTGCCTGAAATTATTGGAGAAAATTTCAAATTAGCTGAGCTGCTCACTGACGATGTGTTCACCTCGGCTGCTGGATGGCGAATGGCCGATTGTGCAGTACACGTCGCCTTTTATACCTTCTGGAAGCCACTCTCCCCACACCAGCAGCAAGAAATGGCGCTGAAGCTCCAACCACCCCGCCCCCCGACTTGTTCTATAGTTATACTTAAAAAACAACAGTCAGTCTGTACAACTGATGCATCATGTGAAATACCATGCCACGGCATTTTATCAGTCCAGTGAGATGTCCTTGAATTTTGCTTCAGGTTATAATCAGCTCATTCCGCTGAAACACAACAGGGTTCCAATCAAAGTGGAAGTGCCTGGAATTTAAACGGAATGCCCGTGGAAGGCTGATCTTGCTCACTGAACTGGGCCGAAAGATGCGTAATCTATAATAAATAGTAAAGACACAGCTTATCATATATTTTTTTTCAAATTTAATAAAACTTACAGAGATTTTAGAATACAAAGAGGATAGATAAAATTTTTATACGATTCTAAATATTTACGCAAAATCGAGCTGACGACGGACTTATATAGGAATCTGTAAATATACCCCAAAGGTGTGATGTTGTGTTATTAAAATTTTACGCATGAAGATAATTCGGAAATGGAGAGGTATCGAAATGTGTACTTTAATGTAACAAGTAATCGAACTTGTGTAGATATTGGTCGCAAACAGCTTGTGATATAATGAAAACGCACGAGGGGGCGCGCCGAAATTAAAAAAAAAGTATGATATCTCTTTTACACAGAAAAACGTTTTCTGCCGTTATCGCGCTTTTCCTTCAGACTTTTCGAAATAATAATTCGAGGGGCAGTAGCTGAGAGCAGCTGTAACGTCACATGTAGGATAGAAAGTCTACACACTGAGCTTTTTACATTTTCTCTAAACAGATTGTCAATTTCTGTCTGGGTGGCAAAGTCAACTACGTGGGTGTTTTGAGAGAACACTGAAGCCCATCTCTAATCTGTTTGTATAGCATTTTTCCTAGAAGTGTAATTTTCAGCTGCCCCTCCCATGCCGTATATCTCCACAGGCTACATGACTGCATTCATCTATCTCCCAATCGGGAATAGGAATAGAAACTCAACAAATTATTTTGTAGTTTACGGATATTTTCTAAAGCTTCCGTAACTTGAATTGGGTCGTAACAATATACATGCTGCAGCACAGACGAAGTCAATTCGTCAGCAACACCTGAAAAATGTTTCGTTTCTCTCAAAATACCCACGCAGTTGACTTTTCCACCCAGACAGAAATTGACAATCAGTTTAGAGAAAATGTAAAAAGCTCAGTATGCAGACTTTCTATCCTACATGCGACGTTACAGCTGCTCTCAGCCACTGCCCCTCGAATTATTATTTCGAAAAATCTGAAAGAAAAGCGCGATAACGGCATCAAACGTTTTTCTGTATAAAAGAGATATCATAATTTTTTTTTAATTTCGGTGCGCCACCTCGTGCGTTTTCATTATATCACAAGCTGTTTGCGACCAATATCTACACAAGATCGATTATCTGTATCTGTATTTGTACGGTGTAGGTTATTTGTTACATTAAAGTACAAATTTCGATACCTCTCCATTTCCGAATTATCATCATGTGTAAAATTTTAATAGCACAACACCACACCTATGGGGTATATTTACAGATTCCTATATAAGTCCGTCGTCAGCTCGATTTTGCGTAAATATTTAGAATCGTATAAAAATTTCTATCGATCCTCTTTGTATTCTAAAATCACGGTAAGTTTTATTAAATTTGAAAAAAAATATATGATAAGCTGTGTCTTTACTGTTTATTATAGATTACGTATCTTTCGGTCCAGTTCAGTGAGCAAGATCAGCCTTCCACGGGCATTCCGTTTAAATTCCAGGCACTTCCACTTTGATTGGAACCCTGTTGTGTTTCAGCGGAATGAGCTGATTATAACCTGAAGCAAAATTCAAGGACATCTCACTGGACTAATAAAATGCCGTGGCATGGTATTTCACATGATGCATCAATTGTACAGACTGACTGTTTTTTTTAAGTATAACTATAGAACAAGTCGGGGGGGGGGGGGGTGGTCGGCGCTTCAGCGCCATTTTTTGCTGCTGGTGTGAGGACAGTGGCTTCCAGAAGGTATAAAAGGCGACGTGTACTGCACAATCGGTCATTCGCCATCCAGCAGCCGAGGTGAACACATCGTCAGTGAGCAGCTCAGCTAATTTGAAATTTTCTCCAATAATTTCAGGCAAGAGACACCGACAACGCAACCAACATGCCACCAGCCTCCTTTGTGTGCCACCAGTGTGAAAAATCGTTCAGCAGGAAAAGCAGTTTGGAGAGACATGTAAGGACTCTACACCTAGACGAAAGAGGGCACGAATGCAAGAGATGCTGCAAGAAATTCGCTCGGAAAGAAGACCTGGAGCACCACTTAGAGAAATGTACAAGTCAATGGAAATGCGGAGACTGCCAGCGAGAATTCAGCAATCTCATACCCTATCGACTGCATCTGAAAACAGATCACCAGTACCATACTAAGAGGAAAGAAGACAAGAAGATACAAGGTGTAACAAGAAATCTCCAGAAAAAGTTTATAAAAGAGACGATGAAAAGACATTAACTTCATTAGAATGCGAAAAGTGTAAAAGAATATTTTACGACAGAAGCAACTTGGAACGACATGTGAGAAGTGTACATATGAAGAAAAAGATATATGGATGCCATAACTGCTACATGAAGTATTCCAGGAATGAACATCTCGAGCATCACTTGCAAAAATGTGAAAAGCGTCGGCAAGAATTCAGTGAACTGTCTCAAACCAGTGTACATATGCAAGCAGCTCATCAATCTGACAAGAAAACAGCCAAAAAACGAAAATCGAATGACGACCAACAGCAGTCAAGTGGGAAGACGAAGAAATCCAGAACATCATTCATGGAGTGTGATCCTGCAGTGTTTTCACCTGAACTACTATACGAAGAGGAATGTGATGAGATGAAAGCTCTCCAAGTGAACTGGGACATTATACGGACCCACCATATCACGAACAGAAAACTTCAAGACACTTACAATTTTCGCATCAAGACCGGCGACATAACAACTATGGCCAGTGAATTTACAGAAATAATTTTTCAACAACAAGAATGGAAGCTCAAAATCAACCTGAGCTACGGATTCATCTTACGTAACAATGAAACTGACGACCTCCGATACTATCACTCATCCCAGAACAATACCAGATTCCTGGATACACCACGTCTTGTTTCGAATCTAGAAGATTTTGAAAAGTTTATGAGAGATGTTTCCCAAGAAGATGTATTAGAGTGGGCGAGACAACAGCGGCCCGATTCCAAATGGAGTGTATATAAAGTGACCAACATAACATTCTACATCAATAAAATCAAAGATCATCCTATTGGAGGCGCCACAGATTTACCTGCGGACGTCATGGAAAATCCAGCCACAATTGTTTTAGTTAAAGACGAGAATACCGGAACGAAATATGTCGATAACCTCTGTTTATTCAGATGCTTAGCCCTTTCAAGAGGGGCTACCTGCCACAACTTGAACACAGAAACTAAACACCTGTTTCGACAGTATACAAATGAAGACACGGAAACTTTCAAAGGAGTGAATCTCAGCCAGTTACCTGAAATAGAAAACTTATTCAAACTGAACATCAACGTTTATCAGTTGCAACACAATGAAGATGGAGAAACAAATGCTAGTCTAGTCCGACGATCACTCTGCCGTTTTAGTGAGACGATGTATATCAACATTCACGAAGAACATTTCAGTTACATCAGAGACATCAATCATTACTGTGAGTCATTTACCTGTCGGAAGTGTGGCAAATTGTGGAAAACAGTGAAAGCGCTACATCGCCATGAAAGAACATGTACAAAAGAAGTATCTTAAGAATAGACTGGCAGTGTTTATAATGTTCCAAAAACAGTTTTTGAACTCTTAGAAGATGAAGGCATCTCAGTTCCAAGTTAAAATAGATATTACCCGTACCGAGCAACCTTTGACTTCGAATGCTATTTCGATACAACTCATCTACCCACAAAAAGTGAAAAACTGACCTGGGAAGCCCGACACGTTCCATTGAGCGTAAGTGTAAGCAGCAATGTACCAGGATTTGTAGAACCGGTCTGCTTTATTACAGAAGGAAATGCTCAAGAACTGGTGAGCCGTATGATGAATTACTTGGAAGAGATTTCAAACGGGGCCTATGCGCTGTTAAAGTCAGAATATCAACCTTACATTGATATACTCAATACGAAGATCACAGAAGCAATTGAGAGCGACCCATTGTTAAATGAAGAAGGACGTGCCAGGTCACATCCCTTGGAGGAGCTACATCACCAGTTTGTTGCTTATCTGAAAGAAATGCCGGTTGTTGGATTCAACTCTGGAAAGTATGATTTCAATGTTGTGAAGTGCGGGCTACTTACTTTCTTGAAAACGAAACCGGATATTGGATTCACTGTGAAGAGAAACAACAATTTCTTGTGCCTTAAAACAGAACAGTTCAAATTCCTCGACATTATGAATTATCTGGCACCTTGTTTTTCGTATGATAAATTTCTCAGAGCATTTGGATGTTCAGTGACGAAAGGTTACCTGCCATACGAGTGGACTGATGATTTGAAGAAACTGGAACAAGACCACTTACCGGACTACGATACATTCTACAGTTCGCTCAAAGGGGAAAATATATCTAAAAAAGAATACATCTACTGTCAGAAAGTATGGAAAGACCACAAGATGAACACCTTTCGCGATTTTCTCATCTGGTATAATAACCGAGATATCCAACCATTCCTAGAAGCACTAGAGAAACAGTTTGCCTTCTACAAAGAGCGTGGGATTGATATGATGAAAGATGGAATGAGTGTACCCGGACTGACATTGAAGTATTTGTTCAACATGATCGACAATGAAACCCAGTTTACGATTTTCAAGGAAAAGAACAAAGATTTACATCACCTGGTAAAAGACAACATCGTGGGAGGTCCTTCGATAATTTTTGACCGTCATCAAGAAAAAGGACTAACAAAAATTAGATCTTATCAGTATGGAGAGGAAGCTAAAACGTGTGGGAGTGTAGTTGGTTATGACGCCAAGGCTCTTTACTTGTTGTGTTTAATGCAAGAGATGCCAACTGGGATGTATATAAGAAGATGTAAAGAACATGACTTCAAACCGGAGTATTCTCACAAATATGGCTCAATGGCGCAGCAGTGGTTAAACTATATATCCAGAAGAGACAGTCTTGAAATTCGGCATCAGTTCAATGGAGAAGAGAAAAAGATTGGAAGGAGACATCTGCCCGTAGACGTCTGGTGCAAAGAAACGGAGATGGTGTACAATTTCACGGCTGCTTCTGGCATGGCCACAATTGTCGACTAAACACCAAACGAAATGGATAAGCAATTCTTTTCAACAGTGTTCGAGAAAAACAAATGGAAGATCTTCACAAAGAGACTATCAAGAACGCCAAATACATTGCTGATCAAGGATACAAACTTGTTGAAATTTTTGGAATGTCAGTGGTTGAAAATGAGAAAGGATCCTGCAGTAAAATGTTACCTACAGAAACATGGGAGCAACATTTTAACATGGACAATGAACGAGAGTGAAGTAACGCAGCATGTGATTTCGGGCAATCTGTTCGGATTAGTTGAGTGTGACATTCATGTTCCAGACCACCTCAGACATCACTTTGAAGAAATGACACCCATCTTTAAAAATACCACCATTAGTACAGACAACATTGGAGATCACATGAGAAAGTTTGCAGAGAAAAAACCACGTTTTGCACCAGCCGAGAAGTTTGATCGGGAGTTACCATGCGAAGAGGATATTGCTTGCAACGCCACTCCTGAAATGGTACCTTGATCACGGCCTCGAGGTGACACAAATTTACCAAGTCATACAATACGAATCAAAAGCGTGCTTCAAGAAATTTGGAGAAGAGGTATCACAGGCTAGAAGAGACGGTGATCGGAATCCAGATAAGGCAATAGTTGCTGACACAATGAAACTTCTTGGGAATAGCGGGTACGAAAAGACAGTAACCAACAAAGAAAAACACAGAAATATTATTTACTGTAATGACGACGAAGCTTCTCGCTTAATAAACAACGTGCACTTCCGACAAATGAACCCTTTAAGCGAAACAGTATACGGGTTGGAAATGAATAAGAACCGCATCAAGCTGAACTTACCACATCATATCGGATTCTTCGTGTACCAATACGCAAAGACGAAGATGTTACAGTTTTACTATGATTTTATTGATACCTTCGTGGATAGACGTGATTTTCAGTACTGCCTCATGGATACAGATTCTGGATACATCTCATTCTCCAAATCATCTCTGGAAGAAGTAATAAAACCGGAAAAGAAAGAACAGTTTTATAGAGAGTATGGTTACCGTCAGAATCATGCGATGAGCACAGAGAAGACTTTGTTCAAACGAAGATTAGAGGAGATATATGGTCACCGAAGGGGTCACGTTGCAGCGACCGGAAAGCATTCGATAAAAGAACACCTGGCCTTTTCAAGGATGAATGAAGCGGAGATGGAATTGTGGATCTCTGTAGCAAAACCTACTACTGTTTCGGCCTGAGTAGCAAGTTCAGTTCCAAAGGAATAAATAAACGCCAAAACGACCTGACGAAGAACAAATATATGCATGTGTTGAAAACGCAACAGAGTGGAACAGGAGTTAACCGTGGATTTCTAGTGAACAATAATCACATGTACACTTATAGTCAGATCAAAGATGGACTACCATATTTATACCCGAAAAGAAAAGTTCAAGAAGATGGAACCTCGACCAAACCACTGGATATATAGACATTAATGTACTCTAACCATCAGCTATTTTGTCCCTGCACTCTTGATGTGAAAAATTCATTTTTCTGTGTTACACGTCATTCATTAGTCGTGTATATTTGAAAACTGCAATTAAATCGTGTTTTGTCAAATGAATGTATATTGTAATATTATTATGTTGTATAGAATAAAATGTATTGAATGTTGAAAAGCCTTCTGTTATCTATTGTATAATACGCTTATAGAAATAGGAGCCATATAGGAGCCATAAATAGGTTGTGTAGGAGCTTGGAAGTAAGAGGCCTAAAGGCTTTTCTGGGATTCAGGAGGCAAACTACACAAGTGCAATATCAGTGCCCCCAATAGTCCACAAATCGGCTCTTTGTTCGGTCTCCGAAAGTCCCCCCCCCCCCCCCCACACACACAATCTGGCCTTAATTGCCAAAACACCACAAAGGCTAATCTCATTTCCATAGTAGTCCGTATTTCGTACTACCAATACCACTTCCGCCCACCCCCGTGCCGAAACGAGCTAATAGGTTAGAACTTAGTGGATAATAGACCAACAGGCCGTTAATCCTTTACTACTGTTCTAAACAACCTAGTATAATACCGCCTGGTCTGGAATTCCATACTACCAATACCAGCCATTAGATACTATAAATGATTCGATAGGTTAATATTACTAAGGGGGTGACAACCCAACAGACCATTCATCCTGTACTGCCAGTCTAAACCACCAATGACTATCTCGCAATACAACACCACCCTCCACCCACCCTACTGCTTGACTTAGCTGTAGCAGACATAGGATAATATGAAGCATAAGGTGGATTAATAGTACTAAGGGCTAACTTGGGACCTGAAAGGGATATACCACGCATATTATACTTCCACACTAGGCGACCATGCATTCCCACCCACCCCACAATAACGCCCGCCACCGCATTACATACTATCTATACTAATCATGGGATGACATAAAGCATTAAGTCGATTACTAGTAACAATGGCTTTTGGATGGGGGGGGGGGGGGGGGGGGGGGACAGGAGAATATACCGCTACTATGATATTTCTCATATCTAAATTCAGCCACCCCTGACCCGAATTACGTTATGTCAGATCGTATACTGGACAATAACAGCGGTCAGCATCTCTATGACGTCGCGCGCGTATCGTGACGTCACGACGTCAATAGCAACGTCAACCGTTTCACGGGAAAAACTTTCAAGAAAACCCAATTTTCCCATCATCTTTCCATCACTTACCCATAAAATATACCTATAGCCCCATGCGTACATATATCATTATACATGCCATAGCATACTATATATGCAGTACTACACTGCTTGGCGGATCTAGCTGAAAGGGGCCGTACTTTTGCACCGGCAAAAGTTGCACCGGCAAAAGTCCGGTTCCTATGGGAATTTAACACTAGTTGCACCGGCAAAAGTCCGGGTAATCAGGGACGATCGGGTACATGCTATACTACTATTGTGTATATACAAAATTCATCCCAGTCAGAGACCCGGAGACCTTTGTTAGAGTTTTCCTTTATTTCGGCGCTCGTGAAACACTGGAAAAACTCCAGCGGCGCTCGTTAAACACTTGAAAAACAAATTCAGCTCTGGTCGTTTATTCCTGTCCCTGTACGCAACACTCGTCACGTTTTGTCTTATTATTCTTTCTTGAAAATAACTTGCCCCACCTCAAACAGAGGTCAATGCTTACAACCAAAGATTCTCAAATATGTAAGAAAATTAAAAAGGCTTAATACCCTTCGCTGGAACGGGCTCAACGAGTTTGTTCCAGGGAGAAGCCATGTTCTGTGTTTTTGCGTCAAAATAAAAAAAAATGAATGTTAGGTACAGAGGTAATAGATTAGGAAGAATGGGAATATATTTTATAATACTTACTAAAAAGAGACGGATTCCTGGACGATGGAGGAAGTTGTTCCAGGATGAGAGTAAGCATTACAACAACTGCAAGAAATACAGTGATCACATACGAGATTCTCTCCCCTGATGAGGCAGGTAAGATAAAAACCAAAGGAGCCAGGAACGACATCAGGATGGAAGGGACAACAGCATTCAAAATGTAATGGGTGGGTCTTCGCCTCAGCACAAAAATGAACATGGCCATACTCATATTCCGGTTTTCTCTCAATATCGACACCCCTTTGAAGCCTGTTTCTTCTAGGTTCCATTCTCCATTCGCTTCAAAACCTGCTGTGTCGATTCCGCCATCGGTCAGTTTTAACTCACTTTCGTCATGTGCCCACGAGGTCACACGTATAGTACAGATCTGTGTATCTAACGGATAGTACAATATGTCCATGGAGCATGATGTGTCCATCAGGCGTGGTGGTGTCCATCTCAATGTTCCGTCATGTTTGAGCGAGATTGGAGCCTTCGAGTCACTAACTATTGTAATACTACGTACCCTGCAAGTAAAGTCAAATTTAGGCATATAGATCTGTGTATACAACGGCAGGGATTTTTGATCGGATCTCAACTGGGTTGAGATCTTTTCTAAATTCCTGTCCTCCTTCCATACCCCCCACCCAACCCCCCCCCCCCACCCACCCCCACAACACTGTAGAATCTCGACCGGTGAGTAAGAAATGCGAGAATATTGAATCTTGGAACCTATTTTCGTTTGTTTTTCGTGGTTCGTTCTTTGTTTCGCAAAATTTCATTTACGAAATAGCGTCTCACTAGTGCAACTTTATCGCGACAGGATCGTGATAGGATCGTGATCTGATCTGATCGAGAGAGAGAGAGAGAGAGAGAGAGAGAGAGAGAGAGAGAGAGAGTTTGCGATCATAAAGCTATATTGACACGTTCAGCAGTAGGTGAAAACGGAGAGTTCAAGGACATTGAGTGTAAAAAACGTTGTTTGTACACGATGTCCTAGAATTCCTATCGTGTCCTAGACCCTTCAAACAGCCGTTGGCGAACGAGTGCGAATTCGTTCGGAAGGAAAATGTACGAAATTCGAAGAAAACATGAATTTAAAATTTTTTCCCGACGTTCCCATCGCGGATCAGACCTTCGATCTATCGTTGGTGAACGCCGACAAAAACGCTTTGCGAGTTCTAGGACAGCATCAAAAATGTGTTTTGAGAGTTCTGAGACACCCCAACGTTCGCGATCGCGTTTCAGACGGTCGAGGATGCGATCCGATTGGTAAAAAAAAAACGATTGAGAGTTCTAGGACAGGAAAAATCGATCTCAAAACGTTTTCTCCACGTTCGCCAACGGTGCGAAGTGGGTGTAAAGTGAAGTTACTCATCGTGGATTTTTTCAAACTAAACGGAAAAAACCCGAGTTTGGAAAATTAGAACCGATGGAAATCGTCTCTCCACGTTTGCCATCGCTGTGACGCGATAGATCGCCAAGGAAATCATTGGAGGGAACTGACGAAAACGTGAAATCATCGCGAGTTTTGTGAGGTGAATCGTAATAGAATCGCGAGATTCGCAAGAGGAAATAAAAAGTGATTGATATATATATAGGAGAGAAAAAAATATATATAAATAAATAAATAGTTATTTAAAAAAATGAATATCAAATCGAATAGATAATAAAATGTATACGTAAATCATGAACGATTCCCAGATTATGAGAGCATCGTTTCTTATAAAGGCACAGATGAGAGCCTACGCATTCTGCGTGAACGAACAACTAGGTCGTCTCTTGTTAGAACGATGCGTCAGGTATCAGGATCATCTAGACCCCGATGACGAGGATCATTCGTGTCTGACGATGGAAAAGGAAGATATAGTCGTCAAGTATTTCGAACCGGCGTTCGAATGCGTTTAAATAGACGACGTGATCAAGTTTTGGAGGAGATTAGTCTTCTGTAGCGGGTGAGGCAAGCCCACCGATTTGGAAAAAAAGAAATTGGCGCATGGAAGTCTGACTTTGGAAGATAGAGGATGCACCTTGAAATTATTGCTGAAGGAAGCATATGTCTAAGTTTTCTCGTTGATATATATAAGGGAGAATAAGAAAATAAAAATAAATACATACATAAATTTTTATCTAATATTACAAAGAAAAAAAAACAGAAAAAATGAGAACCAGAAATAAATTGTATCCGACGTTAGATGACGAAGAGGATGAGAAGCCGAACGTCGTTTTGCCAACGGCGCCGTCGCTAGAAGAAAAAGAAAGAGGAGAGACGTATCGCATCGATCAAATCAGTAGAATCCAATTGTATCTGACTCGAGAGAGAGACTCTCGTCGTTCTCTCAAGAAGAAGTTTTCATGCCTCGTGAAATTTATCAATGTGGTCGACACGACACTTATCACGATTTCCATGGGTTTACACGCGGCTGGCATCAGATTGTTGTCGACCACGGCCGGCCTTCCGATCGTGTTGACCATAGAAGGAGTGGCTCTCGCCGCCGGATTATTTAGTACGGTCAGAAACTTTTTGAGTAGGAAATTATATCTGAAGGCTAGGAAAACACAAAAAGATTTGCATCTTGGCCGACTCCAAGATCGACACAATATCCAAAATGATCTCGATGGCGTTGAAAGATGGTAGGATATCGGACGGAGAATACTTCACGATATTGGGTGAGAAAACGAAATATGAAGCCACAAAAGAAGCCGTGAGAATCAAGACTCATCAGATCATCAAGGAAGAGATGAAGGATTCTCTCACGGAAAGGGGGAGGAAAGAGGCTAGGGAGGAATTCGGTAAGTTGATAGAACTCAAGAGCAGTGATTGAAAAAAAATATATATATAATAAGAACAGAATTTTAAAAAAAAAATATTAAATTTATATATAAAATAAAAAATAAATACGAAATTAATTTAAATAACTCAATAAAAAAAATGTATTGCGTAAAGTGTAAGAGAGTTACCGAGACGGGTAATTCTCGAGAAGTACGAACTAAAAACGACAGACAGATGCTTCGTGGAATATGCAATGTGTGTGGTTCGATCAAGACTCGATTTGTCAAAAAAAAAAAAAAAAAAAAAAAAAACCAGCAGAGGCAAAGGCGTCGTGAATAAAGTGATCAATAATCTACCTTTCGAAATGCATCTGCCGGGTCACAGTTTCACAGGACCCGGGACGAAATTGAACAAGAGACTCAACGCCGATCTGACTCCTAAATCTTGGAGCAAACCCGTGAATAGGGTGGATGCGACCGCGTATGATCATGATCTGTGCTACACCGAACATCCCGACACTAAGACTTGCAATGATGTCTGCGATAAAAACATGTTAGCGAAATTGAGAAGCATATTGAATCCGACCAGGAGAGAGAACATAGAATATTTGCTGGTCAGCAATCTGATCTGTGCGAAACATCGATTCGGATGGGGCGTTCAAAATAAAAAAGTGTTTCGGAAAAGAAGAAGAAACAATTATTGACAAGCGAATTGGCTGAGGAGTTACACAAACCCATCGTGCGTAATTTCGAAAGAGAAGGGTGTTCGTGAAGGGTCTGGATGACATTTGGTCTGCCAACTTGGTTGACATGAGATCGTTTTTGAGGTGGAACGAGGGCGTCAAATATCTATTGACGGTCATCGACGTGTTTTCCAAATATGGTTGGATCAGAGCTTTGAAGAATTAATCGGGACGTTGCATTGCCGAGGCTCTGAAGAGTGTGTTCGACTCATCTTCTCGAAAACTGAATAAATTATGGGTGGACAAGGGAAAGGAATTCTACAACAAGGACGTTCGTCGATTAGTCAACCTCTACTCGATCGAAAACGAAGAGAAAGTCAGCATCGTGGAACGTTGGAATCGAACGATGAAGGAAAAGATGCACAGGTACTTCACGGCGAATTTGACCAAGAAATACATATACGCTCTGAACGTTCTGGTCAAAGATTACAACAACACACGACACAGATCGATCAAAATGACTCCTGCGGAAGCTAGCGATCCTTAAAACGAAAAACGGGTCAATGCAAATCTATATCCCGAGAGATCTAAGATCAGGAAGAAGTCTAGACCGCCGAAATTTGTGGTCGGAGATCGAGTGAGAATCTACATTTATAAGAAACACTTTGAAAAGGGTTACACTCCTCAATGGACCTCGGAAATCTTCGTGATAATCAGAATATTTCACTCTGATCCGGTGACTTACGAAATCAAAGCTTTGGATGGCGAAGAGATCATCGGAAAGTTTTACAAACAACAATTGCAGAAGACGAAGTTTTAATAATAAAAAAAAAATTTATTTACTCTCTTTAACATTTTCTTGTTTACACATATATATAAAGGAGATAAAAAATAATAATAAAAAAAATAATTAAAACTATTTTTTTAAAAAAAAAGCAAGCTAATTAATAAACAAAAAACAAAAAACCTTCAAAAATGACAAATATACTAGATATCACACAAAGCATAGTGAAAGATGAAAGTATTCAAGAATACAAGGTTCACGAATATGAACCTGTAACCGGAACGAGTTTGAACAATGCGGGAGAGATAAGAATCAATGTCGAAACCCAAGATCTATTCGTTCATCCTAGCGAGAGTTACATAGTGGTGCAGGGACGTCTCACCAAGGAAGATGGGACCGAATACGCCGACGACGACACGGTAACTCTAGCCAATAATGGCATCATGCATCTATTCATTAATATAAAATACTTGCTATCTGGACAAGAGATAGAATCCGTGTTTCTTCCCGGTCAGGCCAGCACGATGATCGGACTCTTGACGTATCCAGATGATTTTTTGAAATCCAGAGGACTTAATCAGTTGTGGGTGAAAGACACCATCGACCCTGCTAGCACCGTCGCCGTTGCGATGTTCGACTACGTCGTCAAGACGTCCAGGCCCAAAGGAACGTTTTCATTCAGGATACCTTTGAAACACATCTTCTGATTCGCGGACGATTACAACAAGATCATGTACGGATTCAAACACAATCTGACGTTGATTCGAAAGGGAAACGATGACGCGATAGTGAGACTTCCTGCGACCGATGTGGCTAAGTTAACTCTACACAAGATATCATGGTTCGTTCTGCACGTGGAACCTTCGATCGTGGAAAAAACGTGTCTCTACAAGATCATAGAATCCAAGAGTAAATTACCCATGGGATTTAGAATGAGACAGTGCGACACAGCTAGCATTCCGCTCTCCACGAATCACTTCGATTGGAGATTGACAGTGAAATCCACTTCTGAGAGACCGCGTTTCATCGTGGTCACGTTTCAGACCAATAGGGACGGGTCTCAAGAAAAGAATGCCTCGCTGTTCGATCACTACAATTTGAGAAACATGCAAGTGTTTCTGAACGCCATGAGATATCCAGCAATCGATTACAACAAACGACAAGAACGATTTCTGCAGACTGCACGGCGATGCCGCAGATTTTAGAAGGAAGTATCATGGTCTGGACGAATTATATTAATATATCCTCCCGGCGAATACAAGTCGATGTATCCCATGTTCATATTCTTTATAGAAGATAAGACCAGAAAACTTTTAGACACGTTGACGTATAGAGAACTGACTGCTTTTCGAGAATTTATAAAAGCTCTTCGAAATGCTAAAAATAGATGTAGACGTGTGTTTCGAGATATGTGATTGAATGTCACAAGTTGAAACATTATGAGAAATAACGTATTAAAACAAAACAAAAAAAAAAAAAAAAAAAAAAGTAATGAGATCTAGAGAGATTGAACATCTTTCTAAATCTCATTACTTTTTATTTTTTTTGTTTTTAATAATCACTCATTATTTTTTAATTAATTATTTCCACGCGTTCACTGTTTATTCAGAGGATCTAGTTCGATCAGTAGGCTCACCACGGAAGTGGCAGCTTCAGGATTATTGGTTTTCATCTTGAAATTAATCCTGTCTCCGGCGTTCACTTTGAGAGGCATGCCGAACGTGCTAACATTCGATTGTTGATTCTCGGTCTTTTTGACACTGTATCTCTTATCGCTCTCTACTCCATTCGCCGTGAGATTGACGCCCGCTCTGTTATTCAAATTCGTGGAAGCTAGACTTCGAATGATTTCACCTCCCAATGGCATGGGATATCCCACCTCACCGAGTTGCGATCCGCTACCTCCATTTCCGAAAGACCACTCGGCTTTTCCCTCCTGTAATGCACTGGTCTCCTCAGCCCACACGGCGATCAATTGACCGGCATATTTGACTTTCTCCACCACCGAAATCAGGGTGCAAGCGTCCACGGGATCATGTAGATTCGTGAACGCATGTCCGCCCATGTCTAGTTTACCTTCCATGATGTCGCTCTTTCTCCAGAATTAGTTGTCGCCCATGTACTTCCTGCTGACCACGCTGGAATCGAATTCAGGATCGTGATCAAGACCGAATAAATTCTGACCATTCATGCTGATGCCTCCCTCCATGGTTCCACCAGATTGTTTGTTCAGGTAGAGATCGTCCACTTGCGATTCTACGTATTCTTGAGATCGTATCTCGTTGGAAAATGAATACCCGATAGACCCTACATAAAAACTCAAGTTTCGTCTCGATTGGCCCAGTAGTTTCCAAGATTTGTACTGAGCATGCGCGAATAGGGCCCTAATCCCAAGGCTATATAGCCTATGCCCTTCCCGCGCCAAAGCTACACACCCATGCTGAGTTCCTTCAATCAGCCGAGCCATTTTTGAGTCCATAGAAAACGACAGGCAGGCAGACAAACAGACAGACAGATGGACAAGATTACTCAAATGTATACCTGTATGTACATAGGCTAGATTGGGTGCCTGATTTCGTCCAGGCTATTGTCACTGCGCATGCACAAACATAGGCTCCCACCCCATAGCCGAAGGTGGCAAATCACTACCCGATGGACCACGCATACAATTCTCAGATTTCGTCTCGATCGGCCCAGTGGTTTCCAAAACGGTCACTCTGCATGCGCAAAGATGGCCTCATCCCATACTCAACAATATCAAATCACAACCCAGTGAACCCTACATACAAATCCCTAGTTGTGTCCCGATCGGACCAGAATCCACGTAGCCCTTGTTGACTGTGGTGGAGTCCGCGTCCGTGTCGTCGATCTTCGACAGATTCAATATCTTGTTGAATCTCGCATTCAGATCCGATTTCATTTCTCGTCTGTCTGACTTTCTCTGTTCCAGATCTATGTAGTGTTTGGTCGCCATGTCCTTGGGATTCGTGGGAGTGGCCACGTTCGTTATCTTGTTAAAATTGGCGTTCAATTCTGATTGCATCATTTTCTGAATGTATCTACTTCTCAGATGCTGAATCGTGCGTGAGAGTCGTTTCCGTATTTCTTGGTCGCGGCATCAGTGGAATCTATGGGATTCATGACATTCACCAAACGGTTAGATTTCAGATCGAGATCGTCTGTCATGGCTTTATCCATGTAATTATCTAGCATGATTCGTTCGAAATCTGTGTCCCCCCTGTTGACATATTTTTTAGTCGCCGCATATGCGAGATCTATCGGCTCGGGAAGATTGTAGAGTCTCTTATCGTTCATGTTCAAAGGTTCCCCTCGAGGTTCATATATCCGAACGTAACGTTCGTCCAAGTTGGCAACGTCGTAACAATCACCAACTTCGAGCGTCTTCCTTTACTTTTTGGATCGATTTTCATCATCACTTCTACCAAATTTATCGACTGGCATGTTGTTTTGTGGGTTTTTTGTTTTAAAAAATATATTTCAATGCAGTTTATTAAAATGAATTATTTCACTTATTTTTATTTTTTTGTTTTTATTTGATTAAGTTTTTAAATAATTTTTTACCTTTATATATATACTATAAAAAAATCTCTCTCTCTAATGTAAATCATTGAGAATGTCTTGAAACCGATCTCCTTCCGACCATCTCTTGAGAACGTAGAGACACAGGTGACCGCAAAACACTTGGTCCGGCCATTGCACTCGTTCCGTGTTGTAACAAACCATCGAGTCGATGAAATAGTTCTTTATTTCTTTCGGCGGCGAGATTCCGTAGCTGTCGAAATAATAATTATTCTTCTTCCCGTTCATGAACCACACCACCCAGTGAGTGCCTTCACCCGATAAATTGTCCAGATTTAAAATTCCGCATTCCGATTGTCGAGGTCTTCTCTTCAGCATGGAATCTCTGGAAAACACGCCTAGAAAATCTTTGATTTTCAAATCCTTCACCGCATTTGACAGATTGATGTTGGATAGGGGTTCATTAGGTAAGACGACACCTTTTACGGATATCTCTATTTTCTTCTTATTCATAAATGTGTATATTTTTTTTTTATTTATTTATTTTATTATAATTCACTACATTTTTTTTATTATTTTTTTTCTTTTTCTTTTTAAACTAACTCTCTCGATGTCTCTATCGACTTCCATAATCTTGAATCCATCTAATTTCTCTTGATTTTCTGGAATCATATCTGGAATCCTATCATCCTTAATCATATCTGGAATCCTATCATCCTTGATCATATCCAAAGTCCAATGTCCGAGTGCCAAAGTGTTTATTTTATCATCTAACACGAATCTCTTATCGTCATCGGCCATCAGCAAAATATTTGACTATTTCGGTATACACATCGTGATTGTTGCTGCAAATTGATTTCATAGTCTTATACACTGGACCACTTCCGAACAGAAATCTTTATACTCTCGGAAAGAGATGTTTTTCTTCAACACGCATGCTTTAACCCCTTTGCAATTCTTAATCTGTTCACCTTCTGTGCAATAAGCGTACAGTTTGGGTCTCAAACCCACGAATTCAACCATTTGTTTACCACCGTTCTCATCCTTGAATTTACCCAACACCTTCTTGTTGTCGTTCGATTGAATGTTGGACGGGTGATCGACAGGATAATTGCTCGTGTCAAACCATGTGGTTACATCCGGAGATATATCTCGGTAGATGTCTTTTGTCTCTATCTCATAAACTAAACGGTCTGTGTCGGTGAACAGTAGTTTGGCTTTCTCACCAAATTCCCGTTTGACGTAATCATAGTGAAACTCATACATCAATCGCTTACTGATATATAAGATGATCGGTCTGAGATGATAGGGTTTGTCGAACTTAAGGTGCATCTTTTGCATGTGAATGGCCACTAGATTTTCGTCGAATATGGTTCGGTATCTGTAATTGGGTTTCACCACTAATTTTTTAGCTTTTTTCTCAGACGTGACGAGTCGAATGTTGGTTCTCTTCCTGATGTTTTTCATCGATTTACCATACACGCAGTTGTTCATGAGTTTGAAGAAATCTTTTTCGAAATCGTTCTCGGCTCGAATTCTGAGTTTCGTGTTGAGATCGATGTATTTTTTCATCCAAGGCTCTTCGTCGATTCAAATGACGCAATGTATGTCGACTAATTTCATCCCATGATTGACGTATTGTTTCAAATTCTCGCTGTAGATGACGTTCTTACGTTTGTTAAATAAATTGGGAATGAGTTCTTCATCGTCTCCTTTGATCGGTTCCATTCGTTCGGAAGCCAGCGGATAATCGTTGTATAGATCATGTAACTCTTCGGGTAGTTCAAATCGACTTCTAAAATGCAAGGATAGTCTCTCCATTTTTGCATCTTTTCCGGTTCCGTCACCCATTCGAAATTTCCAATCGGTAAAGGACAACTCATGGCCCAACCGTACAGATTATTAGCGTCCCAGTACTGTATGTATTTATTCGATCATTCCGAATCGAAACCTTCTTTCATGTTGGGATTGTTGGCTTCAGAATATCTGTGGGAGATCATAGAGACGCCACCTCTCGTGGGCTTTTCGAACATGAGCAACATGTCCACGTCAGATAATTCCAATTGGACTTAGGTGGTCTTCAACAGAGCGTCCCACGCCAGACCGGGTGTGGTGAAATACCAAGCCAGATCCGGATCATAATTTCGATGACAAACGTCTTGAAAATTTTCGAACATGTCTGCCAGGAGCAGAACGTCGGTCTTCAGACAGACATCATGATAATCTCTCATGGTTTTCATATCGTACAATTTCCAATTTGGCGTGTTCGTAATTCTCGTCGGAAATGTTGGATTCGTATAATTTTGATTAAAAATCGAATCTCTTTAGATCATTCATGTAATCGTAAGGATAGACTCCTTTCCTCAACATGACATCTACTCGTTCTCCGAAGTGTTCGCTCATGATTTTAAATTTATCCTTGCTCATGTTATTGACTAATTTTTCCAGAGCGGTCAACATGAATTTAAAACTGTCGATGAAACGTATGCCTCCACGAATGGATTTCGTTTTTTCTTCCAATGTCTCTCTGTCGATTACTCTTTTTTTCTCCATGACCTTCCATTTTGTGAAGGAAATGCATCTTTCTTCGCTGTTTGTGATGCAATTTAATTCTTTGTGTGAGGTGCTGAGATTTGTCACGAACAGATGACTGTTGTAACCCGAGAGATTGTGAAATATCACTGGACAGAAAACGGTGTCTCGATATTTTAAATTACGCTTACTGTGAGCCGGACTGCTATACAGACCTGTGTAATGATCGTGGTCTCTGACCTTCTTATTTTCCTCCGAATTCTTGTCGAACGATTATCTGCATATGTGACATTCGATGGCTCTGTTATTTTCGTCCTGCTGCTCTCGCGTGATGATCATTTTTGCCGGAGTTTTGAATTTGTCGTAAAAAATTTGAATTTTTGATTCTAACTCTTCCACGAACCTTTGAGCCATGTCATCGTCTTCGCACCATTTCATGTAGGTGAAGGGACCCATGTTGTGTTGCGAGTCAAAAGTGCATTTCACGTAAATGCAATAGCCCGAAGGCATGTGTTTTTGATTTTCGTTGCAATATTCCTCATGTTTCGCTAACGATTTTTCGCTGCGAAACACATTCATGCAGTTGCAACATAAATATATCTTACCATTATGTTTACTACTCTGACTCGACAGTAATCGGCTCAGATGTTTAACCCAACAATAATGACGATTGTCACCATTCAAAATCAATAATAAAATAATCGTCTTTTCTCTTCCGAGATATGAAGTCTGTCTGAGAGGATAGATCATTCGTTTTTCCTCGTCGCATCCCAAGACGATCACCGCTATGGTGGGATTTTGAACCTCGAAATGTTTGATGTGTTTTAACAACGTTGGAAAAGTCACTCTGGTCCAATCGAGATTTTTAGAAGTCTCCTCATAACAAGAAACTCTATCAGGATGGATTTTGAAGGGGTATAAAGTGGAGGTGACTGCCCATTTAAAACACTGATCATCTTTATTTCTCATGTTGACCACAGAGTGTTTTTAGCTAAGAAATACGGTAATTCATGTAGGAAGACGCTTTCAACAAATCGTTTTTAGTTAGATGAATTTCGAGATTCAACACCACATCGAACGTCCAATTACTACCTCCATGTTGATAATTCGTGAGAGTCGTCAACATCTTGTCTTTCATCATTTCGAAAATGTCTGATAAATCTGAACCTCGAAATACGGGTTCGACATCAGATCTGAAATATGCACTTTTCATGATGCTCTCGCCGGAATTCACGTCGATTTTATTCATCACGCAATGGAGTATCATCTTAATTTTTAGCCCCATGTCCATGTGTTCACAAAACAAATTCAATACTTTTTTCTTCACCCGTTACATGAACAATTTCGGATCGACTTTCTTGAACGAGGGAACCACATTGAAAGTTTTAAAAACGCCTTTGATCGCACTCTCCCATTCTAGGGATTTGATTGGAATGCTTCCGTGATGAGTCATGCTACATATTCTTCTCCTTTCCCTTTGGCAATTGATCATCGAATTTCGTTCGATATATCTCGTTTGTCTAGATTCTGAACTGCATCACTCGTTTTCGTTTTAGTTTTTTAGTTTTTTTTTAAACTTGAAGTTCTTCGATGGCTTTTCATTCTTCTTATTTTTCACAACCGAAACGTTTTTTTTTTTCGATGTCGGCATTTCGATTCCCTTTACCACCTTTTTCTTCTCATTTTTCGCAACCGATGCATTTTTTGATGTCGTTGCTCTGGGCATTTCATTTGCCTTTTCATCGAGCCAACTACGTAACATCTCAAGTATCTCTCTAAGTTTTTCATCACACTTTGTGTTTTGTTTTCTATCATCAGGCGTTACTGCAATCAGCTTATTTTTTCCGCAATTTGAATCTGTTTAAGTTTCTTCACTTTCAATCTTTCGATTTTTTTCTTTCCATCACCTCATAAACGATACTCCTGTATGACTTTAATTTTTTTTTTTGGTTCTATGATTTCTGAAATTTGGAATTTTTAATTTTTTACAAATCTCATTTAACTGAGGTAAGGTATACTCATCTAAATTTTCCATTTTTTTATTTGTTTGCTTCATTTGTAAGAATATATATTTTTTTTAATTTTGTATTTAAATAATAATTTGTTAAAAAGTTTGAAAATAGTCTTTTATATATATGTTTTAATTCCCTCCAAAAATTTTTTTGGGTGAAATTAAACAATTTTTTTATGTTCCTTAACGTGAGGAAAAATTGAATTAATATGAGAAAAAAGGACAATAAAATTTAAACTTTTATTTATATATATAAAGAGAAAAAAACACTTTTACAAAAAATTTCACATTAAAGAACATATAAAAATTGATTAATTTCACCAAAAAAAAAATTTTTGAGGGAATTAAAACATATATATAAAGACTATTTTAAAACTTTTTAACAAATTATTATTTAAAACACAAAATTCAAAAACAAAAAAAAAGATTAATTGATTTTTATATTCCTTAACGCGAGAAAAAATTGAATTAATACGAGAAAAAAAACCTTTTTATTTATATATAAAGAGAAAAAAAAAACACTTTTACAAAAAAAAATTTTCACATTAAAGAAAATTAAAATTAAAAATCTTTTTGTATATATATAGAGAGAAAAAAACAAACTTATTTAACAAATTATTATTTAAACACAAAATTCAAAAAAATATATTATTTGCAATAATTCATAAAACAAAAAAACAAATAATCGATCATGACAACAACACCTAAAAGATGCGAATTGAAATTGAAATGAGTCGAAATGTGTAAGAAACTTGGTTGTAAAATCTATAGATTACAACGACACGATGCCATCGAATTGAACGAGGTCGAGATGAAGGGCTTACAGCACAAATATGACAAATATAGCATGCCTTTGAAATTGGACGAGTACGAAAGCGATCTACAGAATATCGTCATCGCTGAAGACAGATAATTCGACAAGAGCGATTTGTCATTGCCCTACAGAAGTTACATATATCCAAAAATCTCTCTCGAATTTGTGAACAAATCGGGTGGTGAGAACGCGTTGACCGAAGTAAAAAAATTCGCAAAAGTAAAGATAAACATTCAACACATTTGTGAAAAAGGAGAAGACACCACCATCAGCATGCTTATAATGGACTTGGAAATATAAAAAACAATAGAGAGACTGACTTTTAGCGAAGAAGAAGGAAAAAGAAAGTAATGAGATCTAGAAAGGTTGAACATCTCTAGATCTCATTACTTTTTTTTTGTTTTCCTTCTTCTTCTTCTTCTTCTTCTTCTTCTTCTTCTTCATTATCGCACATATATATCATAATAACGTCTCCTTTTTTCTCAAATTTCAGCGTCGATTCTTCTTTTCTTTTTTTGTGATATATTACGTTTTTTATAACAACACATTTCTTTCTCTCTATCATAATTATGAACGAATGTGGTGCATCTCTTGGAAACACTCACATCATTACCATTATCTTCAGAAGGTAGTGGTGGTGGTGGAAAACAACTCATTCTTCTTCTTCCTTTTAATTTCCACCATCTATCCGAATCTTTCTTGAACTCTTTTTTTCAGTTCTTTCCTGAGATATCCATCATTAGCGTCCAACTGTTTTTACATAGCGTTTTCCCACTCTATCCCGTGATATTCATCATTATCGTTAAAAAAAGTCTACCTTTTTATCCATTTTTTTATATATTATTTTTTATACTTTCTATAATTTATATTTTTTTATATTTTATATAATTATATAATTTTTACATTATAATAACATACTCAAAATTGGTATATTCTTAAATGGCGAATTCTCACCAAACAGCAAACCTTACCGAGTCGCTCAATGTTCCGTCCACTGTTCAGATAGAGACCGTTTCCACTGAAAGAGTTGTCACCACTAGCGGGTTCTAGATACAATCCTTCACCATCGTTGTCTATGTGGACACAACACATAGTTCCTCCCTTCTTCAAAAACAGTCTGCTGCCACCCATTAATTTCTCAACTGCCGAGCTCGCGAGTCCCGAGAGAGCTCCCACGCCGAGAGTCGGCCCGAGAAAGGGAAATGCCTTTGCAGCAAAGGGCAATGCTTTTGTGGCGATTCCTGCTAATAGCGGTAGTAAACCGCCTTTCATTTTCATATTGTATTTCAATTGAGCGGGACTCAATCTCACCCTCAACTCTCTTCTATCAGCAATCGCTTTCTCCATCCTTTTGCTTTGAGTTCTGGTCCAGGCGATTCGACCATTACCGCCACTCGTCAGATCTTTGTAAGTGAATTTGAATCTCAGCGGCTCGCCTCGAGTAAACACTCTCTCAAGTTTCTCCCTCTGTCCTTTGGATATGTTCATGTTTTTAACCAGGTATTCAGTCATATTTCTTTTTTTTAAATATATTTTGTTCAATTGTTTTTTGTTTTCATGATAATTATATATTAAATAATTTTTGTAAATTAATATTGCGTTTATTTTATTTTCTTCTTTATATATATACACAATATTTGGGGGGGGGGCTTTTTATATTTCTCTTATGTGAAATCGTATCGTCACCCTCTCTCCACGAAGATCTAACAGTTCACCGTTTTGATCCGTCAACGTGGTTTTGAGACTATACAACGTGTCTAAAATCACAGGTAGATAAACTAAATTTCGAGGTCATTCCACGATTTTATAACCCAATGACACATTTGGAAAGAAGGAATAGATCGTCGGTTGAGCGCTACCATTCACGTAGCTTCCAGCAATCACGTCCATGTTCACCAGAATGCTATTGACTGCGAGAATCTCAACCGTATTCTCAGATGCTGCGTGGCCTCGATACATCTTTCGATCGAATCCCAGCATCTTGCCTATAGAATCGTCCGTGTTGAAATCCACTCGAAAATTATCTTCCAAATCCAACATCGTCTGTAGGGTATTAGGGTTTGGATCGAGTCTGATCTTGTTGCTTCCCTTTCCATCTGTCTTCATTCGCGTCTGAATGTAATTGTTCAAATCGTCTATGTCGTAACTTCCTTTGGTAATTCAAATCCCCAACCAATCCACTCCGTCGGAATACTTGAACGAGTTATTCTTTTCAGTGATGTTGGGAAAGGAATAATAAGTCTCCAGATTCACCAACGCCATCTCGTATCTTTTCTCTCTATTCAGTTCTATGGAAGGTTCGAATTTCGTCGCGAATCGAGTCAAATCGTCACTCACCACGATTTGAATGGATTGTTTTGCAGCCGTATTCTCGGCTATCCGTTCTAACAATTCTTGTTCGAACAGTATATTTTTAATTTTTATTTATTTTTTCAAAACTAAATTATTGATGATTTATTATTTTCTAATTTTTGTTTTTGCTCTCTATTTTATTATCATCAGAAACATAAAACTTGTCAAATCTGCTCCAATATTTTCCGTGATTAAATTCGCTAGTCAAATCAATCAGGACGAAATTGTAAAGTCCTCCATCCCAAATCCTCTTGCAGAATCTCCTGAATTCTGCTATACTCATGTCGTTTGCGACGTGATCTCCGTAGATGTGATTGAGATTCTTGAGATCCTGGTGAAAGAGACACAGGAAATTAGCGTGTTCCCTTATCGTCTGTCTGGACAGTCGAAAATAACCCTGAGACAGGTAGAAACAGTCCACATTGCTGTGACGACCCCTGACGTAATACGATTCGCATCGGTTCTGTCTCTCCAAAAGCAGATCGTCAAAAATCTTATTATCTTCCAATTTCAATTCTCTAGGATCCGGAATGTCGTTAGCGTTTTCATAAAATCGACACTCGACGTTTGAAGATGCATTTCTCTTCATCAATCCCATCGCCGCACCGTCCAAAATGGTCGAAAGAGAAGCTTCACTTTTGTCGAATTCCTCCCTACTGTCAAAAATTCTGACTATGACGACCTTGGGCAATCTACGATCCATACGCTCTCGAAGCAATCTGTATTCGGGTTGAAACAAACTCTTGCCAAACACGAATAATCTGTCGTAATCCAACCAGTTGGGTTGCGAGAACAGATTCATCAACAGATTGGTCTTTCCACAATTCGATTTTCCCACTATCAAGCCTCTTATGCGTTTGGGAAAGAACTCGTTATTCGACCTCTTGGGCGCGGCATCGTTCCAAGACATATCTTTGATGTTCATCTTTTTTATTTTTTAATATTTTTTTATATTTTCAAACACAATTTTATGTTTTTCAAACTCAATTTTATAAATATTATTACTTATTTATATTACACCATCACGAGTTCTCTTCAATCCAGATCCATTCGTCATTTTGGCTAAATCTTGTATGGGTACCACAGCACCCTTAAAATCTTTCCAACTTTTCGGCGATAGTTCTAACGTAGCTCGCTTCGCCGGCGGACTGATCAACTTGTTGATCAACACGTTGGCTGCCCTCTTGCCAGCCACAGAAGCGATCCTACCACTAGCTTCGGAAGCGTCTTTCTTACCAGCATCCAAAGCCGTCTTCTTACCGACCTCAAATGCGGTTGATGCGAGTTTTCTACCTGCATTGCTCGTGAACGCTCGCATTATAGAATCAACGATTATAGAACCGCCTTCAATGTAAGTTCTAACGTATCCCCTGTTCTTTATCACCAACATATTTTTATTTTATAATATATATTTTTGTTTTTTTCGCTCGTAAATCCTTTGTTGTTTAAATACTTTTTATTATTTTCCAGTGTAAATTTACTGTTTTTTATTTTATCTATTTTTGTTTGTTCTCTCTACTTATCATATATATATATATATATCAATCCTTCAAATCGTTCATCAGCCTTTTATAATCGCGTTTATTCAAGACCTTCTGCCTCAACAATTCGTTGCATATGCTCACAATCTCATTATCCACTCCAGTATTACCAGCGCGCTGACTAGCCATCAACAATCTCAATCTCTGAGACAGAGCGTCAGAATCACTTGGAAAAAGTGGTTCTCACTCCTTTTCCAGTCACAAATTCAATGAATTTCTTATTCATATCCCATATGGGTTTCACCACCTTCGTCCACCTGTAACCTCTATTGGCTTTGGATCTTGTTTCTCTGACATCGTTATTTCTCTTCATGGCGTGGGTCTGAACCAGAATGTCGCCGTAATTGTCATAATCCAGATCCGTGTAATCTCCAGGCTTGTCGAAAAGGAGCAATTTGCACAGTTCAGGAGTTAATTCATACCTATTCGAACCGACGATTAAATTATCATCATCCTCATGCACTTCAGTGTCACCTACGAAAGTCCTACTGCTGGGATCTCTGTAAATTCCATACAACATATCTCTCTTACCACCATCCTCGACGAAACGACGCTATCAGTGGTGATAGTCGAAGCTACATCATCGCTCTCGCTCACATCGGTTCCGATTCTCATGGGAACGTAATCAGGCGATGATCTTTGAAAGGAAAACCCCCTTTTAAAACTACCAGGCAACCCGTTCTCAAAGAACTTTCTTTTATGGGTCTCAATTCGTCAACGATCTCCTTCTTGCTTCGTTCCTGAACCTCCGTCATGGGTTTAAATAGTTTTGTGGTCTCTC
Source organism: Pictodentalium vernedei (assembly GCA_031216915.1). NCBI lineage: Eukaryota > Metazoa > Mollusca > Scaphopoda > Dentaliida > Dentaliidae > Pictodentalium > Pictodentalium vernedei. Next base: position 460,860,336 of record CM062296.1, on the reverse strand, counting down.
GTCTTAATTCCATCTCTCCCAATCGCCTGCTTCTGTCGGCGGATCGAATGCTTTTCCTGACTCGTTCATATTCGTTGAGGAGTTCATCTCTCCGCTTGGAATCTTTGATGTGTAAAAACATTTTTTGTTCTCACGATTGATAATGTTTCCTTTTAGAGTATGGTAACGTATTTTATTATTCTCAAAATTAAATGTGGTTATTTTTATGTTTTTAAGTAAATAAAATCTTTTGTCTTTAATAGAAACTAAAACCAGTTGAGGGAAAACATTTTACAAAATGAAACCTCGATAAATGCGCTTGGCCTTGAACGTGTTAAAGATCACATCACCGATTATTCACACCATGATGATTAGAATGACTTTGAAAAGTGTGAAGTTAAGCACATAAAATGGAAAAATTATATCTCTACCTCAAACAACATTTTAGATGACGTAAAAATTCTGTTTTAAACCATTTTTATGAATGAAAAAATGAAAACCGATTTTTCAAAAATGATTAAGTAATTCTTTCTGATTTAACGCGTTTGAGAAGAATTGTATCTCGTCAAAAGGTGTTTATTGATGTCTCACGAACATTATCATAGTAGTCAATTAAAACTCAATTTACCTCTTAAACCTATCTAAGTGGAACGCAATTTCATCGTTTGATTTATTGAATGAAAAACCATTCATTTTCACCGAGAACAAAAATGATCGCACAGCGAGATGGCAAACGTGGAGAGACGATTTTCATTGGTTCTAATTTTCCAAACTCGGGTTTTTTCCGTTTAGTTCTGTTTAGTTTGGAAAAAATCCACGATGAGTAACTTCACTGTACATCCACTTCGCGCCGTTGGCGAACGTCGAGAAAACGTTTTGAGATCGATTTTTCCTGTCCCAGAACTCTCAATCGTTTTTTTACCGATCGGATTGCACCTTCGACCGTCTGAAACGCAATTGCGAACGTTGGGGTGTCTCAGAACTCTCAAAACACATTTTTCATGCTGTCCTAGAACTTTCAAAGCGTTTTTTGTCGGCGTTCACCAACGATAGATCGAAGGTCTGATCCGCGATGGGAACGTCGAGAAAAATTTTTAAATTGATGTTTTCTTCGAATTTCGTACATTTTCCTTCCGAGCGAATTCGCACTCGTTTGCCAACGGCTGTTTGAAGGGTGTAGGACACGATAGGAATTCTAGCACATCGTGTACAAACAACGTTGCTTACACTCTGTACACGATTTAACACTGAATCCCTATGGGGGTACACGTACATGTACGTGTACGTGTTTTTGAAAACATGTCCTTGAACTCTCCATTTTCACCTACTTTCAGCTATATTGACACGTTCAGTTTTTTTTTTAAAAAAATCAGAACGAGCAATGTCACCTGAATGATCTCGGAATAGGAAGTCATTCTGTATATGGAATTTATTATGTCAACTGGACAGCAGTTTACAAAAATAGAATGCGTGTCCTATTTACCCCTTGTAATGACAAATATTCAACGCTGTCGTAATAGAGATCTGAAGCTTTAACCCTTTACCCAACGCAGACGATATCAAAATTTATTATTTTAAATATCATTTTTTAAAATTTTTCAAAAAATGTCAACAAAACCATATTATGTGACTCCTCGTTGGAACGAGCTCGACGAGCTCGTTCCAACGAGGGGCCACATGATATGGTTTTGTTGAAATGTTTTGAAACAGAAACATTTTCCAACTGCTGAATTTGCATGTTAAGCGGGTGGAAGCGACCGATTCGTTGGGTAAAGGGTTAACTTCGGCTGTGAAAATGGAACTTTTATTTGGTATTCTGACTGAGGTGATCTGATCTCCAGTAACAACGGTTGGTGATACTTTATCACCATCGTTATATCCATCTGTATAGATCCTTTCATATGCACTGTACTTGAACTTTATTTCAGCATATTGCTGCTTAACCCCTTGAACCCTAGCGGTCGCTTAACCGGCCTGGAACATGATACGTCATAACGTCATTATATAGGATGGTTGTTCAGTAAATGTGTGGGGTAGACCAATCAATATTTTCAACGTGCAGCCCCGAGGCTGCACGTTGAAAATATTGATTGGTCTACCCCAAATAATGAATATGGACACTTCTAATTGCTGCCATTGAACTGGCATGGAAGATACCACTGCAGTTCAAAGGGTTAACGGCAAGGGATTTGTTTCAGACTTTTTGGAAGAAGCAAGGTCTAATATAACTATAAGTTTTTTAAGATACCAAGCAGGAATATGTGGTTCACGGTTTTCTTTTATAATATCCGATTCAGTTTTGGCAGACTACATATAGGGTGTAGTTCTAATTCCCATTAAGAGCAATATGTTTCTGGTGACGCTTAAAAAATTCAACATTCTGAGTGTCTGAGACACAGTTATAAGCAGGGTTTGATTGAATACCAATCAGTTTAGAAACACATGGAAGTGACAATTTATTTCTGCGCTTTTCAAGAGAAGGCTCCTCTGATTCAACAAGCATTGAATCTATTGGTGATGTTCCAAAAGCACCCAATCCAATTGTAATACCTCTATTATGAATTGCATCAAGTGGTTTGAGGTACGACATTCTTGCACTACGGTAAACCACACAACCGTAAACCACACAGCCGTAATTTAATTTGGTTCTGACAAGTGATTTATACAGATGGAGTAATGTTTTTTAGAGAGCGCCCCAATCAGTGCTATAATAATATAATAATAACACTTTGGCCAGCCGCTGATTTGTCGCGGTTCTCGGACGAGAAGGCCTTGGTTACCCCTGAACTCCCAACTGCCTCCCTGTTTCCACGCTTCTCCTCTCCTCCCAACATTCGGAGACGAACTGCTTGATGACATCCCTTGCCCCATTCTTCCCAATCTCTCCGATTAGCACATTAACCCTCTCCTTTGAGTCTCCCCCTAACCACATATCCTTCATTCTCCCATCCCACTTCCCCATTATACTCCCAGTGAATCTCATTCTTTTAGACTGGTACTTTGGGCATTCTAGAAGGAAGTGTTCCAGGGTCTCCACCATGCCCAAGTTACACATCTGGCACTCCCTTTCACCGTCTTTCCCAATTTTTCCCCTCAGCTCCAGGGATCGCGACCTCAGCTTGAACAGCAGTGACCCCCCAAAGGTGCCATCAAGGTACTCTTCAAAACCTGGCCTCTCTTTATCACGCAGGCCACCCAAAGACCTCTTTGATTTGACCCCCTCTCGCCAATTACGGTTACAATCCTCCATGACCCTTTCTCTGATGATTTTTTTACCCTGGTTTGCCCCAACGTCCAGGTCCGAGATCTCCAATGAGTAGTTCTCTACTAGCTCCCTCACTTGGACCATCCACCCCGTTTTGATATTTGAGTTGAAAATTCGCAGGAACATTACTTCACACCATCGGCTGTCGGGGAGATTCGCCAAATAATTAAGATAACCGAGTTTCAACAGGTCTATCCTGTCCTTGATCCTCATCCACCCAAGCTCACCCCTGATTGCTTCTAGCGCTGCGGCATTACTCGACCCCGTTATCCATCGGCCTGCATCGTTCTGTAAGATTTCCAAGCTCTTTACGGCCGTCTGGTGTAGGGGTACCACTTCCGTACCGTATGTTATACTTGGCAGCCCCACCATTTCCCAAATGGTTTTCCCCACGAAGACCTTATTGAAACTGTTTCTCCCTATAAGTTTCATTTGGTTAAGGATTCGCTTCCCCTTCAGAATCAATTTATTTGTGTGATTTCGGTAGATGCCTCTTCCTGTAATGTTTATATTTACCCCCAAATACTCGTAATCACCTGTCTCTCCTACACTGAGAAGTTTGCTGCTCCCTTCCGGAATGCTGAACTCACCCACTCTCCACCTTCGAGTGGGGTCCACTTTGCGGCCCACAGGTATAACTTTGCTCTTGCTTTCATTAAGTTCGAGTCTCCATTTGCTCCCATATTTCCCAACAATTCCCAGCATTTTCGTTAGCCCCTCTTCGCTTTCTGACACTAGAACCATATCGTCCGCAAAAAATAGCCCTGGGATCTTCAAGTCCCCAACTGCTACCCCCTCGTCGCTACGCAGGAGTTCATCTCCTAAACCTTTTATGTACAATGCAAACAGGATTGGCGAAAGGATACACCCCAATCCAATCACCTTGAGGATGTTAAGTGCTTTTGTACGTCTCATTCTTTGTTGCTTTTTATGAGAATTGAACTTCAGTTAAATGTCAAACAATAAACCTAGGAATTTCGCTTCTTTAACAACTTTAATGGTACTGCCATCTATTTTTAACTCCGAATAGATATGATGTTTCCGAATTTTGCAAAAATGTACACAATTTGGTTTGATCTTTGAGAACTTAAAACCTTTTTCTGTGGTCCATTTTTGAATTCTATTTAGGCACAGTTGAGGTTTGTGCTCTTTTACATTTATGTTTTGCTGCGATAGCAGATTACAAACCATCTACATACAATGAAAAGTCCACCATATTCTCAATTGACTCAATAATGCTGTTGATTTTCACCGAGAGAGGGTAACAGATAAAATACTACCCCCGAGAAACCCCCAATTTCTGCTCGTGAGGATACGTGTTGTGTCTTTAAACGTTTATTTGATACTATAAGCTATACAGCTTGTTAGTATAAAATGTCCGTTAACCCTTTACCCAACGTAAAGGCCAAAACCGGCCAGCGCTATTCTCGAAAATCGACAATTAATTTTCATTATTTTTTTCATTTTTTGTCTCAAAAACATAGGTTATGACTCCTCGTTGGAACGAGCTCGTCGAGCTCGTTCCAACGAGGGGTCATAACCTATGTTTTTGAGACAAAAAATGAAAAACATTAGTTATTCAAGAATTATTTTTGCAAGTGTCGTCTGCTTTTCAGGTTAGGTAAAGGGTTAATTCCATAAGGGGCGACAGCTAGAGTCCAATATTATAAGTTACAGGACGTTTACTTGCTAGGTATGGCGTCATGTGAGGCAACGTGTGATTAATATTGGCGAGGACGTAGGTCACACACAAAACGAATTAAATAATAAAGTAAAAGATCCAAACATCTTCATTTTGAATGTTTATCAGAAAACTGTCTTCTATTTGCACGAAAACAGGTGAAAACTTGAGGTGGGAAAATTAATTCCGGAAACAAAATGGCGCCCAGCAGAGGGGTGGATTAGCTCATACGCGGTCACTGGCAGTGTATGGATTCAATCCGATAGCCGGTTCCCCATTGAATAACCTAATGTCACATAGTCCACCGATGCTATTAGAGTACGCTGATTGGTCAAATTAAACAGGTGGCATGATAATATAAGTTACAGGATGTTTAGTTGGCGGATACGGTGTCACATGAGGTGAAGTGAGAACAATACAGAGGAACTCTGTTAACTGAATATGCACTTTCCCAATGACTATTATTCAGTTAATAGGAGTATTCAATTAACAGTGATTTGGTCATTTTTCTGTATTCTAAACATATCTGCGAATTTATTCTATAATACCTTGTTTGACAGAGCTCATAGAGCTCTGTCAAACAAGATATAAAAGAGTAAATACTTGTATTGGATGTACAGAGGACAAATAAGTCAATAAACAAGGGGACTTTGGGGACTCTCAGAATAATTTTCGCCATTTTTTTATTCATTTTTTATTCAAATACCAGGAATCTACTCTATAACCCATATGCAGTTAACAGATCAAATTTATACTGAAGGTATAGTAAATGGTCTTGTGTTTGGAATTTATATTCAATTAACAGGAATATTCAATTAAATATACATGAAGTGGGCTTTACTGCATTAGTTTAGCCGTGCCTCACATGGCACAGTATCTTCCAACTAAACGTCCCGTGGCCTATTTATCACGTCAGCCTTCTTTTTCCGAAATTTCATCTTTCATCATCCGTTGTGTTTGCAACCCCTTTCAAGTCCACGTTAAATTTTCCTATTGATATTCATTTGTTTACTAGTCGTGATACAAGGCAAGGGGATTACTCCAGCATCTCGTTGATCGCCAAGGAAATAATTGATTTCTTACCTCCGACATAGTTATGCGCATTTACAATTCTGCCAAACATTCAAACGTTTTAAAGTGTCCATTAGCCTAATTATTCCCCACCAAAACGGCATTTGTGGGGGATATAGAAATGGGATCTGTCCATCCGTAGCAACTACGATCTTCATATCTCATTCAGTGGATGTTAGATTTAAATGATCATTAGTACCACAACTTGGGAAAGGATATTAACAAGTCACATGTTTTGTCCATTGTTTCTAGAGTTATGTGCCTTTTTCCAACTTTGAAACCATTCAACTTAGAAATCCTTGGCAGGGAATACTGGTGGCGTTGCATCTTGTTGCGACTGCTATTATTTCAATAAAAATAAAATGATGGACAGTGCTAATTAATATACCACCAGTGTTGAATTAGTACGGGGTCACCGTTGACGATTACTGTCGGGGTAAAAAATCGAAATGGGAACAAGGCGTTGCACTTTGTTCCGACTGCGATTATTGCAATAAAAATAAAATGGTGGACAGTGCGAATTAATATACCACCAGTGTTGAATTAGTACGGGGTCACTGTTGACGATTATTGTCGAGATAATCCTCACTTCGCAGTCAATAGTTATGACCTGTTCATTGATTCATGGGTGAGGGGGGGGGGGGGGGGGCAAACAGACGAACCGAATTTTAAGTTCAAGCGATTGTTGTTTCATGGAAGGACATATTGTTCCCCTACCCTATTTAAAATTATTCGATTTTTTACAATTCATTTGTTATCAAGACACTCCATGTTTGCGGTTGAAATAAAAAACGTTGCAACCGTTCGATACGAAACAGACATTATGTGTACTACACCTATATGAAAGCAGCCTTCAAAAACCAAGTATTTTTGTATGCTATCTAAGAAAATTAAATACGGCTTACTTTGGTAAAGGCTAAACGGTCGAGTATAAGGCGCCCATATTAAAAGACACTTTGCTCCAGCAACATAGTTTATTATCCCTCTTTGGGAAAATTGTGTCAGATCCTTGTGGAGTTAATGTTGAATAATCCGGATACACAGTTCTTTGTCCTCACAATTCACTTTGGTTTTACCACCTAAAGAAAAATGCGTTGTGATTCCTCACTGGAACAAGCTATAGTTCCAAAGAGGGTCCATAAGCTATGTTTTCGGGGCCCAAAAATGTTTTTTTCTGTTAGTCTACATGCAGGCTCTATTGAGGAAATATATCTACAGGTGAGTGTAGTTTCACCACTGGTTGTTGTTAAAATAATTAAATATTGAATAAAAACAAAACCCATCACCGCCAAAAGTGTGTGAGAGGGGAGGGGTGGATATATGATCCGGTGATATCGTCACATGAGTGCTAAAATGTCCTATGTCCCGTATGGGATATAGGACATTCTAGCACCCAGGCGACGATATGATGTGCCCCCTCGCGTACCCCCAGTGATAGGTTTTGAAGATTGTGATTGTTTTGAAGAGTACCTTGGTGGCACCTTTGGGGGTCACTGTTGTTCAAGCTGAGGTAGCGGTCAATGGAGCTGAGGGGAAAAATTGGGAAAAACAGTGAAAAGGAGTGCCAGATGTGTAATTTAGGCGTGGTCGAGACCGTGGAACACTTTCTTCTAGAATGCCCAAAATACCAGTCTAAAAGAACAAGATTCACAGGGAGTATAATGAGGAAGTGGGATGGGAGAATGAAGGACACGTGTTTGCGGGCGACTCAAAGGAGAGGGTTAATGGGGCAAGGGATGTTATCAAGCAGTTCGTCTCCGAGTGTTGGGAGGAGAGAAGAAGCGTGGGGATAGGGGGGCAGTTGGTAGAACAGGGGTAACCAAGGCCTTCTAATACGAGAACCGCGACAAATCAGCGGCCGGCCAAAGTGTTATTATAGGTAAAAACGGTTGCGGGTTTATCAAGAAGTTAAAAAACGATAATTCTAAGAAGTCAGATATTCTTTTGTCAAAGTATTTCGCTCCTATGCATATCAATCCGTTATAATACATTGAATTAAACATCATCGTATATGTGTCGACAACCTATATTTTGCGTGAAGCTGTCAAGTAGCCTGGCGCAAACTCAGAAACTGCACATGGACAGTGGACGGATTTAGAAACACACACCAAGTGTGTAAATCCCACCCAGATAATAGCTCAACTTCAGTGAAACTGCGCCAAAAATAATTAAAAATCAGCAAGGCGGCCTCTCAAGGAAATCAGAAGCTTTGTGATTACAGTTGTTTGTTCAGTAATTAAAACAACTAATCTTTCAATGAGAGAGTCACTACCTGGGATTAGTGACATAATCAAACATCAGTTATTGTATAAACCTTCGGGTATTTTAGTAGCCTATTGTGGATGTATTAACCTGAAATCATCATTTTAGTGGAATCACTCGACAATGTCAACCGCCTAACTCTTCACGCATTTAACGCAAAAAATAAGGTTGTTTTTTTAGTTTTTTTTTTGTTTTAAAACGAACTCTGGAACTTGAGAAAACAAATTTCGGCTGTCGGGAGGAGGTGGCACTGAAACGCGTAAGTTTTCCAAAAGGGCACTGGGTTGGGGCATCCATGCGTCGTAGAATTCTTTTTTTTTTTTTGGGGGGGGGGGGGTAAACCCCTTCATGCGATTTCTAAGCCACCGGTTGTGGTGTGCATTTCGCACCCGACGTATACTTACAGTTCTGAATAAAACTTAAGGCACCGCTGGCAATATTTCAAATACAGCTGGCGTTTCTACAAAGCCCTTAAATGTGAAAATTGCGGGGATGAAACCTCCCTCCAAAATGGGTTAGTGGTAATGTACTTCTCCCGTAATATGAACTCCCACAGCTGAATTCCAGTAACACACATCGACACAGGCCAATGATATGAATGTTCTTCACGTTAGCACGACACTTGTCTAGGCCGAACGTAATTGGGAAGATTTGTCCTCCATTTAAAAGCACGACCTTGTTACGAACGATATACATGTACGGTAGTTCTTCTTCTTCTTCTTCTTCTTCTTTCTTCTTCTTCTTCTTCTTCTTCTTCTTCTTTTCTTCTTCTTCTTCTTCTTTCTTCTTCTTCTTCTTCTTCTTCTTCTTTTCTTCTTCTTCTTCTTCTTCTTCTTCTTCTTCTATGTTCTTCCTTGTCCGCCCGATGATAACTCGAAGGAATTGTCCTATCTCACTGATTTTTGGCATACTGATAGGCAGTCAGAAGTTCTCGGCCACCTATGTTTTTCAGGTCGCTAGAGCCACTGAGTATGGCCCAGTCGGCCCCAGGGTTTTCACAGCCTCCAATTTCCTGATACAGTAAATTCTCCCTCAAGCAATAGGATGCTATGTTATTCACACTGGAGATAATGTAAACATCAGCGGAGTAGCTGTCAAAAAATGAAATGTAACCTTGCTATGACCCCACTCGAAGGTGGAGAGTGGAGGAGTTCTGCATTCCGGAAGGTAACAGTAGACTTCTTAGTGTAGGAGAGGACCTGGGGGTAAATATAAACATCACCGGAAGAGGCATTTACCGAAACCACACAAATAAATTGATTCTGAAGGGGAAGCGAATCCTGTACCAAATGAAACTTATAGGGAGAAACAGTTTCAATAAGGTTTTCGTGGGGAAAACCGTTTGGGAAATGGTGGGTCTGCCAAGTATAACATACGGTACGGAAGTTGTACCCCTAAAGCAGACAGATGTTAAGAGCTTGGAAATCCTGCAGATCGATGCAGGCCGATGGATAACAGGCTCGAGTAATGCCACAGCGCTAGAAGCAATCAGGGGTGAGCTTGGGTGGATGAGGATCAAGGACAGGATAGACCTATTGAAACTCGGTTATCTTAATTATTTGGTAAATCTCCCCGACAGCCGATGGTGTAAAGTAATGTTCCTGAGAACTTTCAACTCAAATATCAAGACGGGGTGGATGGTCCAAGTGAGGGAGCTAGTAGAAAACTACTCATTGGAGATCTCGGACCTTGACGCTGGGGCAAACCAGGGTAAAAAGATCGTCAGAGAAAGGGTCATGGAGGATTGTAACCGTAATTGGCGAGAGGGGGTCAAATCAAAGAGATCTTTGGGTGGCCTGCGTGATAAAGAGAAGCCTGGTTTTGAAGAGTACCTTGATGGCACCTTTGGGGTCACTGTTGTTCAAGCTGAGGTCGCGATCCCTGGAGCTGAGGGGAAAAATTGGGAAAAACAGTGAAAAGGAATGACAGATGTGCAACTTGGGCGTGGTGGAGACCCTGGAACACTTTCTTCTAGAATGCCCAAAATACCATTCTAAAAGAACAAGATTGAAGGGGAGTTTAATGGACAAGTGGGATGGGAGAATGAAGGACATGTGGTTAGGGGGCGACTCAAAGGGGAGGGTTAATATACTAATCGGAGAGATTGGACAGAATGGGGCAATGGATGTCATCAAGCAGTTCGTCTCCGAGTGTTGGGAGGAGAGAAGAAGCGCGGGAAATGGGAGGCAGTTGGTAGAACATGGGTAACCAAGGCCTTCTCATACGAGAACCGCGACAAATCAGCGGCCGGCCGAAGTGTTATTATTATTATTATGATAATGGGATGTAAGTTCCTGGAACGAAGTTGAGAGAAACCCTTTGCCTTGCAAGGAAATAAATTATAAATTATTCAGTTCAATGCTTTTAATCATCTCAAGACTTCAATGTGGATTGCACATATTTTATTTCAGGCAGAATAAAGTTAACCCTTTCCATAAAACCTGCACTGAATAATTGTTGAAACCTATCTTATTCAGTTCAAAGCTTTTAACCCTCTCAAGACTTCCCTGTGGATTGCACACATTTTATTTCAGGCAGAATAAAGTTAACCCTTTCCATAAAACTGCACTGAATAATTGTTGAAACCTATCTTATTCAGTTCAATGCTTTTAACCCTCTCAAGACTTCAATGTGGATTGCACATATTTTATTTCAGGCAGAATAAAGTTAACCCTTTCCATAAAACTGCACTGAATAATTGTTGAAACGCATCACAAAACTGTCAGGGTGCTGGCAACAATGCAATACTGACATGGTCGACTGTACTGTCAACTGTGTTCGTGCTATGACTATTTAAAACTCATTTTGTTAGAGGAGTTCTATAGTCTTTCACTGCGCTCGGCTCGGTCTCACCGAGAGAAACCCTTTGTCTTGCAAGGAAATAAATTATAAATTCAAAGCTTTTAACCCTCTCAAGACTTCAATGTGGATTGCACATATTTTTTGTCAGGCAGAATAAAGTTAACCCTTTCCATAAAACTGCACTGAAAAATTGTAAAATTTGTTGAAACCTATCTTATTCAGTTCAATGCTTTTAACCCTCTCAAGACTTCAATGTGGATTGCACATATTTTATTTCAGACAGAATAAAGTTAACCCTTTCCATAAAACTGCACTGAATAATTGTAAAATTTGTTGAAACCTATCTTATTCAGTTCAATGCTTTTAACCCTCTCAAGACTTCAATGTGGGTTGCACATATTTTATTTTAGGCAGAATAAAGTTAGCCCTTTCCATAAAACTGCACTGAATAATTTCTGAAACCTATCAATACTGACATGGTCGACTGTACTGTTAACTCTCTGAGTGCTATGACTGTTTAAAACTCATTTTTTTAAATGAGTTCTATAGTCTTTCACTGCGCTCGGCTCGGTCTCACCGAGAGAAACCCTTTGTCTTGCAAGGAAATAAATTATAAATTATTCAGTTCAATGCTTTTAACCCTCTGAAGACTTCAATTTGGATTGCACATATTTTATTTCAGGCAGAATAAAGTTAACCCTTTCCATAAAACTGCAGTGAATAATTGTTGAAACCTATCTTATTCAGTTTTTATTTTCTTAACATTTAATTCTATGTGGAATGGGACACCCTTTCAGTGTGCCTTCCAAAGTAAGGAATTCTTAACCCTTTAGCCCACATAACGGCGAAAACTGGTCAACATTATTCACAGAAATGTCTATTCAGTTTTAATTACCTTTTCATTTTTGCTTGGAAAACATAGCTTATTACCCTTTATTGGATTGAGCTTATTTTTTAAAGGATTATTTATTTATTGGTGTTTAATGTCACATATTTCTGCACAGTGGCTAAACATGACCACGAAAGTTTTTCAGGTGGAGGAAGTCGGAGTACCCGGAAAGAACCACCGGGCAACAACGAGCAACTGTCAGATCCCCCACATACTAACTTCACACAAGCAGGGTTGTTAGCATTGGTTGAAGACGGGTGCACCATCGATGTGCAGTACACTTTAGTACACAGCGCCACCATGCACCCACGTGGGCAATGGGGTGAAGTGTCTTGCCCAAAGACAGAGTGAGGACCTCACGCCTTGTAGCCTGCACCTCTGCCAACAGAGCCACTGCGCCCCCATTTAAAGGATTAAAATGGAGTATTTAAAAGGAATATTTTAACCCTCTGAAGATCTTAATATGGGGGCATTATTCAGAAAGACTGGGAAATGCATTTTATTCCACCTTAATGCATTTCTAAAGTTTATGAATGCATTTCATCACTCAAATTAGTGGGCAGAGCCAAAAGTGTGCATTTCTGATTCGTGTATCAAACCTTTTGAATGCTGGTCACACATATGCCATTTCTGGTTTCTTATAAAAATGTTCTGATTCCTGTATGAATCTCCGTAAATACTGCTAACGAAAACCCATTTCTGGTTCGTTCAAAAATATTTTACTCCCGAAAAATAAGCCTCCATGAATTCTCTTTCTTTATAGTTTATTCGTGATACTTTAACCCTTTTCACACAAGCTGAATTTACTGGTGGCAGTAAATTCTGTTTCTCTAGTTATAACTCATTCTGCTGCGTTTTCAGTTGTTTGATAACGTGAAAGGCAGGTGAACAGCACGTTCTGAGGCGATCATATATTGTAGGCCTATTTTACACAGAGTTCAATACTTGCCCTCGAAATTTGTGGTCAAATTATCTTTTTTCGATGATTGCGACTTAACAGCAGGGTGAGAGATGATACGAGATGTACACATGTTTGAGGCCAAATGGTCCCCGCTTTTAGGAAATGACTCCACAGTGCTTAAACCACTAAGGAATTTTTAGTCGACTAATCGAGGATCGAAAGTCGTGTCGAAGTCGACTAATCGCGTCCCGTTACTGCGAGGGTAGCGGGCGGGGGGGGGGGGGGGGGGGGCGTTCCAAACAGCCAGGAAAAATGATGCCCAATGCTGGAATTATCAACTGTAGAAAACTGAAACAATTATTAAGTTTTAGGTGACCGAAATCTCAAAAACTTTTTGTAGGCTACAGATGTTATTTTATTTTATTACTTTCCAAAGTGTGATTTACTGTGATTTCCGGGTTTGATTATAAACGATAATTTCACAAGTGAATTATGCAATCAACAATTGGGTCATGTATCCGTGCGCGCAAACGAAGACGCTTTGTCGTGGATGTCATGAGGACGTCATTGTTTTGTTAACCCTTTACCTAATATGAAAAGCAGACGACACTTGCAAAAAAATTCTTGAATAGCTATTATTTTCATTGTTTGTCTCAAAAATAGGCTATGACCCCTCATTGGAACGAGATCGTCGAGCTCGTTCCAATGAGGAGGTCATAACCTATGTTTTAGAGACAAAAAATGAAAAAAATAATGAAAATTAATTGTCGATTTTTGAGAATAGCGCTGGCCGTTACGTTAGGTAAAGGGTTAAATAATATAATTATCGTTAATAATGAAAAGTAAGAAACAGAGTAATCGCTTGACTGGACTGGTTACGTGAAATAATTCATTCGAGGCGAGGGACTATATTGTAAGACACTCGTGCGCTTTCGTCCCTCGCCTCTCATGAACTATTTTTTCGTAACCAGTCAGTCAAGCGATTACTCTCTATGTAACAGGCTCTGTTTTACTGGTAAAATAGGACCCAGTCACCAATGCTTGGGAGGTGCAAACCCTCTCTAAAATGGCCAACATGGCTTATTAACGCTCACCTCTGGTCTTGAATTGATATTCATGTTGTGGTCATGATTAGTCATTGTGCAAAAAAACGTGACCTTAAACACCAATAAATAAATAAATACTCTCTATGTAACTCGCTACTTCTTTTTTGTATTTTAATACACTTGGACGAATCTCTCTGTTCTGCTAATTTAGCCATATTCCACAGTTTTGTACTTTATTTTCTTTCATGGGGTAAAACATTTCCACTCTTTATTTATTGAGGCGACTAGGTTGGAAAAATCACGAAATGTTGGCTTCGGAGTTGTTTCCAGAATTTCTTGCCTTCTTTGTAAGAAAACAAACACTGATTAATTTTTTTACGAGAGATGACCTCTTTGGAGCAGAACTGTTCGTTTCACTCTCCAAGAATTCTTCAAAAAATTTAGAATATTTTTCCCTTCAAAAAATACTTCTGCTTCTGAGATTGTGTTGAGAACTTGGTGATTTCGATTTCTCAGTTTAGCGACTGAAATGGGTTAAACGGTAACGAGTTGAGTCGTTTTCACAGTTAACCTGGATAAACGTGGTGATCAACAATTGGGAAATATTTTGTTTGAAATCACTGAGTGTGCTTGCTTTCACTAATCCCCCGTTGTTGGTCACAGACCGACCGAGTTGAAAAGACTCGTCTGACCAGAATTGTTATATCTGTTTTACTGTGTCGTGCGTTTTTTTTATGGAATTTGACGAATAATACGCGGAAAAGAACAAATCGACCACGGAACTTCAATGATTTGCATTGAATTGTTCATTATCTGGTGAGAGATTTTCAATACGATGAGTATATTGGTTTTGGGATTTTCCCAGCTTGAAGAGAGAAACTTGTTAATCAGTGTCAGTGAACTGCGAGAGCAAAGTAACCCCGCCAAGTTGGGGAATCGCACCTCACACCTGAGAAAATATTAATAGCAAATAGCTGCTTCGTTAAAATCAATTTTATTTCATTTATCAATTCACCTTTCGGTAGTTCTTTTAAAAGTTCCATTTCATCCAAACTGTATCGAATTTATGTTTCACCACCCCCACCCCAATTATTAGCAACTAGAATTACTATTTACGAACAGTAGCAAAGAGGACATTGACCTGTCTTCGACAATTCCGTTGCTGATTAACAGAGCATCAAAAATGAAAACAACGCTGATGACCACTCTCTGTATATTCTATGGTTAATGAAATTCATGAAAAATACAACCGAGGGAAATTTTCTAAATATCTTGTTCTCTGTCATTGAATATAACGAAAAGACACAGGAAACAATTCGTTACACTCTATTGCGAAGAGAATGTCCTCATTTCATTTTGAATGCTGCAGTGTTCTGAAAAGACGCATCCGTGAAAACGTCGCTGAAAAGCTCTCGAATATTATCAATAACATTCTTTTCTTCTTGGTGGATGAAAATGCGAAATATTTATCAGATATTATCAGCGGTTGCGGTAAAGTAAGCTCTCAGCAGCACTCTAATATCGCAGTGGGCGATAAAGTATCTCAGAAATCCTACACACCCGCGTCATTTTAAACTCAGTGGTAGAGCTCACCAAAGATGTGTTAATCGGAAATATTGCGGATCTGAAGGGAACCATAAGCAACATCAGGTCAAATGTGGATGGTCAAAAACAGAAATCTTTGATATCAAGAAACCTGTCTCTGCTAACTGGGAATCAATTGAAAGAATGAGAAGTGTACTGGTGTTACGCAATTACGTGAGGAACTGGCCCAATTAAAATCTGACTTTGCTAATATACTCATTCAAATAAAGAAGGTGATCAGACACTGGAACTCAAACACAGGATCCACCGGAACTCTAAAAGATACAGCGAAGAGCCTAAAAAGACTAAGCTCTTCTCCAGCACCGATTCAACCAGCTGCATGTAGGCGCGAATGGTTATCCTCGGTGAACTCTATTCTAGACTCATTTGCAGCTAGTATAACATCTTGTCTGTCCAACTTTCTTTCCAATATCGAAAACGTGTTTGATAATGCTCAGAGTGCACCTGTGGTTTCCAGTTCTCAGAACCCGTCGTAAATTTATATTAGTAAAGAAGCAGAAGGATACTGAACAATCAGATTCTACAGCCTGGACATCGAACTCTGCATCAGTGTGTGACACCGCGCGTAACGAGTGTGATATCTCCGTGATCTCCAATCTTGTAGATGAGGCAAAAACATTACATGAAATTCGGGATTCCGGCCTAAATCGTCAATGAAAAAAATCGAGACCTCTCCATAAACCTAAAAACAAACGCAGCAGGGGACATAACTCTTCAAATAACATATGGACACAAAGTGAGGAATGTCATTCAACCTCGTTTGAAGGTTGCGCGTCCACGAACTATCAGGTACTTCTTGAGTAATATTGATGAGACTATGGATGCGGAAACCATTAACAATACCTAGTGGACAGTAATGTTAATATAGTGCGCATGATGAGACGTCAACTGAAAGACTCTGCTACAAAACAAGAGTTAATATCCACAAAGAGGGCTCTACGATTGTAGAAGATCGGCCTTTCTGGCCGAAAGGTGTCCATTGTCAGCACTGATTGTCCAAAACCGCATTTGAAAACAGTCGTTTTAAGACACATATCGCAAAAGAGCAACTGCTCTATCATTACGTCCTTACCTCCTAGTCGTGTAGTTATATTTCCCAACAAACAGTTTATCTGCGTTCTGTGTTTGACGAATTCCGAAGATGTTTCTTCCTTTCGTAAACCTTCCTACTTGTTCTCTAGATAAGAAGTATTCGTAAGCTCAGCATCTCTCTCTCTTTACGTGGAATTGTACAGGGCTAATGTCAAGCTCTTTTCCATCTAACCTCTTCAGCAAAAATGATTTGAACATCGTGAGACTGGTCGAGTACTGGCAACAGCAGAAAAATGTCCATTTCTTTGACAACTTGGAAGACAAATATCACACATTTGCAGTTTGCGACTTCTCTCAACGTCTGCCTATGCAAAGAAGTCGATATAAAGGAGGTGTCGCGCTGATGTGGAAAACATCAGTACATTACCGAATCACCCCTATAGACTTAGAAGACGACCGTATTGTAGGCTTTCAATATCAGATGACCAGAAATAAATTTATCTATATATCTTAGGTCTACTTACCGTCTACAAACTACACTACCGATTTTTAGAAAGAATACGTTGATAAACTAAGTGGTATTGTCAATAAATATTCCACACTCGGTGACCTTATCCTCATTGGAGATTTCAGTGCTGACCAAGATAAAGTCAACTCCCGGAATAGGCACTTTAAGTCTTTCCTGGACGCCCATAACTTGCTTTCCATCAACCACCCTGGTATTTGTAGTATCAAACGAAAAACATTTGTGCCAGCTACTGGTACCGCTGGTCCTATCATCGATCACATTCTCATAAAAAATAGCCGTCAGCCCAGCAACTTTGACGTCGCTGTCATTGATAATGAAGCTCTAATGTCTCGAATCACCGCCCGGTATTTGCTGAGCTTGCTCTTCATGTTCAGCAAAAAGACTCTTTAGCTTCAGCCAACGCCCAGTCAACTAAATACAGGAGGAAACTCCTTAAATATGACGATGCAATCAGGGAGGCCTACTTGACTTCATTGGAAGAAAAACTTCCTAACACTCCGATTAAAAACAAAACGACTTGGATACATTTTACGACTGCCTCATTGGTGCCATTGTTTCTACTTCTAATGACCGTTTTCCTAAATCACGATTCCGCAAGCACTTAAAACCATATTGGAACTCCGAGCTCAAAAACTCGTACACCGAAATACGCAGAAAACGCCCGAAGTGGATTTGAATGGTAGACCCTATAACTACGACGCACACAGCTTATCTCAGTTCAAAGCTGCGAAATGCAATTTTCGTCCGCTTCGCAGAAAATATGCAAGTGAGTTCCTGCAGAGGCATGTCTCCAATACTGATAAATATGCTGATATAGACCAAGATTGCTTCTCTATATTGTTTAAGCAGAGAAGGATGGTTAGAGGAACCCTTTCTCTGCCCTTCTTCCGACATCAAGGCAAAGTTCCTACAGACCAAATAGAAATTACAGACGCTTGGAGTAAATATTATGAAAATACTTACGCACATCTCGAAGGTGATCAATTTGATGCATGCATTTTGAAAATATTAATCAGTTTGTCGAAAACCAACTTGATGAAAATCAGCAAGGTCATGTTGATTCTCTCCTTTTCCCCATTACGCCTGAAGAAATCATAGCCCTCTATCCCATACTCAGTCTTGGCAAAGCGAAGGGTTGGGACTCGGTCAGTTATGAGCATCACATTTATGGTGGGGAAGCTCTCGCCGGTCGTATGTCAATACTGTCAACTATCATTTTGAAACTCCAACATATTCCGGTAAATTCAAAAAGGGGGTAATGATATCTTTTTATAAAGGCAATAATAAGACTAAAAGGTGTTTTGACAGTTATAAAGCAATTACCCTTTTGTCAGTGGCTTACAAAATTCTAGAGGAATTACTACTTACTCGATTTCAGACCTATACCCCAAAGGCCATTAAAGTCCATCCCTTTCAGCGCGGTTTTCAGAATAAAACATTAGCTGTTTGATGACATTCTTCATCGTTAAGGAATATATTATGTACACCTCAGAGCACCATTCAGAACTGTTGCAAGTTTTCTTGATGTTTGGAAATTGTTCGATATAGTCTGGATCAACGGACTATTGTTTCAGCTTTACAAGCGTGGAATCACTGGTCAATCATGGAAACTCTTGGATGGTCTATTGACCGGGGTCACTTGCCGTGTTTGCTTCAACAATAATACGTCAAGATGGTTTCCTGTTAGGGTACCAGGCAGCGTGGTATCTATCGCCTTTACTCTTAATAATATTTATAGATGACCTGATCAATGAACTTGTGCCGTCTAAAGCTGCCCTATCTGTTAACTGTCTGAGCTGCGCCGCTCCAACCCTAACTGCATTTGGAAGTCATCCAATCAGTCATTTCTTTTCATCAAATGTGATTATTACCACTGCATATTGATTTTTAAGAAACTCACAAAGTTTTAAATCATATTTAGTTTTATCGTACTGTCCGTGTCAGTTACTAGTAGCAATTTGTCGCATTGCGGTATATTGTAAAATGGTTGGTTGAATAGCATTTGAATGTCTAGCACCTCCCACGCACGGGATAATCAGTCAGCGACATGCACTGGCCGAGAAAGTATGTGGGAATACCAGCATCTCGGTGGGTGTACTGCTTAAGAGCATCTTCACAACATCTTCTCCCGTTGTTGGACTTCGTGGTGGGTGGGAGCCGGGGCAACGGCCATTTTATAAACATACCATGGATACACAAAATATAAAACTCAATGAGGCCGAGATTTATTTTCAGATGGTTCTGATTCTGACTCAGATTGAAACATTTTAACAACATCGAACAAACTGCCAAAATTTGTAATATTATATGCTGTTGACGAAGATAAAAAGGCAACTGCTATTAACCCATTTGCCTTAGGAATAAAGGAATTGTTGGCAGTGTAAGGATTGTAAAAATGCTGAGAAGTGGAGCAATATTATTAGAATGTTATTGGGAAGCCCAGGCCAGAAATCTATTGAATAGTGACAACCTTGCAGATGTGGGGGTGAAAGCGTTTTCACAAAGAACACTTAATAACGACAGGGGTGTAATGAGAACAAAATAATTATCAGGAATTGGTGTACTGGGAATAAAGAAAGAACTCGAACCACAAGGTATAACAGCAGTGAAAAATATAGAAATTACAAAATGGACCAGTAATAAAAACAAATATTTGTATAATACCGTTCGATTCTTTTCAGCCAAGCAAATCAATCAAAGTTGCTAAAATGAACATCAAAGTGGATTTGTATATTCCAAATCCACTCCGATGCAGATCAAGATTTATGGCCTTGGCAAAACAACTGCACGGGTTAACCAATATGCTATAGTTACGGACAACAACATCAGGAGCCATGTACCAATTCCATTTGAAAGTACTCTGTCCGGAAGAAAGAAAAAACTATACAGAAAATAAAATGCGAAAAGCAAATAAGTTTTAAAGAGGTCAGAGATATCGTAACAAAAATGCCTGGTATGACTACATCACCGCCTTCATATGCTCACAAAAAGTACCGATTCAGTCAGTAGAATGCCAGATGCAATTCACATGGCTAAAGGGAACAATTCCATCTTTGGTAACACAATTTACAATAGAAAAATCACAGAACTACAGATTACCCCAACAAATCCAACAGGTCAAACAATTCAGAAAATAACAAATATCGGACAAAAACAAGAACAAACGACAAAAATACCTAAATCCGAAAGCCACAAAGAACAGAACTAAATCAGAAAAGGAAAATCAGCCCAAGAAACTAAAGCCCGATCCACAACACAGACCGCAACAAAACCTGAGTCAGAATCAAAAACGGGAAGAAGAAGATGGTAACAAGAAAAACGAAAAACAGAAACAAGAATCAGATAGAAAACCTAAACGCCTTCAAAATGTTTTCAAGAGCAACATGTTTGAAGGCACCGAGGACATGCCGGTCGATGAATGCATCGGTGACACGATATCGACCTAACGGCGCCTGAATTCTTCTTAGGGTAAGCCCCCACATAAAAATTCTCCAAAGAGAAACACGGGGGTAATTTCTCCCAAACGTCCACCATCTAAAGCACCATCCACGGACCACAACACTTATAATATAATCGAATGGAATTATCGAGGTTTTAGAACAAATTTTAATGAACTGGGCCTTCTATGTCATCAATATAAACCTACTGCTTTTTGCTTGCAGTAAACAATCCTAATGAAACCAGAAACTCAAGACCATTCTGTTTTCAAACATTATACCTCATATAAGGCCCTGTGCAGACGAAAATGGTCTTCATGTTCGTGGAACGTCTGTTTTGTTCAGACAAAACATTATTCGCAGTTCTGTACCTTTGCAAGCAAATTTACAGAATGTAGCAGTACGCATACCTTTACACAAGACGACCACGTTATGTTTAATTTACATGTCATTAAATAACCCCCTGCGGAGGTTTGATCTTGAGCAACGCATTCACCAGCTCCCATCTCCGAACATTTTGTGAGCTGATTTTAATGCTCATAGTTCTCTTTGGGTTGACGCCTGCAACAAAGAAGACCTAAAAGGCAAAACAGTAGAACATTTTATAACAAAATACGACTTATGTTTGTTCAATGATGGGTCAGACACTTACCAGCAGCCCGCATCTGGTTCTTACACTTCAGCTGATCTTACAATTGTATGCCCTTCTATCTTCCTCGATGTTTCTTGGAAGGTTGAGGATGACTTGTGCAGGGGTAACCACTTTCCAATTGTGTTGGAAAGTGTAGTTCCGACAGACGATGAGAGGGTGCACCAATGGAACATTAAAAAAAGCTGACTGGGCCATTTTGGCATAGCTTTGTTCTAAACGCCCCACACTGGAGGAATTTGCAGAAAGTTCTGATCTAGTAGACCAGATTACTAAATAATTACATGACATTGCAAACACAGCCATTCCCAAAACCTCGGCAAATCCAAAACGTTTCACCATCCATGGTTTGACGATGATTGCAAACAGGCTATAAATGATCGAAAGAAAACTGAATGGACATTCAATAAGCCACAAACTGCAAATAATTTGGACAAACTACGTATGAATCGGACAAAAACAAGACGACTTGTCAAACAGAAAAAGAAAAGTTCTTGGGGAGACTTATGTTTCTAAACTAAACCAACGCACACCCATCAGCAAAATTGGAAAATGATTAAAGAATTGAAGGTAAAGCAGCAAAAGCAGCTTTAAAACACATGGAAGTTGACAACATTCTGATCACATGATAAAACGAAATATCACATAAATTGCCACCACATTTTCTAAACATACTTTGTCTGAAAATTACAATTCCGAATTCATTAAGATTAAAACAACAGGAAAAAGAAACGATGAAATTTGTCCTCGGACAATTTAGAGGATCACAATGCATATTTCTGTTTGGAAGAGCCCGTAACAGTGTTGTGATGTCTTGTGAAAGTGTGTTTGGTTCAATGGGATTACGTGTAAGTATCTTGAAATTACCGGAAACAAATCGACAGACTATTTAAACACTGCCATGCTATAGTTTTGTGACTAGAGGGTGTATGTTTGATTCATTTGGCATATGTCAAATTATTAGAATGACTCGACCACAACTAGAGTTACTTAAAAGGGCTAAACAAGCTAGTACGCCTTATTTTGTTCACCAGTAGTAAATGTTTCCAATAATGCAACTATGGATGTAATCCATTCAACGTTTGGTTAAATTCATAGTTGCATTACGGGGTAAATTTGTAGCTTGACATCAGAGTGTAGAGGGTTAAAGTATATTGGTTCTACAGTTTTGTTAGGCACATGATGAAATACCTCGTTTTGAAAACTCCTCATGGCTCTGATCTGGATATTGGATGATCATTGCACCTTGATCTTGTCATATTGGAAAATCATTGGCAGGGGAGCATTGTCATAGGCACACTGCTGGGTGCATTTAACATGGTATGAAAGAAGACATCAAAAAAATCCTCTACGTTTCTAACAGCAATAGCACCACATCACAATTGTGAAAAGTGTAAGAGGTTGCAAGAGTAGAAGACGCTTTGTCATTACAAGAGAACTGGAACCAGAATCTACCGATGCATTAGATGTCCGAGAACATTCATCAAAAGAAACCAACCAGAGAGGACACTAACGACGACATTAATAGACACCTGGCCAGCACAACGATATCAGAGCAACTAGGCTCGACACCCGTGCCAAAAAAGAAATACATAGACCGAAGAAAAACTCTTGAGAACCAATTTCCCAGCCAGAGAACCTGCAACCAGCGTATTACTGCGACGACTGGACCGAACCGCGTCTTAGTATAATATAAGCTGTTTGAGGGTTTTCAAGACCGGGACAACGGAAGCATGCAATCAATAGAAGCCCCAAAAAACAAACTGCCTCAGATCCGGGGTGAGACGAGAGAGATGCACTAGAATAAAGTCAAGAAAGTCTCAAATAACAAGCTCCATCACTTCCGACCAACTATCAAAGATACATATCCTTCAAGTAACCTTTGCAGAAAAGATCATGCAATTCCGATACGATGTCATAGTGGACATATAAGACTTACACATTCCTTTTTGTTAGAGGGTAATATGCGACCGGAATGTGTTCTGTGTCACCAGGAGCACTAATTTTAATCATGTCAGAGGGCAGTAATTCACTGTAGGATCTCTAAAAGAACTATTTTTATTATACGAGCCCGCATAAAATCCTGTCATTCTGTCATTTATGAAAGTAATCAACCCTTTTAATAAACTCCAGAATTGTGTTTATTCTGTTAAACTCGACTCTTCAAGTCTCAAGTCACCAGGTTGATTTTATAAGGTATTCTCTACATTTGACATCATTGCTTATTACTGTTCAAACTACTTATGTCCTTGTCATTCTATTTTAATTATTTCCTGTTTTTAATCAATCACTTTTCGTCATTAACAATGACGTATTTTATTGTCTATCATTTTCTCACCACGATATAGCCTTAGCCTCTGGTGTTTCGTTAAGCACCAATAAATAAATTAGAAAATTACCAGGTCTCAAAGAGATACAGAAAATTCGGTAACTAGGTATGGCTGTGCTACACAGCCTATTACGATCAAGATACGGAACCTATGATAACCGAAGATCAGACCAGAGGCCAGATGTAGCATAGAAGTGGTAGTTGCAGAGGTAGAATGAGCAGTACTAGCTGTACGAGCCATTCGTAAAATAGAGGTAACGTTAGGTACATGTAGTAATGGTAGAACTCAGGGCAGATAGGATTAATGGGCTGATAGTCAAAAGTAGTGGCAGTAATCTCCGGAGATATGTACGGGTAGTAACTTGTAGTGAACGCTAGAAAAAAAAAAAAAAAAACAAACAATAGTGACTCTCCCATACCAACATGGGATTTTCCATGGTCTGATATGTGAAATGAACTAATACACGTTAGGACCGACTGACCGGAACAACTCTGTACAGACTGTTAGTGAGTGGGAACCTTGATAATTGGAGAGGTCTGATGAATTAACTCCACTAAAGCAATTTAAGGAAGAAAACAGAACAGGGCAATAGGTAGACAGAACTAGAAATAGGGGGAAAAGTAATTACTGGAATACATGGACTGAGGGAAGATTATCTTGGATGGGTAGAATATTGTCGGGAATAAGCATGAGGATTAATAGGGGCAGCACAGGATCCGAGATTAGGGGATTAGTGGAGAAACTGAGAAATATAAGCAACACAGCAGCCAGAAAATGGCACTGTATTAAACAAAATAAGGCGTTGGTGAAACTTATTGTGTGGTCCCAGTATTAGTTGTAGAGTAGAGTAGAGTAGAGTAGAGTAGAGTAGTAGAGTAGAGAAGAGTAATTTGACACACCCTCTTTAACAAAACACACCCCATATCCTGTCGTAAACACAATAAGTTATATGCTACCCCAGAAGGCAGACTTTTAGGTAATTTTAGACGTTGCCGGATGCTCGGTAATTCGCGATAGCACCATTACAACGAAGACACCCGGTATGCATATCTTATACTCCATCCAGGCCCATCGTAACCCCATAGAAACTAAGATGGCGGTCTCCAAACAAAACTACAGACGGAAGCCCATATTACCATTGGAATGACGTCAAAACGTTGTTGTTTGCGTTTGATACAATGAAAGCTTACATGAAATTGCCAGTCTCATGATTCATGGTGTGATTTTTTTCTAAACCATTTGCTTACCTACACATGGCAAGCACCGGCATGTCATTTTCTACTTCAATTAAATACGGGCGAGCAATTTTAGCCGAATGATATATGAAATATATTTTTGCGTAAAGGATTTACTGATTACATTAAATAAAGAACACGATATTTCAAGTATGTGTTGTGACATATCTGTCCCCCCCCCCCCCAATATACCTCACCACTAACATACACAAACTCACTCGTTGCTAATTAATAGGAGAGGAACCCAGGTGGTGGCTTCATTCACAAAGAGCACCATTACGTCGTAATCAGTCATTGACCATGTAAGTCTGTGGTCTATCCAGGTCTACAAAAGAAAAATATAATTTTCCATAAGTTACAACAAAGCTTTCAAATAATTGCTTCCTTGTCGCGATGTCCACATTATTTATATTATTTTTGATAATGGTAATTTGCCCAAACTGTATCATTTTTAGGGGAGACGTTTTTCGTGCTTTACCTATAGTTACTTCACAGATAATGGCCAATGTTCAAGCATTTCTCAGAAATGTTAACAGTTACGATGTCACATTTATCAAAACACAATCATGTTGTTCAAACATAAGAGATGTTGGAAAGTTATATATAGAGGATATGGAATGAGTGTTTTTCTCATATAATATTTATGAAACGAGTCTAAGAATTCGGACGAGTTTCATAAATATTATATGAGAAAAACACTCATTTCATATTCTCTTCATCATATGACACACACACGCACAAATTAGCCACTTAGTATGACTTTTTAACCCATCACCTAACTTGAGTTGCAGACGACACTTGGAAAAAACATTCTCGAAAAACTAAAAATATTCATTTTTTGCTTCCAAAACATAGGTTATGACCCCTCCTTGGAACGAGCTCGTCGAGCTCGTTCCAATGAGGGGTCATAACCTATGTTTTGGAAGCAAAAAGTGAAAATATAAAAAAAAAATGAATGGCGTTTTTCTTGTAGGTAAAAGATTAATACAATATAACCCACCCTAAATAGGACAGATAACGAAAATTCTCCCTACTGAAATTATGCAAATGCCACCCAGTTGTATTTTGTTTAGCCAATCAAATTGTCCAGTTTTGAAATTGACCAATGAAAGCGCCCAACTCTAATTATGCAAATTATGAAATGTGGCCCAGTTTTATTTTGTTCAGCCAATCAAATTGTCTATTTTTGGAATTGACCAATGAAATTGACGGAAGGCTTTATTTATCACTGATTAATATAAAAACAAAATATCAAATGTTTTAAAGTGAACAAAACGGACGAGTCATATGATAAAACTATATACCATACTATTTTATACTTTTGACAATAGTTATTATTATGATATTCCATGTTATATTCTCGACCAGGCTTCTATTGATAAGCGCGGGATTAACCCTTTGAACAGTGGTGGTATCTTCTATGTTAGTTCAATGGCGGCAATTTTCATCATCTGGGGTAGACCAATCAATATTTTCAACGTTCTGCCATCGGGCTGCACATTGAAAATATTGATTGGTCTACCCACATATTTATTAAGCAGCCAACCCACTTAATGGAATTATGACGTATTATCCTCCTGGGCCGGAAAAAGCGGCCGCTCGTGTTCAACGGGTTAAATTAATACTCCAATATGCTTCTAGACTATTTGCCAACCCATCAAACCCTGCTTATAATTGTGTCTCAGAACCTCAAAATGTAGAATTTTTTCACAGACACCAAAAACATATTCCTCTATAGGGAATGAGAGTTAAAACCCATATGCAGTCTGCCACTTGAATCTGATTCAATAAAAGAGAATTGTGAACAACATATTCCTCTTTGGCATCTTAGAAAACCTCTTGTTAGTATTGACATTGCTTCCAGCTTCCTCCAAAAAACTGTGCGTCAAATTATTTGGAGTTTAAACAAAGGTGTGCTGAAATAAAGTCCCAGTATAGTACATATAAAAAAGTGACTATACAGGTGGATCCGAAGATGGCGACAAACTATTATCAGTCGTTGTTAATGGTGACCGGATTACCTCAATAAGACTAGCAAATAAAAATTCTATCTCCACAACTGAATTAAAGCGTTACCACTAGCACTTGAACACATCGAAAATGTACAGGGAATGAAGTGGATTATTTTTCCGACTCCCTTCCCGTCTTTGCTAGCTTTACTCAACCCCAAATTGAAGACCCTTTCATTTTGAAACTTTGCGAGAAGCTGAAGACTCTTATGTCTCGCAAATATGATATCGTGTTTTGCTAGCTACCTTGACATGTTGGTATCTCCGGTAACACCAAAGCAGACAGTGCAGCAAAACAGGCCTTAAACAGGTCTCTCACTGATTTTAAACCATATCTCAATAGCAACATCAAAGAACTAACACCGTCAATAATGGCAGACGAGTGAAGCTTTCAGGAAATTGATTGTCATTTTCTACATTTTCCAAGTGATATTAAGACGATGGACAATGCAATAGTTTTGTTGTTATAATAAGATTTAAATTTCTTATATCAGGAATGCTTCTAAATTTACCAGTTAAGTATGTTGTTTCGTATATTCGTGTACTTCAGAGTTATTCAGTGACATCGGTGCTATTGTTACATTGTGGTTTTCACCACAGTGACTGTATCAGCACGTTAAGACTATTCACCCATCCTAGTGGAGTTTGGCCATCTTCCACTAGGAGGGCCCTCAGGTGGCGGATAGAGGACGGCCTGCTCAATTGAGCAAGTTTGCTCATTTGAAATTAGCAGATTTGGTCAATTGAGCAGGTCTGCTGTGGAATATCCAAATACGCAACCCCAGACCAAAATGGTACTATCCTGCTTTTCCATCCTGCAGGCAGCTTGTTCTCCCGTAAGGTGCGTTCCGAAGGCCCTAGCAGTTGAGGACAAACAGCACCCCGGTTAGGACAGTCTCATTTTTGGAGATACCTGTCTAATACACTGCTTTGGCCCTAACCTCGGGAATAGACTGATGGTCGGACAGTTCATTTTGGCCAATCGGGAGCCCCCAAAAGGGTGTCTCGTCGAGGATATTGGGTGGCCATTCAATCAATTATTTTTTTTAACTCAATTTTATCATTACTACAGACTTTTAACGAATTTTGAAGTTTTTTAACATATTCGGTTTTATTGCACTGTCTGCATTTTCATCAATGCTGGTCGTGTATACTGCCTTATGTACTTCTGATGCCGTTCGCTGGCTATTTGCGACATTAATCCCCCGCAGGTTGGGCTCAGAGTGTCGGTGAAAGTCAAAGGCAGAAGAATTTTATCAACAAAACAATATGGCATACCAAACTACAACACAAAAACGAAGTCTTGATTTATGCTCTACAGATTCGGGTTCTGACTCGGTTCAAGATATTACAGCATATTTAAGAAAATGGACAAAATTTGTGATCATGTATGCAGCTGAAAAGGGTAAAGGGGCTACCAATATCAACCTTTTTGCCTTGGAAAAAGCTATAAAAGGAATTGCTGGCACAGTTAAAAACGTCAAAACGCTGAGATCTGGGGCTCTACTGATCGAATGCAATAAAGAAGCCCAGACAATAAACTAATTAAATACATATATTAAAAACTTGCATATATGGAGGTGAATGCTCTCCTCTATAAAACCCCCAATAACAGCAGAGAAATAATTAGAACAAGAGGACTGGATGTACTTCAGATATGCAAAGAACTGGAACCTCAATGTGTAACAGATGTTAAAAATATTGAAATTAAAAAAGAAGAATCAGTTATTAAAACCAATACTTACATATTAACATTCGATTCTTCTCAGCCGCCCAGATCACTAATAGTTGGTTATATGAACATCAAAGTGGATTTATATATTACAAATCTACTTCAATGCTACAAGTGCCAGAAATATGGCCATTGGCAAAACAACTGCAGGGGTCAAGCAATATGCTACAAATGCGGTCAACTACATTAAGGGCCAATGCCATCATCCAATGATTGCCCTGTCTGGAAAAAGGAATAAACAATACAGAAAATAAAATGCGAAAAGCAATTAAGTTTAAAAGAGGCCAGAAAAATCGTGATATCAATGCCCGGTATGAGCACATGGTCTCCATCATATGCTACAAAGGTATCACAGAAATTACTAACTCAGTCAGTGAAGTGCCAGACACAATACACATGGCTCAAAGGACCAATTCCATCTTTAGTGAAGGCCTTTACGGTAACAGACAAATCAGAACCACAGACAAACCAAACAAATTCAGCTGCCCAAACAACAGAAAAAAATAACACAAACCAGTCAAAAACGACAACAAGCAACTCATCTGTCCCAATCATAACATATAAAATAAAATCAGAAACGAATAAGCAAAAGAAACTGAAAACAGATCCACAGCACAGACCCCAACAAAATTTGAGTCAGAATCAGAAACGCCAGCAAGAGCAAGATAAGAAAAAAAGGAAAAACAGAAACTAGTATCAGACAGAATGTCCAAATGCCTTCAAAATGTTGTTACGAGCAACATGTTTGAAGGCATCGTAAAACTTCACCAAAATGAAATACGGGGAAATATCTCCCATACGACCACCACCAAAATCAACACTCAAAGATGGATAATAGAATCAAACGCAATATAATACAATGGAATTGTCGAGATTTTAGTGCGAATTTTAATGATCTAGGCCTTCTAAGCCAAAATATAAACCTGCTGCTTTTTGCTTGCAGGAGACACAACTGGAAAAACTAGATGGTCATATTATGACTTTAAACATTATACTTCGTATAATGCCTGAAATATAATGCTTGGGCTGATGAAAATGATCTTCATGTTCATGGAACATATGCCTTGGTTAGAAACGACATTATCCACAGTTCAGTGCCTTTCCATGCAAATGTACAGACTGTACCGGCACGCCTAACTTTAGACAAGACAATTACATTACGTTTTATTTACGTTTCTCCAAGTAAAACCTATAGCTGAATGTTCTTGAGCAACTGATTCACCAACTCCCAACTTCGTACAATGTGTTAGGTGATTTTATTGCTCATACTCCTCTTTGGGATAATTCCTGCAACAAAGAAGACCTAAAAGATAAGACAGTAGAAGAACTTATAACAAAATATGACTTGTGTTTGTTCAATGATGGGTCGGACACTTACCTGCACCCCATACCTGGTTCATACACTTCAGTTGATCTTACAGTTGCATGCCCTTCTATCTTCCTCGATTTTTCTTGGAAGGTAGAAGATGACTTGTGAGGGAGTGACCACTTTCCAATTGTGTTGGGAAGTGTAGTAATGACGGACGATGATAGGATGCCCCAGTCGAACTTTAAAAAGGCTGACCGGGACACTTTCTTGTTGCTTTATTCTGAACTCTTCACGCGGGAGAAATTTGAGGAAAGTGCTGACCAAAGAGAACATTCAACTGCAACGGATTTGGTAACAGCAGTTGAAATATAACACACAACAAAAGTTCTAAATTACTGTTATTATTCGCCTGCTCATAACAGAAGTTTCATTCAGATTTTGTTGGCTTCTAGTCACTTGCATGTCAAAAATGAATTATTGTAACTTATTGGTGCATTGTGCGGTTGTTTCGTTCATCGTGGTGAAAGCAAGGGATCAATCAGATTCCAGTAGTCGAA
This sequence comes from Pictodentalium vernedei, assembly GCA_031216915.1. Lineage (NCBI taxonomy): Eukaryota > Metazoa > Mollusca > Scaphopoda > Dentaliida > Dentaliidae > Pictodentalium > Pictodentalium vernedei. Next base: position 460,830,016 of record CM062296.1, on the reverse strand, counting down.
ATCTTTCACCGCAAAATGATCCTATACACCTGGTATTTAATTAAGCACCCCCTGTTTTTTAGCATTGGTGTTAATAGAAACTGTCATTACTTTCATGCTATGTTTCAGATGGCCAAAAGTGATGGTTTGCGGAAAGAATAGTCTATTGACAAATGAAAGACAATGCTGAAAATATGCAGTATTTTAATGGCGCTAGTTACACATATCTGTCACAAATGTTTTTGAAAGAAAAATGTTTTCTCGACAGGTATGGTGCTGGAACGGTCCATGATAAAACAATGCCGGTAATTAATGACGGAAAATGTAACTTGTGATCTCGAGAACACAATAGTAGTGGAGTCTGACGTTTGTAGCGAGTATATCCACCACGTGCCAGGATGGCAGCCTGAACCCTCCTCCTAATGCTACCAGTGAGCTTTCTGATACAGTCCAGAGGCAACTGCTGCCACCCCTCATGCAATACAGCTTTCAAATCGGCCGAATTCTGCACAGGCGGATCCCGTTCTTGCACACGACGTCCAAGAAAGTCCCAGATGTGTTAAGGGATTCAAATCGGGGCTCACTGCAGGCCAAGGCAATGCTGTAATAGCGTTGTTATGAAGGAATGCTCTCATAGCATGGGGACGATGTGGCCTTGCATTGTCGTGCATAAATACGGGGCGAGTATTCAACGGGTGGTTGTCAAAATGAGGCACCACAACCGAATTGAGAATGTCCCGGATGTACCAATGACCATTGAGATTCCCACGCACACTCACCACATACAGTTTACAATCATGAGAGGGACCTCCCCAGAGCACTACCGATACTCCATCATAAGGAACAGAAGGCCTGATGTTCCTGGGCATGTAGGCAGTATTTCTATGCCGCCACACTCTCGTGCGGCCATCTGTGACGTGAAGCAAGAACAATGGACTCTCCTCTACTTCCCAAGATTCCAATGTTGTCGTGTCATACACCACTCCAAACGTCGTCTTTGATGCTGATCGGACAGAGCTGAACGTTGATGACTCTTCATACCCAGTACTTTGAGGCGGTTTCGGGCATGTTTCACAAAGCCTGGTGTGGGAGCCAAAGGCGCTTCAATACCCCCACTTGAAGCAAAGGGTTCACGTCAAACGTGGCGTGCCAGGCTCCACGAGAGAGAATTTTTGGGGTTGTCTAGGCCTTGGTCGGTCATTAACATTGTTGGTTTGTTGATGTTGTCGGGCAAGTCTGCTAATGACAGAATGAGTATAGCCAAGTGTCCTTCCAATAGCTTTGAATGACATGCCTGTTCCATGCATGCCAGAGATTTGCCATCTTAGTGCCTCTGACAGTCTCCTCCTTACCGTCTCAACATTTATTGATAAACGAAGCGACAAATTTCCTTTGTACCCACATATTGCATGTGGATGATAGTGGTTTTTGTGACATTCGTGTGAAACGTGCTTCACGTGGACGAGGGGATGTGTTTGGTGTACGCTATCAACCAGAAACATGTTTCACTAGATGAAATATACTGCAAGACATAGCAAACATTAATACATAATAATCAGTAACAACAACTTTACTGTCATGAAACATTCAGGGGATGCTTAATAAAGTTCCAGGTCTATATTTAAAAGCGGTCTCGCTCATAATTCGGCGTCCACTTTATGTTTGGCAATAAAGCTTTAAACTTGCTGGCCAAACTTAGACCTATATACTACGTTAATTATGGGGACACTTTGTAGCTTTTAAAAAGGTTAATCATCACGGGTGTCGTAATTTTTGGAACCGTTCAACTCGGCCCTGGTGAGAAACAACGTTTCTGACAGTGATTCTCTCCAGGTCCGAGTTCATTGGGAATCATGCGCATTTACTGAACATATGTGGGTGAGAAGCTCTACCAGAACGATCACACCAGTGGAGCAACCGTTTCACACAGGTATCCGAAGTCAAAACACACGTGCAATCATCAGCATACAAGGTAATTTTGACCTCATGGGACGTACATGGAGTAGATAATCCCTGCACTTCGGGGTCCTTCCTAACCTAATTGCAAAGGTTCCAGGCATATGATATAAGACAAGCTGCAACCTTGGCACAAGGACTTAGTGGCCGATAAAGGCTCAGAAGTGGAACCATTCACAAGGACACTATACGACATATCATTGTACAACAGCTGTATCCACTGAATAAAAGAATTTCCAAACCCGAATGCTTTTAAGGTCTGAAACAAATATTTATAACTAACCCGATCGAAAGCCTTGGCCGGATCTAAGCAGATGAAAGAACAAAACAAATTCTTACGCTGGACATAATCAAAAACATTACGTAACAGATGTGTATTATCAAGAATTGAGTGACCGGGAACATCACACGTTTGATCAGGGTGAATGAGAGAACCAATAACACCTCTCAGCCGCTTAGTTAAAAGTTTTCTAAGGATTTTATAATCATACTTTGGCAAACTTATGCGAAGATAATTAGAAACTACTTCAGAATGATTGGAATATTTAAGAAGCAGTTGAATTGACGACAAGCTTTGGGAAGTAGGAAGCTTATGGGATAATGAACAGTAATTATAGAGCCTTAAAAGCCAAGGCGCTAGACCAGAACCGCCGATCACCGGCGAGCAACTGTAAACTCCTCAACATAGTAACTCCACACAAACAGGGTTAGCATTGGTTGAAGACAAGTGCACCATCAACGTGCATTACGCCTTAATACACAAAGCCACCGTGCCCACGCGTGGGCAATGTGGGTGAAGTGTTTTGCCCAAGGACAAAACGCGGTTGCCGCAGGTGGGATTCGAACAGAGGACCTATCGGCTTGCAGCCTGCACCTCAACCTACTGAGCCACCGCGCCCCTTTCTACACTAATATCTTCATCTGAGGCTTCAGCCCTGGCAGAAGGCACTTGAGGTTGGTTCTTCCAAATATTGGTAAGAAAAATAGGCAACAATGGCCTCTGAAATGTCAGAGGGTGAATTTAAAGTGAAATCATCCACATCTAACTGAGTAATGGTTTTTGATATGCCCCTACGGACCTCCGTAGGGAGAAGCCGAAAACCATTGTTCAGTTAATTAACTTAGACGATTTTCCCTGATCCGAAAAAAATATCAGTTCTGGGCCTACTAAAGGTTCCACGAGCTTTACGATCATACAATTCTTGAATAAGTTGCCGAACAGTCACCATATCATTAGTGTGAAGGCCGGGATTGGCCTTTGCACCTGACAGTAAGTCATGATAAAGAGATTCCAATTCCCGGAGACGAGTACGTTCTACCTTAGTTTTTGTTTTACAATAATTTTGAACGAAATGTCTAATTTTAAATTTTGTTTCCTCCCACCAGACCGAAACAACAGTGACGGGCACTTTTAGTTTAGACCTCACCAAAAATCTAAAAAAGGTCACAGAATTTTGAATCAGAAAAAACGGACGAATTACATTTCCAATAGACCGAACCAAATCTGGGAACATAAGCTACATCATTTAAATTTAAAAAATACTACACCATGGTCCGATAAACATCCAATGGACTGCTCATGGGAGCGACAGGGCGGCAAATAACTTTAGAAATATAACAGCGATCAATTCGAGTAGCCACACTCTTCCCAGTCCATGTGACTGAAACTGTGGAAGGGAAAAAATGGTGATAGACGTCCCGAACAGAGAAACTCACGAAGGCTGTTACCCATTGTTTAGAATAAAGGGAAATGTGGGAATTCTCACCAATTTTATTATCGATGAAATTATAATCACCTAAAATAATGGAGGAAGTGGTTGCGAGAAAGGCTAAAACCCTTCGAAAAAAGGCTTATGTTCGAATTCTGTATTCGGTCCGTAAACGTTAATTAGTCTATAGGCAATACTGTTTAGCAAAATGTCTAAAACAATAAATCGGCCATTAGGGTCAAATTGAAAGCAGTTGCGAACAGTAAAAGACAATGAGGTGGAGTCCAGTATCCCCACCCCGGCACTAGAAGTAGTACGAAAAGCCCCAAAAAGCCTTAAATTTATCAAAAGGGACTGTATATGAGTCTCCTGGAGAAATACAACGTCACACGAATGACTGTCGAATATTTCTCGAAGATATTGCAACTTGCGAAAGGAAAGCAAGCCATTAACATTAAGCGTAAGAAACTGCATAATAGGTATAAAGATTATACTTTGCACAAACAAAACCAAAAGTCGAAAAAATCCACCACTCCAGTGTCCTGAGAAGGATTACAAGGCTGGAGAAAAGAAGCGTCAAAAGGTAAAGTGAAACAAAGTAAAAAGGCACGCAAAATATCAAGAAAAAACAGAAAAGCATGACTGAAAAAGCCGAGATGTGAAAGCACTCCACAATTCCAGCGCCCAAAGACGAGTTGCAAATACGGAAGAGTGCCAAAACAAAGGACAAATACAGTCAGGGCGAACAATAAACAAAGGCAAAAAATTAGCAAGAATGAGGCTATAAGTATGCGAACCAGAGGGAAAAAGCCAAAATAAAAGGGGAGGAAAGCCTTGGACATAACAAAAACAAGGCCCAATAAGGGAAAAAAGTGGCATGGAAATCAAAGGCCGAAATGGAAGGTCACGCCACTGTTCCACCGTCCCAAGACGGGTTGCAAGTATTGAAAAGAGACGAATCAAATGACGATGGAGAACGGGGCCCTTGAAATATAAACAGAAGTCTACGAAACAAGAAGAAGAAGAATGCAAAAAGAACAGGCATTATCACCCCGAAATAACCAACACCGCAAGCACAAAAACCATCCCGCTAGTTCAACAGAACATAACAATGCAAGCTAAGTACTGAGCAAGTCAAGACGATCAGACCGAGGCCGACAAGAACGAGCCAAAAATAGTACCAAAAGAAAATCGGTAAAAATTGCAAGGACACCACAAACAAAATGGGCTTATTATGAATGGCAAGATACAGAGGATATCACGAATAAATCGGTAAGATGAACTGGACTACACGGACAGTAATAATTTAAGATAAATTGAACATCCCCCTCACCGCGCAAACAGAGGCCCCATCATAAGTCCCAAAGGAGAATCATGAGAGGGCCCCAGAATCCGCGGCGACAGGCGGCTACAAATGGGAACAAACCAAAAGAAAAGGATATGAAAACTAATAGTTATGCAAAAGTAATATGAAGCATAACCACCCCACTCCTCTCTCGCGATAGTTGGCCGGTAAGTTCAACGGAACACAACCAGGCAGCTAAGTTGCAAGTAAATGTTGGGCGGGGTAAGGTGATAAAACAAACACTAGCCAATTTAGAACATGAAGACACCCGAAGGTGAGGGGCGGTGGGCTGAATGATGGTCCTGGGCGGAATGTGGGTGAATAAAAAACTAAAGGTTGGAAAACCTTACTCATTAGGTTGAGAAAGTCGAGGACTGTGCCTGTCCTTCTTCAAGACTGCCTTTAGGAAATTGGGTGGAACTGCTGAAGTATCAAAGCTTTTTTACTTCTTCTTGCAGCGAACAGTAACCTTCTTAGACGTAGAAGACTTATGGCGCTTCTGAGCGGACCGCGGCTTCTTCTGAGTGGCCGCCTATCAGAGAGTCTGCGTACCACCGGGCGACGACCCATCAGATGACAAAACCAAATCCTCCGCCAGGGAGAAAGGTTGTCCATAATCGTCTGCTACACAATCCATGTGGGCGAATCACATGTGGGTGATATAACTTCCTCCTCAGTGCAAGACGCCACCACGTAACCCCCACCTCCAAACGGTCCTCGAAACGAAAAGCTGAAGTCATATCTGGAGAACCATAGAAGTCTGCACTCACAATATGAACAGTAGGTGGAAGTTGAGAATCACCAGCAAAAGTGTCCGAACGCGGAGAGTCATCATCAGTCTCAGAGACCGCGGTCACTGCAGTTAAAGATGTCGGCTGCACATCAACAATCTTGGGAACAGCATCAAAGGATGTGGTACGAGTCGGTGCAGAGGCAGGAGACAGTTCCGAGCCTCTAGCAGTGTCCAAATGGGTATTTATAATTTCGCGCATTCGTTCCTGTATTTAAGTTCTATGAGCTGGAGACCCAGGCAAAGGACATTCAGTGTTGTCATCAACGGTGTCGTTGGCTGGAATTACGAGAGGTCTTAGAGATAGCCGATGAGCTGCACTAGCATAAGAATTTGAAGCTTCACTGGAAATTCTGCAATCTCTTCGTTCGTGGCTTTCAGTGCCACGGCGCAAGCGCAAAGGCGGCCGGCATGAAGTGTCAAGAGGATTGTCCACCCAGAGACCTTATGCAGGTGCGAAATGCGTACTATATCCACCAAAGACAAAGATATTGTGACACTGAGGAGTCCATTAGAAATGGTTTTGTTGAATGTTGTTGTCAGAAAATCGATATTTTCGATATGTCCAAAAGTTTCACGTGCTTCTCGAAGAAACTTGTTGTCACAATGAAATGGTAACCAATGCACTTTCATAGTAATAGCTTGTGACACCCAAGAGAGATAAGGCACGTACGATGGCATGTTCTAATTTCCCTTATCAAACCGAAAGAAGAAAGCCTGGCATCAACGGTATCGACGGCATCGTCTCGATCTACTGTATCAACACTATCTATGATTATACTGTACCGAGGAGGCTCACCTTTTAAGATACGCGCAAACTTCCCATGTCCAATTTAGCAAGTTGTCACTGTCAGTTTAACGGTTAATAACTACGTACCATTCCAAAATGGTGCGAAGTCTGTAAATTGCAAAGATACTGCCATTTGACACATTTGGGTGCAAACGTATTATATAGTTCCTTATCGGTGACCTGTAGTGGGTTAGCAGAAAATTTCACAGTACATTGTTTATAATAGAAAGAGGTATGAGTGGGGTCCATGTTTATATTACGTGTCACTGTACTAATTTGTAAAATGAGAAACAAGCCAAAACAGCATAGCACAACCACAGCAGTCCTCAGAGTAGTTGTTGATACATTCTTTGAAAGACGGAAAACTCTGGTTTCTCCAGTAGTAACATGTTGAAAATAAGATAAAATTTCAAGTCAGACTAAACAAAACTGCAAAACTGTCTGCTGGTGTGGTCCAGATATGATATGGGATAACAGACACTTATTTTACGATGTCAAATAAACCGACCACAAACTTTATAAGAAAATATAATACACAAGGGAAAGGTGTTTCAAAAGAAAAACACCTCACTGTCCAAAATATATGTATTAAAGAGAAAACTGAAGCGTGACTTCAAGACCATCATCAGCAAACAAAAATGATCACTCATATTCTGACTTATTGAGGAAAAGCAATACGAGAATGGAACCAGTCATACTATTTGTTTTTTTTTGGGGGGGGGGGGTGGGGGGGATGGACCCATTCCAATAGAATACTGTCAATAGAACATTCATTTTGCTACTGTAATTTATCGAGCCACAGTGCCTGAGTTTCTTTTATTTCTGGATACTTTCAGGTACAATAGAACGACGGAGCATCAAAATAAACTTTCTAACAATTTTATTTTGTCGAAAAACATTCTGGATATTGACCGAATGACTTTAACGGGTTAAAATGACAAGACACTGACAGACGTTGTTTAAACTGAACAATCAAGCCAAAATATGAAAGCATTCTTTGGGTGACGTCACATCGAACGAATGACGTCACGCGAGCAAGTTTTTAAGTCACAAAAAATCCAAATTCAAAACAAAATGACTGCATGATTATTTGACGTTCATTGGAATCCTTAAGTTTCCAGACATTCGGTCATACAGTCATTCTCTAAAAATAGTTCGGATTAAGAAACTGATAGACCCTAACATAATATCACCCTGGAAAACCCTTATTTTAGATGACTTCGAACAATATGGCAACGACAAAATTTGGTATCTACACAAACAGGGGTTAACGAAAATCGGGGAGTACGCAAACAGTTTTGGGAAAAACGTCCTCACATCCTAGACGTTATTAGATAACAAACCACCTACAGACTCCAAAGAAATTCGTTCTCAACCAATGTTCTATAACAGAAGTATCAGAATTGAGTATACACTTATTTCAATCAGACTTGGTGCGATAAAGGTGTATTCTTTTTAAACTAAGTGCGGAGGCTTCCTAACGTTTGAGGAGTTTTCCACTAAATACGATATCAAAACACCGTTCACTGTCTTCCAGGGCATAAACAAGGCGATTCCAAGGCTGTGGCGGAAAAAAACTGAAAGGGGAAACATCCGATTTGAGAAACTAAAAGAAACGAAAACGGTGAACAAAACATTTTATCTATCATTTCTTCAAAATACTATTTCCGATCCAGTTCATTCACAGGAAAAATGGAAGGAGAGTTTGCATACTGATCTCACACCTGAGGATTGGAGATTGACATACAAAAGTCCTTTCATAATTACAGGCGATACTTACCTCCAAACCCTACAATACGAAATTTTAAATGGAGCTCTATATACAAATGCCCGTCTTTTTAAATGTAAATTGTCAGAAACTGAACTGTACATTCTGCTTCAACACCAAAGAAACGGTGTCACATTTGTTCTTCAAATGTCCCATGGCAAAGTCAGTCTTATTACAACTCGCTGAAAAATTGAAGGAAATAATGTGGTGCTCTATTGCTACTGACACCACACTTTATTCTTATAATAATAATAATAATAATAATAATAATAATAATAATAATAATAATAATAATAATAATAATAATAACTAGACTTTATGATTCTGGAGAAGCATGGCTTTTCCCGATAAGATTCCATGATTTGTCATGACCCCACAGTGTATGATGAATTGCTTTTGACTATCTCACTGAAGTTCCTTCATTGATGTCATGAAAAAGGTGAGTATAGAAGTCTCAAATGACTCAGTTTGATAAAAAAATTGTTTAGGTAAAAACCATCATTAACGGTGGAGAGGGTTAATATCAATATCGTCGTCCAACAAGTTAATGACCGACAAAAGGAGTTATGTTTTTCTGACACATAGCCACTGAGTGTTGTATCTATTTGAAAATGGTTCGTTTTATTTCAAATGTATCCAAAGTATTGATGTCTGGCAGTTTGTTAAGGGTTAACAAGTGCTAACATAACAAGAATATTTATTCATGCAACTTGTAATTTCACACCACAAACTGTGAATGGCCATTTTTACTTAAAAATCTACGAGATATTTTCAGAGAAATCCAGGGAGAACATGAATTTTCAGCTGTTGATGGGGATAATTGTTTATCCGGCCCAAAACGAGTTAATGGTTCTTTTTTTAATACGTTTATTACTTATAAAAATAATTCTCAGTGAATTCTACTTCCACTTATGTTGATTTCTCGTCTTAACTTTGGGTGCTGCGGGTATGCAAACACAGCCCACTTTTTTCAACATTTTGATGTTTAAGAACCAGCATAGGGTTAACAAATGCCTACTGGAATATTTTGTACATGCAACTTGTAATTCACACTAAGATCTGAGAATAGCCAATTTTTCTTGAAAATCTACTTGATGTTTTTAGAGAAATCCTCGGATAACATGTAGTTTTAACCTTTTGAGGGGTATCACCCTGTAACCAGCTCGAAACGGGTTAATGCTTGGTTTCATGAATACCTTCATTACTTACAAAAATGATCCTCGGTGAATCCCACTTCCAATGAAGGTGGTTATGTTCATCTCGCAGGTACACATTGGGTGTAATGGGTGGCCAAGTACAGACCATTTTCTCAAAATTTACTGTCTCTGGAGGGTTAACAAACGCTTACCGGAATCTTTTGTTCATGCAACTTGTAATGTCCCTCCAAGACCTGCAAATGGTCAATTTCTCTTGAACACTTACTAGATTTTTTGGAGAAATCCACAGAAAATGGGAATTTTACGCTTTTAAGGGGTACATCTCCTTAACCGGGCGAAAATGGGTTAAGACATCAATTTTTGAATACCCTTACTACTTACTAAAAATTTTCCCTATCAGTTTTGCGTCCGGTAAAAGAAGTTATGTTTCTCTGCAGCATTCCCATTTGAAGTTGTTGATGTCCAAAAACAGACAATTTTTTCGAAATTTTGACATTTAGCACCCCATGGAGGGTTAACAAATGCTTATCTGAATATTTTATCCATGCAACTGGTAATGTGACTCTAAGACCTATCAACGGCCATTTTCTCTTGAAACCTTACGAGACATTGGTTTAAGCTTTTGATGGGTATTGCTACTAACCATCCCAAAAAGGGTTAATGCTTGTTTTTTTGAATACCATTATTACTAACAAATTTGGTCCTCGGTGAATTCCACTTCCAACAAAGTAGATTATGTTTATCTCTCGGGTATGCATTGGGTGCTGTGCGCCTCTAAAAACAGCCTATTTTAACAAAATTACGATGCTTAGCAGCCTGTAGAGGGTTAATAAATGCTCACCGAAATATTTTGTCCATGCAACTTGTAATGTCACACAAAGACCTGCGAATAGTCATTTTTTCCTGAAAACCTACAAGTTGCTTTTAGAGAAATCCACAGAAAATGGGAAGTTTAAGCTTTTAAGGGGTGTCTCTCTTTAACCAGTCCAAAATGGGTTAAGACTTCGACTTTTTAAAACCCTTACCCCTATCAAAATTGTTTCCCCATCAATTTTGCGTCCGATAAAAGAAGGAACCTTTCTCGGTGGTATACCAAGTGGGTGCGTTTGGCGTCCAGAAACAGCCCAGGTTATCACAATTTTGACTTTTAGCAGCCCGTGGAAGGTTAACAAATGCTCACCGCAGTATTTTGTCCTTGCAACTTCTATTGTCACACCAAGGCCTGGGAGTGACAAATTTTTCTTGAAAATCTACAAGACTCGTTTAGAGAAATCCACGGAAAACACGAACTTTTGAGCATTATGGGGGTATTGCTGTTTAACCAGCTCAAAATGGGTTAACGGTTGGTTTTCTGAACACCCTTATTACCGACAAAAATGATCCACGGTGAATTCCACTCCCAATAAAGGAAGTTATGTTTATCTCTCGTGTATTGTTTGGGTGCAGTGGGGGCCTGAAACCGGCCTATTTCATCAAAATTTCGATGTTTGGCAGCATGTGGAGGGTTACCATATGCATCGCCAGATATGTCATGTGTACCAAAGGGTGTATCACAGACAGGTCTAGCAATGACGAATGTATAAAAAAATCTACAAGACATGTTTCGAGAAAGTGCCGATAAACCCCAATTTTGGCAGTTTTTTGCCAATTCTGACGAAATAAGGGTTAAATCGAAAATTCCGCTTCGGTACATTTTTAGATTTTGTGCCCCTCTATGCGTGTGCAAAATTTCGTGAAAATCGGTTCGAAAATGGCTTCTGAATCGTACGGACAAAATGTGTGGAAAAAAAAAAAAAAAAAAAAAAAAAAAAAAAAAAACCCAAAAAATAATAATCCGCAGAAAAACAATAGTCTTTTCCAGAGGGAAAAGCCTAATAATCCGTAGAAAAACAATAGTCTTTTCCAGAGGGAAAAGCCTAAAAAGGAAAGAAAAAGTCGAGGTTTATTGTCCAGTTGCTGACACATTATCTGAAGTGGGGGGATAAAGCAACACTTTGAAAAGTCCCCATCTTATGTGAAATAATTGGGATTTTTGGTGAGGAATACGTGTGAAGGGAGTATAGTTCCAATTCACAGTATCGACGCAGAACTTCAGTTAGACCATGAAAGCTGGGCTAACACCTTTTCGCCTTGCAGGAATAAATTAACTTTTTGTGCAGAAGAATTAGAAGAGAAAAATTATTCTCTTGATTATTTTCTTGAGACCACAAAGTGTTATTATTATCATTAGGCTTTTCCCTCTGGAAAAGACTATTGTTTTTCTACGGATTATTATTATTATTTTTTTTTTTTTTTGGGGGGGGGGGGGGGGGGGTTCCACACATATTGTCCGTACGATTCAGAAGCCATTTTCGAACCGATTTTCACGAAATTTTGCACACGCATAGAGGGTCACAAAATCTAAAAATGTACCGAAGCAGAATTTTCGATTTAACCCTTATTTCGTCAGAATTGGCAAAAAACTGCCAAAATTGGGGTTTATCGGCACTTTCTCGAAACACGTCTTGTAGATTTTTTTATACATTCGTCATTGCTAGACCTGTCTGTGACACGCCCTTCGATACACACGACATATCAGGCGATGCATACGGTAACCCTCCACAGGCTGCCAAACATCAAAATGTTGATGAAATAGGCCGGTTTCAGGCCCCCACTGCACCCAAACAATACACGAGAGATAAACGTAACTTCCTTTATTGGGAGTGGAATTCACCGAGGATCATTTTTGTCAGTAATAAGGGTGTTCAAAAAAGCAAGCGTTAACCCGTTTTGGGCTAGTTAAACAGCAATACTCCCATCATGCTCAAAAATTCGTATTTTCCGTGGATTTTTCTAAACGAGTCTTGTAGATTTTCAAGAAAAAATTGTCACTCCCAGGCCTTGGTGTGACAATAGAATTTGCATGGACAAAATACTGCGGTGAGCATTTGTTAACCCTCCATGGGCTGCTAAAAGTCAAAATTGTGATAAAATGGGCTATTTTGGAACGCCAACAGCACCCACTTGGTGTACCACCGGGAAATGTTCCTTCTTTTATCGGACGCTAAATCGATGGGGAAACAGTTTTGATAGTGGCAAGGGTATTCAAAAGTCGAAGTCTTAACCCATTTTGGGCTGGTTAAAGAGTGATACCCCTTAAAAGCTTAAAATTCCCATTTTCTGTGGATTTCTCTAAAAGCAACTTGTAGGTTTTCAGTAAAAATTGACTATTCGCAGGTCCTTGTGTGACATTACAAGTTGCATGGACAAAATATTCCGGTGAGCATTTATTAACCCTCTGCAGGCTGCTAAGCATCGTAATTTTGTTGAAATAGGCTGTTTTCAGACGCGCACAACACCCAATGCATACCCGAGAGATAAACATAATCTACTTTGTTGGAAGTGGAATTCACCGAGGACCAAATTCGTTAGTAATAAGGGTATTCAAAAGACCAAGCATTAACCCCTTTTGGGATGGTTAATAGCAATACCCATCAAAAGCTTAAAAAATCATGTTTTCCCTGAATTTCTTTACAAACGTCTCGTAAGGTTTCAAGAGAAAATGGCCGTTGATAGGTCTTAGAGTCACATTACCAGCTGCATGGATAAAATATTCAGATAAGCATTTGTTAACCCTCCATGGGGTGCTAAATGTCAAAATTTCGAAAAAATAGTCTGTTTTTGGACACCAACAACATCAAATGGGAGTGCTGCAGAGAAACGTAACTTCCTTTACCGGACGCAAAACTGATAGGGGAAATTTTTAGTAAGTAGTAAGGGTATTCAAAAATTGGGGTCTTAACCCATTTTCGCCCGGTTAAGGAGATGTACCCCTTAAAAGCTTTAAATTCCCATTTTCTCTGGATTTCTTCAAAAAATCTGGTAAGTATTCAAGAGAAATTGACCATTTGCAGATCTTGGAGTGACATTACAAATTGCATGAACAAAAGATTCCGGTAAGCGTTTGTTAACCCTCCAGAGGCTGCAAATTTTGAGAAAATGGTCTGTACTTGGCCACCCATTACACCCAATGTGCACCTGCGAGATGAACATAACCACCTTCATTGGAAGTGGGATTCACCGAGGATCATTTCTGTAAGTAATGAAGGTATTCATAAAACCAAGCATTAACCCGTTTAGAGCTGGTTACAGGGTGATACCCCTCAAAAAGGTTAAAAATTCATGTTATCCGAGGATTTCTCTAAAAACATCACGTGGATTATTAAGAAAAATTGGCCATTCTCAGATCTTAGTGTGAATTACAAGTTGCATGTACAAAATATTCCAGTAAGCATTTGTTAACCCTATGCTGGTTCTCAAATATCAAAATGCTGAAAAAGTGGGCTGCGTTTGCATACCCGCAGCACCCAAAGTTAAGAGGAGAAATCAACATAAGTGGAAGTAGAATTCACTGAGAATTATTTTTATAAGTAATAAGCGTATTAAAAAAACAACCCTTAACACGTTTTGGGCTGGATAAACAATTATACCCATCAACAGCTTAAAATTCATTAGGCTTTTCCCTCTGGAAAAGACTATTGTTTTTCTACGGATTATTATTTTTAGGCTTTTCCCTCTGGAAAAGACTATTGTTTTTCTACGGATTATTATTATTATTATTTTTTTTTTTTTTTGTTCCACACATTTTTGTCCGTACGATTCAGAAGCCATTTTCGAACCGATTTTCACCCAATTTGGCACACGCATAGAGGGGCAAAAAATCTAAAAATGTACCGAAGCGGAATTTTCGATTTAACCCTTATTTCGCCAGAATTGGCAAAAAATTGCCAAAATTGGGGTTTATCGGCACTTTCTCGAAACACGTCTTGTAGATTTTTTTTTAAACATTCATCATTGCTAGACCTACCTATGTCACGACATTTGATACACACGACATATTAGGCGATGCATATGGTAACCCTCCACAGGCTGCCAAACATCGAAATTTTGATCAAATGGGCCGGTTTAGGACTCCCACAGCATCAAAACGATACCCGAGAGGTAAACATACCTTCCTTTATTGGAAGTGGAATTCACCGAGGACCATTTTTGTAAGTAATAAGGGTGTTCAAAAAACCAAGCGTTAACCCGTTTTCGGCTGGTTAAACAGCAATACCCCCATAATGCTCAAAAATTCATGTTTTTCGTGGATTTCTCTAAACGAGTCTTGTAGATTTTCAAGAAAAATTTGTCACTCCCAGGCCTTGGTGTGACAATAGAAGTTGCATGGACAAAATACTGCGGCGAGTATTAGTTAACCCTCCACGGGCTGCTAAATGTCAAAATTGTGATAAAATGGGCTGTTTTTGGACGCCAACAGTACCCACTTGGTGTACCACCGAGAAAGGTTCCTTCTTTTATCGGACGTAAAATTGATGGGGAAACATTTTTGATAGTGGTAAGGGTATTCAAAAGTCGAAGTCTTAACCCATTTTGGACTGGTTAAAGAGAGACACCCCTTAAAAGCTTAAAATTCCCATTTTCTGTGGATTTCTCAAAAAGCAACCTGTAGGTTTTCAGGAAAAATTGACTATTCGCAGGTCTTTGTGTGACATTACAAGTTGCATGGACAAAATATTCCGGTGAGCATTTATTAACCCTCTACAGGCTGCTAAGCATCGTAATTTTGTTGAAATAGGCTGTTTTCAGACGCGCACAGCACCCAATGCATACCCGAGAGATAAACATCATCTACTTTGTTGGAAGTGGAATTCACCGAGGACCAAATTTGTTGGTAATAAGGGTATTCCAAAAACAAAGCATTAACCTCTTTTGTTATGGTTAATAGCAATACCCATCAAAAGCTTAAAAAATCATGTTTTCCCTGAATTTCTTTACAAACGTCTCGTACGGTTTCAAGAGAAAATGGCCGTTGATAGGTCTTAGAGTCACATTACCAGCTGCATGGCTAAAATATTCAGATAAGTATTTGTTAAATGTCAAAATTTCGAAAAAAAATAGTCTGTTTTAGGACACCAACAATATCAAATGGGAATGCTGCAGAGAAGTGTCTTCTTTTATCGAGCGCACAATCTTTTCGGAAATATTTTTGTAAGTAGTGAGGGTATTCAAAAGTCGAAGCCTTAACCCATTTTAGGCAGGATAAAGAGAGAGACCCCTTAAAATCTTAAAATTCCCATTTTCTGTGGATTTCTATAAAAACATCCTGTAGGTTTTCAAGAAAAATTGACTACTCGCAGGTCTTTGTGAGACATTACAAGTTGCATGGACAAAATATTCTGGTGAACGTTCATTAACCCTTTACAGGGTGCAAAGCATCGTAATTTTGTTAAAATGGACTGTTTTCGGAAACGCACAACACCCAACCTGTACCTGAGAAATAAACTTAATCTTTTTTTTTCCAAGTGGAATTCACCGAGGACCATTTCTGTAAGTAATAAGGGTATTAAAAAACCAAGCGTTAACCCCCTTTCGTGGTTATTAATAGTGATACCCATCAAAAACTTAAAAATTTATGTTTTCCCTGGATTTCTTTACAAACATCTGGTAGGGTTTTCAAGAGAAAATGGCCACTGATAGGTCTTGGTGTCACATTACCAGTTGATTGGATAAATTATTCCGGTAAGCATTTGTTAACCCTCCATGGGCTGATAAATGTCACAATTTTGAAAAAATAGTCTGTTTTTGGACACCAACAACATCAAATGGGAATGCAACAGAGAAACATAACTTCTTTTACCGGACGCAAAACTGACAGGGAAACATTTTTGTAAGTAGTAAGTGTATTCAAAAATCGAAGTCTTAACCCATTTTTGACTAGTTAAAGAGATATACCCCTTAAAAGCTTAAAATTCCAGTTTTCTGTGGATTTCTCAAAAAAAAAATTCCAGAAAAATTGACCATTCGCAGGTCTTGGAGTGACATACAAGTTGCATGGACAAAATATTTCGGTAAGCATTTATTAACCCTCCAGAGTCTGCCAAGTATAGACATTTGGAGAAAATGGGCTGTTCTTTGGCAACCATAACACCAAATGTGTACCTACGAGATAAACATAACCTCCTTCATTGGAAGTGGAATTCACCAACGATCATTTTTGTAAGTAATGAAGGTATTCACAAAACCCAGCATTAACCCGTTTTAGGATGGTTACAGAGCGATACCCCTCAAAAGGTTAAAAATTCATGTTATCCGAGGATTTCTCTAAAAACATCTCGTAGATTTTCAAGAAAAAATTGTCATGCTCAGATCCTAGTGTGACATTACAAGTTGCATGTACAAAATATTCCTGTAAGCATCTGTTAACCCTATGCAGGTTCTCAAACATCAAAATGTTGATAAAATGGGCTGTGTTGCGTACCCACAGCACCCAAAGTTAAGAGGAGAGATCAAAATAAGTGGAAGTAGAAGTAGTATTCCAAAAACAACACTTAACCCGTTTTGGGCTGGATAAACAATGATACCCATTAAAAATTTAAAATTCATGTTCTCCCTGGATTTCTCTGAAAAAAATCTTGTAGATTTTAAATAAAAAATGGCCATTCGCAGTTCTTGGTGTGACATTACAAGTTGCGTGAATTAATATTCCTGTTAGCACTTGTTAACCCGCTACAAGCTCCCAGTCATCAATATGTTGGATACATTTGAGATAAAATGGACCATTTTCAAATAGATACACCACTCAGTAGATATGTGTCAAACAAAGATAACTCCTTTTGTCATCATTGACTTGTTGGACGACGATATTGACATTAACCCATTCCACCGTTAATGATGGTTTTTACCTAAACAATTTGTTTATCAAACTGAGTCATCTGAGATTACTATACTCACCTTTCTCATAACATCAATGAAGGAACTTCAGTGAGACAGTTAAAAACAATTCACCAGACACTGAGGGGTCATGACAAATCATAGAATCTCATCGGGAAAAGCCATGATTCTCCAGAATCATAAAGTCTAGTTTCTTTTAATTTTTGTAGTCCCAATATTGTAAGACTTCTCTTGCGACCATATTTTTTCATTGTGTCACCACCAGTAACTGTTATTAGGTTGTTTATTTCTGTTTCCAAAACAACTAAAAGTGATAATCATTGCTAGATACCAGAAATGCGATGGAAATACAGCTTTACACAGGTAGACATTTGTATCCCTATGTACTCATAAAAATTATATACTTGTTGTATACTATTTGTGTGTCTGTATGTAATTACGTATTTGTATATGTACAATATTTCATCTGAATAAAAAAATTGAAAAAAATACAAATTAAAAAAAAAAACAAAATAAAAAAAACCCCAAAAACATAAACCCACCCAAACGCTTCTCCGACCCTGTCTATATGTGAGTGCGCGGCGGCTTAATTGTTACGGCATTGGACTTCACACCGAAAAGTCTACAGATCGATCCAGCGCAAGGCTTAGCTGCGTTGTGTCCTTAGGCCAAAGCACTTAATCCCGATTGCCCACGTGGGGACACGGTGGTGCAATGTATTAAGGCGGACTGCACGTCGATGGTGCACTTGTCTTCAACTAATGTTAATCCCGTCTGTATGGAGCTAGTACGTTGGGAGTCTGACAGCTGCTGCTCGATGATTCTCTTCGGGTACTTCCGCCATCCGTAAAACTGTCCGACAGTCTGTTACCCTGGCTGAAATATTCGCAGTAATTCACTGCAATATCTGCAAACCAGTAATGCCGAGGATCGATCGAGCCTTAAAAGATAAAAGAGAGAGAGAGAGAGAGAGAGAGAGAGAGAGAGAGAGAGAGAGAGAGAGAGAGAGAGAAGGGCCGCGACTTGAATGCATGACCTCTGCACACAAACGGTCGACTTGGCACGAGACCGCGACTAATCGTGCCGGTAAGTAAGTCGCCTGTATATCTACCCCCCTTCAGTATATAGGATTATGAAAGTAGATTGACACAGAGACATCTACAAATACGTCAAGGAGTAATGAAAACATTTGCGTGAAATATGTCATGTCGGCAACCTCACGACTTAATTGAAGTCGTTTCACAGCACAGAGGAAGTTCAAATATGAGTGTAATTACTTCCATGTCAAATCTGGTCTTCATTGTTTTTTATTCAATTTAAAGAAGACTCTTCAAGTCTTTCATTATCAGGTTGATTTATAATGTATCCACTGCACTAGTATCATCACTCATTGGAGTTAAAACTATTCCTGTATTTATAGCATATTATTCTTACCGTTTTATCGCGACGATATAGCCTTAGCTACCGATATGCCGTTAAGCACCAATAAATAGAAAAATACTTCATTAAAGAACGGAGGACTGCTACATTCTTGGTGTGCTATTAGTTTCTTGGCCAGTTAATGACTCGACATCATCCAACGAAGAAAGCGACGAATCGGTCACGTGAAAGAATACTCCAAGGAAGTAACTGAACTTGTCGGAAATTTCGGACCATAAACACTAAACGTTGGAAGATGAAAGATAAACATTTTGGAGATTTACTACTACACCCCTTCTCTCCACTTCTCTTAACCCTTTATCCAATGTAACGGTCAGAAACGGTCAGCGCTATTCATAAAAGCCACCTACTGTCAGACTACCCAACATACTAACTCCGTACAAGCGGTGTTAGCACTGGTTGAAGACAAGTGCAACATCGACGTGCAGTGCGCCTTAGAACACAGAGCAAGTATGCCCCACGTGGGCAATCGGGATTGAGTGCCTTGCCAAAGGACGCAACGAACTTACCGCTGGTGGGAATCGAATCGTGGTCCTTTCGATTAGAAGTCCAATGCCTTAACCTCTCAATTAATTACTTTAATTATTTCGGAATCACTTTTACCAAAATAGGCGAAGGACTATTTAAGGGTTAAACTGGTTCTAGAGCCAGAACAGCGTCAGCGAAAGAAAAGTTTAGAAATTCGACTTGTGGCTTAAGAGGTTGGGGAAAATAGTCATGTTCCGATTCTTAGACAGAATTAACCGAAGCCAACCGACTCAAGAGTCTTCAGTAATTCGTTCACATTTGTTTAGCTTCGTCTTTATCACAAGAATAAAGAGATTTAAATTACCTACTAAGCGGGAAGGGACGCAGCGAAAATGAGAGGGGAATAAGATGTGTATAATACCAAATAATCTTTTTCTATTGATTGGAGTTAAGATATCGATTCAAACATTTATCTAACAATCATATAGATTTTGGCCTGAAAAAAAAAACTGAGAAACGGTACGTATCACATAATGTGTTCCGATTCCGTATCATATAGACGACTCATTCTGATTCCGTATCATTTCGACGACTCGTTTCCGGTTGCGCTACGGGCTATCATAACAGGCACACAGATACATTCTATGTGCGTTCCAGTGGTCGACCGAACATTATGTCCCAAAATTGTTTGCAAATAAAAACATAGGTTATGACCACTCATTGGAACGAGCTCGTTACAACGAGGGGTCATAACCTATGTTTTTGAGACAAAAAATAATGGAAATTAATTGGCTATTTTTTGAGAATGCATTGGCCGTTTTTTTGCCGTTGCGTTGTGTAAAGAGTTAAGATGTAATCTGTTGATGTGACAGAATTGTTAGATAAATGAATTATCATGATAATGTGCATGTCCTGTGATTTGTATCAGATTCTCGGTGGTGTCCGAAAATGGGATCACATCTCGCCGGCAAAGCCGGCTCGTTGAGATCCCATTCTGGACACCACCTCGAATCTGATACAAATCACAGGACATGCACATTATCATGATAATCTCTATTTATCTAACAAGCAACTTAATTTCCACGGAAAAAACTTTGTATCAGCCCCATGCTCCGATTCCGTATCACACAGATTCACCTTCCTGTAAATATCGCCCTATCACATATATGCATTGTTATTACGCATTAAAATATGAAATTCAAAATTTTGACCAATTCCAACCCAAGTTAAACTGAAAAACGGGAGAAACGGGTTTTATTTAACGGGATTGTTAGATAAATGTATTATCATAACCAAATACATGTCCTGTAATTTGTATCAGATCCTCGATTGCGTTTACAATCGAATCAAAAATCACTCTGACGGACTCGTTGTGATCTGATAGTAAACACGACCTAGAATCTGATACAAATTACAGGACATACATATGGTCATGATAATGTATATTTACAAGTAGTAATCATGCACTTTCTTACTTAATTAGATTTGATACTTTGACCCATGTCGCATACATAATCGCTCATACAAATTGATGGCTGTGGTACCAGATTCCCCGGTTGGTCCTTGGATGGGTGACCGTCTGAGAGATCGATTCGTACTCTCGTGTTTTGTCCTTGGGCAAGGTACTTAACCCCGATTGTCCACATGAGGGCACGATGACGCCGTGTACTAAGGCGTACTGCACGTCGATGGTGCGCATGTTTTCAACCAATCTAACCCTGCCTGTGCTGCAGTGCGAAGTTACGATGTTGGGGAGCTGGCAGCTGCTCGTCGGTGCTCGGTGGTTCTCTCCGGCTACTCCGGCTTCCTCCACCAGTAAAACTGTCACCGACACGTTATGACCTTGGCTGTTAATGTGTCGTTAAACCTTAATAAATGAATAAATAAATAAATAAATAAATAAATAAATAAATAAATAAATAAATAAATAAATAAATAAATAAATAAAGTGGCACCAGATTCGAGCAATTGCAGGAGGTGGGCGTACGTGACCAATCTTGTGTTTTGAACTATGGCCCCCACTGACTAATGTTCCATTTACATAATCAAGGTAGGGCGTCGACGAAGGTGTTTTTATCAGTTGGAATTTGAACCACCACAGTCGGGACAAATAAGGTTTACACATCCCAATCGGACATCTTCGCGACGCAACTGGGCACGAGGCTTTTAATTTACATTGCGTCTAAAACTGACTGCTTAGTGGTTTAATGAGTGCTTAAGTACTCATACTCGAGTTCTTCGAACAGTGGTCAAGACTCAAACATTTTAAATCTTCGTAGTCGTACTCCAACACTCCACCAAGGATACCGGGGTCCGGTACTCCCCTGCCCTCACCACAGCTTCCCGGTTGTTTTGCATTGTGAAAACTGCCAATTGCTATTTGAATACAACTGTAATCTATAAAATACTTACTATGACCAAAACGCCAACGCTAGACATTGTTTGACTCTTTGTGTCCTGAAATGAAATTAAAGTGAGTTAAGAGTGGATTCAATGACTATGATTGCCCTTTCTGTAAGCACTTGCAAAGCTTCGAAATTCGAAATATTCTCGGTGATTTGATTTGATTCGAGTGGCGGTGATTTGGAAATTTTCAAATCGTCGAGATATTCTCAAAATCCTACCAAGTGTTTACTTCTGATCTCTTCTATCATCAGGTCTTCTGCTCAGGAGACCTGGGGGCCAATACTATAAAAAACTTATAATTGTATTTTCTAGAATTGTATTTTCTGGTTATGACTTTAAATGGGTTAAAATGAACAATTAGAATTTTCAAATATCTGGCAATTTCCCAACTGTTAAAATGCTAATGATTCATTTTAGTCACTTATATTAATAGGTAAAAATATAATTCTAGAAAATACAAGTGTAAAAGTTTTATATTATTGGCCCCACCGGATGAAAGATGAATAGTTCAGGGACATTCTACTTCCGAAATTAGTTTGATTCCTTTCAAGAATATTCCGATTTTTTGACTGCCTTCTCAAAACAGACGATTCGCCGTGGAATACAATACTTGAGTGGAGAGCGGCAATACTTACAGTTGCAGGAAGGCGCATTATTTACAGGTTCAAGAACCGTGACGTTCGATTCGAGAAAGATTCGATTCGATATATTCTTCCCAATTCGATTCGTGTTTCGATTCGACATGAAATCTGAGACTTGCAGAGCCCTATTTTTCTGCAACGTGCTTTAGAATTATAAGGATGGGATAATGCCAGAAGAAAGGCTTCTGAAGATTGAGAAAAACAAATCGGTAATCAGATTTGACAAAGTTACGGTTGTTATCAGTAGAAATGAGTTGTGGGGTAAATTTCGCAATCCCCTTTTCTTGTTATGTGGAACCGTGTTAATTGAATATACAATATGCATGCAAATAATATTTAATAGTATTCAGTCAACGGTCAACGGGAAGTTTGTTGTTTTCCTTTATTCTAGTGTTAACCCTTTACCTAACCTGAAAAAAGACGACACTTACAAAAATAATTCTTAAATAATTATTCTTTTGCACTTTTTGTCTCAAAAACATAGGTTATGACCCCTCGTTGGAACGAGCTCGACGAGCTCGTTCCAACGAGGGGTCATAACCTATGTTTTTGAGACAAAAAATGAAAAAATAATGAAAATTAATTGGCGATTTTTGAGAATAGCGCTGGCTGGTTTTGGCCGTTACGTTGGGTAAAGGGTTAAACAGAGCATGTATTCTATTTTATACCATGCTCACCTATGTTACTACCCTTAGCCCGTATGTTAAAAACGAGAGGCCTGGGCCTCTCGTTTTATCCTTCTGCGCTGGCACTCGTGCCATATCGATTAACCAATTCACACGCGTGTGTCGTTCTGTGTATATATGGCACTTGAAAATCGAGAAATATATGTAAATTACAGATTAATTATTATTAAAATAGATAATCTCTTGCTATGTATATCATTTGAAAAATGACAAAACTGTTTTTCAAATATTTCACAAAATTTCTCCAAAACCATATCCTGTGACCCCTGATTAGAATGAGTTCCTCGCGATCGTTCAGAAATGTTTGACACATATTTTTTTAATGCTTACTTCAAAGTTTCGTTTTCAGTACAGCACATTAGACATACTGCGCAGAGGATTTAGAGTTATTCAGTCGGAATCACAGTTTTGTGTTGCAATCCTGCCCACGATGGTTCTGGAAATATTCCAAGTATTACGGATAAAATGGACGCCCTGATTGATATACGATCGACATATACGGTCCAGGCAGGCAGAGAACCTCTTACACAGCACAAATAGGCGACGATGCCGGAAAACTTTATTGAATAACTAAAAACATTCATTTTTGCCTCAAAAACATAGCTTGCGAACCTTCATTGGAACGAGTTCTTCCGGGGTCAGGTGGGTTATAAGATATGATTCGAGACAAAAATTGAAAAATTAAATGGCTATTTTTGTGAACAGCGTGTTAGTATTTCTGTAAATACAGTTTGCATATATCTTCCATAGTTGGAGCTCCAGTTCCTGTATTTTAATAGTAACCAGCTGGCAAACAGGAAGTGACCTGTCTTTCATCATTGGTAGCAGAGCGAATAACAGTGTTCCTGCTGAGTGAATAAGCATGAAACAAAGATTTTTGTGGAATTTAACAGAGTTCAAAATCTGAGGTGAAGACAAAAAAAGAAAGAAACAAAATGGCGTCCAACTATAAGTGTCCACCAAATCTGTGCAGTGATTCTGATTATGAAATTGGAAAAAGGAAATTAAAATATGTATTTTTCACATCTTCAGGACATTACTGTATCCCGATTAATGAGTATCTTAATTATGATACTGATCTTGATTCCACAAATTTTGCTTTGCAAATATTACACTATTTATAAATTTTGAAGAAAAGTCAAAGCAAGAAAAGGAAAAGATCATGTTTAAACTTGAACGTCAATTCAGTCAGCCGTCATATGATAAACTGAAAAGACTTTTATCCCATTCTGGGGTTTCCTCACAAGATGTATTCTCCATTTTTGAGTCAGTATCAACTAAATGTAACATTTGACTGAAGTATAAAAAACCAAAGCCAATACCAGTTGTTGGTTTAGATTAAACAAAGAAGTTTTGCTAGCAGTATACGATATAACAGCAACAGTGATAATTAGATCGATAGATAAACAGGAATTCGACAGGAAGCCTTAGGCATATATGAGTCGTCTCCTACGGTTTATAGCACTTTTCGTAAAGATGATGGCAATGATCAGCAGTAACAAATGAAACATTTGTATCGCAGCCTAAGGGGGTGAGCACTAGCGAGCCAATAAATCTGGTTGAATCTCTGACCTTGGACAAGCGCACCACCGGCCCGCGTCATACTACGTGAGCATTCTAGATGCGTACGCGCCGCAGTCACCTGCAACTACATAGACTACAACTGTGAGCACTTATGTGGATACTCGGCTCTAAAACATATTTTTATTATTATTACATTATAGTGGCTCACTTTTCTTTACATCAACAAGTGCAGCTGGGGGTTCCCACAGCTCATCAGAAAAAAATTGAAAAAGGCAATTTATACTAATTTCATGCTTAGAATAAGTTGACCAACATACTCAGCCCCTTAGCCAGCGATATACGCGATTGTCTAAACTACACATACGTGAAATCAGAAGTGGTCTAACCGATAAAAAATAGATGAATAAAAAGAAGAAATCAGATAGTAAAAAGATGCAAGAATAAGAATTAAATAAAGAAGAAGGAGAAGAAGAAGAAGCCATTCCGAATACATGATGCATTGTCTTTAGATAAAGTTGAATAGAAAATAGGGTCTTAAATTAAGCAACTCTATCAATAACTAAATAGTAAAATTGTGGTGCATTGCCTTAATCGTGCGGACACCGAGAGAGGAATTCTTAATGAAGATGAAGCATGTTCAAAAAACAGTTGTCATCACTCGTCAGAGGAACCGGCCACTCTGTAAGATGAAGTCGTGCACTATATTAAAAAATTAGACTGTTCTCCTCATTACTGAAAAATTCTGAGCCAAAAAGAAGTGTGGTAATATCTATAGTGAAAGGGAGTAAATTGATGGTTCCATTGTGTGTGTTAGGAAACATTCGACAATGAAGAAGGAAGTGTTCTGGAGTCTCAAGTTCACCACACTGACAAAAAGGACTACGTGCGAGATGATAATCATATAAATGGGCATTTAGGCTGCTGCAGTGTAACTGCAATCTACAGTAGTAAATTTGAGCCGTGCGAGATTTCGCGCCACTGTAAAATGATGGTGGTCGGAGTTTGCCACCATTCAAGAAGGTCTTAAAATACTCAGTGACGAATTCTCGCGAACAGATAAAGGCAGGTTATTCCACTGATCAGTTACATTAGGAATGAAAGAGGATTAGTATAACTGTGTGCAAGAAAATGGAACTCTGTGATTTTGGCGCGCTGGAATATTGAGTGATGAGTTTATTGAGCGTATGAGGACAGATATATTCAATGTGATTGGTCCAAGTACATGTTGTATTTAGTACAACTCCTATGTGCTTATGAGAACTGACTTCACTTATTTGAGCACCACCTAAAAATAAGGGTGGATAGGCAGTTGGGTTCGTTTTGCGCGATATACCCATACTATCAGTTTTTTGGGGATTAAATTCGACTAGCCATGTTTTTGCCCAGTGCTCAATTACAGCTAGATCATGATTAATTAAATTCGAGGCTTGGTTTGGATTTTCTACAATTAGAAATGACGAAGTATCATCTGCAAAAAGGCGTATGCTACTGAGTAAATTTTCGGTTATGTCGTTAATGTAGATAAAAAATAGTAAGGGTCCTAGTGTAGAACCTTGAGGGACTTCAGCGTTTATAGTGCGCCACGGGGAAGGCTCTGATCCCACAACTACGCGTTGAGAACTGTCTGAGAGGTATGATTTTAAGAACAGCAACAATTCATCCGAGACACCAATACTCTCCAACTTATGAGCAAGACCAACATGCCATACCTTGTCGAAAGCCTTACTGACATCACAAAAAACAACCCTAACTTCTTTTCCTTCATCGAGCGTTTTACAGAATTCATCATAAATGTCAGTTAGCTGGAAGACCGCAGAATCGCCTGGGGTGTAAAACCTGACTGAAATTGGCTAAGAACGCACGCGTCTTCCAGGAATTGCCATAATCGTTTAAAGATACATTTTTCAAAGACTTTACCAAGGCAACTAATCAGAGATATGGGACTATAGTTACTGACTACGTTCGCGTGGTGTTTTCTTTTCAAAACTGGTGAAACATTAGTCTTTTTCCACAATGAAGAAAAATACGAATTGTTTAGCAATATATTGAATAAAACCGATAGTGGTTCGCATAGAGAGACTTTACATTTTTTGAGAAGACGTGGGCTGACAAGATCAGGACCCGTTGTTGGTTTACCCTTATCCAATGCTATTAACGAACCTGTTGCTATGGACTTGATATCATTTGGTAAAAATACATGGATACTTCACATCATTGATACCTTTACCAGATATTCTGCTGCTACTGTAATTCATCCCAAAGATAAGGAAGTTATATTTGACAAAATAATAAATATATGGGAGAGTTACTTTGGCCCTGCAAAGAAATTTCTCTGTGATAATGGAGGAGAATACAATAACTTTGCTTTTAGCGACATGTGTGAAAACTTGAATATTGTGTCTGCTTCCACGACTACAGAAAGTCCATGGCAAAATGGCATTTGTGAGAGATATAACGATGTTTTAAAAGAGTCAATAAATAAACTTCTTGTAGACACAAAATGCTCATTAGAGACAGCTATTGCTTGTGTGGCTTGGGCAGTTAGGGCCAAGAATTGCTTACAAAATCATCATGGTTATAGTCCAAATCAGTTGTTATTTGATCGGAATCCAAACATGGCTAACATTCTATCTAATTGACGACCTGCCAGCTCTTGAAGGAAGATTAATTAGTGAAGCCGTTGTTAAAATTTAAATGCTTTGTATACTACTCAAAGTTTGCTAAGCACCAAATACATCCAACTACCTGTTTTACGTTTTAGTTGAAATACTGTAATGAAACGTGTATATATTTTATATTTAATTATATCTTTAATGATTTAAGTACAGAAATTAAGATTTTGTTTGTGTTTGACATTATTTTTTAGCTTTTGAATTCGATAACCTTGGAAAATGGATATTATTGGTAAAAGAGGAATTTTTACAATTTGCCAAAAAGTTTACGGAGCGAACTGGTATGGGTTCAATAGCAAGTATGAGACCCATTACTTTTGATTACAGTTTGACAACGACTTCTCATGCTCCCAATCAGGTTTCTGGTGGTCCTTTGGGGGATGTTGTTCCATTTTTGAACCAGCATGACACCAAGCTCCTGGACACTTCTTGGCCTGACCGGACGGGCTGAAATTGCAAGCTGCAACTCATTCCAGACATGTTTGATTGGATTGAGGTCAGGGGATCTTGCCGGCCAGTCCATACGCTCAATCCCCTCCCTCTGTCGGTAATCCTCGACAGCACGGGCAACATGAGGACGGGCATTATCGTCCATCAGAATAAATCTATCACCCATTGCACCTGCATACAATCTGACGTGGACATCCAAGATCTCATCAATATACCGCTGTGCAGTCAACGTACCACGTTCAAGAACACAGAGCTCTGTACGTCCATCCCTGCTGATGCCGCCCAGACCATGATTGACCCTCCACCATAGCAGTCATGCTCAGCAACTTTGGCTGCATGGAATCGCTCTTCTCGTCTTCTCCACACCCTAGAACGCTTATCTGTGTGGTCTAGGCAGTACCTTGACCCATCTGTAAAAAAGACAGGTCGCCAATCTTCACTGGTCCATCCAACGTAGTCCATGGCCCATTCATATCGTGCCTGGCGGTGGTTCCTGGGCAGCGGAATGCGAATACATGGTCTTCTCGATCGGAGACCACCATCGTGCAACCTTGCCCGGATAGTCTACGTCGAAAAATTTACCCCGGATGCATTCTGAAGGTCACTGCGAAACTGGGTTGCTGTGGCAAAGCGGTTCCTACGGGCCTGAATGATCAAAAACCTGTCTTCAGCTACAGATGTTGCCCCGTTTCTGCCTCCACCGTGCCGACTTACTGGTGTGCCATACTGCTGAAATCTTTCTCAGGCTCTGGTGATCACCGTGTGGTGCACAGCAAGGGCTTCACCAACCTGACGATGGGTAGCCCCTTGTTCCACCATCCCTGCAGCCCGCCACATTTCTGCTTCAGACAAATGTCTTCTTACATTTATATTTGCCTTATTCAATCGTTAATTCACAAGGGTTTTTGTTGAAATAAAGATTGAATACCCTGCACATGTCATGTACATGTAGACAGTACACAAATACATCATGAAAATCAAGAGGTACATGCTTTCCATGACTGTCACGAAAAGTCTGCCTGTCAAGAAAGCTAATGTAATCACTGGGGACCATCTCAATACATTCCTCAATCATATCCATCAAAAATATCGCAAATATGTCACAAGAAAATTTCACAATGATGTGTCAAATTTTTGGTTGCTTAGCAAACATTTTGTAGTATATAAGTCTAGGAAGAATTTATCAAAAGTACAGCATCTGGAAAAACTACGGAGAGCTTTGTGACACAATGTTAGATCTTCAAATGAATCTGTTTTTCAGAATTGTAATCTTATTGTGATCTTATTTTCTACAACAGAAACGACAGTGATCGGCGGGGAAGACCTGGAACTGTAATCGGAAAAGAAAACAAGCAAGGTTGTGTTAAGCATGTTGGAACATATGTCCGTGTACATGCCTGTAGATTGTCTCATGCTAATTTGAATAATTCTGATTTAATGATTGTAAATATACAAAGTGGTTGTGTCGGGAATCTAGATGAAAAGTCTTCTAAAAAGAAGTCCATTAATACTAGAAATGGTAATAATCAGACAACTGATGTTAATGGTGAATCAGATTCTAATCTTGAACTCGGAGTTATATATGATACTGACTATATTGTTACAAACAGAGCTAACAAATTTTGTCTTCCTAAGGTACATGATGTTGAAAAATTCTTGCCTGTTGGTAGAAATGATTGGACAATTGCTACTATTCTGAGCAGAGCGGGTAAGGCAACATATCAGAACAAATATTTCTTGAATATTGGAAACCAGCAGTCAGGAGAGGATAGCTGTATTGACTGGGAAAACAATGATGAAAAATGGGAATTATTCAAAGATGAAAGTGAAACAGAAGTTAATGACATGCTTATCACTAAAATTCTTGATATGCACAATAGTGTGTTTGAAGCTAAAATTAAAGAATTAGAAAACTGGAAGAATAATGAAGTGTATAATGAAGTTGATGATAGAGGACAGTCAGCAATCTTTGGGTTATAACAAAAAAATTAAAAAAGTGGTTCCATTATAATTAAGGCTCGTCTGTTTGCTCGTGGTTTTGAGGAAGACAATTGACATTAGTTGAAAACCGATTCGGCAACTTGTTCAAAGGAATGTTTGAAAATTGTTTTAGCATTTATTGCTTCAAAGGAATGGACTTGTCATCCTCTTGATGTCAAAGCAGCATTTTTACAAAGTGGCCAAATCAGTCGATTTCTTTACATAAAACCACCCCATGAAGCATATGGTGGTGCACGTAATAAACTGTGGAGGTTGAATAAATGTGTGTGTGGATTGGCTGATGCTTCTCGGGGGTGGTACATAAAAATCTCAGAAGAGCTTGTGTGATTAGGTAAGACAATTTCAAGATATGACGAAGCATTATTATTTTGGCACTACAGTCAGGCATGTGCAGATGTACTTGCAATGCATGTTGCTGATTTCTGTTGGTGTGGTACCATTTTGTATGAAGAGAAAGCGACAAAAATTTAAAATTGAAATTGGAACAGAAGAAGAGACACTTTTCAGATATCTTCAGATATTCAGCAGAAATCAGACTGCGATATTGAAGTTACTCAAAAACTGTACATTCAGAATATTAAACATATCGTCATAAATGGAAAAGAATAAATCAGAGCCACAGTGTTTTAAATTCCAAAGGACAGTCAGATTTGCGAAGCCTTTGTGGACAATTAAATTGGGTAGTTGGACAAACACGTCCAGATCTATCTTTTGATGTTTGTCAGTTAAGTACATCGCTTCAAGGTGCTGTTGTGGAAGATATCAAAAAAGCCAACACAGTTACAAACACTTTAAAACAAAAACATTTTCTCCATGAGAAATTGTTACCTTTTTGGTGCATCATATACAAATCTATCTAATGGTGGCTCCCAAGGTGGACTTGTTGTTTGTTTGAAAAATAGTTGTGATCAAGCCACCACTATATGTTGGTCTTCAAAGAAACTTAAGAGAACTGTTAAGAGCACTTTATCAGCAGAAACTTTTGCATTGATTGAATACACTGAAATTTATATATGGATTGCATCCACCATAGAAGAATGTTTTCTTCACAAACTTTCAGTTTTCTACTTCATTGATAACCGATCATTATTTGATGTTGTTTACTCAAGTAAACTGGTACTGGACAAAAGGACTATTCTGGACAAAAGGCTCAGAATAGATATTTCCATTATTAAGGAAATGATATAAAAACATGAAATTCAAGTAATATGGATAGAAAGCCAAACACAGCTAGTAAATCTGTTGACAAAGAAGAGAGCGAGTAGTACATTCCTACTTGCTTTGCTAACCAACGGCAGACTGTGAATGTTCTTCTACAGCTATATACAGTGTATATAATGAAGAAAAGAGAAGGGTAGAGGGTTAGTATTTCGGTAAATACAGTTTGCATGTATGTTCCACAGTTGGAATAGGGTTTAATAGTAACCAGCTGGCATACAGAAAGTGACCTACATGTAGTGGTCATTGACAGGCTGTAGTGTGAGGTTCATGAGGGTGTAATGGTGCACGTCATATGAAGACTTGTGAAGCTATAGAATACTTAAAAAGTAGGCTCCGTCTTTCATCACAGTGCGGCCAGTTATTCATATTATGTTAGGTAAAAGGAGAAGTTATGGCAGTCACTTGTGGACCTCGGAATTTTTTATTTTTAAAATTCGGTTTCGGTTCTCTTTCGGGAAGAAACCTCGGTTTCTTTTCAGTTTTTCTTGTTCCATCTCGGAAGGATAAAACTCGGGACCTGCGGCTTCTCGTTCTATCCCTTCGCGCTGGCACTCGTGCCATATCGATAAACCCATTCACACACGCGTGTCGTCCTGTGCGTGTCTGTAATTGTTTCCCTTGGATTCAGCCTAACTTCCTTTCATTATTCTTAGAAGTTCTAGGAGATCAGTTGCTAAGTCTACTGAGTCAGAGAAAAGAATTTGGGTAACAAATGAACAAAGTTTATCTAATCTATGTTGTGTTCGCATTGTCACATTTTCTATAATGACAATGAGAACACGAAGTATTCGCCCCTTTGCCAGATAGACGAAAGAAAGAGAGCCCAAAGGGGCCACTAGTCCAGTTCGTCCAACCCCCTTCCCTCAATGAAATAGTTTGATCAGTTTATGCATAAACACAGTAAAACCGTTAGTCCGGTTTTTGCTAGATAAATATGCTTGAGGTGCCAGCGTTTTCGAAGAACTTTTTCCTTAGGGAATATATGTATTCAGAAACTTATAGATACCAATAATACAAAGCGTCCTTTATAGTCCGACACCCAGGGCACCTTTGCGTGTTTTAGCGTCAAATGTTTTTTTTTCTCAGCGAATTATGGTTGTCAACAACACCCATTTGAAGAATCAATCGGCTGGCTTTTTGGCAGCCGTGAGGAATTTGCGATATTTCGGTTTTAATAATGGCGCATGGCGGCCATTTTTACAAACAGGAGGATTTTAACCAACGTACATTGCTAATTGGAACAAACTAGCATCTTTCTTATCCAGATGGTACACCTTTTTAATTCTGTGCAAAAATCAGACTGCCTAAATCCAACATGGGGGACAAAATGGCGACAAAAATCATAAAAATAGATTTTTTTACCAGTTTGTTCCAGATTACTAGTGCAATGTCGGTCATAGTGACCAGTGTTTGCGATGAACAATCACACGACAGTAATGTTTAGGCATTTCCCTACAATTATACAAGCTCTGTCGGTTCAGTTATGTGGTTCGGAACTGGTACTAATATATATCGGCCATAAATTATCAAGGATAGCATTGGTATTGAAAATATTGAATACAGAGAGTCCTCGTACATGGTATGACAAGAAAGATCATGCAGAACACTAGGTAGATCTAAAAATTGGTGAGTATCCAATAATATAATAAAAAGGCGGCCAAATGTAATGTCAATAGTATTTTTAAAAATTAGGCGATGATTAGTCTTCATTTTCAGCAGACTCACCGGTAGCCCCGCTCGTCTGTTCATTACAGCACTCAGCTGTTGCTTGGCAAGTACAGAAAACAGTGTATGCTAGCCTTGAGGCAACACAGCTGCACCTTGACATCTTGCATGGATGTTTGCTAGAACACGAGCATCGGATCAGTTTTAAGATATTGTCATGTGCTAGCGATACATTGCGGGGCAGAGTCAAGTGGAGAAGTGTCTTGGGCTTCTTGTTTCTAACAAATCCATAATTCGTAGGTTCGGTGGGTCCGAAAGCAGTGCATGTTTCCAAATGCAAGCTTGCATGTGGCCTCGTCTTACGTTCTCTACAAACGACTCGGTACTTGGAGGGAGAGTACATAGTTTAGGAGCGTTTGTTGCTCCTTGTCATCATACTTTGGGCGTCCAACTATTGACTCCTGCATCAGACATTGAGCTGGATATAGGCCACAACAGGAAGCCATGAACTGTGTTGCTTCACCCAAGACGTCGTCCAAAGGAGCATCAATTTTTCCAACTGACTCAAGCGATATATAACCCTCTTCCACATCTTTCAGACCCAAAAATAGCATGCGCGGCAAAGATACTTGGGATATACTTCTCAACAGTGACACCAATATCTATCACAGACCTATCCCTAACAAACATGTGAGATTCTGTTCCAGGTAGTGGTGCAAGAGTAGGGTAAACACATCTGTGTCGTCTGCAAGAACGACAGCCTGCCTTTTGTCATCCACAGCAAGTTTCACTGCCTGTTGAGGTATAATATTATCAACTTCTTCATGGCTGGTTTTAATGTCACGCCTTTCTATGAGGACACTTTTGTTAATTTCAGTAACGACAAGTTTGCACCACTTAGTACATGTACTTTCACCACCAAAACTCTTATTTGACTTGAAATACTGAAAATTATACTGATGAGCTGCCTTTTATTCTCAGTGACGGCCAACATAAATGTCTGAAACGGCAATACTGATCTTGCACTGAACTTGAATTCTGAATTCTCAACAACAGCTTTCAGCTCTCATGTGAGCCCCTGTTCAACTTTTCGTGCTGAACTCGTTCTACCTCTCGAAAATAAGACAAACGTCGTCCAACGACAACTTCTGTTTCACAGATTCTTGACATTTTTCAACAAAATCCAGCACAATAGGACTGCGAAGTTTATTCGGTGCTGGCCAGTAAGGAATCCAGAGTGAGGCATATCCATAAATTACCGTGCAAACATCAACGCCTGTAGGTGTGGATTTCCTTGCTGATATTGTACACGCAGTTCGTGTTTTAAGTCTGATTTCGATGTTAGTATACGCAAACCACCAGCTCCATTGAACAGTGCAGTTCGTAGCGCCAGTTCATAAGAGATCACTTCCTTGATATCAATATCTCACGTACTTGACTGAAGACTCATTACGCTTGAATAAATCAAGTTACAATCATTAACGTGAGTGTCACCTAATTTTATGACCTTCTTCGTGTTCGTGACGGACATTGTCACCACTGGTGTGGAAATTATGTCATAAAACCCGGCTGGTAAGCGTCTCTCGAACTCAACCATCTTATCTTGACGCAGAGCTATGGCGTTGTAAACATTTACGGACGCTGTGGTGATATTCATGACTTCGCTCGGGTCTTACTTCGGATTCAAGGGACTGATGTTTTCGTTCAGTTTGCTCCCGAGACCATCACGATTAAGTTTATCAGCGGCGATTCTGCTCTTGGCTTCTACTTTGTGAAACTGATTTAAACTCGAACTCACACCGGAATCCCTCATCCGACAAATGCCACTCTTTAAAGTGGCGAACGTATGCAGACTCAGACCACAGACTTGGAGAGTTTCTGGTTTCAAAGTGATACCTATTATTCCAGATTTACTATGTCCATAACGCATGAATGTGGTTTCGATGTACGTGTGGTTCCAAATTCCTTTCCAAATTCCATCTATATGTCTCATTTCATGATTCCTTTTCATGAAATGTTCGAGAATGTCTCGGGGCAGAGCTGGCATCCCTCGTAAATAGTAAAGGCCATATCTAGAATAGTTAACGCTCTTTATGTAACGATTTCCACGTTTCCGCAACAAAATGTTGATCAGAAAATGATACGGGTGTGTTCCACACCGGTTTGGGTCATGAAGGTCGCGCTAAATGTTTAAAATGTTCGAAATGTGCTTTTTTCGGTCATTTTTACTGCCATGTTATTTGGGCCTAATATTTAAAATTCCTGAAGGCTGACATGGAATATTGATGTGGAATGTCTATCGGAAACCACCAATAAAAAAGCTTTAGATGCCAAAATACACACGAGTTAAAAATGTGGGTTTGGCTGCTGGGCTAGAAGTAAATTTAACGATCGACATTTACCTGTTTCTGCAAGGGGCTCTCATGGCAAATATATTCGCAGTAGGAATTCCCACAAGGTCCCAGTTGCTTAAAGTTGCACACGTAACGACCGAAGCTTTCACGCCATCAAACATCATCATTTGGGAGGAGGTAACACATTTATTGACCTGACACCATATTAGAGACGGAGTGGGGCAGATTGAGTTGCAGCGTTTTTTTCGTTGACGTTCCAGCAAACCAGTTATACGGAGACCAGTGATTCTAACTGTAAGTTGTGGAAAAGAAGCTGCTTCCACAGTGAGACTATATCGCTGCATTTGACATGATATCACGTGTTGTTGTTTAATAATACCACACGGATTTTAGGTCGTAACTGGGTAATAAATACTTTTCTTCAACAATAAACCTCAGGCGTTTTAATAAACACACAGTTCATAAGTGCCTCACTCAAAGGCAGAGGAAGTTCATTGAAAGTGTGAGTGTGAGTGGATGAGGTTCACAAAAGCCGATCTGGCGGAAATAAAAAGTAATAAGAGAGAACACAGCGAGGATGGAGTACGGGGGTGGGGGGGGGGGGGAGGGGTTAGTTGGAGTTTTTCTTCGGCGCGTGTGCACATCTCCAACAAAGGACGCCGTGTTCTGTATTTATACCACGATCAAACTATTTAACCCTTTACCCAACGTAACGTCCCAAAACCGCCCAGCGCTATTCATAAAAGTCGCCAATTAATTTTCATTATTATTCTCATTTTTTGTCTCAAAAACATAGGTTGTGACCCCTCGTAGAGCTCGTTCCAGTGAGGTGTCATAACCTATGTTTTTGAGATAAAAATGAAAAAAAATAGTTATTCAAGAATTTTATTTACAAGTGTCGTCTTTTCATGTTAGGTAAAGGGTTAAGTCAATGAAGGATTCGACCCCTACCAGGAGTAATTACGTTATGCCCTTGGGCAGGATACTTCACATCGATTGCCCATGATGGTGCTGTGTACAAAGGCGCACTGCACGTCGATGGTGCACTTCAATCAATGCTAACCCTGCTTGTGTGGAGTAAGTATGTCGGAGAGTCTGACAATTTCTCGTCGTTCCTCGTTGGTTCTCTCCGGGTACTTTGACTTCCCCCAACCATAAAACTGTCCGACAGGAGGTGACACTGGCAGTCGAAAGTGTCGTTAAGCCTCAATAAATAAATAAATAAATATGTGAATGTAGCTGACATTTCTCTACAAACATGTCACCTTCGTGAGCCTGTTTACATTCATACAAGGGTGGCGTTCGGGTTGGAAGATGTCTGAAGTATAAGAAATAGGCCCAACTGACAGAAGAAGGAATGCACTGGTCAAATGACAATACATCTCTTTACCTATGCAGAGTATTTATTTATTTATTTATTTATTTATTTATTTATTTATTTATTTATTTATTTATTTATTTATGCGTATCGCCATGTCAGCAACCAAGACTATATCGTGGCCCTAAAAGTGATGTACAGTAAAACAATTTTTTCATAAAGTAAAATAAATGAGGAAAATTTTGAAAAATGTACACGATTGTAACATTGGAATAAATGGCGAAGACAGTAGTGAATAATTGGAAAACGTTTCGAAAAATAAGATGTAGAGAAAGGATTATACATACTATAAAATTGCCGTCTGGTGGGGGGGGGGGGGGGGGGGGTCATAAAATCAGTATAATCTAACATAATGTGATGGATTGTCAACTGACACTGACAGGGAACACAACTGGTCGCATATTACCTTCTAACAAAAAAGGAATGTGTAAGTCTTGTCTGACCAATATGACATCGCGTCAGAATGACGTGATCTTACCTACAATGGTTATTACTGGACAGATACTGATCAGTAATAGTAGTTCGGAAGCGATGGGATTTGTTATTTGTAACTCCATCCCATTCCGCCTGCAACATAGATTTGATGTACTTATCGATGCGTGGTTTAAACTCACTGAAAGTAATTTTAAAATCGGTGATAGGCTGGTTTAAAGCCCGTTTTGATGCACTTTCTGCCCTAATTTTACCAGGAGATACCAACATGTCCATGTAACCCGCAAAACACGATATCATATTGGTCAGACTTGAGAGTATTCAACTTCTCACGAAGTTCCTAAATGAGAGGGTTCTTCAACTTGGGGTTTCGTGAAGCTAATAAAGTGGAAAGATAATTGGAAAAGATAATCGAGTTCAGAATCCTGTGCATTCTCGATGTGTTCAAGTGCTGCTTGGTGTAAAGCTTTGATATCCGCTGTGAAAGTAGAACTTGTATTTGGTATTCAAAATGAGTTAATCAACACTAACAACAGATGATAATACATCATCTTTTCATCCATCTACATAGATCTTTTTATATGTACTATACGTAGACTTTATTTCGGCATATTTTTGTTGAATCTGTAGAGAGTTTGTCTGGAGTTTTTTTTTATGAAGCAAGGTCCAGAATGACAGGTTTCCTCAGATGCAAAGGAAGAATATGTGGTCCACGGTTCTCTTTTATCGAATCAGATTCAAGTGTGGCGGACTCCACACGAGGTGTAATTTTCAGTTTCTGAAGCACAATTATAAGCAGGGTTTGGTGGATTAGCGAACAGTTCAGAAACATGTTGGATTGAGTGGCAGTTTAATTCTGCGCTTCTCAAGACAAGGTGCCTCAACGACCATCGAATCCACTGGGGATGTCCTAAAGGCACCAAGGCTACTTCTAATACCTCTATTATGAATTACATCAAGTGGTTTGAGGTATGACATTCTCGCAGCGCCGTAAGCCAGCCACACAACCGTAATTTAATTTTGATCTAACAAGGGATCTACACAGATAGAGAAATGTTTTTCTTGTCGGCACCCCAATCAGTTCTACCAACTAACTTGAGAAGGTTAAATGCCATTTTACATCTCACTCTATTTGTTTGATATAAAAAGTGAAATTCCGTTTATTTTCAAACAATAAACCCCAAAAAATTTACTTCTCTAACAACTTTAATGGTACTGCCAAGGATTTTCAATTCCGGATCAAGGTGGCGCATTTGGAGCTTGCATAAATGAACACAGTTCGTTTTGGTCTTCGAAAACTTAAAACTGCCTTATGTAGCCCATTTCTGAATTCTGTTTAAACACAACTGATGTCTGCGCTCATCAGCATTCATATTTTTATTTATTGTTATTTATTGGTGTTTAAGGTCACATACTTATGCACAATGGCTAATCGTGACCGTGACAGTTTTACGGGTGGAGGAAGCCGGAGTACCCGGAGAGAACCACCGAGCATCAACGAGCAACTTCCAGCTCCCAACATTCTAACTCTGTTCAAGCTCCGCTCAAGCAGGGTTACAGCGGTTGAAGACATGTGTACCATCGGGGTGCAGTACGCCTTATTACACGGCGTCATCGTGCCCCCATGTAGGCAACCGAGATAAAGTGCCTTGCCCAAGGACACAACGCGGGTCGTCACGGATGGGGATCGAACTCAGAATCCCTAGCATAGAAGTCCAACAGTCTACCACTGAGCCACCGCGCTCCCTTTTTCATGTTTTTACTGCTACATTAAATTAAAAAGTCATCGACATACAATTAAGAATCTACCATATTCTTAATTGCTTCAATGATTTTGGCAGAAAACAGGTTAACAGATATATTATTACTCGCGAAACTGCTGCCCGTGTGGCTCCGATAATGCAGACTCAACACGAACTTTAAATTGATTAAAACATTTTCTACAAAAGGAGGCACGTCCTCTCAGCCTCATGTAAAAAAGGTCTTTTAAATTCACATACTTCCACGTTGTATTACATGCTTTTTCCAGATCAAAGAAAGTCATACCAAATTATCCACAGTGCGTCTCTGGCTTCTGAAACCACACATAACATTCAAAGTAAATTGTTCGTTTCCAGAAACCAGAAAAGTCGATCATTGATCACCTGTTCCCCGGTGTTGCAGAGACCATTTGTTAATGCAGTAGGTATGTAATTACTTGGATTGTAGTTCTCTTTGACGGGCTTTGGAATAGGAATTGTTGTTGCTCTTCTCCAGGAAGGTGGAAACTGGCCAGTCACCCGTATGTTATTGAAAATTGAAAGGAAAAGTACAGGCGCAGTTTTAGGCAGATGTTTTAAAAGTTGACAGTGTATTTCATCGGGTCCAGTGGTAGTATCTTTTGCTTAGTAACTTTTCCGTAGAGAAAAGTTCATTGTAACCCTCAAAATTGCCAGAGGTAAATTTGATCTTTTGTTTTTTCCTGATGTTTTTTTTAAATTTTTATTCTGGATTACAATTTTCAGACGACGAATGTTCAGAAAATATTGAGGCCAATTTATTTGATATTTCATTTTTTAAAGTAATTAGTGTGTCTCCCATGTTCTGTACATTCGATTTTGTTTTTTTTTTACCTTTATTTTTTTAACCATTGTCCAAGCTTTATAGGTGGGTATGTGTTGTTTCAGTTTCCCAAGAAGTTTTCTTTTTAGTTTGATGAGTCGTCTGGTCTTTGCCCGATCGATACGTAGCTTGTATAAATTAACTGTCATTGGCGACTTATTAAATTCCCGTTCAGTTTTGTTGCGTTCCTTTATCTCCTGCTTGCAGTTTTTATCGAATCTTGGTTTGGTGAAACATTTAGGCTTAGTCGATGTTTTAGAATGACAGTCCTAACAATGTGAAGCAACTCTTTAGTAAGTAAACTGTTCCACTTGATCAGCACTGTTTACAAATTTCCCTCCTTATGAGTCGTTCAGAACAAAGTGACGAGAAAGTGTCACAGTTGGCCTTTTTAAAGCCACATTGAGGCACTTTCTCATCATCCATCGGAGCCACACTTTCCAAAACAAATAAATCATATACCATTCAAAAAGGTAAGGGAGATTTGATAAAGGTGAGACATAGGAGGAAATATATTTAGATTGTCATCAAAAAGACAGTTGAAGCATTGCACTGTGACATCTGGTGAATTACTTGAGCGACAGTTGGGTGTCTGAAAAGCACACATTCCACGCACTGAGCAGTAGAAGACATGGACGGTCGGTCAGAGAATTTACCACAGCGGTTCCGAAAATGGACGGTCAGTCAGAGAATTTACCACATTCAGTCCAAGACCCCAATACCTTGTAAATCCTCCTCCGTTCGCGAGAAAATCGCGGATCCGACGTGGCATACTCCTCACCAAACGTCCAATATCAGAATATTCCATTCTTCCTGCAGTGCAGCGGCGAGTTCCTGGACATTGGTAGTGGGCTGTTGGCGTTGTCGTAGGCGCTTACCAAGCATATCCCAGATGTGCTCCATTGGAGAAAGGTCTGGACTCACTGCTGGCCAAGGCAGTGTAGTGATATTCTGCTCTGGAGGTCTTCTGTAGCGACACGGGTCCTGAGTGCTCATCTTGGAAAATGGATCGACGGCCGTGGCGTCGCGGAAATGACACCACATGAGCTGCTAACATGTTGTCATGATAGTACTGCCCTGTGACACGCCCGTGGGTGACATGAAATGCTGTTGTGCTTGTTCTGATTATGCCTTCAGACACCATAGCCAATCCACCAAAACGATCGTGCCACCTAAGGGTTACGTCATGGTATCATTCGGTCCGCCGCCGCCACACTCTGTTTCGCTTGTCGTGGAAGTCTAGACTGAACCTCGATTCATCGGTCGGAAAACATGACGTTGCTCCACCGACGATTGTCCCATCGTTGTCGTGCTCCACAACAATTACGTCTTGCTGTGATGTGACGTTCAGACTAACGTGGAATTATTCGAGGTCATCGAGCGTTCAAATTCCAGCTGTGAAGGCGATTTCTGATAGTCTGACCACTGACTCGCACATCTGTCGCTTGATGCAGCTGCTGTCCAATTTCTGAGGCACTTTGATGGCGGTTAGGTAATGCTGTGGTTCGGATGAAACGATCCTGGTTAGCAGTTGTGGCCGTTGGACGACCTGACCGACGTCTGTCATCAACATTGCCAATCTGACGGTAGCGTGACCACAACCTGATGTTTGGAATCGAACAATCTACTTGCGAATGTTCCGTGTGGTTTCTGAACCCACAGAAGACCTGTGGATCATTTGGTTAGACTTGAATCGTTCATCAACAATGCCTTTGCCAGAAAAGAACATGTGGTCGCCACTTTCATTGATCTGGAAAAAACATATAATGCAGCGTGGAAGTATGTAGACTTTAAAAGTTTATAAAAACTGCCTTTGCCAGAAAAGAACATGTGGTCGCCATCTTCTTTGTCTTTGAAAGGGCATATGATACGACTAGGAAGTATAGGATTATAGGAATCAAGAGGGCGTATGCCTCTTTTTATAGAAAATCTCTAAAGCACCGCCAAACTTAGGTTCGTGTTTGATCAACCTTATGTGATCCCCGTGAACAGGAATGGGGTGGGGGTTCTTCGAGGTAGCATTTTATCCGTTACCCTTTTATTGGCGAAAATCAATAGCATTACATTATTGATGGTGTTGAGAATATGATAGACTCTTCATTGTTATGTTGATGACTTTTTAATCTGCTATAGCAGCAAACCCGTCAGTGCTATAGAGCGCAAACTTCAGCTTTGCTTAAATATAGAATTCAAAAATGGCCCCGGAAAATGGATTAAAGTTCTCAAAGACCAAAACAAATTGTGTACATTTTTATAAACTTTGGAAATATCATCTCGATCCGGAGTTGAAAATAGATGAGAGTATTAAATGCTCTTAAAGAAGTGAAATTCTTAAGTTTGTCGTAACAAACTGAATTTCATTCCTCAAATAATGCAACTAAGAACGAGATGGAAAACGGCACTTAACCTCCCTAAGGTGGTTGGTCGGACTGATTGTGATGCTGACAAAAAACATTACTTCGTCTGAATCACTTATTAGACCAAAATTAAATTACAGTTGTGTGTTGTAAAAAAAAACTCGTCCCTTAACCAACATTCATAATAGTGGTATTGGAATTAGCCTGGGTGCATTTGGAACATCACCGATTGATTCGATGCTCGATTAAGCAAGGGAGTCTTCTCTTGACAAGTACAAGATTAAACTGTCACTCCAATCTGTTTCTAAACTATTTGTCAATCCATCAAACCCTTCTTATAATTGTGTCTCGGCATCCCCAAAATGTGGATTTTTTTCACAGAAATCAGAAACATCAACTGGGGATGAGAATTAAGCCCCATATGGAGTCCGCCACACTTGAATCTGATTCAGTAAAAGAGAATCGTAAACCACATATTCCGCCTCTGCATCTTAAAAAACCTAGTGTTATTTTAGACCTTGTTGCCTCAAATAAATCTGAGACAAATTCTTTGATGTTTATGTAAAATATGTTGAAATAATGTAACAGTATAGTGCATATAAAATGATCTATTTTGATGGATCTAAAGACGGCGAATGTACATGAAAGGAAGGCGATTATTTTTTCCGACTCTCTTTCCTCTTTGCAGGCTTTACTCAACCCCAAGTTGAAGAACCCTCTCATTTTAAAACTTCGTGAGAAGTTGAATACTCTCGTTTCTGACCGATA
Organism: Pictodentalium vernedei; assembly: GCA_031216915.1. Taxonomy (NCBI): domain Eukaryota; kingdom Metazoa; phylum Mollusca; class Scaphopoda; order Dentaliida; family Dentaliidae; genus Pictodentalium; species Pictodentalium vernedei. The sequence goes on along the minus strand of CM062296.1, from coordinate 460,787,745 downwards.
TGGTATCGTGTTTTGCTGGCTATCTGGACCTGTTGGTAGCTCCGGAAACACCAGGACAGACAGTGCAGCAAAACAGATTTTAAGCAAGCCTCTCTCTGATTTTTAAATTTCTTTCTGTGATTCTAAACCACATATCAATAAGTACATCAAATCTGTGTGGCAGGCGGAATGGTGTGGAACGACGAATAACAAGCTCCGTCGCCTCCTAACTGCGATTACTGATAAGTATGCGTCTAGTGACCTCTGCAGAAAGAATCACGTCATTCTGATGTGATATCATATCGGTCACACAAGAATGTATTCCTTGCCAGCAGGGCTTGACTCTGGAACACATTCTGTTTTACATTCACGGATTTTAATCATGTCCGAGCCCCGGACTCCGAAGGCAGTATATATTTCACTGTTGAATCTCTAAGAGATCTTTTTTATCATACGAGTCTTCACAACATTCTATCATTTCCGAAAGTAATCAACCTTCTTACTGAATTTTAAAATCGTTTTCAAAATTTTAAACCAGACATTACAAGTCTCAAATCGTCAGGTTGATTTATACGGTATTCAGTTTTCTTGCATCATCAATCATTACTGTTCAAACCACTCATATATCTTTGGCATTTGTATTATAATTTTTTTTAATTGATGTTCAATCATTTACTTCGTAGCTGTCAATGACGTGCTTTATCTCATATCGTTTACTCGCCACGATATTGCCGTAGCTGTCCGCTTTAAGTAGCAATAAACAGTTAATAAATAAATAAATAAATGTTGAGTATTGTAGTGTTGTAGAAATTGTTCCTTGCCATGGCTCCACCCACCAAGGAATTCATGAAGGGGTAGGATTACACCTAAGCAGTGAACCAACCAGTATTCCCACATACTTTTACTTTGGCAGTATACTCAGCCAGTGTTGATGCTAAAGCATCCCACTGATTGACTGGCCCTTGCGTGAGAGGTGCCATGTCTTCAGATGTCGGTCATTCAACCAATCATTTTGCAACTTATTATTCTCCCTAGTAACTAGATCAGATAGAACCAAACATGGTTTAAAACGTAATGATTTGGTAAAAGTCGGTATACAACGGTAAAGATAACAGCTTAGTAGAGGGAATGGTTGATAGAATGACCCACAAATGCTCCCCCCCCCCCGACGTGGCATTATTTCTTAGGATTTCCGATTGGTCAGAAAGAGCCATTCGGCCATCCGTCTACGTCCAAAGCTAGGACCAAAGCAGTGTATTGGACACGTATCTTCAATAGAGAGATTAGCGGTGCGCTTTTTTGGCCTTCTCTAGCAGGATTCCTCTCTCTGGGGCCTTCGGAACGCACCTCACGGGAGAACAAGAACCCTGGATAAAACAGGTTCGTACCACTTTAGTCCGGGTCTGTGTATTCAGTTATTTCGCAGCGAACCTGCTCGATTGAGCAGGACTTCCTCTAACCGCACCTGAGGACCCGCCTAGCAGGGTATGGTCAAAGGAGATACTAAGTATCCCCTGATCTCCTTGGCCTATGCAGATAAAGCAACTACACAAAAAAAGAGTTGAATCACGTCAATTTTCCATCTTTTTCAAAAATATATTGGCCGAATGTTTTATGAAACGTCAAGTCAAACATGAATCCCAATATCTTTACAAGAAAATGTAAATTTTGAAGTTGGCAGACGTGCACCCTTAATTACTACCACAGCGTCCAATAAAAAGGCTAGGCTAGTGTCCAGAAATTCACAAACTGACTATCAACATGTATCATCATAAGAAGTCTCTTTGCATCCCATCTTTAAACTGTAGAACTTTTAGCACTTTAATTCTTTAAACTCAACAGTACAATAGCGGGGTGGGGGGGGGGGGGGGTGGCATCTGCTCATGAGAGAGACCGTGCTTTCGGGCATTATCAAACTGGTATGTACGCAAGAAGGGTGGTTAAAAATTTGGTATAACATTCTTGTCCAGGAATAGGGTCAAATTGGTTAGGATCAAGATCGAACTGACTTTTACAATATGGGGTAGGGGTATCTAGTGTGTTTACAAGTCGCAGATGAACACAAGCGATACCGACTAGTGAAAATGTGAATATTGGATATAGACTCCTCGTACACGTGAAGGGTGATGTCAAGGGTATTATTAATGAATTTGTTTGGCAACCAGATGCCGGTATACGACTGCAAAATTTAACGTTAAAAATCCGTTTTTGCAATAAATACATTCTGTTCGATCGAGATGAACCATCAATATTGCTTCACAGTTCACAACACCAGATTCTTGATCAATGATCATCACAAAAAAACAATTAATGTTTTTAACCTGCAGCCAATTGGCTGCAGATGAAAAAATATTAATTAGTCTATCTTGAGAATGGACATGGAATCTTCTCATACAAGCCGGGCTGGATGATGCTGTTATGCAAAAGTAGTAAAAGGAAGTCAATTATTTTTCTGACTCTTTTTCTTCTTTGCTTCCTTTACTCAATCACACGTTGAAGAACATTCTCATATTGGAACTTCATGAGAAGTTGACTACTCTCATATCTGACCGATGTGATATATGATATCGTATTTTGCTGGTCACCTGGACATGTTGGTCTCTCCGGTAACACGAGGGCAGACAGTGTAACCAACCAGGCCTTAACCAAGCCTCTCACTCATTTTAAAATTCCTTCCAGTCATTTTAAGCCACATATAAGTAAGAACATCAACTCTGCATGGCAGGCGAAATGGGATGGAGCGATAAATAACAAGTTCCATCACTTCCGAACGACTGTTACTGATAATTATCCGTCTAGAAACATTTGTAGGAAAGATCACATCATTCTGACAAGATGTCATATCGATCATACAAGACTTATACTTTCCTTTTTGTTAGAGGGTAATATGCGACAAGGGTGTGTACGTTGCCAACAGGCGTTGACAGTGGAACACATTCTTTTACACTGCACTGATTTTAAACATGCCGAGGGTAGTATTTCACTCTATGACCTCAACCATTTTAGGAAATTTTAAAATTGTTTTTATTCTTTCAACTTAGACTCGTTAAGTCTCAAATCATCATGTTGATTTATATGGAATTCACTTTTCTTGTATCATCACTCCTTACTTTTCACGCCTCTCTTGTATTTGACATTTTAGTGTATTCATTTCTTTCAATCATTTTATTTCATAATTTTACCGTTTTCTCACCCCGACATAGCCTTAGCTACTGATGTGTCATTAAGTACCAATAAATAAATAGCGCAAACTTAGTAATTAAAGACTTCGTACCGGAAAGACAAGCCCCACTATTCATGAACACTTCTCTGTTACCGAGATTACCCTTTGAGTTGCAACGGTAGTTACCGTAAAATTTACGATGAGACGGCCGACCTGCAGCTGGTTGCCAGTACATTGCCGTAAATGTAACGGTAATATCCAACACTGTACATATTAGAAGAATGTCCGTATATTCACATATCAGTATGCCCTCAAATTTTTAAAGTCATTGTGTAATCATGTAGATAGTGTGTGGGAAAATTGTGGGAGGATGGGAGTGCCTCTGCAGGCCGACCTCCTCAAATGTCCCATTTTTGCTGGAAGTATCTCTGTATTTCACTCACCAGTGAGTTTATTGTCATGAGAACGAGTCCCACTTCAACTACGACTTCTTCTGTAGGTCTAAGTTCCAAATCGTATGTGCTGTAGAGATGAGATCGCAATGCCGCTTCCTTTCCGGACAATGGTGTGTTTGCTTTTTCTTGCTGGCTATCGCCATCTGATTTAGGTTGTTGATTCTGATCCTTGCTGATGACCAAGCAATCTAAATAGGTGAGAAGAAAGAAAGATATATTCGTCAGAAACATTATCACGGGTATCGTTATACAGTACGGCCGCCGTAGGCGAGTCACTTTACACGGGTGGGCATTATTTCCTCGGATGCAATAATATTAGATTTCAAACACTAACTATAGGAATATTCATCAAAATTTAATTAATGAAACACCGGGTACAACCCGGTGCTTCATTAATTAAAATTATGATGATAGCGATTTTTATTACCAGGTAAATGCATGCTGTTGACATCCCTGCACACGCATGGGTTACGATCAGTTCACGGCGACTGTACTGCAGATGGAATAACCACGCAATATGTTATAATTTTATGAGTATTCTTTTATTTTTCATTTTTCAGATAGTGTCTGTTCTGGTAGTCTAAAGTGCTTCAAGGTTAATTTCTGTTATTCCATTACTACGTGACCTTTTTATTGTGATCTCTCTTACTCTCATAATGTAACTAAGAATTTAACCAATTCAATTAAATTCTAAGTTGCATTATCAAAATAATTTGCTGCTTGAAATTCTGGCGTTTTGACATCGGTTTGCAAAGCGTTAATATGGCCTTATTACCATTGATAGAACGTTCAGTTCGTTTCTTTAATAAAATAATAAAAAGCAAATAAGGAAAAGTCATTCTTATTGTTGTTCAAACCCTACAATAATGGATGCTGTTCGAATAAGCTCATTGACATGTACATATATTTCTACATTTCGTGCTATATCATGTGCTAGGTGTCATGTATATTTTCTGAATCTAGTCTCTTCTCCCGCCAACATTATAATACCCTGGAATGATAGGGTAATTTCTTCTAAGAATGTTTTTCGATATATGGACAGATCCACAGCTTCTCATATTTATATCCATATCATTTCAAAGTCTTACAGCAGACGGAAAAAAAGAGTCATAAAAAAGTTTAGCTCGACATTGTATTTCACGTAGGTTGTTTGATGAACGAAGTGGATAATTTGTATATTCCGACACTTGGGGTGGAATCATTGTCGTGAGATAATGAGGCGCATTACCAGACATAATGTTAAACATAGTAACTATGCTGTGTCTTTTTCTGCGCTCTTGGTATGTAATAAAACCAGTTTCGAGATATATACGCTCGTGACTTGTGCCCCTGAGAATACAGCATATTGTTCGAAGGGCGTCAAGTTGTAAAACTTCGAGTTCATCTAGTTTACCTTTTGGACAGTTATCCCAAATAACATCGGCGTAGTCAAAAAGTCGGAGTATGAAATGAGTATACAGAGTTTTCAAAGCTGACCTGGACAATTTAGATTTTAAGCTACGTAGGCAGTTTATCATTGGACTGACTTTGTGTACGTTAACTTCTGTTGTAAGAGAACCATTTAAGTAAAGATGCGGCTTCGAATTTGGGTTAAATTTTCTTGTAAAGCTGAGGATTACTGTTTTGCTAGGGTTAAAAGTCACTTGCCAAGTATCTACCCATAAACGAATTCGTTCCATGTCACCGTTTAGTATATTTGCAGCCTCGTTTTCATCCACTACAAGAATAAATAGGGACGTGTCGTCTGCATATAATCTTATATTCCAATGGATATCATGGACGATATCATTTATGTATATATTAAAAAGAATAGGTCCTAAAACAGACCCTTGGGGAACTCCAGCAAGTATTACTTTTTTGTGGAGCTCTTTCCGTAAATGATAACTGTTTGTGTACGATCAGTCAAATAACTTTCGAACCACGTTAAAAGTCAACGCCTTACCCCAATAGCATCAAGTTTGTGTAGCAGACTACCATGCCAAACTCTATCAAACGCTTTTCTAATGTCACAAAAGACGAAGCGGACTTCTGAACCTTTATCCAGTGCAGATTTTATATAATTATCTATAGAGGTTAATTCAAAAACCGTACTATCTCCCGGCCTAAAACCAGACTGAAAGTCAGTAAGGCGGTTATTATCAACAAGAAATCTATATACTCGATTGAAAACTATCTTTTCTAGCACCTTACTTACACAACTAGTCAACGTCACGGGTCGGTAATTCTCTTTATCGTTTTGTGATAATTTTTAAGGATTGGTATAACATTTGCATGTTTCCAGTATTTGGGAAAAACTCCAGTTGACAAAGAAAGGTTAAATAATTTGGAGAGCAGAAAAGATAGCTGCCTCGAGAATTGTTTCAATATTATATTGCTTATTCGGTCAGGGCCACTAGCCTTTGTCGTATCTAATTTTGATAACAATAATTCAACCTCCACCTCGTCGGTTTCTATAGCCTCTAATGACCCATCATGCTTATAAATGCAAGGTAATTCTCTTTCGACGATAGTATTACACCGCCTTGTAAAATATGTGTTGAAGATTCTCGCGATATCTTCTGGATCGTTTATAATTTCATCATCCTCGAACAACGGGGAAAAGGCTGCACTCATAGACTGCTGATTGGTGAAATTTTTCAAACTCTTCCACCACTGCTTAGGAGATGGTTTTCTTATAGATACAGACTCTTCTAAATTGATATCAAAACTTTTTTTCGCATCCCTAACACAATTTATGGTATAGTTTCGAATTCTCCTGGAATTTTACCCGTCTTCAGTACTATTTGTTCTTTTCGCTTTTTTGTGTGCCCTATTACGTATGCGCATTTGTCTTCTTACAAAGGATGTCATCCAGAGTTTGTCATTTGGACGAATTAAGATCGATCTAGCAGGAGTAAACGATCTCGCAGTTTCCATAACATGAACTGTTATTTTATCTGTATTATCGTCAACTGAGCCGGATTCGAAAAATGAATTCCAGTTAAAATTCAGAAGTGGTTGTGACAGACCATCTGCATCCATATTTTTGTAATACCAAACAAATCTTTTATAAGTGGGAAGATTAGGATCTGTAGTGGCATGGTGATCGCTACAAAAAGGGGGAGTGACTTCGATACTGGAGATCAGGTTCGGGGAAGAAGTGAGCACTAGATCTATTAGAGTACTTGAGTTCTCACTGATTCGAGAAATTCCAAATTCAAAATACCTAGGGGGTTTGACCATCCCCTACTAGGCGGGTACTCAGGTGGTGGATAGAGGACGGCCTTCTCAATTGGGCAGATTTGCTAGTTTATAATTGGCAGGTTTGCTCAACTGAGCCGGTTTGCTGCGAAATACACAAATACGCAGCCCCGGAACAAAATGGTTAATCCTGCTAATACCATCCTGCAGGCACCTTGTTCTCCCGTGAGGTGAGTTCCGAAGGCCTCGGAGGAAGGAATTCTGGTAGTTGAGAACAGAGTGGGCCCCGGTTAGGGCAAATCTCCAGGATGGAGCTCAGGTCGTAAGCACTGCTTTGGCCCTGATCTCTGTCATGGAGATACCTGTTCAATACACTACTTCGGGAGTTGACGGATGGTCGAACGACCCGTTCTGGCCAATCGAGAGCCTCCAACCCCAAAAATATCGGGTGTCACGTCGGGGCGGGGGTGCGGGGGCATTGGGTGGTCATTCAATCAGGTATTTCCTTTAGTTTGATTTATCATTCTACCCTATGCTGACATTTAATGATTTTAATACTTTTTTAACATCTTCTGTTTTGTCGCACTGTCTGCGTTGGATGTCAGCAGTAGTTGTTAGTTACACCTTTTTAGAGAAATAGTTGGTTGAATGACCGCCACGACCTGGCACTTCCCACAAACTCTACGGGTCAATCCCCCAGCGGTATGCATTAACATCAACGCTGGGGGAGTATACTGTTTATGTACTGCTGGTGTTGTTCGCTGTATATCCGCGACATTAACCCCCCCCCCCCCCCCCCCGGTTGGTCTCAGAGTAAGGGTGGGAGTCGTAAGCAGAAGAATTTTACATTATTACTACTATGGCTAAAATACCACAAAAAAAACCAAAAAACAAAAACGAGGGTATGAATTTCAAATTTCAGACACTGACTCTGACTCAGATCCAGACAAAGAACAAATCGTTTTGAAAAGCTGGCCAAAATTTATCAAAATATATGCTAACGATGAAAATAAAAAAGTATCTGATCTCAATCCATTTGTATTAGAAAAAGCTATAAAAGGAATAGCTGGTGATGTTAAAGATGTTAGAAAATTACGGTCAGGGGCAATTCTAATTGAATGTAGACGGGAAATACAGGAACTAAATTTACTCAAGACAGATAAACTCGTCGATATGGTGGTCAATGCCTTTGCACATAAAACATTAAACAGCTGCAAAGGCGTTGTACGTAGGGAACGGTCGGGCATTGATGTATTGGAAAGTGAGAAAGAACTAGAATAACTGAGTGTTACTAATGTTAAAAGGATTGAGATTAAAAAGAAGGAAAGTCAAAACAAACAAATACTTATATATTAACATTTAACTCCTCTCAGCCACCAAAATCATTAAAAGTAGGATACTTGAACATCGGAGTGGATTTATACATTCCAAATCCACTTCGATGCTTCAAATGTTGGGAAATATGGTCACGGACAAAATAATTGTAGAGGGAGAAATATCTGTTTTAAATGTGGCGAAGAACATCCGGACCCTTGCACAAATACCATCAAGGGTTGTAACTGCCAAGGCAATCATGTGGCTGCATCAAAGGATTGCCCTGTTTGGAAAAGAGAAAAAGAAATTCAAAAAGTTAAATGCGAAAGACAAATCAGTTTCAAGGGGGCGAGAGCAATAGTGACATCAATGCCTGGCATGAACCTATCATCACCAACTTATGCAAAAAAATTATCACAAAAATTACCAACAACTTCAGTGGAAGGTCAAACTCGATTCACACGGCTTAAAGGAACAATTCCATCTTTAGTACATGGTTTCACAATAGAACAAACTGAGACACAGTCAACAAAACAAATTCCACAACACAAACAACAGAGAAATTAAAAACCGGACAAACACAGGGGGGAACCAAAGGTTTAACAAAATTTGAACAGAAAAAGAACAAAATCCCAAACCTACAGAGGATAAAACAGAACGAAAACTAGGAACGGATACGCCTAAAACTGTACAAAACAAGGAACATATCACTTATTCAGAAAAATGAACAAAACCAAACAAAGCCTAAACCGCAGCAAGAACAAAGATCACAACAATACACTCTGAGTCAGAGTCAAATTAAAAAATTAGAAAAAGATGAAAAGAAAAAAGAAAAAATGAAACAAAAACATTTATCAGACAGGATATCTAAGATACTTCTAAACCCTGTTGTTCGCAACAGGTTTGAAGGCCTTGAGGAAATCGAGGTAGGTGATTGTATCGATGAAACATTCGAACAATTACGTTCGACTTCTTCACAGAATAGATCCCCGAAGAAAAATGCACCGAAGAATACTACCGGGGCCATTTCGTCCATACGTCCACCCTCTAAATCTCCATCGAAATATGGCTAATACAAACAAACATAATATTTTTCAGTGAAATTGTCGAGGTTTTAGAGCGAATTATAATGAAATGGGTCTTTTCAGCAAAAAATATAAACCTCCTGCTTTTTGCCTGCAGGAAACTCTTTTAAAGAAACCCGAGGCTCAAGATCATTCAGCTTTTAAGCACTATACTTCGTATAATGCCTGGGCTTATGGTAATGATCTTCATATTCGTGGAACGTCTGTCGTAGTTAGGAACGACATTATTCACAGTTCTGTACAATTACACACAAATTTACAGGCTGTGACAATACGCCTAACTCTAGATAAAACAGTTACAGTTTGTTCGATTTACGTTTCACCAAGTAAAACCCGACAACTGAATGATCTTGAGCTGCTGACCCAACAACTCCCAACTCCATACATTCTGTTGGGTGATTTTAATGCTCATCGTCCTCTTTGGGGTAATTTCTGCAACAAAAGAGACTTAAAAGGTGAAACAGTGAAAGAATTCATTACAAAACATGACTTGTGTTTGTGTAATGATGGGTCAGACACTTATCTGCACCCCCGCATCTGCTTCTTATACTTCAATTGATCTTTCAATTGCATGTCCTTCTATCTTCCTCGACTTTTCTTGGAAGGTAGAAGATAACTTGTGCGGGAATTGTGTTGGAGAGTGTTTTTCCGGCGGACGATGAGAGGGTGCCCCAGTGGAATTTTAAAAAAGCAGACTGGGACACTTTTTCATCACACATGTTCTAAACCCCTCACACGGGAGAACTTTCAAAATATTGCTGACCAAATAGAACATTTTACAAACGAGTTGCTTGACATTGCAAATACAGTCATCCCTAAAACCTCGACAAATCAAAAACGTTTCACCAAACCATGGTTTGATATTGAATGTAAACAGGCTATAAAAGATCGCAAAAAACTGAACGGGAATTTAACAAGTCACCAATCATACATAATTTGAATAAACTACGTTTTAATCGGGCGAAAAACAAGACGACTTATAAAACAAAAAACAAGAAACATCCTTGGGAAACTTATGTTTCTAAAATTAACTAAAACACCCCAATCGCTAAAATTTGGAAAATGATTAAAAAGATTAAAGGGAAAAAAAACAAAATCATCTGTACAACAGCTGAAGGAAAACAACACCCTAATTACATCAAAAAAGAAATTTCAAACAAATTGGCCTCCACATTTTCGAAACATTCTTCGTCTAAAAATTGTAATCCAGAATTTATCAAAATTAAAAAAAAAATGAAAGAAAAACAAAAGATCAAATTTTTGACCTCCAATAATTTAGAGGATTACAATGAACCTTTCTCTATGGAAGAGTTAAATAACTCTTTGCATAGAGCAAAGGATACTGCCACTGGTCCCGATAAAATACATTACCAAATTTTAAAGCATCTGCCGAAATTATCTCTTGAACTTTTATTGTCTTTTTCTGATGGCATTTGGGTGACTGGCCATTTTCCACTATCCTGGCGTAAAGCAAAAATAATTCCTATTCCTAAGCCTGATAAAGATCACAGCAACCCAAGTAATTACAGGGCTATTGCCTTAACCCGTTGTCTGTGCAAAACCAAGGAGAGAATGATCAATGACCGACTTGTCTGGTTTCTGGAATCGAACAATCTGCTTGCGAATGTTCAGTGTGGTTTCAGAAGCTAGAGAAGTATTGTGAATCATTTGGTCAGACTTGAAACGTTTATTAGAAATGCTTTCGCCAGAAAAGAACATGTGGTTGCCACCTTCTTTGATCTGGAGAAGGCATATGATACAACGTGGACGTATGGGATTTTAAAAGATCTTTTTAACATGGGGTTGAAAGGGCGTATGCCTCTTTTTATTGAAAACTTTTTAAAGGACCGCCAATTTCAGGTTCGTGTTGGGTCAACGTTATCTGATCCCCACGAACAGGAATTGGGGGTTCCTCGGGGTAGTATTTATCCGTTACCTTGTTTTCGGTTAAAATTAATAGTATCACCGATGCATTTGAGAATATGGTAGACTCTTCATTGTATGTCGATGACTTTTTAATCTGCTATAGCAGCAAAAACATGAATACTATAGAGCGCAAACTTCAGCTGTGCTCAAATCGGATTAAAAATGGGCCACAGAAAATGGTTTTAAATTTTCAAAGTCAAAAACGAATTGTGTTCACTTTTGTAAGCTTAGGAAACATCACCTCGATCCGGAGTTAAAAATCGATAGGAGTCCTATTAAAGTTGTTATTAGGTTTGTTGTTTGACAACAAACTGAATTTCACTTCCCACATAAAACAACTAAAAGTAACTGAAGGTTGTTAGTAGCACTGCTTGGGGTGCTGACCAAAAAAACATTACTTCATCTGTATAGATCACTTGTTCGATCAAAATTAGATTACGGTTGTATAGTTTACGGTTCTGCAAGGAGGTCATATCTCAAACCACTTGATGCAATACACAATAGAGGTATTGGAATTAGTCTAGGGACTTTTCGAACATCCCCAATTGATTCGATGCTTGTTGATGCAGAGGAGCCTTCCCCTGAGAAGCGCACAATTAAATTGTCTCCAATATCTATCTAAACGTTTGGCCAGTCCTTCAAATCTTGCTTATAACTGTGTTTCAGACCCTCAAAATATTGTATTTTTTAACCGACACCAGACACATATTCCTCCATTGGGAATTAGAATTAAACCCCACATAGAGTCTGCCAAAATTTATTTCGATCTATAAAAGAAAACCGTAAAACACATATTCCTCTTTGTCATCTTAAAACACTTATAGTTATTTTGGACATTGCTTCTACCAAAAAATCTGATACAAATTCCTTGCAGTTTAAACAAAAATATGCCGAAATAAAGTCCAAGTATAGTACATATACAAGGATCTATACAGATGGATCTAAAGATGGTGACAAAGTATCATCAGCTGCTGTTACTGGTGATCATATCACCTCAATCAGAATACCGAATCAGAGTTCTATTTTCACAGCTGAAGTTAAAGCTTTACAACTCGCGCTTGAACACATCGAGAATGTTGAAGAAAAGAAGTCGATTATTTTTTTCCGACTCTCTTTCCTCTTTACTTGCTTTACTCAACCCTAAGTTGAAGAACCCTCTCATTTTGAAACTTCGTGAGAAGTTAACAACTCTCATGTCTGACCAATACGATATCGTGTTTTGCTGGTTGCCCGGACATGTAGGTATCACTGGTAAGACCAGAGCATACAGCGCAGCAAAACAGGCTTAGTTGATTTTAAACCACATATCGATAATTACATCAAATCTGTGTGGCAGGTGGAATGGGATGGGGCTATAAATAACAAGCTTCATCGCTTCCGACCAAACATTTTTGATCACTACCCATCCAGTAACCTTTGTAGAAAAGATCATGTTATTCTAATAAGGTGTCATATTGGTCACACACGACTTACACATTCCTTTTTGTTATAGGGTAATAAGCGACCAGAGTGTGTTCCCTGCCAGCAGGTGCTGTCAGTGGAGCACATTCTTTTACATTGTACTGATTTTAATCTTGTTAGAGGGCAGTACTTTACAGTTGGATCCCTTAGAGAGCTGTTTTATAATACGAGCCCACACAAATTTTTTTAAACTTTTTAATAAATTTTAACATTGTTTTTTATTCTTTTAACCTCGACTCATCAAGTCTCAATTCCTCAGGTTGATTTATAAGCTATTCACTTATCTCATTACTCATTGTTGTTCCAAGCATTTTTGTCTTTGACATGTCTATTGTGCTTATTTTTTATTTTTATTCAATCTTTTACTTCATCTTTTACTTCATAATTGATAATGACGTTTTACATACATGTACCACTGTAAACTCGCCATGATATAGCCTTAGCTGCTGATGTGGCTTTAAGCACCAATAAATAAATAAGTAATAAATTCAAAGTTAATTTTCATATTTCGGTATCAGAATACCTTTTTATTAATAATGATCTCTGTTACCATCATAAGGGACTTTCTTCCTATATAGATTTTTCCTATGAGGGAAAACCCCCTATCCAAAAAAACCCTAACGTAGCGTAAAAGGTCGCGCGAATAATATTCTCATGACCCGAACTTAAAAAGAAACAGAATTGTTGGACTATATAAAATTCATTGATCAAAGGTAGACATATTTCGCCCATTTCTATGAACACGTAGCCCACCTGTCTTTCGTAATAACCATTAAAACATAATATATTTTTGAACAGAACTGAATATAAAGAATACGCGATTGCACAGTTTCAAGTTTAAACGTAGTTAAATAGGAAAACAAGCACGAGGTGAGTGAGTTTTATTGTAAATTAACGTAATAGAAACCCGAAAGAAACCAGCACAGATAATACTTCAATCTATTATATAAATGGGAAGTCTGTGATTCAGTCATTTCGCCATTCCGTCCTCCCTTCCTCCCAGATATTTCCTTTCCTGGGACTCGTGCGCGTGCTAGTAAATGATCTTACTGATCGGTTTGTTTTGCTGTACTTTTATTTAAGCTTATACATAACATGAAAAGCAGACGACACTTGCAAAAAAAATTCTTGAATAACTAATTTTTTTAATTTTTTGTCTCAAAAACATAGGTTATGACCCCTCGTTGGAACGAGCTCGAAGAGCTCGTTCCAACGAGGGGTCATAACCTATGTTTTTGAGACAAAAAATGAAAATATTTTGAAAATTAATTGGCGATATTTGGGAATAGCGCTGGTCGGTTTTGGCCGTTACGTTGGGTAAAGGGTTAAGCTTATACATAAATAGGAAAAATAATTTAGTATGAAATTCCCAAGTCTAAAATTACATCAATACATATACACAACTTATACTTGAGAATGAAAGTTTTGGCGTACAGAACATGGAGAGAATATATGCTTTCAACTCCCATAGCTGAAACCGAGCATAATCGGCTCCTGAGGGCCAGGTACTCTTGTTGTGAAATAGGGTAAGTGAAAACGACCGCGTTGCAGCGCTCCAGATTGGAATGGGTATTCCGGAGCAGGCCGAAGTGGTAACGGAGTTTACCGGAGGAAAACGGAGTCAACTTCGGCGAGAAGCTGCAACAGCCCTTGGAACTTTGCTGACGAATACCGGAGGCGAAGTACTTCTTTACCCTGCGAAAGGTAACTTTTGACAGAAGTAAACGAACTCAGAGAAACCATTACAAGCCATCACTAACCACAGTGGTGAGTATTAATTACCTCGTCATTATAAGGTCATTGTAGCTTTTGATATTCTAAACCAATGTTACTTTATTTGGCGACGATTTGTTAGAACTTGCGTGACCTTCCTCGGTACATTGATACAAAGAGAAATGGCGTATTTAGCGTGGTCGCCGCCATTTTGAATTGTAAATTTGACACTTGAGACAGTTGTCTCTTTTGTTTCTTTTTCCTGAATTTAGGATGAAATTGCGTTTTCGTTTTGTTTAGGGAGAAGATAATGAATTTTTTCACCTTGTGAATTTTTTTTCGATAGGTTGGTGCTTATCGAAATAGATTTTCACAAATTGAAAACAAAAGGTTTTGTCTTCGATACAGTTGTGGTCGAAAAAATTCGGCTGTCGTTTGTAAATTGAATGAACAGTAGCTCAATCGGAAATTTATAAACAGTTTGGAGTGTCAAAGCAATATTTTCATTTGAGCATTACGTGATTTTGAAAATGTTGCAGGTTTCTCAGTAGAATTTTTGCTTCAAATTTTCCTTGCAAGTTGATGTGAATCACTGAGTTTGCTTGAGCGTTCCGCGAGAGTAAACAACTTGTATAAACATTGAATTTTTTGTGTGAAAAATTTAAAAAAAAAAAAAAAAAAATTGTTTTATATCAGTGATTAACGACAATAAGCATGAGCAAAATTAATGTCAATACAGCTTCTTTTCAAGAACTGTTACTGATTCCTCATGTAGGGGAAACAATTGCTGCTGCAATAATTGAAAGCAGAAAATAGTATGGAGTGCTGAATTGGGATGATTTAACTCAGATCCCATATTTCAGGGGCTCAAAAGCACAGTGGCAGGTTATTGACTTAAGTCAGCCACTGCATCCGGTGTCTATTGACAACAGGATTAGGCTTAGCCAAAGCCCAGGTAGGGGGGTTACCCCACCACCATCATTTATTGCCTCAACCTATGTTGGCCCAGAAAGTAGGGCAAGTCAACAGTATACAGGGGGAGACAATAAATATACTCCATTATCACCTGTATCAACAGGGTCGAGCGGCCTAAGCTCGCATACTGCATCACCACGTGTACACAGCCTAGGTCAGAGGTAAATACAGGGTACACAATCAGCAAGCATAACAGACAGGGTAAATGTAAGTGATGGTTCCAAAGTGATGGGGGACGAGGAATGCCTGAATTCTCCTGAGCGGAACCAATCTGCCATGATTATGGAAGCACAGCAGGGGGTACCTGCAGACACGTCACACATACACTCAAGTAATGTAAGAGCGGTTGGAGAGTATGAGTAGATTTTCACCCCAAGCCTCTGGTTCTCCAAATAGGGAATACTGGGAGAATAAATTGAGTAAATATGAAAGGATGAGTGTCGAATTGCTTTCTGAAATGAGGGAGATGGAGAGGCAGTTGCAACTCCAGACGGTCACTCTCAAAACAAATCCCGATGTGCGACAAAAAGTGGATAGCACACATGACACCATGCACGGTCGTGCAGAAAATGGACAATCCAGGGTAGGATTAGGTCATGGTGGGGTTACCACACACTCGGGTTATGACAACTACTCACACACAACTCCGGGAAAAACGTTTGATGCAAACTTTGTAAAAAAATGAAAACATTTTAGATTCCCAGAATTTGGCTGGTTTTTCTGCCAGTAATAGTCAAAAAGTTGTACCGACAATAGCATGCTTGCCCAGTTATACACTGGCAGGGCATGGTTCTTTTGGCATGTAATAGCCCAGCCGTAACGTACACTTCTTCGGCTATTAGGGGAAATATTATGAATACCGGAAGTTTGCACCAGATGACAAGTAGCCCAAATGTTTGTGCCTACAGTCATGGGCCAGGGATTACCCAGCCTATGTATAGTCATGGGTCACAAATCATAACGGCCACATCCCCGGTACACATTAGTGCGTCACAGCAACAGGGTAATGGTTTAGACACACAGATTGATGACTTGCTGCAATTTGATCCAATTGTATGCAGCAGTCGAACACAAAACCATTTACCATATCACACATTTCATACAGATCAGACACGTGGCCACTATCGTGAGAGTTATGCCACAAATGTTCAAAGGGCAACTCAAGGTGTGAGTTACCAACATTTACAATATAACCAATCAAATGCTACTCGAGGGATCTCTGACAGGAGCGGATTGATTGGTAATACATATCCTTTGGTTGATGTTAAAACTGAGTGGTCAAATTCTCGAGGGATCTCTGACGGAAGGACGTCCACTCAAGTATGTCAAAATGCAGTGCAATTAGATCGTGAACTGATAAATTCCCGAAGAATACCTGAAGGAATTCAGTTCCACGATAATAGAAAAGCAGTTCTGGTTGAAACACCTTATGTAGATTCCCGAAGACGGCCTGAGGGAATCAGGGACTTTAATTGCCAAATTCAGGAAAACCGATCACCTTTTCATTTACGCCAAGATATAAATTTTCAGCATGCAAGGGGGTCAAGTCCACTGCATGTCCAAAATCAAAATTTAGAATTTCATTCTCATCCTGGCTATACTTTGGGTAACCAAGCACTCTGTCAAGGAGAAGCCCGACCGATCCGGGACGGCGAGTACCTTGCAGATATTCAGCCCAAAATGAATTATCAAGGTTCGGAATTTCCTCAATTTGGTAATCAGGGTAGGTTTTATTCACCACAAGTGTGACTCCAAGGAGATGCACCCCAATTTAGTTTTCGAAATGTTCACCATACCGAAAACCGAAGACATTTGTATGTACCTAAAGGTTTAAAGTTTGATGGCACTGAATCATGGAAATCTTTTGAAACTAAATTTAAAAAATATGCATCAATTGAACAATGGTCGCCCGAAGAACAAAAATGTATTTTGTGTTTGAGTTTAAGTGGTAAGCCTAGTATGGTTTATTCATTGTGGTGTGAACAAAACCATGATATGTCGATTCAAGAACAGCTAAAACAATTGGAAGCGCGTTTCGGAGATCACAGTTCGCCCGAAACGACACAGCTTGAGTTTCAGAGTGCAAGACAGAAACCAGGTCATTCTATTGAAGACTGGGCTGAATATGTCTTGTCCTTGGCAACTCACGCATTTAAAAACTGTCCACAGCATTTTGTTTCTCAACAAGCAGTGTTCAAGTTCTGCCATGGGTGCACCAATACCAAGGCAGCCGAACATGTGATAAACAATCGACCAACAGATATGGAAGAAGCCGTTCAAATGGTCAAATGGCACCAATATAACCAATTGGCCATGTTCGGGGATAAAGCAAGTCATTCTGACAGTGATGACAGTAGTGGATATATTCGGGAAGTTTCATACAAAAATAGAAATTATAGAAAAAATAGAAATCAAAGAAACTACCGAAAGTCATCTCCACAGAATGGCAATTCCCCAAATAAGAACAAATCAGGAACTGACATAGAGTATTTGAAATCCAAAACATTTGCTTTGGAGAGTAAAGCAGAGACTTTGGAAAGGAAATTTGAACAGATGTTTGATAAATTAAAAGCTCTGCTTGATTCAAAATCCTCCGACGGCTTGACGGAATCCGGAAAGTCTAAGATGGATAAGAAAAAGTTAAAAGGCTCTCCTAATGTGCAATGTTTTGGGTGTCAGGGCTATGGTCATTACAAGTCACAATGTCCATCAAAAAGCCCAATAAATAAAGCTAAGGGACAAAAGAAAGTCACTTTCAGGGATCAGCCAAAAGAGAGGGGGACGAATCGCGAGGTCTGATCTCGCCCCCACCAACCTCAGGAAATGACCTCAATAAAGAAACGCTAATTATTGAGAAAGAAATAACTGTTCGACGTTTTAAATCACCATCAGCGATTCATGTGGAGTTAACTATTGGCAATTAAAAAACTGAAGCAGTTGTTGATACGGCTGCTGATGTAACTGTTTTATCGGATAAGCTGTTTAGGCGCATAATTCCAAAACCACCAGTCATAAAATCTGTTCGTTTTAACACTGTTGCCAGAGACGGACGGATGACAGGCAGTTTTGTAGGTCCTGTCTCCATTCAGACTGGAAATTTGATATTTCATGAACATGTTTACGTTGCGCCAATCGAAGACGATATTTTATTGGGAATAGATTTTTTGAAGAAACATAAGGCAGTGATTGATATCAAAAATGATTCTTTTAAAATCGGACATGTTGAAATTCCCACTGTGTCAAAAAACCCAAATGATTCCACACGAATTGCTAGAATAACTTTGGATTCGGACACAATTGTTCCACCTAACTCAGCTGTATTAATAAAATGTGAGTTAAATAAACAAATGACAGAATTTGTAGCTGAACCGGCTGAGTCATTGCCGTTAATCGGGTTGCGTTCAGTTCACCGTGGCGATGAGGGAGCCCTGATTTGCTTGGTGAATATTAACAATCGCAACATTCGATTGAATAAAAATCACTTAATTGGTTTTGCTTATGAGGTTGATATGATCCTTGAGAATGAAAAAGAAGTCCCAATGTTTAACGAAATAGAGGCTGGCCGTGCAAGCGCAAGGGCAGTTAATGTTTCGGAACATAGAAAAAATAAAGTTCCTGATCATTTGACAGACTTGTTCCAAAGATCGTCAAAACATTTAAATATGGAACAAGCTGATCAATTGGCAAACTTGTTGACGGATTTCGGAGACGTGTTTGCCAAAAATGATTTTGACATGGGTAACTTTAAACAAATTGAACATTCAATCGACACCGGAGATCATCCATCAATTCGTCAACCAATGAGGCGAACACCTTTATGTTTTGCAGATGAGGAGGAATCCCATTTACAAAAATTGTTAGAAACTGGGGTTATTCAACCAAGTTTAAGTGAATGGGCCTCACCACCAGTTTTAGTTCGAAAATGGGACAATTCACTGAGGTGGTGCATTGATTATCGGAAAATTAATGCAATCACAAAGAATGAGGTTTATCCCTTACACCGAATTGATGAAAGTCTTGATTGGCTTTCAGGCAATTTATGGTTTGGAAAAGCGGATTGCATGAGTGCCTATCATCAGGTTAATCTTAGAAAAGAAGATAGGTGCAAAACGGCATTCAGTACCAAACATGGTAGTTGGGAATTTGTTAAAATGCCTTTCGGTCTTTCCGGTAGTCCATATACGTGGTCAAGGGTAATCAATTTGGTTCTCCAAGGATTAACCTGGTCCACGGCTTTGAGTTATCTGGATGATGTGGTGTTCGGTGGGCGTTCATTTGACAGTCATTTGCAAAGTCTTAACCAGATACTGGGAAGATTTCGCAAATATGGTTTAAAGTTAAAACCCCAAAAATGTGAATTTTGCCAGCACAAAATTGAGTTTCTTGGAAGAATCGTCAGTAAAGACGGTGTTGAATTAAATGATGAATCCAAGGAAACTATTAAAAATTGGCAAATTCCAAAAACTACAAAAGAGGTTGAAAGCTTTTGTGGTTTGGTGAATTATCACCGAACCTTTATTAAAGATTTTGCCAAAATGGCTAAACCTCTTTATGATTTAACCGGCAAAAAAACCATTTAAATGGGGACAAGACCAACAAGATGCTTTCGAAGCTATTAAGACTTGTTTGCTGTCTCCACCAGTTCTCACTCTTCCAAACAATAGTGACACTTTCATTCTCGATACAGACGCCAGTGGGTGGGCGATAGGGGCTGAGCTATCCCAGATTCAGAATGGGGTGGAGAGAGTAATTGCATATGGGAGTTTTGTGTTAACCCCCCCAGCAAATACGTTACTGCACAACTAGGAAGGAGTTGCTTGCAGTGGTAAGATTTACTAGGCAGTTTAGGCATTATTTGCTGGGACGGCCATTTATTGTTAGAACTGACCACAATAGCCTTAGGTGGCTAATGAACTTCAAGAATCCACAAGGCCAGGTGGCTAGGTGGATGGAGGAACTTAGCCAATATAATATGGTAGTCCAGCATAGGCCAGGGAAATTGCATAGTAATGCAGATGCCCTTTCTAGAATGCTTACAGGTCAGGGGTGTCCAGAGTATTTTTCGGGTTGCAAACTTTCAAAATTACCTTGCCGCGGGTGCAATTATTGTGCTCGCTTACAGAAAAAATGGGCTAAGTTTGATGAAGAGGTTGATTATATAGTGCCTCTAGCCCAGGGATCATGTACTTTTGATGATACAACCGAAATTTCAATATCAGAAATCACCCCGGATGACGCAGTGGCAGGTAACAGAATGGAAAATTTAACCTGTGAATTCCAATCAGAGGTTCCTGGAATTCTGCAGGGCTTCAGTGATGGTTGGACAGACACAACACCCAATATTGGTTCAATTTGTCCAGATTCTGGTTGGGTCCATTCCTACCTAGAGATTGAATCTACATATAATGGTCCTCAAATTAGGGCAGTTAAGGCTAATAATGATGTCGTTACTCTTGCAGCGGTCTGTTCTTCAACAGAAATGCAAGAAGTGCAGAGAAAAGACCCTGATATTTCACCTATTGTGACATGGCTGGAAACGGGAGAGCAACCCACGGAGGGTGAACTCTTCATTTGCAGCGATGCTACAAAATATATGTGGATTAACAGGGAAAGGTTTCTTTTAAAAGAGGGGCTTTTATATAAGGTTAGGAAAAATAGTTTAGATCAAGTTTTGGTAGTTCCCAGTAAATTTTCTGCAGAAATTTTGTCGTTAGCCCATAATATTCCTGCTTCAGGGCACCAAGGGGAAGTACGTACCAGATATAGGGCAACTAAAAACCTTTATTGGTATGGAATGAGTGAGGATATCAGAACGTTTGTGGAAGCTTGTCCACAATGTTCAGTTGGCAAAAATCCAACTAAAAAGTCAAAATGGGATATGACAATATTCCATTCAGGTTATCCAATGGAGAGAGTTCTTTGGATTTCCTGGGTCCGTTACCACTTACTGAAAAAGGGAACAAATATATACTAATGATAATCGACCAATTTACAAAGTGGGTCGAATGTATCCCTTTACCAAATCAGACTGCGGAAACTGCCGCATGTGCTGCGGTTAATGAGTTCTTTTCTCGATTTGGCTGTCCATTTCAAATTTTCACGGACCAAGGTCCTTGTTTTGAAAGTAAATTGTTTACAGCTATTTGCGAATTATTGCAAATTCACAAAGCACGAACAACACCTTACCGACCTTCGGCTAATGGTCAAGTGGAACGCCAAAACCGCACCTTAATGAATGCGGTTCGGTGTTTTGTAGACAAAAGTCAGAAAAATTGGGATAAATTTATTCCGCAGTTAGCCGGAGCTTTGCGGTCATCAGTACACCGGTTAACTGGATTTACCCCAAATAAACTAATGTTGGGCAGAGAAGTAAATCACCCAACAGATTTGGTATTTAACTTCAAAAAAGACGTTCCATCAAAAGAAATTCCAGAGTATGTTCATGATTTGAATTCTGAAATAAAAAGGGCTCGTGAAGTTGCACGTAAGCAGTTAAAATCCGAATGTAAGAAAATGAAACGAAATTTTGATCTCACTCTGAATAAGAAAACTTATAAATTGGGTAACGTGGTTTACATGTTAGATGATGCTACGAAAAAGGGTAGATGTAGAAAATTGGCTCCTTTTTGGAAAGGACCAGCCATTATTGGTGAAGTTTATACCCCACACTTATTCAAGGTTATTTTCAAAAATTCTATTTGTGTGGCAAATCATGATAGGTCAAAAAGGTGTCATGATAGGATTCTGCCACCATGGTTAGCAAAATGCCTTAAGAAATTTGAAGAAACAGGGAAAGTTACTGTTCTTAGAGCATCTACAGTTTTTTGCATCTGTCGTAAACCATATAGTGGACAGTTCATGATACAGTGTGATCACTGTCTAGAATGGTTCCACGGAAAATGCGTTAACATCACCCAAGAGGAAGGAGAGGAGATCGATGAGTACAAATGTCCTAATTGTTAATTCGTTTCATTTCAGAAAATGTCTGAAAACAACTCTGACATAGAGCTTGATCTGGGTCTGGATGTGGATTCAGAAATGATGCTGGCACGTGACGGAGATCGGACCGGGTCAGTAAGTTCCATATCTGTGACGGAGGCCCTTCAGGAACTCCTGATAGGGTCAAATCAGAGAGAGAATTTACCAACGGTGGAACCTGGGGAAAACCTGACGGCAACACGGCAGTTGGAAATTCCGGAGATGGTAAGGACCACACCTTTACCTGATCCTACTCCTGAGGAATACCTGATGGAGTTGGTAGGGGAAGGTAGTTCTCCTAAAAAGGAGACAAAGGAAACACCTGACGAATACCGGAGTGTGCTTCCACTTACTGGGTTCAGGGTAGAGAAGGCACAGGAGGAAGACCCAACTGTGCTGGAATCCGGTGGTGTGGAAAAAATGGAGATTCAGTACGAAGCCATTCCCACACCCGACCAAGTAAAACAGGGATCAATTGATAGAATAGAGAAAGATACGTCTGTCCGTGAAAGGAAACTAACAGGCATGGCAGAACGTATTGCTCTATCGGCAATTGGAGCTAAAACTCAGCAGCAGGAACTGAGTGAGCTTCATCAGAAATTAAATTGGTGCGTGAAAGAAAATATTTTAATAAAACCTGCATCAAGGTTCATGGCCCTGTTATTAGGAACAAATTGGTCCCTGGTAGAGAGGTTAAACGTGCTTAAAAGTCAATATCTCCTAGCCAAAGCGCAGAAAAATATAATCTGGCAAAAAGATGTATCGGCTCTTGCTCTGGAGCAGCTGTCATATCGTTTTTGGGTCAAAGAAAATTTGGGACCATTTCCTAAAATTAGAACACCAAAGGTTAGTACAAGAACGGTGTCTGCTACTCCCTTCACCAAGGACATTCGGTTCTTGGAGAAGCCAAGTACCATCGCTAGTGCTGCTGAGGCAGAGGCCAGGGTGGAGTCAGTGGACAGTGTTCTTGAGGAAAGGGGTGTTTTTGCACCCAAAGCGAAAGCCCACCTCGGCAAACAGATGTCTGTGGTCAAAGGTTCTCTGACGAATACCGGAGGGGAACAGACCGAGCTGATATCTGCTCAGCTGTCTCAGAGCAAGATCAAGTCGAAGGACACCTCGAGGACTGGCCTAGAGGGTTCAAAATCCGAAAGCCAGAAAAAAATCTCCTATAAAAATGAGGAAGGCCCAAAAGTTGGCAAAGGGCAAGATAACCAAAGAGGCACAAAAAGGTGCGGAGCCCTTGAGGGAGGCCCAACAGGGTTCCAAACCTAAAGTGGTGAGAGTTTGTCCCCTGGAAACGTGCGCCATGGAATTCAAAACGGATATACAGAGGCACTTTTCAGGGACTCACTTCCCACCAACTTGGTGGATTGAATTTGGAATCACCACTCCAAAGCCTCTTAGGGTTAAAATGGTGCATGACATGGTTCTGCTGGCTAGAACCGTGTTAGGGCTAGAAGAGAAATCATCTGACTTGGTGATTCTAACAAAATTATTAAAACATTTAAGGGCCATAGAATCGTCTACCAAGTCAGAGCTTTTAAAAGACCTGGTCCCTAGTAGTGGTTATGAGCTAACCATGAAGGCCATTTCTGGGGATCTAGGTATCGCCCTTCCTCCTGAAGGTATCCAAATGGAACAATTAAATACAGTTTCTTGTTTGTTCCACTGGAAGGTGGTATGCCTTGTTCTGAACCAGGTCAGTCTTAGGGTTCAGAGCACATTCATGAAGACAGAGGTGTCCACTTGGCAGGTGAAGATGCTGGTGAGTAAGGCTCGTAAGGGTGAGATTGGGGCAGAAGAGTGGTTGACTGCTCAGGTTAGGGCGGCACAGCTGGATTATCCTCATGAAACTGAAGATGGACTGGTTGCTGCTGCCTGGATAATCTCGGCGGTCGCTGCTGAGGAGGTGGCGCTGACGGAAACCGGAAGCGCAATACCCCCTGCTCCTAAAGCCTGGTCGGACCTTGTCATAGAAGTTGCATCAAGGGGAACCCCAGGTGCAGCTGCAACAGTGTCGAAACCTGAAATTTCCAAGTCTAAGTCACCTGAGAAGAGGGGCGCAAAAAAACAAGGGGGCCCACCATCAAAACAGAAGCGGCTGACCGATACGGGACGCTCTTCTGTTGGGGAACCCCAAGGTCCCATAATAAAAAGAAAAATGGACCCGGTGACTTTAAAAATTACTGCAGAGAAACAGGGGGCTCCACAATTGAAGCAGAAGCGGCCGACAGATTCGGGAAGCTCTTCTGTGGTGGATTCCTCGGGTCCCTTCGAATTTGAAAGGAAAATGGACCCAGTGACTCTGAAGGTGACAGCCACTGGTAAAGTGAGAGACCCCATAGCTATAGACTCTCACTTTCATCTGAACAGAGTTCGGAAAAGTTTCAGCTTGCCAGGATTGACACTGGATCAGGTGCTGGCAAGGACTCGGGATCAGATGAACCCCCCAGGTTCCTGTTCAACTAGAAGCTACTGTCGACGTCTTGTGTGACCCCGAGGAATTCCCGAAGGATCCACAGGCGTCGAGTGGTATTGTAGCAGTAGGTTGCCACCCCTCAAAGTACAATTTGTTAACTGAGGAGGTGAAGCAGCATCTCAAGGGATTGGTTAATTCCCCCCAAGTAGCCGCCTTTGGGGAAATCGGTTTGGACCGAACCTATGTAAAGGGTCCAGCTGAAATTGAGGAACAGGACCGTATTTTCGGGGAACTATTGGAAATGGCGCCAAAAGATAAGCCACTGGTACTGCATGTTCGTGGGGCTGAGGGATCTCTGAAGTCCCATGATGTGTTGAACACGGCGCTTATCCAAATCTTGCAGACGACACATGTAAGTCAGGTTATCCACCTTCATTGTTTCACGGCCTGGAGGTGGACGTTAAGGCCTGGCTACGTCATAGGCCCAATATATTTTTTGGTTTAACTGGTCTCTGCAGGAGTTTTCCCCCGGAAATGAAGAAAACAGTGGTTGCAATCCCCGCAAATCGTCTGTTACTGGAAACAGACGCCACATATTTTCCCATGGGGGCCAGAATGCGCTGGTCAACTCCTGCTCTGATAGGGGAGGTTGCCCAGGCGGTGGCTGCAATCAGAGGAGAAAGCCTTAATGAACTGCTGGAGGTCACTGTGGCCAATACCAAGACAGTTTATGGTATTCCATGAATCCGTTAGTGTATGTGTCAAAATCTCCAGGTTGATGTAGTCTTCAAGTAAAAGTGAAAAGATTCTGTGTTTATCCCTATATTCCTTTTTGTGACTGGGGTAGAGGCTTGGGTGGTTAGCCCAGAATAAGTCCTTTGCAGAATAAGTTTCAAAATTACCCTGGGGGGAAGAAATAAACTATTTCAGATTGAGGTGGGTGACTTGGGTAGTTGTCAAGAGTGTGCTGACGGATCTCGGAGGTGCACGACGCTCCCCAGTATAAGTCACATGGGTGCCTCAAGGAAAGGTTTATTAAGTATTATTTCATCAGTTTCAAAATTACCCTGGGGGGGGGGGGGGGGAAGAAATAAACTATTTCAGATTGAGGTGGGTGACTTGGGTAGTTGTCAGAAGTGTGCTGACGGATCTCGGAGGTGCACGACACTCCCCAGTATAAGTCACATGGGTGCCTCAAGGAAAGGTTTATTACGTATTATTTAACCTAAGTATTATTTTATAGTAAATTGGGTGGGGTCATGATTTAAATTTTTCCAGTATTTGAGGTAGGGTGTTTGGGCGGTTGTCCAGACTTGAGGAGGCCCAGAATTGCCTCAAGTGAATAATTTAATTATGATCCACTAAAGTTTAACTGCAGTTATGCCACTTTGTCCCATATTGAGGTGGGAGGCTTGGGCAGTTGTGAGGTGCCGAGGGATACCTGATGCGCTGAAACACTACCCAGGATAAGTCTCACGGGTGCCTCAAGGGAAAGTTGCATGAGTGAGGAGGGGAGCTTGGACAAATACTCGGACCTGAGGAAGCCTAATGGGAAGAGAGATTGTCCAGTAGGAGCCTCCAGGGTGCCTCACTGCATGGTCAAAATTGGTTAGGTGGTTGAGGTTGAGGACTGGGCTGTGTACGGGTAGTCATTCGCCCAAGTAGAGCCTCAAGGATGCCTTAACGGTTAGTAGAATTTTTTCCTAGATTGAGGTGAGGTTTTTGGGTAGTTGGCCAAAGGTGCGTCAAGGCAAAGCCAGGCGCGCTTCACTCACCCAGTTAAAAGCCTCCAAGTCGCCTCAAGGATAATGTCATTCTGCTTTTAAACCAGATATATATTTAGTGTACTTAGGTGCAAACCCTCATATTTGGTAAACACACTTGGTATATCTCTTTTGAAAACCTCTGACTTGGTATATCTTATGAAATATGCATACTTGGTATACGCCAAGGGTTAACTTGAAAACTACTGTGTGGAGAAAAAGATGTGTCTTGATCTGACGGATCTCTGAGGTGACGGACACAGTCTGAAAATACACTTTAAGCACGGATTTCAATGGAGATACCATAGAGGGAAGGCGAAGCAGCCACCTAAGAAATTTAAAGGGGATTTCCATTTATAATACCGGGTCAAGTTTCTCTTGAGGAAGACTGATAGGGAAACAAGAAAAGATGGGACCTAAAAAAAGGGCTTTTGGAAATGAGCTGTTCGCGTGTGTGACAGCTCAGCCCTTTAAAATAATTTGGGCTGTTCGAATGTTCGACAGTCCATTAACTGATTTTTAAAAGGAAAAAAATGAATTTTTAAAAAAAAAAAGATTTTAAGTAAATCAGTATTTTTTTAGGATTTGGAACTGAATGCTTAAATACAGAAAATGGCCATGTAAATTAATTAACTGAAGAATGAAATTAAATTAATGATCGGCCAGATTAATATATTTTCTATAAAGTTCCACAATCCAGTAAATCACTCTTTCCCCGTATTTTTATAAGCAAAATGTAAGAGTAATTTAATTAAAACGGGGAAGAGTGTTGTGAAATAGGGTAAGTGAAAACGTCCGCGTTGCAGCGCTCCAAATTGGAATGTGTATTCCGGAGCAGGCCGAAGTGGTAACGGAGTTTACCGGAGGAAAACGGAGTCAACTTCGGCGAGAAGCTGCAACAGGCGAAGTACTTCTTTACCCTGCGAAAGGTAACTTTTGACAGAAGTAAACGAACTCAGAGAAACCATTACAAGCCATCACTAACCACAGTGGTGAGTATTAATTACCTCGTCATTATAAGGTCATTGTAGCTTTTGATATTCTAAACCAATGTTACTTTACTCTATCCGTACCAGAACTGATAATAAAATAAGGTTTTGCGAGAACAAATCTACAAATTCAAAATGGAGTGACAGGTCATTGTGGATGAAATTCCAAAAGCTGTCGGTTTTTTTTGCCAAGAACGTCATGTCTGTTTACACGTTGGTCAAGGTCAGCAGATGCGAAAAAGCAACTATACTCACTGCTTTCCAAAACGACATTATGAAACCGATCACCTTCACACTACAGATTGCCGCCATCAGAAAACTGTTCTGTTGACGTATTACTTGCAAGGTACTTCAACACTTGGTTAAATTACCAACAATTCAGAAATGAGTTTCCGTTGTAAGTTGGGGATTTTCCTGGAATATTACTGGACGATAACAGACTTTTGGGAATGACGTACTTCTTCTTCTTCAAAAAGTGACGCGGACAGTGTTGGCATTTTACCCCACGCAGCCCTGTTAATCCATCTTGGAAGTGTTTTGAATTCCTAACTTTGTTCTTGGCGATCTGAAGCACATTTAGTCACGAGTTCTCGTGAAATATTGTATTATCCGCTCTGGTGCGAATACAGGAGCCGATTTCTAGGAACCGTTTATGTCTGCTATCCACTATGCGAGTTGAACGCATATGTGTTTCATGTTCTTGTCATCACATTCTTCATTTTGAAGGATAATCTGTGAAAGCATTGTATTGAAATTTTGCATCATTGCTGAATATTCCAGGAAAAAAATAGAGCTGATTTGATAAACTTTGAGGGCTAAAAAGTACAATTGTCTCTGGTATGTTTTTTTTTATGGGAATACCCCGAAAAATATGCCTGTGGCCGGTAGTTTTTTTCATGTTAATTTTTCTCTCTCATTTGTTTCATGATCCCCACCTTGGAGACAAAACAATTTGCCTGAATGGCTATACTTTATGGAATTTCAGACTTGAACATTTCAGAGTAAATTGTGTGTCCTTACTTCTGAAGCACCTGAATGCATTGTCTGTGATTACTCCGTTTTGTCAGCATCCATTTGAGGGTTTTCATATTTTGTTTACTCATAGGCCCAATAGGAGAATGCGTTGATTTTCAATACAAAGCAAATGGTGTAACCGTGTATTGAATACCCAATTCATAACGAAAGTAGAGAGAGTCAATCAAATCGTGGATAATTGAATGGACCAGTTAGTCAATGATAGAAAGCTGACGCGAGTAAATGTTTGGCGCGCATTCCGCTCGAACAATTCTTATTCGGCGTAAGCGTTTTATAGGGCGCCTAGTTTCTGCTGTTTTCGACATAGATGGTATCTCGAACACTCCGACAGCTCCCTTTGCAAAGAGTAAAACAGAAGTGGCATTATTTATTATTCATTGGTGTTTAAGGTCACAAACTTCAGCACAATGACTACTCGTGATCGCAGTTGTGGCATCAAGCGTGTATTTGATCTTGAACCCTCAGACATGTAAAGTTACTATATCTGATAGTTCGGAAGCAGACGGGCTGTTAATCACTCATGTTGGGTCGTCAATAAAGAGCAATGCCCCCCTCCCCTCCCCCCCCCCAAAAAAAAAAATTCATGTTATTGTAATATTATCCATAATAATATTATTTCAGTGTTGAATACAGTAATAGTATTTGTTCTCACGATGAGAATCGTTTGAATTTATTCAAACCACTCTACCCCAGTATTGGCACAGGTTAGTTTAATTTTATCGTCTGCATATTGGGATTTGGTTGCTCTTCATTTAAGGGGACAATAAGCCGCCGATATGAAGCAACATTCACTCGCAGATATTGCTTGTATGTAAAAGAACCCATGAAACACTATGTGCAAAGTGTAAGACAACATAAGCAACACGCAATTACTTAAATCTGTAATTTTTCATCTTTAATACAGACGAAATTTTCGAAAACACAACATTGCGAAGATATAATCGAAGTTACCCGAACGTTATCGGAACTAAACAAATCCCCGGGACATGATTTCTGAATACACGCGGTTTCTCATTTTAACTTTGTCGCTGTTCCAATAAATGGCCACTATGAACAACAACTGTAAATTATTTTAGCAATAATTGGAAATAATTAGATAAAAAGACGTATTATTTCAAATAAATTACAGATATATACCCAATAAAACAAAACACACAGCACGTTAAATGACTGCAGTCTGAAATTTATTTCAATGGCGGCATTACAGTATTAAATATTTGAATTAGAGTTACCAACCTTAAAAGTTAAGAATTTTATATAATCCAGCAACTGCGTGCTATTATGCAGTTCAATTCAGTTCAATTCAGTTCTTTATTTAACGGTATGTAAAATATAATAATAAATACATTTACAGAATAATATTGTGATACAAAAACATACAGTTTTGGGGACAGCATAGCCAGATTGGCTGTCTTCCTGCTATCCCCCGAGGTAAATAATATAAATAGAGCAACATCATATCAGACGGAGTATGCAGCCGGGAAGAGAGAAATACAGATCATTTTGGAGTAAATTTTGTATTGTTGCGTTGTTGCGTAATTGCATGGGAAACAAGAGACTTAGAATGGCAATGATATTTTAGAATACATAGGAAATGATACTGAAAATAATTTGGGATTAAGATGAGTGACAAACTGCCGAACTAGCCGGTAAAAGCAGAACTGTATTACAGATTAGCATAGTAAACTATCTAGTACAGTCTGGGCAATACGGATTGTTACATATAATTTGTGTTTGATAATTTGAGAGAAGTTTTTGCGTTAACATTTTCTTAAATGCAGTACGATTAGTAGCATTTCTTATACTCGGTTCCAGGTCATTCCAGGCCATTCCAAAGCCTAGGATAGTTGAAACAAGGGAGGTAATCTAAGGACATTGTTCGTGTTCTTGTTCTGCAGACGCGAATCGATACCGAGAACCTGGCGATGTGACCAGTAGCATTATTATTAAAGAGTGAAAACATTGAATTTAATGACTGGGGAAGAGATCCATTTTTCCAATCGAATAAAAATAACATGGCATGGAATTTGAAAAGGTCTCCAACTTTCATTATTTTATCTTGAACAAATAGAGGGTCAGTATGGGCATTGAAACGTGCGTTATTAATTATGCGAACTGAGCGTTTTTGTAGTAGGAAAAGTTGGTTAATTGATTTTGAGTTCCCCCATATCTGTATACCATATACTAGACGACTGTGTATCAATGCAAAATATAAAGTTTTCATTACATCGTGGGGAAGTATAGTTTTGACCCTGTTCAGGGCATAATTTGCAGATGCTATCTTAGAACACAGATGGGAGATATGCGATTTAAAGGACAGGTGTTCATCAATATTAATACCAAGGAACTTAATAAATGTTTCATCCCCGTTTACACCCACTCGTTTTAATACAGTGTCGTTGATTTTTACGGATTCGTTAAAAGGGGTTGCCCTTTTCGAACTGGGATTGATTAAAATATACTTTGTTTTCTTGCAGTTCAGGAGAACTTGATTGGCGGAACAAAAGGTAAATATATGTTGAAGTTCATTATTAACAAATTGTGTTAGTCGTTGTACGTCAGAGTCAGACGAATACGCGGTAGTATCGTCTGCAAAAGAAAGAAGATCAATAGAGGTGGCGTGGTGGATATCATTGATATAGAGAAGGAACAGAATGGGACCCAAAGTTGAGCCCTGAGGCACACCAAACGTTATGGGCATCAGATAGGATTTTGTGTTGGCATACTGAACGTACTGTTTTCTATTTGTCAAGTAGCTTTTGAACCAGTCATTACATATGCCCCTGACACCGTAATGAGCAAGTTTGCTTAATAAAATTTCGTGGTTTATAGAATCGAATGCTTTAGCTAGGTATAAGAATATCGCCAGTGTGTGGTCTTTAGTCGGCTTATTATTTGAGGTTGCTATATGTTTTAGTTGCTATATGTTTGGTGAGAGTATGTCAAAATTGGCTAAAAAGTTTGTCATCCTGTTGCGCACAATCTTTTCCAAAATTTTAGAAAATACTGGTAATATACTTATTGGTCGGTAATTGGTGAATTCTTTTCAGATCCTGATTTGAATACAGGTATGACCTTAGCAGTTTTCATTCCGTCCGGCACCGCCCCTTGTTCAAAAGAATTGTTGATTATGTGTGCTATGGGTAATGCAATTATTTCGCCTGTCAATTTTACTATCTTTGAGGTTATGTTGTTGAAATCCTCACTAGATTTAAATTTCTTTGCCTTTATAGTATTTATTACCTCTAATGGAGTAGTTGGGTCCATGAAGAAGTTGTCTGAGTAACTGTTTTTCAAGAAATGACTAAATTCAATGGTAGGCTTTTTAATTTGGGCGCGTGTATTCGTTCCGATGTTCACAAAAAAATTGTTGAAATTATTTGCAATTTCTTGAGGGTCATTAATATCACTGTTGCCATATCTAAAGGTAGAGGGAAGTGAAGTCTAGTTACTGATGTTTGTTTCTTAATTGCGTCATTTAAAATTTTCCATGTTTTACGTAAATTGTTTTTGTTTTCTATTAGGATATTTCTATAATATGCCTTACTTTGTTTTTTGATTCTATACAATACAATATTTTATTCACAATATACATGTACACATAGTGTAGTTACAAATATAAATGTATTTAGATGTTTTCCAAAAAAAAAAAAAAAAAACTATTGTGTAACTGGAACATTGACAAGTTGTAAAAAACATGCATATTGTAAGGAGACGGCATAGCCCAATGGCTGTCTTCCTGCGATCTCATATTTGGAAGTGCGAGGATGGGGCAGTACAGGTGGTAAATAAGTTTCAATTTCTTTTCAAAAGATGCAATACATAACAAAGACCGGTATTCGGTATTAAATATTTGGGGGAGATTCAGACAAGGAAAGCATTACAGATCTGGTCACGCCTTAAAGACGGTCTACACCGTGTTCTTATCTTACTATGTTTATCTGATGGCCTGATAGTAATGGCCTAGTCACGCAAGAGATCACCGACTCTAGTGTTACAATCAGGACACTGTCGATTGAAACATGTCGGGGGTGTATTATAAGTTCCCAAGGCGTGTAACATTATGGAGAGTTTGAGTATAGAACGACCTTTTCAGA
Organism: Pictodentalium vernedei; assembly: GCA_031216915.1. NCBI lineage: Eukaryota > Metazoa > Mollusca > Scaphopoda > Dentaliida > Dentaliidae > Pictodentalium > Pictodentalium vernedei. The sequence continues at coordinate 460,755,210 of CM062296.1, read as the reverse complement.
TTGAATGTCATTGCTTAGGTCATTCCATAGTTTAGGGAATGGGTGTTTTGGTAAATTTTCAGAGAAGCATGTTCGAGGTGTATTTCTCTTTAATTGTCCACTATGTCTGGTTAGCATTCCGGTTGGGTAATTATAGATTTGGAGGAAATTTTCAAAACTTTTTGGCAAGTTTCCAGTGTGCCAATCACGAATGAACAGTTAAGTGTGTAGCCTGTAAAGATTATCAAACTTGAGAATTTCATCTTTGAGGAATAAGGGGTTCGTGTGGGAATTGTATTTTTTTATATTTATTACACGCAGAGCTCTCTTTTGTAATGTAAAGAGCTTTCTGTGGCTGTTGCATGACCCCAGACTTGAATTGCATGCAGCAAGTGACTCTGAACAAAAGTGAAGTAGAGTGTTTTAAGGGCTTGATGAGGGAGAATTCTTTTTGCCCTATTTATTGTGTATATTGCTCTGGAAATCTTCGATGCTATATATGAAACATGGCTATCGAATTTGATATTTTCATCAAAACATACTCCTAAGAATTTTATTGTCTTCGTGTCCGATCTATTTGATATCTGGGTTAATTCTGAGTGATTAAGGAGAAGGTGACGTTGGGTTTGAACATACTTTGTATGAGGTTGGTGAATGATTATGTACTTGTTTTTTGGGGCATTTAGGGATAATTTATTTGCCTTGCATTACTCACTTACTTTTGAGATTTCGACATTTAGAGTGTTAAATAACGTGTCAATGTTTCCGTCGGATTTGTACATAGTCGTGTCGTCTGCAAATGACAGAACATTCGAGAAGGTTGAATTTCTAATATCATTAATATAGATCAAAAAAAGTATGGGCCCTAAAACCGATCCCTGAGGCACTCCACAAGTAAGTCTGAAGATGAATCTTTATATTGAACGAACTGCCTACGATCACGAAGATAACTTCGAAACCAATCATTAGTTATACCTCTGATACCATATGCTTCGAGTTTTTTCAAAAGAATATTGTGGTTAATGGTATGAAAGGCCTTTGAGAAATCTAGAAAAAGTGCGATAGTGTCATGATTTGGAGATAGGTCATTACTGTCGGCTACTTCGTGTAGGAAATGCAACATTGGGTGGAAGGTTGAGTGTTTAGGTCTGAAGCCATATTGGTGTTCATATAAGATTTCGAATGTGGATAGATAAGAATAAAGTCGTCTATACATTAATTTTTCTAATATTTTAGAAAACGCTGGCAATATACTTATTGGTCTATAGTTATTTAACGAACACGGGTCTCCAGATTTAAAGATAGGTATAACTTTTGCCATTTTCATTTTATTAGGGAAGAGACCTCGCATGAATGATAAGTTGAAGACGTGGGTCAAGTGTTCCGCGATTTCATTAATAGTTTCTTTTAGTATTTTTCTAGAAATGCTGTAGCAGTCAGTGCTTTGTCTTCCTTTTAGATTATTTGTAATGGCGATAATTTCTTCTTTAGTGGTCGGTGTGATAAAGAAGTCATCGCTTGAGTTATGCCGAATATAAGTGTCGAATTCTATGTTAGTGGGAGGGATGTTATCGTTTATTTTTTGTCCAGTTGTTGCGAAAAAATTATTAAAATGATTGGCAATTGAGTCAGATTCAGAGATTTTTCTACCATCAATAAGGAATTCAGTTGGCAATTGTTCTTTGCAGACAGATTTGTTGAGGGCACAACGAAGGATTTGCCAACTTTTTTTTAAATTGTACTTATTTTCGTTCAAGATATCTGTTTAGTATTGGGCTTTTGCGCGTTTTTTAACTGCGTTGTATACTCTGCAGTATTGCTTGTAGTTATCGATGTTAGTGTTTGTTGGGTGCTTTAGTTTATTTACATGTAGTTTGTTTTTGTTTATAGAAGATTTTAGGATACCGCCAGTCATCCATGGCTGCTTTTTAACATACTTGTTGGGTACATTGTTATTTTCTATAGGAAACGAAGTTTCAAAATTTTCCATGAACATATTTAAGAATATGTTGAAAGATTCATTAGGACATGAAGATTCAATTACTGAGCTAAAGTTCGTATCACGTAATTTATTTTTGAAAGAAGAAACTTTTTTTCGTAAATGAGCGTTTGGGTTTTGGGGATACCTTTTGAGTCAACGTTGTTGCTTCCTCAGTATAAAAAGTTCCGAAATGATCTGAAACGTCAGTAATTATGATACCACATTTACCACCACTGGAGTAACTATTGGAGTAAATGTGGTCTATAAGGGTTGCCGAATATTCAGTAACGCGTGTTGGTTTTGTGATTAAAGGAATATATCCGTGACTGAAAACCATATCAATATAATCGGTTGTTTTGATATGTTCAGAGAATTTTAAGAGATCGATGTTAAAGTCACCCATTATATGAGCTCTTCTGCTATTTATTCCTACGAAAATGTCTTTTAAGGTAGAAATAAAACTGTCAAGATTAGCCTTGGGTGCAGTGTTAGGTCTGTATATAATGCCAATAATTGTTGACTTTTTATCTTTGGGGTAGATTTCTACAAACAACGATTCGAATACTTGTGGAATAAACACCGTAAGTTCAGAGTGTATTCGAAATGGAATGTTTTCTCTGATAAAAAGACCCTCACCTCTCCTCCCATCATCGTTACTGGGTCGTGTTCTTAATTGGAGTGGGTGATACCCATTGAGGCTGTACTGTAAATCGTCGTGGACTGTGAAAACCGTTGATAGTCCAATTACATCAAAGCCATTTTCTCCATTATGTAACTCATGTAGTAGATTTACTAGAGAATCCCAATTCGCATTCAGACTCCTACAGTTAATACTAAATTACGAGAAAGATGTATTTTTTGATGAAATAAGTTTGAATTGGTCAGGGCTATAATATGAGCAAGGGTGGCCATATGGGTTATATGGTGTATCAGTGACACTGTTATCGTTTATGTCGATACTATTATTGCATTTAGCTGTGAGATTGTAGTCGTCGCTTTCCTGAATCTCGTCGAAGGTGATTTTACCCGCCATGGTAAGATGATTGATAGAGGCATATTATGGTTGGAGTTAGCATAATTTCTTTTAACTTGCATTGCGTTATGTCAAGCTTGCTTGCGATTCCTGTGTATATGGAGACATACTTGAGAAATGGTGAGTGAATACCACCTATACTGCCGTTATATAGAATGATTACGGTTATCATCAATATTTGTGTACTGGCAGAGCTGATCGGATTAAATTTATTAGTTTAAGGTATGTTATGTTATAAGCAGTGTAGCCATTAGAGCACTTAAGATAACCAGAGGAAAGGAAAAAGGCATGTGGACTTGTCTAACAAAACAAGTATAAAAAGATTATATAAAAAATACAAAATGATATTATATAAACCAAGGCGTTGCCCCGTAGGGGCTAACATACTTCCCCTAAGTCCAATTCCAAATCTGGTTCTCTGTAGCGAAACAGGATTAGGACGCTAATGAGTAATAGAAATTCCAGCTCCAACACAGGCGCACATCATTCCCGCTGCCGTCGTGTTTGAAAAAAATCGAATTTTTGTTTTTTCGAAATTTAAATAAAAAAAAAAAAAAAAAAATAAAATAAAATAAAAAATTGTTCATGAACATGGAAGGACAGCTCATATGCCATAGATAATATGGTTTAGATCATTGACAACACAGTGAATAACACGCCACCTAACTGCTAAGCAAATATTCATCTCCCATGCAGCACCTTAACTCTGAAAGGGCATATCATTCAGATCATAAGCATGAGATGACTCAGCTGGGCTCATTCCTGTATTCTTTCTTACGTGCACATGGGGGATTTGAAGCTTTGGTATCAAGGTTTGAGAGGGACAAACCTTGACATGAAAGTTTCGGTATTCAACCAATATTATATCAGTGTTTGAAGATCCATACTTCGTCACAAAAGGAAAGGTACTGCAGTTGGATATTGGCGAATTTTCTGTGTTGTGGATGTGTCAACAGTACAGGCTGCTCATGCTCGGATAACACGCTCCACCGCGGTTCAACTGACAGTGACTTGAACATTATCGACAGTTAGCCTAATTAGTATGACACTTGAGTACGGTATTATCACAATAAAGGGTGTCACAGTGTCAAGTTACATATTGGTCCGCAAATTATAAACAGGTCAGTACTCGTAGACTGTACAGCTGTGGACGACACAGAACGTTTTGTGTATTGGATATTCCAACCAAGGTTGTAGTTTGTGTGTAAGGGGATATATATAAAATATTGCCCACACCAACACATATCAATTATGTCGGCATCCACGTAATACCATAATACAGCACAAAAGTGGTTGAAATGAAGTGTAAATCCAATACTTAAGACGTTCGTAGATTACAGCAGTGGATGAGATGAGGTGATGATGAGATCCGGTGATGGCGGTGTGCGTTGGATAAGAACTAAAAGGGAGAGGTTTTTTTGTTAGGAGTTAGATATAATAGCCATCAATCAACACAACACCTACCGTCACAATATACATAACTAAACACATCTACACAAAAGGGATAAATACATTTCCATTAAGAGGCCACTGAGGTGGTACAGTACCTCTTGGTTGTAGCTGTTGTATTGAAACCTTGACATGATATAATTGCCCCACAAAACAATAACCATCAACATATTAGTGGATGTGGACAATATTTGAACCAGGGACATGTAACGAGAACAGTTGTGATTGGAGTGACACGGTAACCTTACGTACATGCATTGGCTTTAAGAGAGTGAGTATGATACATGCAGGTTAGGGCTATGTTGTGGGCATGTAGTCAGCTGTATGTGTTCGGTGTGTTGTGGTAGGGTTATGTGAACCGTTGGCATGGTTTAAGGCGATACCACTTGGTTGTAATGTATTAAAGTTGACCGTAGTTGCTGTATGATGAGAGAGTGTCAATCGTACTGTTGCAGTTGCTTGTAGTTGCTGTATTGAGTGATAGTTATTATACAACAGCCCCACAATCCAACAATCATCAGCATAAAACAGGGCAAAACTACCATACCACTGTGTTTGGAGTGGTCGGGCTAAATATAATTGGTGTGGTACAATTATGGGATCTGTACTGGACTAGTAATTTCAATTCCAATTGCTAATTGGAACTGAAATTACTGATCCAGTACAGATCAAGTACCACAGTACTGAAAAGAAGGGCAGCATCTGCATAGGTATTGGAATTGGAATTACCAACCCATCACAGACCAAGCACCATTGCCTGAGCAAAAGAGGAGCGGTCTGTACATAGACATTGGAATTGGAACTACTGTTACTAACCCAGTACAGATCAAGCACCATAGTGTCATACAGGAAGGGGGTGCAGGATGGACATTGCCGCATGTACAATATACAATGCATATGTATGTATGCATGTATATACATCACTGTGTGACCCCACACCCATCCCACACACAAATTATGCTATATAATATGTGAGATGAGAATGGGGTCACACAGTAGGGTATTTTTATCACAGTGATGTGCCCTTTCTGGAGCTGTAAAAGTCGCTTTTTTATTTTTATTCAATTGGTTAGCCTTGGTATACCTCAAAGCATAAGAATAAGTATCAGAGTACTAAACGGGGTTTAAATCAAGGACATACAAATAAGCCCATTATGTTTGAAATGACTAGGTCTAAGGAAGGGGAGGAAGAGGAGGTTTCAAATATACAGGGCTGAAGAGAGAACCTGGATTGGGTCAATGCCACTAGTAACAGTTATGTTTGGAGTGACATGAGAGAGTTGTCATGTTTGGGCTGAATTGAATGATTATGGCCCAAGTTAAGTTAGTTCTGAATAGTGAGAATGAGCTGGGTACTATAGAAAAGGAGGGTGGCCATTATCACTTAATACGACTATCCCAGAATACAACAGACAATCAGCATAATACTGTACAAAAGTAAGTCAACATAATGCTATGTAAAACTGGAATCAGGTCGGAAATATAAACAATACAGTTGTGTGTGTGTGGGGGGGGGGGGAGAGATGGTATGATTATGTTGGCTAGACAGAAGAGGGGGCAGTGTGGACATAAAAATATATGTACAAAAAACAACACACAATCATGTGTGCATATAAATACCTCACGTCATGATCCCACACCCATCCCACACACAATTTATATAATATGCGAGACGAAAATGGGGTCACACCAGTAAGGCATTCTGAAGCACAGAGATATGCCCTTTCAGTTCACAACGTCACTTTTTTTTAATCGATTGTTAGCTTAAATATAAATACCTCAAAACATGAGAACAACTACCAGAGTACTACTCAGAGTTTAAGTCAGAGACCAGTTACACTTGATATGACGCGTTTGGTTTCAAATATACAGGGCTGAAGACACTAGTAACAGTTGTTTATGGAGTGACATGGCAGGGTTGCCTCGGGATCATTTGAATGAATGTGGTAGGTTATATTTGGGCTGAATGGCAAGCATTCAGTAAGCTGATATTACTTGTTGCAGTTGCTTGTAGTTGTTGCATTGAAAGATAGCCATGACATAATATAAACAGCTACCCCACCATTCCACAACCACCAGCACACCACAGTGCAGTTGCAGAGTCAGGTTGAACATGTAAATAAAACCACTGTGTTTGGTGTGCAATGTTAGGGTGTTGTCGGGTTAAATAGAATCGGTTTGATACAATTGTGATATATAACTAGAACAACTGTGTTGTTAGGGGTGATACGGTAAGGTTATGTTTTTTGGCCTAATTGAGAGACAGTGGTCCAATTGTGTTTGTTCTGGATAATGAGAATGAAATGGGTCATTGCCACGTGATATGACTGCCCCATAATACAACAACAATGGATTTAATACTGTTGTCAACCAGAGTTAAGTTGGGCATGTAAATGATACAGTTCTGATTGAAGTGACATGGTAAGGTTAGGTTGGGCAAAATGATGTGGGCATTATAAAATTATATTAGGGCTAAAATAGTGAGGTAGAGTTGGGCCATTATCACTTAATACAACTATCCCACAATACCACCACAATCAACATAATACTGTACAAAAGTAGGTAAGCATTATGCTGTGCAAAACGGAATCAGGTTGGAAATGTGAAGGGATATGGTATGATTATGTTGGGCTAAGTAATATGGGTATTGTTACAGTTATGCTGGGGTTTAATATAGATGAGGGATTGGGTCATTACCACTTGGATGATTGTTATACTTGAAATGACGCGTTTGGTTTCAAATATACAGGGCGGAAGACACTACTAACAGTTGTTTATGGAGTGACATGGCAGGGTTGCCTCGGAATCATTTGAATGAATGTAGTAGGTTATCAAGCCATGACACAAGCAACCCACAATAAACTAATCACCAAAGAACCACAAACATTTACATCATGTTTGTCACGTTGATATATGTGTGGGAGATGGTGCATTGTGAGATAGGTTCTGTATAACTACCCCATAATACAACACTAGTCACCAAAACACTATACAGAATTGAAGGGAATTGATCGTGTAAATAATAAAATTGTGTTTGAAGTGATACACTGGCGTTATATTGTTTTACAGGAGTTCTTGTGGCTCGGTTTCTTGGGGTGAGTTTTAGCATAAACTGGGTCAGTCCCACTTGGTTGCAGTTGGCCGTGGTTTACCGTAGCTGCTGTGTTGGGTGTCAGCCATGACACAATCATGATATAACCACCTCGCAAAACAACAAACACCATAGTTTCCATGCATAATTTGAATCAGGGATGTAAGTAGTACAGTTGTGCCTGGACTAACATGGTAAAGAAGTGTTGGGCAAAGGGAATGGGTATAGTAGGTTTTGATAAGAATAAGTAATGGGTATGAATTTGGTATATGCCACTCTAGTCAGATCAAGCACCATAGTGCTGAACAAAAAAGAGGCCATCGGACAAAAACATTGGAATCTGAATTGGAATTACAGTACAGAGCAAGCACCACAATACCAATACTAATACTATACAAAAGGAGTGTGTGTGTGTGTGGGGGGGGGGGGGGGGGGGGGGCAAACTGAGCATAAATATGTATGAACATAAATATGCATGCACTGTATACAATGCAGGGCTGGGGGGGGGGGGGGGCGCAGACTGAACATAAATATGTATGAACATAAATACGCATGCACCGTATACAATGCACATATACACACATATACACACATACATTGTACACAGTACATAAATATGCATGTACTGCATACAATGCACACCTATATACAGTACACATATACATATATATTACAGTACAGAGCAAGCACTGCAATACGAATACTAATACTATACAAAAGAGGGGCGGGGGGCGCAGGCTGAACATAATCATGTATGAACATAAACATGCATGCACTTTACACAATGCACATATATACATATATATACATACATACATTGTACACAGTACATACGTATTATTTTTAACACGCTGTGCATGTGGGACGACTATGAGGTTATGATAAGAATGAGTAATGGGTATAAATTTGGTCTATGCCACTTTGGTCAGATCAAGCACCATAGTGCTGAACAAAAAAGAGGCCGTCGGACATAGACATTGAAATTTGAATTGGAATTACAAAACAGAGCAAGCACCACAATACCAATACTACTACTATACAAAGAGGGTGGGCAGTCTGAACATAAATATGTATGAACATAAATATGCATGCACCATATACAATGCATACACATACATACATACATACACACATAGTACGGATATATTACAGTACAGAGCAAGCACCGCAATACCAATACTAATACTTTACAAGATGGGGGGAGGGGGGGGGGGGTCAGACTGAACATAAATATGTATGGACATAAACATGCATGTGCTGTATACAATGTATATATATATATATTCATTGTATACAGTGCATACATGCCATATATATAACACACTGTGCATGTGGGACAAATATGGGGTCACACAATGAGGTACCTTTGTAGCACAGTGCTGTGCCCTTTCTGTGAGTTATAAAAAACACTTTTAGTTTTATTTTGTTCAGTTGTTTGGGAGTCAATGATGGTCAGTATATTCTTTCCATGATGATGTTGCTGATTCTTTTACTTCTAGGACAACTCTCACACCAATTACCCTTATTCTTGTTCTGTACTTCTTATCTTTCCTTAGTCTGAAAGCAACATTTGCCAGTCTGCCCCTTTCTCGTTTTAATGCAGGAGGTAAATCAGTTCGAATTGTTTTTTTCGTACCCTTTAACTTGGAAGAAGAATTTAGAAGCAGCTGCTTTTCTCTGTCTGAACCAAGTCTAATTATAATTGGTTTAGGGGGTGGAGCTGATTGTGAGCCAGACGCTACTGACCCTTGTCTCATAGATGGAAGTCTGTGAATGTTGATTGATCTGTCCACTACACCAGAGGCATCAGATTTGTCAAAGCTTAAGTCATTCACAAGAAAATTGCCTACTGTTGAATATGTATTCTCATTTTCAGTTTCTGGCACTCCATACAGCAATAAGTTGTATTTCCTATCATGAATTTCTGCAAGAGTAAGCTTTTCTTCCAGTTCAGATAATTTTGCCTGAAAAGTAACACTGGGGTCGGGTATAATATTATTCTCCATATCATCAATACGTTGAGCATTAAAATCAACACTCCGCGTCAAATCGTCATGCTCCATTTTCATTTCATTTATTGTTGTGCTCATCTCGGTAATTTGATTCTTCATCTCACTGATGTCGTCCTTCAGACTCTGAAAGTTACTATTAAATTGAGATTTCATCTCTGTGAGCATCTTTTCTAGTTCGCTGTTTGAAACAAATTCATCCTTCGGCAGGGAAACTTTCCTTGACGTCATTATTGTTATGCAGAATACCAGTTGAACGGCAATAAGACGACGAAATTGGTAGATTTCTCCAACAGTTTTGCATGCATACTATGTAACTCTCAGCTTGAGGCAGAATAAAAGGAGAAATGAATAATAATAATAAGTTGATTAACCCTAAAAAAAATAATAAACAAGAAGAAAATCCGACCAGCAAAGCACACAGAGTTTACATTCTTCCCGCCATCTTCCCGATCAATTAATTAATCTATTAAAAATACGACAATAATTTTTGTAACTTTATATATTCAATTCAGTTGGATATTGCAAATTTTTATTATAGAATTTTGTTTTATTATTTGAAGACGTTAGGAGACCATTTGTCATCCAGGGTTGGCGCTTTATCTATTTTTTAGTTTCGTGTACGCGTGCTAGCGGAAAGGATATTCAAATGCATTTGTATAGATTTCTATGAAATTATTGTATGCGTCATCAGCAGAAGTTGCTTCCAGAACAGAGGCAAAATCGCTTTGCTGTAAGATAGTTTTAAACTGATTTACACTATTCTCATTTATTTTCCTTTTTAGTAAGAGAGTTTGGTTTCGTTTATTGCGGTTTGCGGACTCAATGTAAAAAGTCCCAAAGTGGTCTGAAACATCTGTAATGATTATTCCTGCATCTGTAGGGGCTGAATCATTATTGGAAAAAATGTGATCAGTCAAAGTGGCGGTGAATGGGTTTACTCTAGTTGGCTTGGTGATAGATGGGATAACACCTTCAGAGAACATATAAGTTATATATTCTTGAGTTTTTTGGTGAGAGTCTGATTTTAGCAGGTCAATATTCATATCGCCAATTAGGTAAGACTTTTTGTTTTCAAATTTTAATTTGTCGGTCATTTCGGCTAATTTAGACAAATAAATATCGATGTTAGCTTTAGGTTGCGTGTTTGGTCTACACACAACGCTAGTTATTCTGGAAATATTACAGTCACCCACAGCAAAGCAGTCTTGAGAAAAGTATTGTTTTTGAAAAAGCTTTGAAGCATTGTATTGAAATTTTGCATCATTGCTGAATATTCCAGGGAAAAAAGAGAGCTGATTTGATAAATTTTAATTTACTAAAAAGTACAATTGACTCTGGTATGTTTTTTGATGGGAATTCCCCGAAAAATGTGCCCATGACCGGTAGTTTTCTTCCTGTCAATTTTTCTCTTTTATTTATTGCATGATCCCCAATTTGGAGACAAATAAAGTTGTCTGAAAGGCTATACTTTACAGAGATATTTGAATTCCCAAATTAAAATGATGCCATCATTTTCTTTTTCCACACGAACCTTATAATGGTCGCCTATGGGAAAATATTTGCACTGTTATATTATAAATAGACCGCTTCAATACAAACGCCACCTTTGTCCTTCTGAGATACCAATTTCGACGAATAAGGAAACTGACTTTGACGGAAATGTTCATGAGTGATCGTGTGTAGCACCGACTTTTGTTACTCTACCTACTTGTATTACAAGTCAACACTTTTGTTACCGAAATCGCCCACTTTTGTTACAGGTCATCACTTTTGTTGCAAAATCGTCCACTTTTGTAACAAAAACAGCTCACGACGTTTGTTACAAAATCATAAAAATCGCATATATAACAAAAGTCGGTGCTACTTGTTGCACCGACTTTTGTTACTTCACCCACCTTTGATCCAGGTAACAACTTTTGTTACCAAAATCACCAACCGTTGTTACAGCTCACCACTTTTCTGCCAGAAAACGTCAGCTTTTGTTACAAAAGACAATTTACGTTAAATAAGTTGAATAATAAAAAAGTATTCGTAGTATACCAAGAATAAATGGAATCGTTTCTTCGTTTCATCGCATATTTCACGTTTCTATGCTAGTTTGGAAATCATATCAACACATGCTGGCCTACCGTAATGGTGTTCTTTTTATTGGATTTTGTGATTAAAACTTACCATTAACAATACAAAACACTATTGTGTAGTGTGCGTTTCTCTCCGGGTACTTCGGGTTCCTCCACACGCCTCTGGCGGTTTAGCCAGCTCCCCCACCTCGAGAGAGTATCCCCGGAGAGTACCCCTTTAAATAATTCTCCATATATTACTCGCACATTGCGGAAAAACCCAAGTGAGTACCATTCAGTCATACTACCCCTGGAGAGTTCCCGCGTACAGTTACGCCCATAAAGCTCTCCACTCCCGAAGCATTCCCAAGAAACTTACCATCGAGATTTCCCACCCGGATTTTTTCTCTAGTAAAGATCCCACCCGTGATATTACCCACACAGAGATTACCCCATTCCCACCCCAACTCCTGTTTATATGTGACAACCAAGGACTTAAACGAGATATGGCCCAAGTAGAAGGCTGATAAATACACTTTCATACCATGTAAGAATATCGTGCTACTTCTTCGTAAAGGGACGAATGACAGGATTTGGGCTTGACAGAAACCAACAAGAAATTTTCTAAAATGTCAGGGATGTTTGGAATGTGTGTTAACCGGTGGTGTTAAATGCCCCGTCGATGTGAGATTGCAATGAGTATTCTTGTGCTGAATGATATACCATTGTCAATCATATGACTTACTCTTCTTAATATATATTAATTAGCAAAAACTAATCGTTAAAATATGTTGTTAATCAGATAGGTCGATTTGTACTTTATACTTTATACTCTTCAAATTTCAGGGGGCGCGGTGGTTCAGTGATTAGAGCATTGAACTTCAAATCGAAAGGTCCACTTTTCGATCCTGACCAGCGGTAACTGCCTTGTGTTCCTTAGAAAGGCAATAAATCCTGTTTGCTCACTTGGGGATACGGTGGAGCTGTGTATTAAGGTGTAATGCACGTCGATGGGGCACTACGCTTCAACCACTGCTAGCCCTGCTTGTGGTGGAGTTAGTACATTAGGAAGTCTGACAGTTGCTCGCCGCTGTGCGGTGGTTCTCCCCAGGTACCCCTGGCTGTCACACTGCCGTTAAACCCAATAAATAAATAAATAAAAGTACATCATCGACGTGCAGTATGCCTTATTTCCCGTGCCCGCACGTGGGCAACCGGGATTAAGTGTCTTGCCTACGGATACAATGCAGATGGCGCGAGTCAGGATCAGCCCGTTGACATTTCGGTTTAAAGTCTAACTGTGTAAACAATGACCCCCCCCCCCCCCCAAAAAAAAAGGAAAAAAAAAGAGAAAACAGTGATAAAACACCAACGGTAAAAAACTTATGAATGGCACAGCAATCTAAACGAGTAGTTTGTATCGAAAACAAAAACATTAGTAAAAAAAGAGGCACTAATACAAAATTAAGCTCTGCACACCAAGGAATCAATCCACCACGAAGAAATAAATCCTCTTCAGCGTCGGAACAGATTATTCCCAAAATAATAGAAATAAGGAAAATACATCTCACAACTTTATCCCCTCAGCACCTGGTTCCGGAACGGTATCATGAAATACAATGCGTTATCACTAAACCGGGTTCACATTTCTGAATAGGCTAGGTTGTACTTTCATCTTGAAGCCCGGAAGGCCTGCAAAATTGACCCTTTACCGAACACGTAAGGTAGATGAGCTCGATCCAATGGGAAGTCATAAACTATGTTTTTGAGAGAAAAATAACGAAATAATGAAGATTGAATGTGTTTTTTGTGAATAGCTCTGGAAGGTTTTGGCCGTTACGTTGGATAAAGGATTATCACTGATCTTCCCTGCCGATGTTTTGTTCATCTCTTCCATTTGTCGACTTCCACTTTGTGTTTACACAAATATTTATTCATACGAGGGTGAGAGGGTCGAAAGCTTAGATTACGTACACGCGAGACTGCGAGTCCGATAAGCTAATGGTTGACTAATAACACATACAACTGAGCAAGACACACTTAATTCCGATTGCCTGGGGGGCACGAGGGCGCTTTTTACTAGAGTGCCGCATGTCTATGGTGTACTTGCCTTCAACCGCTCCGAACTGTGCTTGTGCAGGGTTATTAAGTTGGGGAACCTAAGAATTGCTAGCCGTTGCTAGGTGGTTTTATCGGGGTACTCCGGCTTCCTTCATCCGTAAAACTTCTGACATGATGTGACCCAGGTTATTAACCCTTTGAAAATGAGCGTCCATTTTTCCGGTCAGCAACATGATACATCATAACGTCATTAAATAGAGTGGCTGTTCAGTAAATGTGTGGGGTAGACCAATCAATATTTTCACCGTGCAGCCCAGAGGCTGCACGTTGAAAATATTGATTGGTCTACCCCAAATAATGAAATGGACTCTTCTAATTGCTGCCATTGAACTGCCATGGAAGATATCACTAAAGTTCAAAGGCTTAAACGTTAACTCCAATAAACAAACAAATACATAGTCATATTAATGCTTGACACAAACCGCTCAGCACAAAACCAACATGGCATTAACTACCCGCTGCACCGCCTCGTTACCTGAAATAAATGCATTTAAGGTGTCATTGTTAAAATGGATTAGAATTCAAGATGAATGAAAATGTGTTCTCGCTTACCGAAAAAGGTCATGCATAATGGCAGCGTGAGACAAATGTACAAAATGTTTGCCTTCTTCAACATTGCGTATAGCAATTGTGAGTACTTCCTTGGCTTCTTCACGTGTTCTTTCCACTGAACGGTTTAATGCATGTCGATGTTGTGAAGCTTGAAGTAGTGGCAAGTGGAAAACAAATAAAATTATAATTAATGACCAGGTCGACCTGCAAATGTGAACAATTTAATAATTAAAGGGATGGGACCTCAAAGACCAGAACAATAAAATGGTGAATGTAAAATTGCTAAGGTGAGTACACTTGTTTCGCTAAACAAAGATTAACCGGTTAAGTTACACGAAGAGCAGACGATATAATACATATTCGTGAAGACAAAACATTCTTCATTGTTTGCCCCTAAAATATAACTAATGGTCCCTCATTGGAACGAGCTCCATGAGCTTCTTCAAATGAAGGGTCGTTAGCTATATTTGTTAGACAAAAATTTAAAAAAAATGACGTTTGACTGGCAATTTTTGTTTTCGCCGTGCCATTAGGGAAATGGTTAAAAGAGGATGGTTGCTTTTAGCCACCACTTAATAATAGCGTAAAAATGTATTTCGACTCAATACAGTAAGCTTCTCTCTTTCGTACGTCTTTCCCCGGTGAGAAGAAACACAAAAAATGTATATAAAACCTTTTTTTGCCGTTTTCCGTATGTATTTTTTTTATAAAACATTTTCTCTTTCTAACACAACCTAAAATAAATTATAAAACATGTCAGTTAACCCTTTGAACCCTGATAGTATCTTCCACCCAACTGAGTATCATCAACCGGAAGAGCCTTGAGGCTGCATGTTGAAAATCTTGTTTGGTCTAGCACAAAAATTCACTGAGCATCTACCTACTTGGTGAATTCAAGTCGTATCACGATTCTGGGCCGGAGAAACGGCCATTCGGGTTCAAAGTGTTAAAAATAATTCGTAGCATCTAAAAATGATTGGACCAGCCTTCACCTGGTTTAAATCCTGAAAAGGTTAAACAGAGATGACCCTGCTGTTATGTCCTAGATGCTTACACAAAGTCAGTGGGCTATAAATTAACGAGGGTAATTATTCGTCGGTGAACACACTTCCCTTTTATTTCAGTTAATTCTCGCACTGTTGGTAAGACTGTGTACAGGAGGAATGAAGGCAAACAACCCTTGAGACAAAGCACTCAGCATTTAGACATTCAAGACAAAAGCACTCAGGACAAAACCTCTGAAGAAAAATCACAAAGATGACAAAACCCTCAATTATTTAATTTTCTTTTCCACAATTAATGCATTTTCAATTTTTTATTCCACCATTTTAAAAAAAAAATATGATCGTAGATATAAATCAATGATTGTTTTTAATCTGAAATAAATGATTGATTTATTGTACCTCATAATATGGCATTGAGTTTCTACTTTGTGTAAAGGTTTCCAGCGAACAGCAAAAGGCATAAAGCTTTCCAAAATATGGAGATAGAATTGTATCAATTCTTTTAAAAGTAATTGACCCTTTACATAACACGAAAGACAGACGACACTTGGAAACAAAATTCTTGAATAACTAATATTTTTTCATTTTTGTGTCAACAATATAGCTTATAACCCTCATTGGAACGAGCTCGTTCGAATGAGGATCATAAGCTATGTTTTTGAGACAAAAAATGAAAAAGTAATGAAAATTGAATTCTGATTTTTGTGAATAGCACTGGCCGGTTTTGACCGTTAGGTTGCGTAAAGGGTTAAATGTCATCTGTATATTGGGAATTAGCTGCTCTTAATTTAACATGAACTCGAGTCTACTCGCCTTTGATATTATACAGCAGATGTTCTGGCATTAACTTTCTGTATAATATTTAGCAGAGAGAATCGTAAACGTTGAGCAGTTGTTTCCAATCATGTGTCGTCTTCCTGTTCTGTTTGCCCATAAGTCCTGAACAGAATGTGATTCTCGAAAGCTTCTCTCTTACAGATTGATAGATAATTTTATTTAGCAGTATGCAAACTTATACATTACATTACATTAATAGTATAAAAATTTCAATGAGGTGACATAAAATGTTTACAACAGGGAGATGGCACAGCTGGATTGGTTGTCTCCCTGCTGTCTCCCCGAGAAACATTGTTCGAAAACGTCAGATATAGACTGCTGCTAACCTGTAGGCAGAGTAAAGCTTATAGGATAGGACACATGTGGGAGATTTGGTCGAGGTGTCTTAGAAAATTATAACTTGTCCTCCCTGTCGAATGCAGATAGAATTACTTTATTAAATTCAGGCCCAGATGTGAATGAATTGTAACTGACTTATCAAGGTACTAATGATGATTACCATTCACTCAAGCTAATATAGCCATTTCGTTAGTTACTGTAATCGAATCCCTCCACCTACTGTCGATGTTTCATATAACTGGATTATTTCCCTAGCTTGCGTGAGTTAACAGGGTTGCCCAAGCTCTCAAGCCACCAGTCTGAGTAAGAACTCCGGTCCCGCGCCCTGTTCTCCCTCGCGATGATTGCTGAAGGCCATGGAGGCAGGGATCCTGGGTGGCTGAGAACGGCAGTGACCTCGATTGGGCAATTCTCAAGGGGGATATTGTTCGATATATCACCTTCGGCTCTTTCGTCATGATAGACAGTATGCAGTAGTCGCTAAACTGACCAGTCTGTTATAATCTCCATCTCGCTTCATCATTGTATTTTCTATGAATAATTCCTTATCCTTTGCAATCATTTTTGCTGCACTGTCTGATGGATACCAACTGTTTTGTACAATGAACGTCCTTGTGTGATGCGGTAAGTCTATCGAGTGCTTTGATGTTGCGGCTGCACGAGTCAATCGATCAGAGGTGTGCCTATGCATCACTCTGGTCGAGTATGCTTTCCATGTGCTTTGTACTGTTTGTTGGATATTCGCAACGCAGCCCCTAAGTTGGGCTAGGAGTAAGGGTGCGATACCTGGAATGACAAATTAAAAAAATTAAAATATGTATACAATCCTGCAAAAAAGAGGTAACGGCACAAATTTTACAATCTTGGACTCTGACTCAGATTGTGAAATACCATGTATTGAAAAGAATTGGCTCAAATTTGTCATTATTTACGCAGAGGAAGAAGAAAACATCACCAAACGTCAATCTATTTGCTCTGGAGAACACTATTAAAACAATTGCTCGTTCATTGAAGGAGGTAAAAAAAATTGAGATCGGGAGGGGGAAATTAGTAGAAAGCAGGACGGAATTCCAGGCAAGACATTTATATAAAATATATCAGATTTTAAATATGAAGATTGTTGCCTTCCCACATAAGACACTAAATACTAGTAAAGGTGTAAATGAGAACTAGAGGACTTTCAGGGATAGATGTATTGAAAATAAAAGAAGAACTAAAATTACAGAATAACAGATGTAAAAAGAATTGAAAATAAAAAAAGACTGTAACTCAATTAAAACCAATATATTTATTTTAACATTCGGCCAATCTCGACCACCAAAATCAATTAAAGTGGGTTACATGAATATCCGAGTGGATTTGTATGTAGGATGTTGTAACTGTCGGGGCAGTCATACAGCTTATCCAAAGATTACCCTGTCTGGAAACGGGAGAAAGAAATACAAAAAAAGTCAGATGTGAAAGACAAATTAGCTTTAAAGAGGCCAGAGAAATTGTAACGTCTATGCCTGGAATGAATATATCATCACCAACCTATGCAACAACTTTGAAACAAAATATTTAAACAAAATGAGTAGAATGTCAAACACCATGGACATGCATTAATAACAGCTCAATTCCGTTCTTAGAACAACCTTTTACAATAAAGCAAATCAAGAAGAATGAACCAAAGTCAACCTGAACACAACAGAATATCGCAAAAACATCGAGGGAAAAAATACACCACATACAGAGAAAAGATTCCATCTTAATTTGAACAGAAAAAGGAACAAAAAACTAAAACACACAGGATAAATGGGCAAACCAAACCAGACCCCAAAGCACAGCAAACGCAAAGATCACGGCAACACAATCTGAGTCACTAAAGGAAACAAGAAAGAGACTGAAAGAATTATTGAAAAAGAAAAACGAAAACAATTATTAGACAGAACCCCCAAGATCCTGTTACCCACAACAGAGGTCTTGGAATAGATGAAAGCTTGTGGGTGCATTGGGAGACGTCTCCACTGAGAATAGGTCCCAAGAAATAAGTTTCCCAAGAAATCTACTGGGGCCATTACGCCCATACATCCACCATCTAATTCTCAAACTATATATGAATAACAAAATAAAAAGGGATACAATACAATACAATGGAATGGTCGAGGTTTTCAGCGCCTGTCGTAGTCAGAAACGATATTATATTCACAGTTCTATACCTCTAGAGGCACATTTACTTGCTGTACACCTAACTTTAGATAAACTATGTTCCATTTACGTTTCACCAAATAAGGCCCTTCAGCTGAATGTTGTTGAACAACTTATAAACCAACTTCTTACCCAATATATTCCGACGGTTGATTTTAATAATACGCATAGTCCTATTTGGGGAGATTCCTACAGCAAGGAAGACATAAAAGGCAAAATAGTTGAAGAACATATTACAAAATATGACTTGTGTTTATTCAATGAACATTCAGATACTTTCTGCATCCCGCATCTGGATCATACACGTCAATTGATCTCACAATAACTTGTCCTTCTATATTCCTTGATTTCTCTTGGAAAGTTGAAGATGACTTGTGCAGGAGTGGCCACTTTCCGATTGTATTAGAAAATGTGGTTCCAGCGGAGGATGAGAGAGTACCTCAGTGGAACTTTAAATAAGCCTACTGGGCCACTTTCTCGTCGCTTTGTTCTGAACGTCAAACATGGGAGAAATTAGCATGAAGTGCTGATCAGGTGGACCAGATTATTAAACAATTGCTGGACATTGCAAACACAGCCATTCCAAAAACTTCGTCAGATCCAAAACGTTTCATCGAACCATGGTTTGACGATGATTGCATACAAGTTGTAAATGATCGCAAGAAAACTGAACGGGAATTTAACAGTTCGCCAACTACAAATAGTTTGGACAAACTACTACCAATCGGGCAAAAACAAGACGACTTATTCAACAAAAAAAAGAAAAGTTCTTGGGAAACTTATGTTTCGAAACTTAACGAACACACACCCATCAACAAAATTTGGAAAATGATTAAATAAAATTAATGGTAAAGAGACAAAATCATCTATACAACACCTGGAAGGTAACAGCCCACCAATCGCGTCATAAAACGAAATATCAAACATATTGGATTAAATTTTTCCTGAACACTCGTTTGAAAATTGTAATTCCGAATTCATTCTGGTTAAAAAACAACAGGAAAAACAAAAGATCAAATTTACCTTTGAGGACTACAATAAATCTTTTTCTATGGAAGAGAGATAAATAACTCTTGCCATAAAGCAAAACATACTGCCACTGGGTCCGATGAAATACATTACCAAATTTTAACCCTTTACCCAACGTAACGGCCACCGCCGGCCAGCGCTATTCTCAAAAATCGCCAGTTAATTTTTATCTTTTTATTTTTTGTCTCAAAAACATAGGTTATGACACCTCATTGGAACGAGCTTGTCGAGCTCGTTCCAATGAGGGGTCATAACCTATGTTTTTGAGACAAAAATGAAAAAAAATTAGTTATTCAAAAATTTCTTTTACAAGTGTCGTCTGTTTTTCATGTTAGGTAAAGGGTTAAAAATCTGCCACCATCATCACTTGAGCTTTTATTATCCATTGTCAATGACATATGGGTGACTGGTCAGTTTCCACCTTCCTGACGAAAAGCAACAATAATTCTGTTTCTGAAGTCTGATAAAGATCACAGCAACCAAGAGAATTACCGACCCATTGCATTAGCAAGTTGTCAGTGAAAACTGTGGAAAAGGTGACCAATGATCGACTTGTATGGTTTCAAGAATGAAACATTCTACTTGCTAATGTTCAGTGTGGTTTCAGGAGCCAGAAAAGTTGATCATTTCGTTAGGCGTGAAACGTTTATACGAAATGCCTTTGTGTTCGCCATCTTCTTTGACCTGGAAAAAGCCAATGAAAGTATGGGATTTTAAAAGATCCTCCTAACATGGAACTGAGAGGGCGTGTGCCTCTTTTATAGAAAATGTTTACAGGATCGTCAATCCCATGTTCGTGTTGGATCTACGTTTTCTGATCCTCAGGGCAAGGATTGAGGGTTCATCAGGATAGAATTTTATCTGTTTTTTTTTTAACTTTTTCTGCGAAAATTAATAGCATAATCGAAGCAATTCAGAATATCTTAGACTCTTCATTATATGTTGGTGATTTTTTAATCTGCTGCAGCAGCAAAACCATGAATCCCACAGAGCTCAAACTTCAGCTGTGCTTGAAATAGAATTAAAAAATGGGCCTCAGAAAATGGTTTTAAATTCATTCCCGCAAGCTCTAGAAACACCACTTAGATCCGGAATTGAAAATAGATGAAAGTACCATTACAGATGTAAAGGAGGTGAAATTAACTTTTCATATAAAACAACTAAGAGTGGGATGTAAAAATGCACTTAAACTTCGCAAGGTAATTGGTTGCACTGATTGGGGTGTTGACCAAAAAAGCATTACTCCATCTATATTGATCAGTTATTAGATCCAAATCAGATTATGGTCGTTTGGTTTAAGGTTCTGGAAGGAAGTCGTATTTCAAACCACTTGATGCAATGCATAATAGAGGTATTAGAATTAGCCTGGGTGCTTTTCGAACAATACCAATAGATTCAATACTTCTTGAAGCAGATGTGCCTTCTCTTGTGAAGCGCAGAATTAAATTGTCACTCATTACTAACCTGTTCGCTAATCCATCAAACCCTGCTTATAACTGTGTCTCGGACCCTTAAAATGTTGAATCTTTAACCGACACCAGAAACATAATCCTCCATTGGGAATTAGAATTAAACCCAATATTGAGTCCGCCACACTTGAATCTAATATGATAAAAGAGAACCGCGAACCACATATTCCTCATTGTCATCTTAAAATAACCGACAGTTATTTGGACCTTGCTTCTACCAAAAAGTCTGAAACAAAATTATTTGCCGTTTAAGCGGGAATATGCTGAAATAAAGGCAAAGTTTTGTGCATATAAAAGGATATATACAGATGAATCTAAAGATTGTGACCAAGTATCATCAGCCGTTGTTATTAGTAACCAGATTACTTCAATCAGATTACCAAATAAAATTTCTATTTTCACAGCTGAAGTTAAAGTTTTACAACTAGCGCTTAAACACACTGAGAATGTGCAGGAAAAGAAGTCGATTATTTTTTCCGACTCCCGTTTCTCTTTATTACCTTCACTCAACTATAAATTGAAGAACACTCCCATTTTGGAACTGCGTGAGAAGTTGAATAGTGTCATGTCTGACAAATATGATATTATGTTTTGCTGGTTAACTGGACATGTTGGTATAGGACCCAGTGGCAGTATGTTTTGCTTTATGGCAAGAAACACCTGTGCAGACAGGGCAGCGAAACAGGCTTTAACCCTTTACCTAACATGAAAAGCAGACGACACTTGCAAACAAAATTCTTGAATAACTATTTTTTTCATTTTTGTCTCAAAAACATAGGTTATGACCCTCTTTGGAACGAGCTCGACGAGCTCGTTCCAAAGAGGGGCCATAACCTACGTTTTTGAGACAAAAAATAAAAAAAATAATGAAAATTAATTGCCGATTTGTGTGAATACCGCTGGGTGGTTTTGGCCGTTACGTTGGGTAAAGGGTTAAAAAGCTAATTACTGATTTTAAAATTCCTTTTACTTTTAGTGATTCTAAACCACATATCAGTAACTACAGCAAATCTGTGTTGCTGGCGTAGTGGGATGGAGCACACAAATAACAGGTACCATCACTTTCGACCAGACATTTTTTATCATAACTCGTCTAGAAACCTTTACAGAAAATATCATGTAATTTTGACACGATTTCATATCGGTCATACAAAACTTACACATTCCTTTTTGTTAGAGGGTAATATGCGATCAGAGTGTGTTCAGTGCCATCAGGGGTTGACACCGGAACACATTCATTTACGTTACATTGCTTTTAATAGTGTCACACAGGGCAGTATTTCATTGTAAGATCTCTAAGAGATCTATTTTACCATACGAGATTCTTTTATTTCTTAAAGTAATCAACCCTTTTTAATAAATTGAGAACAGTTTTTATTCTTTTAAACTCTCATCTACTCATATCTAATCAGCAGGTTGATATTCTATAACAACAGGAGCCAATACTATAAAACTTTTACAATTGTTTTTTCTAGAATTGTATTTCCTACCTACTAATACAACTGACTAGCATAAGTCATGAGCATTTTCAAAAATACGGCAATTTTCCAATTGGCAAATTGCCATATCTTTGAAAATGCTAATTGTTCATTTCAATCCATTTAAAGTCTTAACGAGAAAATACAATTCTACAGAATGCAACTGTAAAAGTTTTCTAGTATTGACCCCTGGTCTCATTTTCTGATCACTTTTTTCACTACTTACTTTCATTCCTCATATTATATCCAGATTTTATCGACTCGTTTTTTATTTACTTCATGGATAATATTGGCCTATTTTATAACCCACACTTTTCATTGCCACGATATAGCCTTCGATGCTGATGTGGCATAAAGTACGAATGAATAATATAAATAATAATAATTTTGTAAGAAAATCGATGCAATTATGGCCAGGAACAAGTCCAGCCTTCAGATAGTTCATCACCTATGTTCAGATTTACTCATCGGAAATATTCCCCTTTCCAACTAAAATATTCCATCCGAAGGAAGTTAAAAATACCATAAACATTTATTTTCTTTGCATCAACAGAATGGTTTCTCATTGAGTCTAGATTTGACCGAATTGTTTGAGACACCTCTGTTTACAAAATATAATGAATGAATCTTATCGCATCTGCAGTTTTACGATTACGTCGCTCAGTTCCGTCAACTATGTTAATATCTTGATTGCGTCAATACGAATTAAATACCTATTGCTGGGAATATTTGGAGATGGAGCACGAACGTATATTTCTGTATCTTTTTGTGTAAAAGAACATTATATTAAATCAACGGTAGTCTGTGCGGAAACTCCACTAAAAGTAGGTAAACGAACACCCATAACGGCATGGCAAAACTTAAGGCATTTGTCTGATGGCCTGGGAGCATGATTGTATATGATGGTATCATTCGGGATTACTTTGTTGGATGGGTTGAAGCATAGAACATATGTTAACTTGATGATGGCAAAGTGCGGTTCGGACCCACGTTGAAAGAGTTTCTTACGGCACCAACCGCCTAGCGAAATCACAATAGCCACGCACAATACTCAGCCACCGACAGCCAAAGGAAAGGTAATGCTTGTTAACCAAGGATAAACGAGACTTGTACAGAACACACGGAATACTCAGTTATAATTATTAGTATCAGAAGATTGCATCACTTCATTAAGTGATGCAATCTTTCGATACTAATAATTATATTGATCGTTTGGTAACTATGGACAAATGACGTAGCCATGCCATCTATCCACTATCTACCTGTCATGTCACAAAGTCCGAAATATAAACAATCAAAACGTAAACAGCACAATCAGCATTATTTTGAACGCTCTGTTTGGTGGTTTGCATCTATTGTTCTCCATCTTTTCTGTTCAACAAGCATTTGACTTTTAGTTCTAAGTCACAATGAACGAAAAAAACATTTTTCTGCTACGTCCTCTTGAGTCATGTATGGAAGACCTCTATGCACGCCTGTATGCGAGGAAGTTTAATAAGAAAAAATAGGTGACAATAGTCGCTTTGGGTAGCGTAAGTGTTAAGCGGATAGACTGGCTTCGAAACAGGTGGCACTTCAACATGCAAGTTGCAAAGTGGGAACAATCTCGTAACAACGTTTTTCGGTTTAAATGATTTGTTTTACAGACTGATATAGATCTACAGTTTATGGGTGTCTTTAGAGAAAGACCTCACCGTTACATCTAATATAATCATGTTTACAGTTATGTTACAAATGTTCATTAACCCCTGCAGCATGGTTGGAATTTGAAGACTCGTAAACAAATGGCAATGAGAGAATTGTTTAATTCAGACCATCGTCTCTTATGTTAACTCATTTATTAGATATGATTGTCTTTCTCAGAATTGCCCATTATCAAGCTCGGAAGATATTGCGGATACAATTCCGATCTCGGCTGATATAAACCAACCCAGAGTTGTCTCGCATGAAGCGTTATTATTTGCAACCAATTCGTTATCATCGAAATCGTTCACGACGATTTTCGCCGAACGTAATCAGGAAAGGAAAATTGGCATAATGGAGCAGTTTGAAGGTAAGTTTTGGTATGGTGGAGAATTAATGATCGATACAAGTAGGGACTGGGCAGATGAAGAGAAGAAAAAAAGAGAACTGTACAGAACATTCAACGCAAACTAAGATTCCGAGTCGTAAGCGGAGATTCGTCGAAGTGGGAGCAGAGATAGTTCAGTTATCCGAACGACTCAGCTTCCCCATTGGGATGTTCGGATAGATGTTCGGATAGCTAAACTAGAAGAAAACTAGAGAAACTTCGGACTTTGTGAAAAGAATGAGAAACATTAACGCTGTCAGACACCTGTAACAGATCTGAGAACTTTGTGTTATTATTTGTTTTATTGATAATATACTATTAAAAAAGTAGAGGATATTTGATAAAAGTGAGATATATGAAGAAATATATTCATATTTACATCAAAAAGACAGTTGAGGCATTGCAGTGTGACGTCTGGTGAATTATTTCAGCGATAGTTGGGTGTCTGGCAAGCACACATTCCACGCACTGAGCTGTAGAAGACATGGACGGCCAGTCAGAGAATTTACCACCTTCAGTCCTAGACCTCAGTACCTTGTAAATCCTTCTCGGTTCGCTAGACAAGCTCTGATCCGACGTGGCATACTCCTCACCAAACGTCCAATATCAGCTTGACTGATGTTATTCCATTCTTCCTGCTGTGCAGCGGCGAGTTCCTGGACATTGTTAGGGGGTGTTGGCGTTGTCGTCGTTGTCATACGCGCCTGCCAAGCATATCCCAGACGTGCTTGATTGGTGAAAGGTCTGAACTTAGTGCTGGCCAAGGCAGTGTAGTGATGTTCTGCTCCTGGAAGAACTTTGTAGCGACACGGGCCCTGTTTGCTCTTGTATTGTCATCTTGGAAAATGAATCGACGGCCGTGACGTCGCGCAAATGGCACCATAGGAGCTGCTAGCGTGGTGTCACGGTAGTACTGCCCTGTGACACACCATTGTAGGACATGTAATGCTGTTCTGCTTGTCATGGTTATGCCCCCCCCCCCACACCATGCCCGATCCACTACCAAAACGATCGTGCTGCCTAACGGTTACGTAATGGTATCATTCGTTTCGTCGCCGCAACACCCTGTTTCGCTTGTCGTGGAAGTTGAGAGTGAACCTCGATTCATCGGAAAACATGACGTTGCTACTACGACGATTTTCCTTGGACTGTCGTGCTCCACTCCAATTACGCCTTACTGCGATGTGACGTTCAGTCAAACGTGGAATTATTTGAGGTCATCGAGCGTACAAATTCAGCGGTGTAGCGATTTCGGATAGTCTGACCACTCACTCGCACATCTGTCGCTCGGTGCAGCTGCTGTCCAATTTCTGAGGCACTTTGATGGAGGTTACGTAATGCTGTGGCTCGGATGAAACGATCCTGGTTAGCAGTTGTCGCCTTTGGACGACCTGACCGACGTCTGTCATCAACATTGCCTGTCTGACGGTAGCGTGACCACAACCTGCTAATCACCCGTTGAGTAACGTTGAGAATTTGAGCCACTGCAGTCTGTCTGTTGTCAGCTTCCAACATGCCAACGGCACGTAAACGTTCGTCACGTGACAGTCTTCGCATGCATCAAAAGTTACGTTTCGACCAGAAACTATTGATGAACGAGTTTATACCAAGACAAGATCGCCAAGACCTTCGAAAAAACCCGTCCAGTACAAAAGAACATTTCAAAACGTACCCCACAGACATCAACGCGGCGCTCGTGTGAAAAATCTGCACGAAGTTTTCATGTGTCGGTGACATTCACGATCCACACTAAACTTGGTATCTTAATTATTGTCGTCTCCAATCATGCGTATCCAATACCATTTCCCGAAAATATCAACATCAGTTTGGATATCCCCTATTATTTTTGAATACTATATAAAGAGGTTACTGCTTGGTTAGTATCATAGCAACCGAGATATCAGCCCTCAGTAACTTCACATCAACCTTCAATCATGGGTCTGTAGCCGATATGAAGTTACCAGGAGCTGATTTTTTTTTATTATTTTATCATCAATGCCCCGTATATAGGCTTCTTATAATAAGACAAAAACTGGGACGACTTTATGAATCGTACAAAAAAATCTGCCTTACTTGTTCAAAGGGTTAATATACAATTTTATCATATGGCTCGTCCCTTTTGTTCACTTTAAAACATTTGATATTTTGTTTTCATATTGATCAGTGATAAATAAAGCCTTCCGTCAATTTCATTGGTCAGTTTCAAAACTAGACAATTTGATTGTCTGAACAAAATAAAATTGGGCCACATTTTCATAATTTGCATAATTAGAGTTGGGAGCTTTCATTGGTCAATTTCAAAACTGGACAATTTGATTGGCTAAACAAAATACAACTGGGTGACATTTGCATAATTTCAGTAGGGAGAATTTACGTTATCTGTCCTATTTAGGGTGGGTTATATTGTATTAATCTTTTACCTACAAGAAAAACGCCATTCATTTTTTTTTATATTTTCACTTTTTGCTTCCAAAACATAGGTTATGACCCCTCATTGGAACGAGCTCGACGAGCTCGTTCCAATGAGGGGTCATAACCGATGTTTTGGAAACAAAAAGTGAATTTTTTTAGTTGTACGAGGATGTTTTTCCAAGTGCCGTCTGCAACTCAAGTTAGGTGATGGGTTAAAAAGTCATACTAAGTGGCTAATTTGTGCGTGTGTGTGTCATATGATAAACAGAATATGAAATGGGTTTTTTCTCATATAATATTTATGAAACTCGTCCGAATTTTCCGTTTGGGCTCGCCAGAGGCTCGCCAAAACGGAAACTTCTTAGACTCGTTTCATAAATATTATATGAGAAAAACACTCATTCCATATCCTCTATGTAGGTTCTAAATTGACTATGTACCGTATCAATTACCACAATTAATACAGTAATTTAATGACATGTTTGCTCATTGATATTCCCCATACACAAAGGATCTCGAATGAGTCAGAGTTTGGTTTCAAATTTCTGAACATTCATCACTCAAATCGAGCTCCGCCGAAGGTTACCGAGGCTCAGTCGATTTTAGTGAACGGGATTCTGCAAGTTCACATTTTTTTAACAAACTTATTCCTCGAAAACATAGAATAAGCACCCTCATTACAACAAGCTCGTTCCTGTGAGGGAGTCATAAACCTATAGTGTGAGGCAACAATTGAAAATTGTGAGTAATTCAGTAAATATATTCGCGACTGACGTCTTCTATTGGTTAAAACCGGAGGTCCATTGGCTGAAACATTGATTGTATTTTTGTCCATATGTACAGAATTTGAAAGTGATACTTCGCGTGATAACTCCAAGGTCGAATAGTGTAAATTCCTACTTGTTTTATAGATAAAAAAAATTGTGGATTTGAAATTTGGATATTTCAACATCAGGATGCTGCGGGTTAAAATAAAAGAGTCTTAATTATGTGTGTTTTGTAAACATCCAGTTTGGTCTGTTTTTGCTGAAAATAACTCAAATGTTATGTGGACAGTATTTATTTTTTGAAAAGGTGGATAAATATAATAAATAATATAAAGATACCCCCCCCCCCCCCCCCCAATTGATTGGAAATATTAATTACCCGTGAACTAAATGTATTTTTGTTTCGTGATTATTCTTTCCGTGATCGTAAACTTGTCTGATATATGTAGGCCAGGGTGCTGAAAGTGTCGTTGAACCCCAACAAAAGTATTTTCTACGAAAGACTACTTTCCTTGAGCAGATCAGTATTAAAAGAAGCAACGTCATTTATGTTTTTAGGCCATTGGAAATGGGCAAGTGGATCGCACAGAAATTTGAGTCACGGTAAAATGATCTTGCTATGTGCCCAAATTGAAGTTTTTGTGTCTTTCTTTCCATTCCTAAATGGACGAGATGTACTTCGTTGGGTGCGGCTGTATAGCATTCAATGCCAATTCTTCTGTACTGGATTATCGATTACGATTTTCCGAGCACTGGGTGACATTATTTTACTGAAAATTAAAATATGACGATCTTTTGTCTAATTTCCATTTTCTCCAATAGTTAATTGTGGTCTGGCGGTTCTTAGTCGGTGAACAGTGTAATCAGCACTTATAATGCACTGCTGAATATTAAAGTAAAATAGTTTAACCCTTTACCTAAAGTAACGGCAAAAAACCGGCCAGCGCTATTCACAAAAATTGTCAATCAATTTTCATTATTTTTTTTTTTTGTCTCAAAAATATAGGTTATGACCCCCCTTGGAACGAGCTCGCTGAGCTCGTTCCAAAGAGGGGTGATAACCCATGTTTTTGAGACAAAAATGAAAAAAATAGTTATTCAAGTATTTTGTTTGCAAGTGTCATCTGCTTTTCGTGTTAGGTAAAGGGTTAACCCTTTCAGCACATGATTGGATTGGGGGGATATAATATCGGTTTTTGCGACTGGACGAATTCATTCTGTAATTTCGGGGAGGTTCAGTAGTAATATTTCATTCCAACAGCTCTGCGGATAAATTATTACTGACTCCATTGGCTACTGGTTGTCTATTATATTATTTGCACGCTGAACGACGATTTTTTTACTCAAATATTTATGCATACTTGGTTAAAAGGGAAAGGCTGCTATTTGTTTGAGTGTGCAGTTATAAACAATTGAGTACTCAAGCTATACATAATTTACTAATGCGAGATACGTAGTTTCGAAACAATTATTTAAACGATTAAATAGCATGGACGTGCCCTGGATATTAGGAAATTATAATGTTCTGATGGAAAATGTTACTTAATCTATGCAATATGTATAAAGTTGAGGACTGTTTGATTTAACCTTTTCGTAATGTATTCGACATTCGATTATGTGTGTACCCGGGTAATTGATATAGCAAAACTAAAAAGTTTCCCATGGGCGGCCAATACAGTGTCTCTGCGACAAAAATGTTTACACCCGATATTGAAATATTTTTATCAAGTGTTGCCCAAAAGACAACATTTTTCTGTCCTGAAACCGGAGATCATGTTAAAAGAGAGCACAACGGGCAGCGGAGGGAGGGTCGGTCACGTTCGCGAAACTGTCCGGTAAATTCTCACCCAAAACATATGGCAGCATATTAGAGTATTTGTCAAATTGCATGTACAATGTAATAGACTGAATATTCGACATGTTTAAATTTTACAAAAAAATGTAGCTAAACTGAAGAGGAATTCCACCAGACATTGTACTACATCCGAGCCACTAAACGGAAAACTCTATAAAATTTTCTGAAGTTGGCCCAGACAAGAGTAGGTCTCGGTTCTACAGCACCCAATTGCCTAGTTATAAATGCTCTGCCACCATACCAATTGAGTAACAGCAACCCCCGAAAACTGCAAGTAACCCAGCCAGAATGTTGATGTATCCAGCGTATATCCTCCTTAACCATTTACAAATGCAAACAATATAAAAAAAATATTTTTCAAACAACTGTAACAAAACCATATCATGTGCCCTCTCCCGCACCTCCCCCACCCCACTAGAACGAACACAACGAGCACGATCCAATGGGCGATTCACATGCTATGTTTTTTGTTGAAATGTTTTTGAAAATTAATATTTTTTCGAATGCTCGATTTATGAATTACGTGACGGATGGGGCCGATTCGTCCGGTAATGGTTTAAATGCATTTGTTGTTGGTGGGGTATTTGTCACTTTCGGCCACCGTCTTACAAAGCAGATGCCATTTTAGATGTTCGCTACACCTGCTTAAGTACTGTGATAACAAAAATGGAATGAAAGGATTGGATTCAGGTCAAAAGTCTTTGCCCACCTCTTCATCACAATAATGTGGCCTCTTATCGAAAACGAAGCATCTCGGATGCTATTCTCGCTCGCATTTTTCTTGATTTAGTCTTGATTTCGCAATATTTTATTTTGGGAATCTCCACTCAATGCGGTGTTTCGGAACATGAGTTTGTCGACAAAGAGGCCACGTTTGAGAACGCAGTCCAGTACCTGGCTCGAAACAGGCATTACCCATCCATCTGTTTTCTTTGAGTAGTGGGGGGATATATGTTACAGGATTTAATACAAGATTTCCCAGACCCCGGATTATTTTCATATAGAAATTCTTACCGTAAACCTTGTGTCTATATCATCAGTCCTGAGGTATGGGGAATCGTGTGTTAACTCTTTTAACCCGGTGTGCATAAATTTTTGCGTGAAGATAAAATTGGTAATAGTCGAGCAGACGACCGTAATAACCAACTTTGTATTATTACTATTACTATTATTATTATTACAAAATGCAACTACTTGGACGGGAAAAACGTTGCAATATGCAACAATTGTTACAAAATGCAACTACATGGACGGGAAAAACGTTGCAAAATGTAATAAACTTTTTTTCTCAAAGGGGCACTTTTTTCAAAGGGGAAGTCCGAAACTAATTCATGTTATTATATAACTATTAAAATAAATTTGTGCCTCTATGATTCTACGAGTGTCTTCAGGTATGCTATACGCAATTCTACGTGTATTTGAGCGAGTTTCGTATATGTCCGAAGTTTTATTACAAATTGCAACCACTTGGACTGGAAAAACGTTGCAAAATGTAATAATTATTACAAAATGCAACTTCAAAGACCGGAGAAACTTTGCAAAATGTAATAAATGTTACAAACTAACTACATCGACTGGAAAAACGTTGCAAAATGTAATAAAATATTTTCAAGCAGAGCAATCAAACTTATTCATTAGGCTTTTCCCTCTGGAAAAGACTATTGTTTTTCTACGGATTATTATTTTTTTTTTTTGGGGGGGGGGGGGGGTTGGGGTTTTTTTTTTTGGTTTTTTTTCCACACATTTTGTCCGTACGATTCAGAAGCCATTTTCGAACCGATTTTCACGAAATTTTGCACACGCATAGAGGGGCACAAAATCTAAAAATGTGCCGAAGCGGAATTTTCGATTTAACCCTTATTTCGCCAAAATTGGCAAAAAACTGCCAAAATTGGGGTTTATCGGCACTTTCTCGAAACATGTCTTGTAGATTTTTTTTATACATTCGTCATTGCTAGACCTGTCTGTGACATACCCTTTGGTACACACTACATATCAGGCGATGCATATGGTAACCCTCCACAGGCTGCCAAACATCGAAATTTTGATGAAATAGGCCGGTTTCAGGCCCCCACTGCACCCAAACAATACACGAGAGATGAACATAACTTCCTTTATTGGGAGTGGAATTCACCGAGGATCATTTTTGTCAGTAATAAGGGTGTTCAAAAAACCAAGCGTTAACCCATTTTGAGCTGGTTAAACAGCAATACCCCCATAATGCTCAAAAGTTCGTGTTTTCCGTGGATTTCTCTAAACGAGTCTTGTAGATTTTCAAGAAAAATTGGTCACTCTCAGGTCTTCGTGTGACATTACAAGTTGCATGGATAAAATATTCCGGTGAGCATTAGTTAACCCTCCCCGAGCTGCTAAACGTAAAAAATGTGATAAAATGGGCTGTTTTTAGTCACCAACAGCACCCAAACGGTATACCAGAGAGAAAGGGTCCTTCATTTATCGGACGCAAAATTGATCGGAAAATATTTTTGAAAGTGGTAAGGGTATTCAAAATTTGACGTCTTAACCCATTTTGGGCTGGTTAAATAGAGATACCCATTAAAATCTTAAAATACCCGTTTTCTGTGGATTTCTCTATCAACATTTTGTAGGTTTTCAAGAAAAAATCGGCTATTTGCAGGTCTTGGAGTGACATTACAAGTTGCATGAACAAAATATTCCGGTCAGCATTAGTTAACCCTCCCCGGGCTGTTGAAGGTCAAAATTGCGATAAAATGGGCTGTTTTTGCACACCAACAGCACCCAAAGGGTACACCACAAAGAAAAGTGCGTCCTTTTATCAAGCTCACAATTTAGTCGGAAACATTTTTGTAAGTAGTAAGGGTATTCAAAAGTCGACGTCTTAACCCATTTTGGGCAGGCTAAAGAGAGATATCCCTTGAAAGCTTTAAATTCCCATTTTCTGTGAATTTCCCTAATGGTAACTTGTAGGGTTTCAAGACAAATTGACTATTCGTAGGTCTTTATGTGACATTACAAGTTGCATGGACAAAATACTCCGATGAGCGTTTATTAACCATCTACAAGCTGCCAAGCATCGTAATTTTGTTAACATGGGGCTGTTTTCAGACACGCACAGCACCCAATGTATACATGAGAGATAAACATAATCTCCTTCGTTGGAAGTGGAATTCACAGAGGACCATTTTTGTAAGTAATAAGGGTATTAAAAAAAACAAGCGTTAACCCCTGTTGGGGAGGTTAACACGGATACCCATCGATAGCTTAAAAAATCGTTTTCCCTGGATTTCTTTACAAACATTTTGTGGGGTTTCCAAGAGAAAATGGCCGTTGATAGGTCTTGGTGTCATATGACCAGCTGCATGGATAAATTATTCTGGTAGGCATTTGTTAACCCTCCATGGGCTGCTAAATGTAAAAAATTGAAGAAATAGTCTGTTTTTGGACACCAACAAATGGAAATGCCACAGACAAACGTAACTTCTTTTACCGGATGCAAAACTAATAGGGAAACATTGATCTTGATATTAACCCATTCTACCATTAATGATGGGTTTTAGCTAAACATTTTTTTATCAAACCCAAACCGAGTCATTTGAGACTACAATACTTACCTTTCTCATAATATCAATGAGGGAACTTCAGTGAGACAGTTAAAAACAATTCATCAGACACTGTGGGGTCATGACAAATCATGGAATCTAATCGGGAAAAGCCATGATTCTCCAGAATCATAATTGTATTATACAATTATTAATATCAAATTGTATCTGAATGTCTTAACCAAATGCTGTCAATGTGTGTTGTTTGTAGAGATGACCTCTGGTGATCAGTATAGTGGCGATGACAAGAAATGGCTAGTGATCGTCTATGGCGATCTCTAGTGATCGTTGGGAGCGAGATAAGGATTAGAGGGCTATGAATACTAGCCGCACTGAGGCCTCTCCTCACCCCCCCCCCCTCACATCTTCATACGAGGAGATGATCATTGGTGATCGCCATTGACGATCACCAGGGATGCCTTGTGATCGTTTATGGCGATCTCTAGTGACCGTTACTAGCGATCATCAGTGATCATCCCCCTGTATAAGGATGAGAGGGGTGTGAGAGAGGCCCCCTTGGGTCCTCACCTCATAGCCCTCACAGCCATATCTCGCTCCCAACGATCACTAAAGATCACAGACATCCATACTGATTGGCAATAGCGATATCAAGTGATTGTTGGGGAGAGATGGAGATGTGAGGGCTATGAGGTGAGGCCTCATTGGGGCATCTCCTCACAGCCCTCTCATTCTCATAGGGAAGGTGGTCATTGGTGATCGCCAGTGGCGTTCACTATGGATGCCTAGTGATTGCCGATGATGCTCTTTAGTGATTGTTGGGGGGGGGGAGGGGGGCGAGATGAAGATGTGAGGGCTATGAGAAGAGACCTCATTGAGGCATTACTCATTGACCTCATTGGTCTCCGAGTAGTCCTACGGAGAGCGCCACAGTCGCTGCCCCGTCCAGAAGCCCTGGCGTACTTTACTTGACCTAGTGACCTGTCAGTCCGGCCGACAGCGACAAAGTTCCCCTCTCTCTTCTCCCAACGGTAAACCTATCTCAGAAGCCCTCCAACCAGTGGACCGACCTAGCGACACAGTTGCCTCACCCCTGCTCCCAACGTTAACACTATCCCAGAAGCCCTCTAACCAGTCGCCCGACCGAGAGTAGCACAGTCGTACTT
Organism: Pictodentalium vernedei; assembly: GCA_031216915.1. NCBI lineage: Eukaryota > Metazoa > Mollusca > Scaphopoda > Dentaliida > Dentaliidae > Pictodentalium > Pictodentalium vernedei. The sequence continues at coordinate 460,720,779 of CM062296.1, read as the reverse complement.
CCCTCTGTTCCCAACAGTGACCCTATACCAGTAGCCCTCCACCAACTGACCCGACCGAAAGCGACACAGTCACTCGGCGACCCTACCATGGTGTGGGATATCGACAGTTAAATTTTACTGGGGGAATGGCACTGCTGACACAAGATCTGTGTGAAATGGCATAAGGTAAGGCAGACTTGGTCTGAAGCGACTGTGGTGAAAGGCTATCACTGTGCGGACAGTGACATAGGCCAGGGGCTGCTCAACAGCAAAGGGCGGAGTTGCTGGGCTCAAGCAACGTCCAGTTTCTCACCTCTGTGGACATTGACAGCGGTCAACGTCGTCATGACCTTGCGCGCTCCGTATGACGTCACCGACGTCATAGCTACTCGAACCATTTTCCTCTGTCGACTTTCTTGCATCTTCACAAACTTTGCAGTGAGCATCCACACCCAGCCAGCGATGCAATGATGCGAACCGTACAAAGACAGTCAACTAGAGTTGGCAAATGAGCCTATAGAGGCTGTGTCAGCGATGGTAATTTGGAGAGGAAGAGATGGGGTCCGGGTGCGGCTGGGGGTCAGGTAGAGGGCGACATAAAGAGCCCTTTCGGGAACATAACATACTACTCGTGCAGGATTATAAGGAAACAAAAATACTCCACTTTGCTTTCCTTGGGTTTTATGGATTTCATTATATTACCTTAGCCATGTGTCCACAAAAAATCTTTCCAGGCAAGCGTTTTCACGATGAAAATGTTTTTCAGCTTTAATGGTTTTAGGGTAGCGCAGTGTCAGGATAATGGGGGCATTGGCACTCCTTTCCATAGGAACTATTTGGCTGCTTATTCGAAAGAATTACAAAGGATAACATAGAATATAAATACAACACTTATTATTTATTGGTAATTAGAAGAACAGAATATAATTAGTTTCACAAAAAAGTACAGGTAGAAACTGGTTATAATTGAAACAGATGTAGTATTAATGCAAACTTGTGAAATGGTTCAGAAACACTTTTCCCAGTGAGAGTGCTAAACATTTTTTTAAATGCTTTCTTGTACGGGGAGGAAATCAATGGTGTAATGTCACAACTTCTGAGGTCTGACACATAAGGAAAAGAAAATTTTGTGAGTGCATGCAGGATATAGCCCACACTTCGCCACTACAAATAGTGTATTTTAGCTCGTGAAAGTCACTCGCAAAGTAATGTATCTCATGCTTCTCGCTGCCACTCGTGAAATATCTCCTGTATCCACTCGGATATTATTCTTTGAGTTTTCGGATTTTGAAATTTAATTCGTAAATTTGAAATGAGAAATGATTACAAGTAGTCTTTTTACCAGTTGTAGTATATGTAGTGCTCCCCTGATTCTGAGGTCTTGAGAAATAATACTAATAAAAAGAAAGCGTGTGAAAACTTAAATTAATATTGCTATTTGTTCCCCATATGCCTCAAACAATTGAAATCTGATCCGAAAAATATAACCATCACTTATGCTGCTTGTGTTATCGCCCACTTGATATTAAAATGATATTGAAAAGTATCTGAAATTATCAGTTCACTAGTTTCATTCAACTTCATTTATTCTGCGAATACTGTTATCTTTCCATTCATCCAAACATTGCTGCCGCAACAAAACTTTTCTGAAATAACATCATTCAAAATTGTCTGGAACAGTTTAAATTTTTTTAGCATTTTGCCTACTGATCAGACACTTTAGTCTGAATAAACGATGACAACCTTGTCGACTTAACATGAAATAAACAGTTTTAAAAAACAGAACCTTTTAAATCAATTCAATGAAACTGTTCTTGTTTCATTGAGTTTTGTAGACTTGGGACCTCGTGATAACGGAAGCGCACAAGCCAGTTCTGTCAATCCAATCTGCTGATATCTATTTCTTTGCGAGGCGCACGTTGCCGCTATATGAAGTAAATTGCAGTCACTCCATAGTCCCCAGTTTAAACGATCGAAACCCCACAGTAGAAGCTCAGCCAATTACCGTAACGGTTGAAATCGTTGGGAAGAGGATCAGTCACTGTCAGAAAGCCTGTTTTCTGGGCATCGTCATTAACAAGAACCTGACTGTCAAGACGTCTTGTGACAAAATAACCAACAAAGCAAAGGCCCGCATTGGCCTGATCGAAGCCCTCGATGGTTCTAACAGGAAAGATGGAATGGGGGGGGGGGGGGGGGGGTGATAGAGGGTTTATTCTGAGGCTCTTCACGAACTTCGTCTGGCCCTTTTTCGACTAGGCTGCTGTAGTCACACACACATACTGTGTCAGCCGGACTAAAGTGCACCATGTCAACAGGGTACGAGCCCCCAACCTGGTGCTATCGGTGCTCGAAACACCCGCATCACTCAACTCAGAAGAATCGGGTCTTGAAACACTCCACGAGCGCCCCACCAAAAGAGACCAAAAGAAAAGACTCTCTCCCCTCTAAGCGCGAACGATCTCATAAAAGGGTACCAACAGCTTGAGATACCCCCCCCCCCCTCCCCCCGGGTAGGAAATGGGCTGGGAATGGGTGTGCCATACATGTGCACCTGGGACTTCGGGCCCGGGCAGTAAACAAAAAATCACCTTTCTGGTTGCCGCCAGAAGCGTTAAGGTGTCTGACTTACGGACCAAAGTTATTCGTTCTCCTGTCCCCTTGCATGCCGGACACGCCAGTGGTATGTTATGTAACCAACTTATCCTCACCCACTTCTCCTCCTCGAGCTCCGGCACCCCAATGTCCTGTCGCTAACACAACAACTGTAGGCCAACTCTAGACGCATGGCTATGTACAGTACGCATCGCTTGCATCGCTGGCTGGTGTAGATGCTTAATGTGTATGTGAATGAAAAAAAACAGGCATCAAGAGTGGGAAACTGTTAGAGGAGCTATGACGTCGGCGACATCATTTTGGGCGCACTGACGTTGACCGCGGAGCTGAGTTTCAGGACGTTGTTCGGGCCCAGCGAGAGGGCTGTGCCGCCGAGCAGCCCTTGTAGAAAATTTGCTATCATACGAGAAAAAAGAATATTCCTTCTCCTGAATTTTCCACTCTGCCTCATTTGAGCTTAGCAAAATGGAACATTCCCAGGCACGTTTTATAAATATCATTTGAGATCAACATTCTTAAAATATCTTATATTTATTATCATAAATATACCCGGTTACCTTTAAATTTTGGCCGGGGCCATATTACGTGGCCGTAAATCTAGTACATGGCATAGCTGAAAAACAATATTTACGACTCTGGCGTTATGAAGGGTAAAAGTGTCATTGACGTCAACTCAGACGACCGGTACATCTCAGCGTAACGTAGTTTACAGAATAACGCACAACATCCTTCAAATCTAAATGACATGATGGGACTTGTTGCCGCCCGCATGTGTTAGGATGAGTAGTCGAGGGAGTCGAATAAGCATGTTGCTTCTTGCCAACCGTAAAGCACCAACTTTTCGCTGGCGCATATGATAGACCATATATCTCTGGTCCCGGAAACGAAATGGTTCGATCCCCATTCCCCATCATGTGTCACATAACTGGTTCTAAGTTCATTCGTTTGGTCACAGTCTGTTTGCAATTACTCTGTCTTGCAGGAGGTGGCATGTAGACAGCCAATCTGGTTATGCCACTTCCCATGGCATACTACTTACTATATTTGTGCAATGTATTTATTTTTAACCATTTTACATGTATGTATACCGTGAATAAAGAATCTGAATCTGAATTTGTTTTTTGGGCGCTCTAAATTTTTCTACCTCGATTGATTGACGCACTGCGATGGACAGTTGTTCATAAGTACATTGTTCTATCAAACGTTGCGTTGCTCTTAGCTGCTTTGGCCAACATTTTAACCTCGGCCACCATGATGACGCCAAAATGAAAACAATGCCGCAAATCAATGACGTCACGTAAACTAGAACTTAAACGCCAGAGCCGTACATATTATTTTCGGGCTATGCCCCACACCAAATTTACGGCCCCGAATACCTAGCCAGTTCGTTAATTGTATAATTTACCCTAAATTTCAAGGTCGCTTTGTTTGACATTGACTTTAAAAACTAATAACTTTCCTGAACCAGTGCGTGAACGTATGTCTCACCGTAACGAACCCGCCCGCTTTCGTTTTTATTTGGGATGGTTCTTATCATGAAGGGGTAAATGACTTTTCGTCAAAAAACATGAATAATTCCAGATACTGACTAAAATAGAGTAGATTTTCTTTTTTATTATATGCTACGAGACATTTTATTGCACAATATTCAGCCCAATTCGACCCCAAATGCGTACATTTCAAAACAATAACAAAGATCAGCTGATTGTTCCTTCTTGGCGACGTGATGCTGCGCAGCATGACGTCATTTAGGAATCTACTGAGCGATATTCTTCGATATCTATCGAGACTACGGATATCGAGAAATATCTTTTAATTAATTTGCAATAATTCAGAGGCTCGTATATAATAAAAATTACCTTATTTTGCCTGCATCTAGTTAACCCTTTAAACGCGGTATGCATAAACGTTCGTACGACCTCCGGCGAAAACCCGTGAAGTAGAGGAGTGCTTGTTTCCTGCGGTAAACAAGTTCCGTTTCACTTGTAAAATAGAACCCGAGCCCAACGTTTGTGGTTGAAGCATAGATGTAATCGATTAGCCAAACCTCACTTCATATCTATGCTGCGATCATGGTGTTGCCAGAGATGCCAAAAAGTGACTTCAAACACTATAAAGATATATATTTTTGAGTGAAGGAAGATTGGCCAGTTTACAGGCATACGACAAAATGAACAATGAATCGGTATTGATGATCAGTAATATTTAAATCTTACTCTACAGAGCTGTAAGAATAAAATCTTACTCAACGTTCCCATGTGTGCAGAATGGATTCGCCCATTTTGCCGCAGTCGTACGAAACAATGCTACCCAGGGCGCCTGATTTGGAATTGGTAACCGTTGGTAATTGTTTGGACAATTTGATATTGATGGGCCGTCGCGAAAGTAAAGAAAGATGACAATAATTTAAATTACAACAAAATAATTGTGTGTGTGTGTGGAAAGAAGGGGCGGACGGCTACTCCCAGTCTCTCATTCACCTCTGCTGCTGATGACTGGGTCCTTGACAAGAGCTCTTGCCCATATCGACACTCTCGCATTGAGATCATTATTTTCGTCGGATTCAGAAATATTGATTCCAAAATTATCTTTGTGTTCAGTTGAGTTACGTGTGAGTTGTGGCAGTGAAAGAAAAAAGCATTGATTTGCATTTAGAGTATTGAAACTTCCAAGTAACCAACTATTCCAGCTAACCCCTAACTGACTTTCATCATATTGTTTACATGCTCATGATCAAGATAATGCTCCACTAAAACGAATGAAACCAACATTTTTTTGAACAGCGATGTTCCCCATCTCAGAAGCACTCTTAGCCTTAGTATGACTGTATTTTTCAAGTTGAACTTAGTGATCTTGAATTTATAAGCTTCACGCTGTTCCAAATAAGTGTCAGGTCGAACGTAAGAATAGAATAGAACAGAATAGTTTATTTAACAATATACCAAATACTTACATTTACATAATTACACATAACATATACAAGAGATTGAGGTACATTGTTAGGAGACAGCATAGCCAATTGGCTGTCTTCCTGTTGTCTCCTCGAAGGAAAATTTAAAAGCAAAACTACACTATAATGGAGTAGACGTTCTTAGGAAAGTTGACCACGGTTACCACTACCCAAGGTTCAGCAGTTGTATGGCTGTACGGACGACCTCGAATACACATTGAGAATCTTTTGGAGGCATGAATGCCAGGTCCTTTAGGATGAGATAGCAAATTATGTTTTGACCAGGGTCAGTGAGTCATGGGGGAAGTAACAAGTATTCTATTAACCCTCTGCACAACAGGGATAGAAAACGGTACTTGGGGTAATTGGGGAGTAACACTGGGGAATTATATTTTTATCTATGGTACTAGTCGGTATAGGCCGTTACGTTGGACGAAAGGGTTAACATATACGGATGCAACTGTGTACAATAGGCTGCGTTATTCTTAACAACAGAAGACTTGCATCTCGAAGTTTGCTTAATTGCTCATGTATTATCAGTAAAGCAGAATTTGTTTATAAGCATAAATAGTTTTCAAGAGGTAGGCCGACAGTCTGGGCACCTACGATACGTGCATGTGACATTCGCGGAATAACTGTGTATACATTTTCTAATTATTTCTTTCCTAAAGACCTGTCTGGATGGTAAGGATCTTAAGTCCACTTCAATTTCATTCCAAATTTTTGGGAAGTTATGTTTCGGCAGATTGGCAGAGAACTGGGTTCTTGCTTTAGTGTCTGTATCAGACCAGCTTGTCTTGTACGACTTCCGGTTGTGGGATGAATATTGAAAAATGTATTGAATGACTCGGGTAGATTCATATTTTTCCAATCGTACATAAATAGTGAAACATTCAATGTATAGAGATCCTTAAATTTCAAGATATTATTCTCTTTGAATAAGGGATCAGTATGACAATTGAACTGTTTGCGACTAATAACTCTCATCGCGCGCTTCTGCAAATAATTTATTTTACTTGTAGATGGCGCATGACCCCAGCTTAGTATTGCGTAGAGTAGGTGACTGTGAACAAGTGCATAGTACAATGATTTCAATGCTTGCTTAGGAAGAATGTTTTTTACTTTGTTCAAACAATAAATCGCGCTGGACATTTTTGAGCAAATGGTCGATATGTGATATTTGAAGTTAACATGTTCATCAATGTACACTCCTAAAAACTTAGCCACTGTATCATTTAAAGAACTGCCGACGGGTAAGAGCTTGGTATTATTGAGGAATATGTTTAACTTGTTGGCTTTATGTGGACTGTTTAGAGGGTGCAGCATAATATATTTACACTTATTAGCATTAATCTGAAGCTTATTACAGCAACACCAATTGAATATTTTAATTAGCTCGGTATTCACATTTGTTTCTAAAACTTTCATGTCATGTCCTGCTGTGTACGGGGTTGTGTCGTCCGCAAATGACAGCAAGTTAAGAGAGGTGGAGTATCGCATATCGTTGACATAGAGTAAGAAGAGTATTGGCCCCAATACAGATCCCTGAGGAACGCCGCAGGTTACAGTTCGAGTTGCAGATTGATGAGAATTAAATTCCACAAATTGCTGCCGGCCCGATAAGTAACTTTCAAACCAAGAGTTACATATTCCCCTGATACCATAAAGTTCCAATTTCTTTAATAATATTTCATGGCTGATAGTATCAAATGCCTTGGACAGGTCTATAAACACTGCTAAAGTCGAGTCCTTTGTATGTTTATCGCTGCATTCAGCTACATACTGTAGAAGATGCAAAATTGGATGAACAGTAGAGTGTTTTTTTCGAAATCCGTACTGGTGTTCATAAAGTATATTAAAATCATTCAGAAAGTCGGAGAGTCTCCGAAACATTATTTTTTCAAGAACCTTGGAGAAGACCGGTAATAAGCTTATGCGTCTATAGTTTCCTATTTCTTGTGAATTACCTCCTTTGGAGATCGGTATAATCTTCGCTATTTTCATTTTGTCTGGGACTTTGCCTTGAAGAAATGACAGATTAAAAATGTGAACCAGTGGTTTAGCTACTTCATGTATGGACTCCTTCATAATTATCGTCGATAAGTTATAGCAGTCGGTACTCGCTTTTCCCTTCAGTTTGTTAGTTGTCAAGATAATTTCCTGCTCGGTTGTGGGAGTAATGAAAAACGTATCTGGTGGTTTCCATTCATAAAGTCGCTGTAGGTTTTGCTCGATTGTGGAACATGGTCGTTAATTGTCTGACCGATTTCTCCAAAGTAATCATTAAATTTCGTGGCAATTTCATCAGGGTCAGTAATGTTTTGATTGTTGTGGGTTAAGTTAAGAGGTAGAGCCCCCGAGGATTTTGATTTATTGATAATAGTCCGCAGTATTTGCCATGTTTTTTTATATTGTTTTTATTGTTTTCTATAATATTGTTATAGTATGTCGCCTTACTTCGCCTCTTTACTCGGTTAAAGATTAGGGAGAATGTTTTATATTTGTTTTTGTTTGATTCGGTGGGATTTTTCAGTTTAAATAGGTAAAGTTTGTTTTTATTAAGCGACGATTGTAGGAGACCGGATGTCATCCACGGCTGACGTTTGATGAACTTTTTTGATAGTCTCACGCTTTTTAAGGGGAATGCAGTTTCAAATGCATTGCGAAAAATATTAATAAAATGTTCATAAGCAGCATCGGCACATGTACTATTGTGGACTGAATCGAAGGTGCTATTTCTTAAAATATGTTTGAATAAATCCACGTTTTCTCGCTTGTAAGATCTTCTATATGTGGGTAAGGTGTGATCAGGCTCCTGATTATCTTCCATATAAAATGTAGCGATTGATCTGAAATATCCGTAATTATTATTCCCGCTTGGTAATTACTTGAGACGTTATTGGTATAGATGTGATCGATTAAGGTTGCTGAGTGCTCCGAAATCCTTGTAGGCTTTGTTATGACTGGCATGAAGCCATCACTGAACATGTTGTCTATGAACGATGCGGTTTTAGTGTGGTTGTTGAAATTGAGCAAATCAATATTGAAGTCACCCACAAGAAAAGCCTTGCTGTGTTCCGCGCCGATTTTAGAAAGAATATCTGTTATGGAGGAGATAAATATATCAATGTCGGCTAAGGGTGGAGTGTTAGGTCTATATATGCAACCAACAATATGTGAATTTTTACGTCCAGGGTTAATCTCAACGAAGATTGTTTCAATTACATGTGGAATAAAGGTCGAGAGGTCAGTTCTTACTTTAAATTTTACTTTTTCAGAGACAAAAATTCCCACTCCCCCTCTGCCCTCATCACGACCAGGACGAGTCCTGTACACGATAGGGTGATAACCATCAATTTTATAACTGAGGTGGTTATGTATTTTGAATATTTCAGTAAGGCCAATAGCCTCGAACCTGCTTTCACATTGTTGGATTTCACATAGAAAATTGGTAAATGAGTCCCAGTTGGCATTTAGGCTTCTGCAGTTCAGACTGAGAAGGGTTGAACTTTTGCTTCGCTTATGAAACTTTTCTTTAAAGTTGGAGGGCGAAAGATATTCGCAGGAATGGCCATGTATAGTAAAGGGAGACGGGGAAATCTCGTCTAGCGTGTTGTTTACTGCATCATTGTATTTAGACACAAAGTTAAACTGGTCCTCGTTTTGTATCTCATCCAGTGTTATGTTTCTATTCGCCATGGGGGAACATTGTATAAAAAAATGCTTCGTGAACCAAAGGTAGTGGCAAAAGAGGTTGTGAGTCAGTGTAGTAAATATAGAACAAAAACAAAAAAAAACTAATAAGATTCATACTGTGAGGGGGTGAAAAAAATTGACTAACAAGATGTGAGGCTTCTTTGTCGATGCGGAAGTATGGTTGCAGAAGTATTCATATAAATCTAGAGTGGGGAGGGGCAGAAAGATAATAGTTACATAATTCAAGTGTAAGTATCTCAGTGAAAATTCAAAGGGGCCTTCGAATACACATAACTCTAATTTTATATTTGGCATCGGAAATAATAAACAGAATAATAACGTGGTTTTATAGGGGATGGAAGTTAAAGAGATAAAAAGGGATTTTTTCCTTTGGGTACAATAATTTTTTGTGTGTGTGTGTTTTTTTTTTTTTTGGGGGGGGGGGGGGGTTGGGGTTGGGGTTGTGGAAAGTGGGGGTGGAAGGGGCAGCAGGTATTTGTTTCGCAAGTCGAGAGTATTCATATAGATCTAGATAATGTACGGGCAGACAAATGATAGCAATCTAAATCAAGTGTAAAATATTTCATGAATATTTCAAAGGGCCATGAGAAACCCATATCTGTAACATGGGGGGGGGGGGGGGGTGGAGGGGGATGGAGGGGCAGTAGGCATTTGTTTCACGAGTCGGGAATGTTCATATAGATCTAGATAGTGTACCGGCAGACATATGATAGCAATCTAAGTCAAGTGTTGAATACTTCATGAATATTTCAGAGGGCCTGAGAAACGCATATAATAATAATAATAACACTTTGGCCATCCGCTGATTTATCGCGGTTCTCGAATGAGAAGGCCTTGATTATCCTTTCTTCCCACATGTTACCCCTTCCCTGTGCCTCTTCTTTCTTCCCAGCACCCAGACACTAATTCTTTGATGAGACCTCGAACCTCCCCATTCCCAATCTCTATAATCAGCATGTCAACCTTTTCTTTTCGGTCACCCTTCAACCACCTATTCTTCTTTCTTTCATCCCACTTCCCCATTATTTTGCCAGTTAGACGTGTTCTCTCGGACAGGTATTTTGGACATTCTAAGAGAATGTGTTCCAAGGTCTCTATAGCTCCCAAATTACACATTTGATACTCCTTTTCACTGTCTTTCCCAATTTTACCCCTCTTTCATCCAACTTACCCATTATCTTCCCAGTGAGGACGTGTTCTCTCGGACAGGAATTTTGGACATCTTAGAGAAAATATTCCAAGGTCTCTATAGCTCCCAAGCTACACATTTGAGAAACCCAATGGCCGCTTTGCTTTGACCCCTTCCCGCCAATTTCGATTGTAATCCACTAGGATTCTTTCTCGGACAACTGTCTTCCCCTGGATTGCCCCCTTTTCTAAGTACCCGACTTGTATTGAATATCTCCATATCTATAACTGACTTGGCGCACTCAATGACCAGCCACCTGACGTGTCATTAAGTACGCCGACTCAGTCAATGATTACTTATCTAATATTATGACCTCGACCAGGGTATTAGATATATATGAATACATTACAAGGAATTTTTAAGGGTTTTCCAAAACACATATATACACAATGAGAATAGAATAAACAGAAAATAAACGCAATTTCGTGAAGGCCGGAATATGAAGAGGACTATTTGCCTTGTAAACAATTTTGATGGCGTCTTTTTTGGGGTGGGGTGGGGGGGGGGTGGGGCGCAGGTATTTGTTCTATAAAATCGGACCATATGTCATCTGTGGCTGGTTTGGCATACTCAGCGACCGGCCACCTGACTGGCCGCTAAATATGCCAACCCAGTCAGCCATTATTTGTATGTGCCCTCGTCAAGGATGCAAGTTACGATAAATATGAATGCAGTTCTGGAAATTTTTAAAGATATTCTCAAACACATATATATGCACTATATACATAAAAAGTATATAAAAATTATATAAAAATTATAACGCCACCCCCCCCCCCCCCACTGTATATATACACACCACTGTATACTGTATATACATAAATATTTATGTGGATATATTGGTGTGGCCAGACAGACAGACAGACAGACAGACAGACAGACAGACAGACGGACGGACGGACGGACGGACGGACGGACGGACGGGCGGGCGGGCGGGCGGGCGGGCGGGCGGGCGGGCGGGCGGGCGTTCGGGCGGGCGGGCGGGCGGGCGGGCGGGCGGGCAGGCAGGCAGGCAGGCAGGCAGGCAGGCAGGCAGGCATTATTTGTATGTGCCCTCGTCAAGGATGCAAGTTACGATAAATATGAATGCAGTTCTGGAAATTTTTAAAGATATTCTCAAACACATATATATGCACTATATACATAAAAAGTATATAAAAATTATATAAAAATTATAACGCCACCCCCCCCCCCCCCACTGTATATATACACACCACTGTATACTGTATATACATAAATATTTATGTGGATATATTGGTGTGGTCAGACAGACAGGCAGGCAGGCAGGCAGGCAGGCAGGCAGGCAGGCAGGCAGGCAGGCAGGCAGGCAGGCAGGCAGGCAGGCAGGCAGGCAGGCAGACAGACAGACAGACAGACAGACAGACAGACAGACAGACAGACAGACAGACAGACAGGCAGGCAGGCAGGCAGGCAGGCAGGCAGGCAGGCAGGCAGGCAGGCAGGCAGGCAGGCAGGCAGACAGACAGACAGACAAACAGACACCTATCCGTTAATTTACACTTTTCATCCACCATATTTATACACACAATTGCATACTGTTTTTGTATAAATATTTATGTTGACGTACAGGTATGGTCAGTCAAACAGCTAGACAGACATTGCATACTATTTTTGCATAAATATTTATGTTGACGTACAGGTATGGTCAGTCAAACAGCTAGACAGACGAACCTACATACGGACAGACAGAACGACAGGTTACTAATCGCAGAATGTAATTATCGACAAGTTTTGAACAAATTTCTCTAGGTTCGAGTTAAAAGTCAACAAAATTGGCAAAAATGAAAATCGACGAGAAAACTAAAATCCGGCAGTAATATGTAGGTGCCATGGCTTGCAGATTCTACTTTCCTATTTTAACTAAAATGGGGAAAAAAATGATAAGAGTTCAGCGAGACACACGTTAAGTTTGTCGTTGGATACAATCTAACACACCTGCAGGTAATGACATGATATCCAAAGACTATGCAATCACCATAGTGGATAGAAAGATTCTGACCGCTGTTCATCAATCAGCTTGTGAACTGTCTATTCGTCAATAGGGCGATGTTGCAGTTAACACCCACTGGACCTTAACAATTAAAAGAACAAATAAGGTCAACAACACCGTGCGAAGTTCGAACAATGTTGAACTTGGCAGACTTGGTGAGCCAGAGTTGCGCAACTCGACCAATCGCGTCAACAGACTAATTGTTGTCGTGTAAATAAATGTCACGACACACATTTGAAGTCACGCACAGCTTAACGACTCTACTATATGTGTACTAAAAAGTGTAGTGTGACCCAGTTACGGAATGACGATGGACCCGTCACTCAAAAAGTTAAAGTAATCAGTTTCACAGTGAATATGTCCCACGTCGCTGTACTGATCTAATATAATGACTTTGATAATTTGGTGAAACTCAAAGGATAGAACCTTCCTTCAGAGGAAGTGATTTTGTCGTACTGCAGATCACTACCCCCAAGGGAGAGTGCTCGGTTATGAGGAACTTGAGTGATGTCTAGTTCTAACAGCTTGCCAGTTGTTTTTGACTGAGCTGTTTTCTGTTAGCTATTATTCATACCGAGTTAACATGCTATTATTTCAGTTCAGTGCTTCCTCTGTGTACTTATACTATAGGGATTAAGAACTCAGATTATGGGCACGGTTATCACCAGTAGACAGAAGTAACTAGGTTGTTTTTGATAGCATCTTATTCCTACCAAGTGATCACATGTGGATTTTCGGCCAGCTGATTTTAGGGATTTAGTATATAGTAGGCAGTTTGGGAGAGCGTACATACCACCATGCATGTACAAGAAGAAAAAAACAGTGCGCCACTATTCCAGTTCTGCGCTTCTGTGTATTTTGGCATGATGGTCCAGACTGAGATCACAGATACTGTTATCGCCAAAGAACAGAGGCCGCGGTGATGTTTTCGTATTCATCTTATCCGCATAAAGTATTCACCTGTTGATTTTCCGTCTGGAATTAAGGGTTTTACAGTCTGCATCAGAAAGAACGAACTGATATGGTGTGGAAGGCATCCATACCACCTTATGATTAAAGCAACATTTAGCCTGCTGCGCGTATTCAGGGTACTTACGGTATTAGCTTCAAGGTTGATATTGACGATACAGTTATCTCCAAAAGACAGAGGTCACAATGCTGAATTTGTAAGCACCTTGTTCATGGGGAGTGTTCGCCGGTAGATCTTTTCAGCGGCCTGGGATAGAAGATTCAGTACAGTCAGCGCCCAGTAGAGCACATTGATACAAAGTATTCACCAGTTGATTTTCAGCAGGCTGAAATTGATGATTAGTACAGTCAGCGCCAAACAGAGCACATTGATATGGAATAAAGCATTTTCAGCGGGCTGGAATTATGGATCAATACAGTCGGCGCCGAGGAGAGCACATTGATATGGTGCGGAAGGTATACACACACACGTGTGTGTACAACAACTGCATGAGGTCAATATGTTACTATTCCAGTTTTGTGCGTTTTATGTGCACTTATAGTAGTGGGTTAAAACTTAAATTGGTGTTACCGTTATCGCCAGAGACAGAGGTTACAGTGCTGCTTCTTTCTGCATCTTATTCATACTAAGTAATGTACAAAATATTTACTTCTAGATTTTCAGCAGGCTGGGATTGGGGATCAGTATAGTCGGTACCAAATAGAGCACATTGATCTGATGTGGAAGGTATACGCACCACCAAGTGTGTAAAGCAACTGCATCAGGTCAATATGCCACTGTTTCAATTTTGTGCTTCTTACGTGTAGTAGTGGGGCAAAAACTTAAATCGTTGTTACAGTTATCATCCAAAACATAGGCCGAAGAACTGTTTTTGTGGGCATTTTATTAGTAAAATACACTTTTTTTTCTGCGCGTCTGTGTATTTTGGCATGAGGGTCCAGACTGAGATCACAGATACTGTTATCGCCAAAGAACAGAGGCCGCAGTGATGTTTTCGTATTCATCTTATCCGTATAAAGTCTTCACCTGTTGATTTTCCGTCTGGGATTAAGGGTTTTTACAGTCTGCATCAGAAAGAACGAACTGATATGGTGTGGAAGGCATCCATACCACCTTATGATTAAAGCAACATTAAGCCTGCTGCGCGTATTCAGGGTACTTATGGTATTAGCCTCAAGGTTGATATTGACGATACACTTATCACCAAAAGTCAGAGGTTACAATGCTGAATTTGTAAGCACCTTGTTCATGGGGAGTGTTCGCCGGTAGATCTTTTCAGCGGCCTGGGATAGAAGATTCAGTACAGTCAGCGTCCAGTAGAGCACATTGATACAAAGTATTCACCAGTTGATTTTCAGCAGGCTGAGATTGATGATTAGTACTGTCAGTGCCAAACAGAGCACATTGATATGGAATAAAGCATTTTCAGCGGGCTGGAATTATGGATCAATACAGTCGGCGCCGAGTAGAGCACATTGATATGGTGCGGAAGGTATACACACACACGTGTGTGTACAGCAACTGCATGAGGTCAATATGTTACTATTCCAGTTTTATGTGCACTTATAGTAGTGGGTTAAAACTTAAATTCGTATTACCGTTATCGCCAGAGACAGAGGTTACAGTGCTGCTTCTTTCTGCATCTTATTCATACTAAGTAATGTACAAAATATTTACTTCTAGATTTTCAGCAGGCTGGGATTGGGGATCAGTATAGTCGGTGCCAAATAGAGCACATTGATCTAATGTGGAAGGTATACGCACCACCAAGTGTGTAAAGCAACTGCATCAGGTCAATATGCTACTGTTTCAATTTTGTGCTTCTTACGTGTAGTAGTGAGGCCAAAACTTAAATCGTTGTTACAGTTATCACTCAAAACACAGGCCGAAGAACTGTTCTTGTGGGCATTTTATTTATTCAAGTATTCCCCTGTAGATTTTCAGCAGGCTGGCATTAAGGAATCAGTACAGTCCGAGCCTGTATTAGTAAAACACACTTTTATAATCGGGTCAAAACGTAAGTCGTTTATACAGTTAACACCAGAACACAGAGACCACAATGCTGTTTATGAGAATTTAGTTCATATCCAGTATCCACCTTTAGTTTTTTAGCAAGTTGGGATTGAGGATTTTGTACAGTTATGCACAAAAAGGACAAGAGGCTTGCTCTGGAATGTTTAAATATGACTATGTGTACAATAAGCACAACTAAAGGTCTCCCATGGATGTGATTAGTTTGACTTTACCACTATTTTTCAACTTTACAAAAACTTTGCCATCATTGGACCAGCATTCCTGAACATTCACATGATCTTTGCTTGACTTAAGGAGAGATTGGTTGACTTTTGTGAGGTCTTCTTTGATAACAATTCCAGTTCCCTTAAGTTTACGTCTGCTTCCAATAATAGTTGATTTTAGTCTTCTAGTCACAAATTTGGCATTGATGGGCCTTGCTTTATCCTCACTGAATTTGCCTAACCTGTGAGCTATACTGATTTCCGAATTAGAGACATCAACCCCCAAGCTCTCCTTACATAAGTTAATAACTTTTTCTTCACACTCTTGGGACGTTTCAGCTTTGCCTCCATCAGCTATACCAAAAATTCTAATGCTGTCCTTTCTCGTATGCTGCTCAAGCAGATTATTTTGGGCCTTTAAATCAACAACCTCCATTCTGAGCTTAGCAATTTCACTATCTTTATTTTCCAAGTCTTCCTTCACACAATCCACCTCTTCCCGTAGCTTATCACAGGTCATTTCTGTCTCCAGCATTCTACTTTCTAAGGCGTCGGAGATGTTATTAAGTTTGCCGAAGATTTCTTCTTTTACCGTGGTGATAATTTTTGTAAGATCGTCACGTTTAATAAGGAGCCTGACAACCGAATCCAACAGGTTCTTGGTAACAACATTGTCGAGTTTCTTATTGATATCGGATAGAATCTGTTCTATTCCTTCCTTTTCAGATGTAAAGTCTTTGATGGAAGTCTGCCCATGAAAAACTGGGATTAAGGTGTTACTGGCTGCTGATTTGTATTTTTTCGTTGCCTGAGACATTTTGGTTGAGTTTTTCCAAGGATCTTTGTTTTTTGGTCTCACAATGTCATTACAGTTCAAGCTTTCATCAGCACTAGAAACTGAGCTCATCACATCCGATCTTTTCATACCAGATATGTCTATTTATATTTGAGCGAACAAAGCAAATATGCAAGCAAATCGGAGTCTTCGAATCTTCGAAAGCCAATCAAAATCTGTTAAAATCTGTCACAAATCACAAATCTCATAATTAAACTACCAGTTAGTTTTTTATCTACAGTTTGCTATCAGTTTGCTATCATATAGTCATTGGTATCAACCACAGATCCAGAAATCAAGTGACACTTTTTTCGTTGTCGTTATTTCGAATTATTTACATCTTCTGTTTACATAGCAACGAACATGACGCCATCTTGACCCTCAAGGAAACCCAAGTCGACGATCAATAATCACACTAAAAACCTGTTTATACTTGTTGATCGCGGTAAATGCCGATATGACTGTCATCTATGGCATGAGAAATATCTACCATGCCAATAAATTCCTTCACCCATACTTAGAACTCCATAATTGTAAAAAAATTTTCCGCACCGACAAAACACAAACACCCCTCTGTCTACTCCATGTCACGTAATAATAGTGAGATAGTCATTTCCAGATACATAGCATCAAATTTTGCTTGACTCCACAAGAATTTCCACCCATAAGGTTAAGGAAAAAGTGAGAGAACAATGTTAGTGACTGGTTGATATTAGTGAATTATATGTTATTATCGCAACCCTTCGGGGGTACAATTCATTGCGCTGATGAAAGAACCTTACAATTGAGAATATTTTCACTTTGGTGAAGTCTCTTTCTTGTTCCCTTCCAATTTTATTACCCTTCTGAAAAGCTTCAGATGTAGTTTTCCACACAGTAACATTTTGGTTGACTAGATGGCAGCGGTGAATTATGTGATTTAAATAAATTCTTCGGGTATACTGGTAATAGCCATAATGAAAACCCAATACAACTGAGAAAATATTTATTTTGATGAAATCTTCTTGTTCCTTTCCAATTTCCACACACTAACATTTTGTTTTAAAAATGTATCACTTGAATACTTAATGTTTCGTTTCCATCCGTTGGCCCTGAAAATGGGTCGCAAACAGTTGAAAATTTCCGGAACACCACTGCTATGATGTCACGTGTAGTTTTTTCACAACCCTGGATATATCTAGGTCAATAGTCATATAATTATTTCTGAGGAGAGTAGTATGAGTGTGAAAAATGGGTGGGTGGGGTGGATGAGGATCAAACATCGTCGCGTGAGAACCATAAGGTTCTATCTTCCAGTGGAAGATAGAACCTTATGGTTCTCAAACGACGACTTGTTAAGTTTTACGGAATGACAGTGAGTCGATCGGATTGGGCTAAAATCAACTGTATTCACCGAAATATGAGAAATTCTCCCAATAGGACAATTTCGTCATCCGAATCGTTCTCTATTTCTCCCTGATATTTGTACTTCAATCACATGAGTGAGATGTTGTTATGAGAAACAGAAAGATTTGAGTTCGAAATTATCATTTGTGATTTTACTCCTGAACTCCTCGCCGGCATTCTGCATTATATTTCATGAATTTGCAAAGACATTGTGATTTATCACACACCTATTAATGTAAAACACGGGATTTCCCCTGTACGATAAAAATAAAGTTGTATCGCACATGTGGTGATACAAAACACGTTCGATTTCGTTTCCAGCGTAAATAGAGAAGGAACACCCCCCCCCCCCCCCTAAATAAAACACGTCATCGTTGGTCAAATGCCACAGAGTTGCGATCGCTTGGAAATTCCAAGTTCTTCATTTAGATTTGTTTACCCGGGATATTTAAACAATCAGATTCGAGTCAAAAATCTACAAAATAAAGATAACATTCTGACCGCTTGTTCATTGACAAATACACAACAGGTAAAAAATGATGGAGTGTGCTAAACTTATTAGCTATTTAACAAGTTTTTGTTGTGTTATTCCCTGCAGATTGGTCAATATTTGAAGTTCGGTCGTCGTGACAGTGACACTGATCAGCGTCATTTGGTTTTGACCAATTGAATGCAGTAAAAATTAAAAAGCAAATTAGGGTTGGTACCCGGCCAACTAACACTGATGTCTCGTTGGAAACGAAGAAAACGCAGCAATTATCCACCTGAAAAGTGCTTTTAGTTCAAGTTTCGTGTAGACTAGTTGTTACATGGGAGGTGTGTGATATATACAGAACCGCACATACGTTTGAATGGATTAAGAATTATCGCACTCGTTGCATTGGCCCAGGATATCACGCGAGCCAAAGCAATCTCGTACGATGATTCTTAACCCATTCAAAAGTATGTCCGGTTCTGTATTTTTACCTTGAAGTTGCTTGAATATAAGGGGTGAGGCTATGTCATGGAAACTACTATAATTTAACACCACAAAGCGAGGTAAAATGAAAATGACACGAAATCAAAAAGTGGATGAAAGGGGCCCACGCGAAGAAACCCTGTAACGTCTTTGTATTTAGAAGTGTCGGTGAAAACCAGATGATATTTTACTCTATTAGAGAATGCCCTCCGTAGTTTATCATGTCACAGAGCTGCTCAAGGGTACAAAATATCACAGAATTTGCCCTATTTATATGCAGTCGGCAATAATAAGTCCTCAGAGTTGGAGAAACGCAGTATATGATATATAATTGAACCTCAATCTGTCTCACTAAACCAAATCGTTACAGAAATCCGCTTTAGGATCTGATATGCTTCATAACTGATATTTTACTGACGACCATTGTGAAAATCCAAGATGGTCGCGACGATGGCATTTAAAAATGGATATATTGGTTTTGGTACTCAGCCAGCTGTGTCAGCTTAAAATTTCACGCAATTCGTTTTTCCATCGCAAAGCTAGCGTACACTGTGTACCAGTAGAGATGTCGATAAAGGGGTTTAGCAAGTGACACCCACACTTTCCGGTTGGGTGTTTTCGTATGGATTGAAGTCCAAGATAACGATTCGATCTTCCTAGTATATATACTCATTTAGTTTCTTATGGAATTTATGATATTTTAGCTTATGTTAAACATACAAAGGGAGATCTTTAGTACCCATTCGGGCTGTTGGGGCCCAGCATCTCTTTTGGGGTATGATACGTGCTAATTAAGTAAACTGTTGGGAAGCCCATGCAAATAAATTCACAAGTACGCTTATTGTTGAACTATAATCCCGACTTACAATTATTCCATCTATATCTTAAATATGCATTCGAAGAAGGCAGAACGCTGGCTGGAATAAATTAGCGGATGGTTATGGCTTGGAGGTTTTGCGGCTGGCGGTGGTGGTTCTTGGTGGCGGCTTCGGGGACTAATTCAAATCTCCAAGAAAAGAAACTGGACCTAAAATCCGGACGCATTGCACTGGACTACTGGTATTGTACTTAATAGTAGCGGCCAGATTTATAAATATTGACTAATATTAAACGCATTTGAGACAGTTGTACGGTAAAACAGTATTATTTATCACCGTAATTTAAGAAAGTTGCATGGTAAAAGCAACCGGTCAAAAAGGTAAGGTATTATTAAAACAGTATTTTTATCACTATTGACCCAATGTGTTGTTGTAGTTGATACGATAACTTCCAGGGATTTGATGGGTGTTAAACACTGAAAGCCAAGTAACATTACAGGAAAGATAAATTTATCGTGCAACTGTACAAGTATGTTACTAAAGCACTACTTAGCAATGAAAATATATTTAACTTTATATGATAGTGGGAAATATGTAACACATATTTATCACTATCTATTGCCAAAACAGATATTAGAAGGTTACCACTTCTTTGATTTCATATTGGCGTTGATATCAGGCCGAGATAACATGCGACCAGCCTAAGACTGATAGTCGCGCGCTGATAACGTTACCATGTGCTGATATCAAGGCCGGTATAAAATCAAACAAGTATTAACCTATTTTTTAATTAGATGATTAAATTTAAAGGCCACACAAGCGCCTCTAATTTAAAACGGGGAAAATATTTTCACTTGGCCTGTAACTCTGTCGGAAACTTGCAAGTTGCAGGCCTAATGTAAATAATATCTCCGGTGACAGGCCAATGCTACTACTTCTATAATTACTTGCTCGGAATTGAGTTTAACATATTCCCGGCTTTTTAGAGTAACGGGAATGGGAATGAAATGACCCTCAGAACCGGGAAATGTCCCGGATGTCGCAGGATAACGGGGTTATATTGGTGTTCAAAATGATGGAGAAAAATTTGTGTTCTTATCAGTCCTCAGCCGACAGCCAGTGACTGTCGTCTGAACCCCAGTTCGAACGTAAACCTTGCCACCTTATCAATGCCCTATCCGCCTGGGACTCTTAGGATTCCTGAAGGTGCCTGTTGCTTACAACGCCAAAAGGTGATCAACGATAATTCCCGACCTTCCATATATTACTTTTAATAATACTAGTATTCGCCCATGTAACTCTCACAAACATTTAGGAACATATATCCAAAGCAATTTAAAATGGGATTTTAAATTAACGAAATTTGTAAAAAAAAGTTGCACCCAGATGAGGAAACTTAAATTAAAACTTTCTCGTAAAACCTTGGAAAAGTTTACCTATCATACATATTACCTCTTATAGACTATGGAGATGTTGTTTGGGACTGTGCGCCTAATTACCTTCTCAAACGACTCGATAGATTACATGTGGAAGCAGGACGCATTGTCACAGGTCTGCCAAGATCAACCTCTACAGAGAATATTCTTTTGGAGTTAGGCTGGTGTAGTCTAGCACAGCGTCGTGAAATACAAAAACACTGCACAATGTATAAAATAGTAAATCAAAAAGTCCCTAATTATTTATTTAACTTATTACCTCCGCGTGTTGGACCTACAACCTACGCAACGCAGATCATTTTACCATGTATCAATCCCGAACCGAACATTTTAAAAGATCCTTCTTGCCATCCATGGAAGTGGCTTGGAACAATTTACCTCAATATGTGTCATCAGCTGAAACTGTGAATGAGCTTAAAACTAAAATTAAGCTATTCAAACTCTCACCCCTCCCCCTTTTTGGTGTGCCTTCTCTCTAACATCAAGATAAGGCTTGGTGATCACTTGCGAGGGCTGCATCCGTACGATAAGGACTCAACACCCAACTCTCCTCTGTTTTCTTTTGCTTTATACCATCTTATCCTATACCTGCATGTCGTGTCTTTCACTTCTCTCCAGCTACTATGAATTGGTTTCCTGATACCTTATTTGAAGCATGTTTATTGTATTGTAGATATAAATTGTATTTTTTTTGTTTGGTTTGTTCTTGTATATTTTTGTTAGCTGCCATTGAATGTTTTAGGAAGGGAACTTATATAAGTTTAATAACTTGTGTTCCAATCCTTTTGTCAGTTTTCAATCTAATGACAATAAAATATGTTTAAACTAACGATAATTCACTGAAAAGATTATTTATTTACATGTACGAAGAAATAAAATATGAAACAAATTACTCACAACATTATCCATAAGAATACACTAATGATGCGGATAAACGTTTATTCTTTAGGGCCCTCGACGTCTCCCACAGCTAGCTGTGTCCACTGGATCAACCTCACTTCATCTTCATTTTCTCGCGGTTTGTGATACATACAAAGTGTCTATTCGCTTCTCGTTGCTTCCTCCTCGCAGGGTTACTTCAGTCATCCGGGCTTAACACATATAATGTTCTGCTTGTGTGACTCTATCAGCGTTCTCACAGTTCAATCACAATTCAATCGGCGTCTACCATGGTTCACGACCACTTTGCGCCTTGCCTGGCTCTCACGGGGTTAAGTTATTCTTCGCCTTCAGATATATACTTAGCAAAGCTTACATAAAAATATTCTGCAAAGTGTTCTCAACATCACCAATTCTCGCACCGCCTACATGATGAAGCCTTACCGAAAACGTGGCCTTACCCGTGCAGAACGGATCTTCAACTATCGGCTCTCTCGCACTCGAAGAATCGTGAAGAATGCAGAATGCCTTCGGTATCCTGTCGACAAGGTTCCAGTGTCTCCTGGGCACCCTCAATCAAGACAACGTCGACACCATGGACTCAGTCATACTATGCTGTGTCATTCTGCACAATTTCCTGAGAGTCCGCAGACCAGGCTACATTGCTCGCAACGCCGACGACGAGATTGACATTGTTGGGCACCTTGACGGAGCAGCTGCCGATCCAGACACCAATCGCAGCAACGCGCAAGGGAAGAGGATCCGCAAGAAACTTACCGGGTACTTCTTGACCAATGCTGGTGAAGTGGAATGGCAACATGGCATCCAATGAACGTCTCAAGAACATCTCTAAACAAACACCGGTCCTTTCAGGACCACCATATCATCCAATTTGAGATTCTCTGTGCTAAAACATGCGTTTCACATATATGTTTTCTTATAATGTGCACCCTAATTGGGTATAGTTTGCCAACAACAGTCCCTTAGGGTAGATTTTGCACAAATCAGTCCCTAAAAGCCTCACATATGTATGACCCTTCAATGCATGATTATATTCTATGGAATCATCACAGTTTATACATATCATATTCTAAAGTGGTTTTTCAGTACCTAATTACTGAAATTTTAAAAATTAAGAAGTATACAATTAAAAATTAATTAATTAATTAATGCTGCGGACTTCATTTGATAGTCAGAAATTGTATAACGTCATATTTTTGATGTTTTCATAGCATAAGTGATGCTCCTATGGGCATGATGGAACTTATTTTTTTAAAGGATCTTATTTTTTTACAAGGACTTTATTTTATTAAAGGATTTTATTTTTTACAACTGAAACACATGTTATAAGACAAGAGTTCTGGGAGTATTCAAGACGTCATATGTTGCTGTTGCTGTTGTTGCGGCGAGAGAAGCGCAGACGGCTTGACCAATGAGAGATGTTTGGATGTGGTCGTCGTCGGAGATGTCGTGAAGGGTTGGTACTGTAAGAGTCTCAGAAGAAGTCATGTGTGGGGTCGATTGTGTGGTGGTGGCATCTGGAGGAGTGCTGTATTTTTCCATCCAACGCTGACCTTGCTGGATGCAGTGTGTAGGGGGTTGCTCTCTGCTACATGCTTGGCAATTGGAGCATCTCTGGCTATCTGGGTAGCACTGCCTGCTGCTGCTGCTGGAAATGGCATCCGCTGAGGCATCGGAGGTGGTGGGTAGTAGCCATACCACTGCGGTGGAGGTTGTCGAAATTCCATTTGCCTCTTCTTTTGAGTACTTCTGGTGACTGCTTCCATTGCCAGGTTGTTGACTTTCATCTCGAACATCTCCCTCTCGTCTTCTGTCATCCGGTGCATCAAGGTCTCCCAATACTGGCAGCACCTTCTTACTGGATCTGCTGACTCTTGTTGAGGAGGAGGTGGGGCTTCTCTTGTCTCCTTGATGTCGCTGGCTAACTGGTCGATCTTCTTCGCGAGAGCCTTCCTGGACTTGGGCTCTTCTTCGTCGGATGAGACTGAGATGATGCCTCGTTTGATCATCCGCTGCTTCTTGAGATCGACTCCTGATCTGGCAGCAATGGGTTTCAAGTGAGTCTTCTAAAACCCCCACACTTCGGTACATCTCTGTGCCGCTTCGCTCTTCTCCGCTGCTTCATCACCACTCTTGAGCTTAGCCTCCTCCACGTACTTGCCGCAGACGGACCTCTGATTCATGTAGAACTTCATGGCATGTCCTGCAATAAAAGAAAAAGTTATAGAACATTGTTGAAATTCATTTGATATTGAGGGGGGGGGGGGGGATAACGCAAATAAAGGTTAAGAGCACTCTCATAGCATAGGGACCCCCCCCCCCCCCCCTCAATATTAAATGAATGAATGAACTGCAAAACGCATTTAAATCGGAAATTGATTTCATTTCAATTACTTTTTTTTAAAGTTCCAACTGAGAAACGCATGAAAACTTAGTTGGAACTTGAAAAAAAAGTAATCACCTTCGTTGCCATTGAAGAACTGCTCATCAAGTGATGTCCACAGCCTTTTCTTCTTTTGGATATTTTTGAAGTCGGGCAGAGACTTGTCGTAGAGGTACGGGTTGCGCTGTATCTGGTTGGCGAAGTCCTCTAGCTCCTCATCAGACAGCTGCCGCAGATTCTCCCTTTTCTTGTACTTCTTCTTTGGGGACTTCTTGCCTGTTTTCTTGGCCGGTGTCTTTTTAGGACTACCGTCAGGCTCTACCAGCTGCACCTCCTCCTCCTCTTCTTCTTGGACTTCTTCTTCAGAAGAGGGGTGTTGTGGTACCGCTCTCTTCCTTGGTTTTGGTGGAATGTTGGAGCCCCGGCAGCTCTGGGGCTTCTGTTTCTTCTGAACTGGTGGTGGTGGCTGAGATTCTTCATCTGACTCCTCTGGTGACTGGTATGGTGATGGAGATTCAGGAGATGGTGGTGGACGTTCAATTGTCTCCTTAGGTCTCCCTCTTTTGCTTTGGGAAGCAGTAGTAGCAGCAGACTTGGTTCTCTTGGGTGGCATAGTTGTAGTTGTAGAATTCTTGAGCACGATACTCCAAATACTCTTGTTACTCACGTGCTCTATGAACAGTGAGTGAATGCTCAACCGAGCTTCCCCTCCTCCTTATATACACCCAGCCAGCTCGCGCGGACGTGAGAGAGTCTGCAAAGGAGGGAAAGAAGCTGAT
Organism: Pictodentalium vernedei; assembly: GCA_031216915.1. Taxonomy (NCBI): domain Eukaryota; kingdom Metazoa; phylum Mollusca; class Scaphopoda; order Dentaliida; family Dentaliidae; genus Pictodentalium; species Pictodentalium vernedei. The sequence continues at coordinate 460,695,618 of CM062296.1, read as the reverse complement.
TGGTCCTTTCTCTGTTTTTCTGATTGGTCAATTTCTCAAAATTCTAAAAATCTCATTGGTCGGCAGCCTCTCGATTGACCTCGATCGATCGAGGTCTATCGAGATCATTCGAGAACAATCGAGACCAATCGTGTTCGCCTCTAAGAAGTGTGTCGAGGTGTCTCGATTGAATCGAGTTCAATCGAGTTCAATCGAGATGCCTTCTCGATTGTACTCGATCTCTCAAATTTTTAGTCCCATCTCGATTTACTTCGATTCATCTCGATGCATCGAGAAGGCCTTCTCGATCCCTTCTCGATTGGTTACAATCGAGCTGGATTTGTTGCATGCAGCAAATTTTAATAATTTCTCTACGATTTATCTCGATCCATCTCAAAGTATCTCGATCCCTACACGATCAAACAGGATCCAACTCGATTGGTAAATCGAGATGAATCGAGATAAGTGGGCGACGGGCTTTACTGTGAAATCTAATATTTATAATAATCTTACCACAATGTGTTGCCCACAGTACAAGTAAAAACGTCTAGACAAAATACAAATCTGCATTGAGGGTAGCAACCGCAGGTGCGATCATTCGACTCAGAAAGAGAACGTTATTCGACTCAGAAAGAGAACGTTCTTTACCTGAACTCATCAAAAACTGGTTACACATGTCGAGGCCACCGTTTTTGATAACAGTAATTATCAATGAACTCCTGCATAGCGACAATGGGGTAGCAGTTGGGGACTTGAAGATCCCAGGGCTATTTTTTTGCAGGCGATATGGTGCTTAGAGTCAGAAAGCGAAGAGGGGCTAGCGAAAATGCTGGGAATTGTTGGGAAATATGGGAGCAAATGGAGACTCGAACTTAATGAAAGCAAGAGCAAAGTTATACCCGTGGGCCGCAAAGTGGACCGCACTCGAAGGTGGAGAATGGGGGAGTTCTGTATTCCGGAAGGTAGCAGCAAACTTCTTAGTGTAGGAGAGACAGATGACTACGAGTATCTGGTGGGGGTAAATATAAATATCACAGGAAGAAGCATCTACCGAAACCACACAAATAAATTGATTCTGAATGGGAGGCGAATCCTTAATCAAATGAAACTGAAGGGAGAAACAGTTTCAATAAGGGTTTCGTGGGGTGGGGAAAACCATTTGGGAAATGGTGGGTCTGTCAAGTATAACATATGGTACGGAAGTGGTATCCCTAAACCAGACGGCTGTAAAGAGCTTGGAAATCCCACAGAACGATGCAGGCCGATAGATAACGGGGTCGAGTAATGCCGCAGCACTCAGAAGAAATCAAGGGTGAGCCTGGGTGGATGAGGATCAAGGACTGGGTAGACTTATTGAAACTCGGTTATCTTAATCATTTGGTAAATCTTCCCGACAGCCGATGGTGTAAAGTAATGTTCCTGAGAATTTTCAACTCAAATATCAAGACAGGGTCCAAGTGAGGGAACTAATAGAGAACTACTCATTGGAGATCTCGGACCTAGACGTTGGGGCAAACCAGGGTAACAAAATCGTCAGAGAAAGGGTCATGGAGAATGGTAACCTTAATTGGCGAGAGGGGTCAAATCAAAGAGGTCTTTGGGTGGCCTGCGTGATAAAGAGAAGCCTGGTTTTGAAGAGTACCTTGATGGCACTTTTGGGGGGGGATCACTGTTGTTCAAGCTGAGGTCGCGGTCTCTGGAGCTAAGGGGAAAAATTGGGAAAAACAGTGAAAAGGAGTGCCAGATGTGTAATTTGGGCGTGATGGATATCCTGGAACACTTTCTTCTAGAATGCCCAAAATACCAGTCTAAAAGAATAAGATTCACTGGGAGTATAATGGGGAAGTGGGGTGGGAGAATGAAGGGCATGTGGTTAGTGGGAGACTCAAAGGAGAGGGTTAATATGTTAATCGGAGAGATTGGGAAGAATAGGGCAAGGGATGTCATCAAGCAGTTCGTCTCCGAGTGTTGGGAGGAGAGAAGAAGCGCGGGAATAGGGAGGCAGTTGGGAGTAGAGGGGTAACCAAGGCCTTCTCATCCGAGAACCGCGACAAATTAGCGGCCGGCCAAAGTGTTATTATTATTAATTAAGTGATAAATAACCATCTCAACGAAGTAAATTAGACTAGATCATTTTTGCCATGATGATATTTTTATATAGGAATACCGTGCGTTAAACCTGAAAAATAAAACCAAGAGACACACAGCTGAAACACTGCTATAAATTGCATGGGCAAAATACATGTAGAATAATGCATGGGGATTACGTCATGTCGTGTATAGTGCAAGAACACAATACTATGACGCCATGATTTCCATTCATAAAAAAATCAACTCATAGAATGAACATGCTGATCGATTGTCAAAATGTCTGCGAACAAGTCAAGAAAAAGAGGAATGTTGTACGATAAATTGATTATTACCACCAAGTAGATTTTCGAGATAGTGCATTGGGGTTTCTGACTCGCCTCTGGCTCATATATCTGTATATACCCAGAGACGAGGTCTCGACTTCAAAACTGCATCTCAAAAACCCTTATGGTAGTACTAACCTACATGAAGATTAGTTTAATACAAGGCGGGAGTCGAAATATATTCAAAGAAAAATACACAAAGCGAAGTGGAAACAATTTTATTGGCAAGGAGAACGCACATGCGTTGGTAGAGGTGTCTTGTGAAAAAAGAGTCACGCACGATAATAGCCCGGCTAACCTTTTCTTGTATAAGCCGAGTGTATATCGTCCGAGGATGACTTTTGTATCAAGGAAAGCAGATATCGATAGGCTCATCTGGGTATCTAATTGAGAAAAGAGAATATCTCTCCGAAAGTGATGCTAATAACGTAAAAATAGAGAGTAATCGCTTGACTGGACTGGTTACGTGAAATAATTCATGAGAGATGAGGGATGTTGTACAAACACGAGTGTGCGGATGGGAATGAGTGTTTTACAATATAGTCCCTCGCCTCGAATGAATTATTTCACGTAACCAGTCCAGTCAAGCGATTATTCTGTTTATTACTTTTCATTATTGACAATAATTCTATTATTTAACCCTTTACCTAACGTAACGGCCAAAACCGGCCAGCGCTGTTCTCAAAAATCGTCAATTCATTTTCATTATTGTTTCATTTTTTGTCTCTAAAACATAGGTTATGGCCCCTCATTGGAACGAGCTCGTCGAGCTCGTTCCAATGAGGGGCATAACCTATGTTTTTGAGACAATAAATGAAAATAATTGTTATTCAAGAATTTTTTTTTGGAAGTGTCATCTGCTTTTCATGTTAGGTAAAGGGTTAAAAAAACAAAAAAACAATGAAGTCCCCATTACACCCATGGCAAAGCGTCTTCGTTTGCGCGCACGGATATATGACCCAATTGTTGATTGCATAATTCACTTGTGAAGTTATCGTTTATAATCAAACTCGGAAATCCCAGTAAATCAAACTTTGGAAAGTGATAAAACATGTTTTAATTTCATTTAAAACCTTTGAATGCATATAGTTAGCGAATAGCTACTTCAACATTCGATTCACACGTGAAGAAATTTCAACTACTCGCTCCGACGGCTTTTAACTTTCCAGCAGCAATCCAGAGAACCACGTTAGCTCTGGGAATACCGTGTGCCCTCAGTTAGTGGAATTTGTGTCAAAAGAGCGGCAACCACCTCTTTCGGGGAGAGGTAACCCTTTTGTGAAAGGGTCGACTCTAGCACCGGTCCTCACCAGATGGAGTCATGTTTAACTCCCACAGAGAAGAAAAAAAAGAGCCCCTCTATCAAGTGGCAGGGCCTCATTAGCCTGTTGGCTTTTCTGGATGAGAGGAAGGCAAAGGGTACCGAGATAAAGCAACCACCACTTCCATACCTCACCCCACGGTTCATCCCATCCAGTCAACCCTTCCCCGGGGATGTCAAGGGGATGTAGAATGATAGATATTTGTATGGTGGGGAATTAAGGAAGGCAATAAGCTCGGATTTATTAGGTGAATAAAGAGAAGAAAGATGAGAGCTGTATAGAAACGTCACTGCAAGCTAAATTCAGATTCGTAACCGGAGATTCGTCGAAGCGGGCGAAGAGGTAGTTAGCTATCCGAACGTCGCGGCTCCCCTTGTGGGGAAGCCGAGACTTTTAGAATAGCTGTGCTTGGTGTCAGTGAAGAGGAAATTTCGAAGTTTGTGAAAAGAATGGGAAACAATAACACTGACAGAAAACTGTAACAGGTCTGAGAATTTTTTGTAATTATTTGTTTTGGTTTAATAAATAAAGGGGATATTACTTAGTTGTCCTTGGGCAAGGAACTTAACCCGATCGTCCACATGGGGGCACGATGACGCCGTGTACTAAGGCGTACTGCACGTCGATGGTGCGCATGTCTTCAACCAATCTAACTCTGCGTGTGCTTCAGTGCGGAGTTACGATGTTGGGGAGCTAGCAGTTGCTCGTCGTTGCTCGGTGGTTCTCTCCGAGTACTCCGGCTTCATGCACCCGTAAAACTGTCACGGTCATGATTAGCCATTGTGCATAAGTATATGACCTTAAACATCAATAAATAAATAAATAAATATTACTTGGTGAGTTTCATATCGGTCGAGATATCTGCCCTCGGTAAATTCACATCAGCCTTCGACCTTCGGTCTCAGGCTGATATGAAGTTACCTTGGGTATCTAGGCCGGTATGAAAGTAAGCAACATTTACATACTGAATACATGTGAATACTCACTGAACCGAATTCGAATGCGACTGAGTACGAACACTGAATACAAATACCCTACCCCTCCCTTCTTCGTGCTTCGTGTCGTGTGAATTGTGACCAGTCTGAAGCGCACATAACTCTCATAGGAAACCGAGAGAAGGGCGGAGGAAGACAAATTAAATCATGATTGCCCAACACATTGTATCGTAAACGACAGTCTATACTAACCCGAAGAACTTCACCAACGATACAAACCACTGTTTTGTGCATTTGATCATTGTGGCTTATTTAACACCTTTGCTTTCAACAGAAAGTGAGTGACATTCTGCCTAAGCCATATAACACCACCAGGTTCACAAGGGTTGTACCACTCCAATACACGTACTCAACTGTCGCTTGATTATCAATATGGCTCCCCATACCTCACAAAGAGAAGTTGTGGGTTATCGGCTCCGTAGACCCTCAACCTTATCAGCCGCCTCTCGGTCTACGGACCTATCCTATATGTAATCGTTTGCTGTGGATGTAGCGATGTCAATGTAGCTGTTTTGTTTTAAACGCAGAAAAGATAGAATTGTAGAATGGTTGTATTGTTTCGTATACAAAAACTTGTACAATACCCATGAATGGTAAACTATGGGTGTTACACATGCTTCGTTAGGATGGACACTCCTTGTGGTATTTGTACATTTAGGCGATCGATAAAGAGGCTTGCGAAGTCTCAAATAACTGCGGTAACAAAGAAGGGACAGAATAGAAGAAACAAACCATCCTCGTATTTCGATTTTCGATAATAATATCTCATACAATGCTTGAAGTACAGTAATAGATGACACTGTACCAGTGCAGAATCTAGTTAGAGACCAGTCTTCTTTCAACCAACAGAGCTCACATTAACCTTTTCAACCCTACCGCCGTGAACGGTTTCATTTTATACATCTTTGCCCCTACAAATTCTGGAAATGTCATTGGATGCAAGACATCACGTGCAGTTTCGGTATGGACAGTCTGAGAAGAGTGAACTTTGAACCAGACAAAAACTCATTGCATCTGCAAAAGAATAAAAATGCAAAGCAAAGTTTCAGTCATTGGACCTCCGGATTCAACCTAGAGGTCCTTTGGCTGAAACTTTTACTCGGCATTCTAATGCGTTAACGCAAGAATCGATAGTCATTGTGTGCGTGAAACTTCCACTGCACGGGTGTTTTAGTGGTAATCCACTCTCCATGTACTGTACAATGTAGAAGCTTTAGAATATACATATCTAACGTTAAGAGTGATCTCCCCGTTGAAGAATTAAATATGTTAAAAATGATTTTTCAACACATCAGAAAGTTATCAAATATTAATCTCGTAGCATTCTTGATAACAGAAACAGCGGCGATTGCCCTGGTAACGTCAACCTGTTTATCTAAGGTTCCGCGCCACAGTTTTCCAGGCATTTCCGAAAATGACATGCCATACACTCTCTTCAAATGCAAATATTCTGTAACTTACTTATCTAACCTATAACATGTATTACATTATCCACAAAAAACACATTGAAACGATCCAGCCGTGGCAGGGTCGGTAAAAAAATAATTCTAGGCTTGGTTCAGTAGTTTGGGACCGAGGGTAGTGGCCGTGGAAGAGTTAAATGTTATTACTTGCCTTCGAGGAAGAGTTAAATCATAATTCTCGGAGACGGGTAATTCAAACATCATCAGCTGCACGGATTTCCATAACCATAGCGATAATTACGTGAAGAATGTATCGCTTCGATGCGTCTCCATGAATAAATATCGTTTCGCTGTGACTGACTTTGGAATTTTGAGAAGGCAGCTGAGGTAAATATTAGCCACATTTATTTGGAAAAATATGATTGCTTCTGTGTCTTGCTAGTTGGAATTTGGGAAGGATTATGGAATTTCCTCTCTCGGCGGATCTGGTGAGTCAAAAGGCAAATTTATTATATTTGTTTTGCCTTTTTGTATATTCTGTGCTTGGGAATTGTGCGACCCGACTGAGATTTTCTTAGTGAGGCCGCACACTTCTCAGCCAGTGGCAGACTCAACCGGAGGGCTGAGGGCAGAGTAGTCCGAACCAACCCTAGCTTTGACTGGCAGAGATACTGTCCCCTCTCCCTTAGGCAATCTTTGGCAACATTATAGTCTTATTGTAGAGAGTATGTCATAGTCCTGGAATATAATTAATACATTATGGACGGAACACTTTAGTGGGGACACAGTTTGGTTGTAGGTGGGGTAGACTTTTGCCCCTCCCCACCCGTGAAGTACAGGAGGAGTTAAGATTTATAAGCGTTTTAGCTTGAACATGGTTAGGATTGGGATCCTGTATATGTAGGCCAGCTCACCTCCGTAGAGGTCTGCACTGGACGATGTAGTTAATGACTGGGATCCGATTTATGTAGGCCAGCTCACCTCCGTAGAGGTCGGCGCTGAATAAAATAGTTAAAGATTGTGTCGCGATAATCGTGGTATTTGGTAGTGGTACTCCCTTGAGTATGTAATTTTGTATCGGAATTGGGCGCGGAGTTTTTGGAACGGAACTCATTTGAGTACGTAGAACTGAAACTATTTGTAGCTCCCCTCCTCCCGACGGGGATAGGGTAAGGGTAGTAGCTTATTTATTGTTTCGCGCATTGGTTGAGCGTTCGCAACTGGTATTGGGCTGAAGGTAACGCGTTAGCTTTAATGTGGAGTAGTGCTTGTTTACACAGGTAAACAAGCCCTGCTCGTTTTGGTAACCCTCCTTAAGGTTGTTGGTAAAGAAGTTTTCTTGAATGGCCCGTTGGCCAATTTAAAAGTGAATGATGCAAGTCCCCCCCCCCCCCCCCCCCACACTTGAGTAAGGAGTAGTTTAATGTACTGAAAAGTGTTGAAAATGGATTGTTTAATATTAAATATTATTTCATATTTTCTTGTTGTTTGATCGTTGAAAACCCTGCTAGGAATGAGAACCCGCTTCTTAACTCCCAGTTTTTCCCAAACTGTGGACCTCTATGGGACCCTCTTGTTGTTTTGATCGGGGGCGGTGCACGGCATTTCTCTTTGGAGGTCTATAGGAGGCGCTGCATTCGATTAGAATCACACCAGGCGCTAGTTGCGGTGTAAATTGAGAGGGAGGGGCGGGGCTCAGGTTTGTTACAATATAACACTATCTGCCCAAGTAGAAATAAATAATCTGAATGTGGGTGGAATAATTTATTGTCAAAGGCAAGACTTCAACTTGAAAAATTGCATGAAAAAAACCGAAGCCAGTCATTTTCAGCCACCCAGCAGCCTCAAAAGCAGACTTTTCCCACCAACCCCACCTACCTACCCCTGGAGGAGAGCATCCTCTGTTTCTAAAATGCAAAAAACAATTTATATGTTTCCGTTTCATTTTTTAGTTACCTGTCTGGTAACAAACCCGTGTAAAATTACATTTTAAAAAATAGCCAATTTTTCGAAGCCACTGTTTCCCATAATTCATCTGGTAATTTACCCCTGTGTATCAGACTCCAACTTTGGGACCACAACTTCAAATTCTCTTGTCCAACAAAAAGCCTAATGTAATCATTTTTCTGATACTAAAAATATATCTCTATTTTACATGCCCTTAGTTTCAACATATGCCCCTTGTTTAGAAAATTTCACCCCTGTGCAAAAATGCGAAACTGTAGAGCGGAACCTAAGAGAGTGAACTCTAATATTGGACAACCTGTTTATCTAAGAGAATGAACTCTAATATTGAAAACAAGACTGAGAAGGCGGACAAACAACACTACTAATTTTTAAGCTGTTCACCTTTCGCTCGCAACTTAAAACAGACATTTACGTTACACAGTTTTGCGTAAATGACCTAATACTATATACTCGGTGTCAATAAAGTTCATATCTGTTGAGATTGTCACTGAGTTTGAGAAGTGTGTCATCTTGACGTGATTGGCCTCCAAGTTGATCTAGGAACTTCAGGCGATTAATATGGAGGGGCGTGCGGTGGCCCTCCTACCTAAAACAGACATGGGTTTCTTTGCAAATAACAACAGTTCCAGTTGTTGTTTGTAGGCCACATTTTCATTTGCAATGGCCATCCCCTACCCATGCCACCCTAGAGACGACACAATATTACAATTTGTCTCACACATAATTTTACTGACACTCCAAGGGGTGTGATAAGAATCTTCGAACGCTTTCTGGACCGTGTTTGATAAATTAATGGCAGGAGCTAGCATTAGAGGAAAAGCTACCAGAAATAAATTTCTTTCGTTCATTCTGCATCCAGTTATCATTGATACTGTGGGATACATCATCATGATGAACAGCTATTACACAAAAACACGTGAACAGTTTGTCATACTTAATTTCCCAGAAAATATCTAATATTACCGTGACACATAATGTTTCGTATTGACCTCGGGAGGTAATAATAGTTTATTACATGCCTATCACAGTCCCCCCCAGTACCATATTTACAAAGCCGCACGGAACCCGTGTTCCCAACAGATTTCTATCGACGGACTATTTAACCCTTTACCCAACGTAACGGCCAAAACCGGCCAGCGCTATTCTCAAAAATCGCCAATTAATTTTCAAAATATTTTCATTTTTTGTCTCAAAAACATAGGTTATGACCCCTCGTTGGAACGAGCTCGTCGAGCTCGTTCCAACGAGGGGTCATAACCTATGTTTTTGAGACAAAAAATGAAAAAATTTAGTTATTCAAGAATTTTTTTTGCAAGTGTCGTCTGCTTTTCACGTTAGGTAAAGGGTTAATCACCTGTCAGCATGAATCCAGAACTGAACTGTACCTATTTTTTGTAATCGGCCAATAGAAACTCCGCATTCTGACCCAGATCAAGTCGGAAGCTGTGGTCACAGCCGATAAATCGAAAGTCAATCGGAAAAATAACAAAGAGTTTTGAAGTTCGAACTTTTCTGTATGATGTTTAGATTTTTAAATCGATTCTTTGTCACGGAGTCCTGTAATCAACAAAGAACGTCACGATGTGTGAATGCTTTCGTCAATACGGCATTCATGTCATCGCGGAATGATAGAACGCGCGGCTGCGCCCCTCGTGTCGCATTGATGAACGCATTCACACATCGCGACGTTCTCTCTATGTATTCTTGTTTAGTTTAGATAGTATTTTATTTAAGAACTGTATGTAAACGTTACATTGTTTGATAAGTACAATCATAAAATATACAATACAATACACGAAAATGGATTCCGCAGCAAGTCTTAATGTTTATTTTAGCCGTTCCAAAATAAAGATACAAACAATTAACACAATTATTAGCGGCGAGATTATTGTAATGGCTGAAGCAGAAAACCTTAAGAGAGAGCGACAGAAGAGAATGGCGAAAAGGAAATATTGTGAGCACGAAAAAAGGAAATGAAAAGTTTGAGAGAAAAATACTGAAAATGCCCTGTTAAGTGTTTATAGACTCCAAAACTGACTGCCTTTCGTCAATGTAATAGCTGACCTAAATGTTGGGTAACCTGATACATGGTGTAATACAACATTACTATACAAGAGTAAACTGAGCCGTGTGTGTTAATTTGAGAAGCGTTGTGGAACAACTTATACGTTTAGGACACTTATTACATTCAGGGTGAGATTTTGAGGTATGTTAATTAATTTTATTTTAATCAATCAAACCACTGAGTTTTATGCTAAACAACAGATAGGGTTATCACCCAGAATCTCGCGGCGTTGAACTCCCAGCACCCTTTCTGAACTTCTTTATATGAATGATCTAGAACTGCTTGCCAAATGTGAACCCAGCTTAAAAGAGTAGACCCTCCCCGTCTCCCAGAATCCGACGGCGTAGAACTCCCAGCGCCTCTTACCCACCTTCTTTATTTTACAACAGGAACGTATTTCCCCCAATACAAGTAAAACAACCTGACAAAATGCAAATCTGTATTGAGAGTAGCAACCGCATGTGCACTCATTCGATTCAGAAAGAGAACGTTTTTTACTTGCACTCATAGACAACTGATGACACTTGTCCAGATCTCGTTTTGATAACAGTAATTAAATGATAAATAAATCATAACTCAACGAAATAAATTAGACAAGATCATTCTTTTGCCATGATGATATTCTTATATAGACCTACCGTGCGTTAAACCTGAAAAATAAAACAAAGAAACTCAGAGCTGAGAAACACTGCTATAAACTTCAGCGGCTATAATAGAAGTAGAATAATGAATGGGGATTACGTCATGCACAGCTCAAGAACCATGGTGTTATGATCTTCGTTCATAAACAATCGATTTATAGACGCTAAATGATTGTCAGCATATATGCGAACAAGACAAGAAAGAGGAATATTGTAAGATAAATTGGCTATTCCCACCATGTGGGTTTCCGATATGATGTATAGATGTCGAGACCTAATCTAATGGACTCGTCGATATATGACTGAGAAGCGAGGTCGAGATGCATGATATGAATGATCTAGAACTGCTTGCCAAAGGTGAATTTAGCTGAAATAAGCAGACCCTCCTCATCGAGTGTTTTTTCTGGAAACATTAATATGTTTGGATGTAACACTTAATATGTATGTAACACTTTCACTTAAAGCATATTATGCCATTGGTAAGTGAATCTGTCAATTGAAATTGTGAATTAGTAATTGAGCACCTCATGTAAGGTCATTCGAATAAATATCTGGGAATGCAGACGAGGAAGAAACTTCAGAACGTTCTAAGTTTCACTTGGAGCGAAATGCAAATCCCGGTTTAAGAACATCCAAAGTTTAGAGATCAACGCTCGAAATAAAGTCAAACATATTTGCTATCCAGTGTTGTCCTATTCTTTGGGTTGGACTAAACGGGAAGCTGAGCAACTTGACACTCCGACAAGAAAGGTATTGTCTGACAACAGACGTCATCAACCTGTTCTTCCTTTAACCGTTTATATTTACCTGTCGGTTCTGGGAGACAGGGTTTGATTAATGTGTAAACTCCATATAATATAATTATATTTGGCCCTTATGTGAACTTCATTTATCAGACGAGCCTTTTGTTAAGATTGACACGGCACAAGACGAAAGTAGAATATTTTCAGAAGCTCGACTTTGGGTTGATTTTAAGTACAATAATGTACTTCTGGACGGTACGGCTGTGAATGTGATCCGAGCAAAGGCATTTTTTAAATAGGTACAGGGCCGACATTTCGAGGAAGAGCTCTTTGAGAAAACACTGCATTTTATATGCCAAATGTGGGGCAAACCAGCAACATGGTGTATCCTTTGCTTGGATGAAAAGTACTGGTCTTAAGATTGAAACAGAGGGTTTCCTCTTTGCCGCCCAGGACCTGCAACATCCAACAGGAAACCGTTAGCAAGTGATTTCAGGTGCGTGTAAACCCTAAATGCCTTCTCTGTGATGAGTTCAATGTAACTCTATATCATCTTGTCTGTGGTTGTCCTGCTTTAGAACAAATATTATTATATCAAGGCGTCAGCGATGTAAAACAGATAGAAATTAAAAGAGATGGTACAACAATAAAAACGAATACCTAAATTTATTAAAGTTGGTAATATGAACATCAAAATGGATTTATATATCCCTAATCCACTTCTATCTTTGGACACGGTCGAAACAACTGTAGAGGAGAGGGAAGACTATTTGCTTCAAGTGTGATCAAGAGCATCGAGATCCTGTACTAATATTATTAAATGTTGCATTTGCCAGGCAGCAATGTAACTGCATGAGAGGACTGCCCTGTTTGAAAAAAAAATAACAAAATCAAATGTGAAAATAAATATGTTTCAAAGACGCCAGACAAAACGTAACACCTATGCCCGATTCATCATCGCCATCATAATCAACAAAACTATCACACAAATTACCAACACAGTCGAATGCCAGACACAATACAATTGGCTCAAAGGAACAATTCCATCTTTATTGAAGAACTTTACAATCGAACAAAAGAATCACAGTCCACCCAAACAAATTCCACTCCTCAAACAACAGAGAACATAATAAAAACCGTACAAAAACAGACAAGTATACCTAAATTTATACGCAACAAAAAAGAAAACCCTGACTCAGAATAATAAGCCAAACAAATCGGAACCAGATCCAAAGAACAGACCCCAACAAAATCTGATCAGACTCAGAGACGACAAGAACAAGATAACATGAAAAAAGAAAAGGAAACACAGAAACTAGAATCAGAAAGATTACCTAAACGCATTCAAAATGTTGTCACGAGCAACATGTTTGAAGGCATTGAGGACATGTCAGTCGATGAGTGCATCGATGACACGTTCTTGACTAATTCTTCTTGGGGCAGGTCCTCATATAAACATTCACCAAATAAAAACATGATAGTAATTTCTCACATCCTTTTCATGTCCAACCAAATAAATTGATTCTGAAGGGGAGGCGAATCCTTATCCAAATGAAACTTATGGGGAGAAACAGTTTCAATAAGGTTTTCGTGGATAATACAGCCAAATACAATATAATATAATGCATTTGTCGAGATTTTAGAGCGAATTGTAATGAACTGGAGCTTTTAACGGGTTGAGTGTGCGAACCCAATATGAGGGCTCTACTGAAAGGTGCTGACTGCTACTTAGTGGCATTACAATTGATTCATTACCTCGTTTGCTCAGCAGCTAAACACAAAAACATGTTTTATTACAATGTATTGGAGAGTGCCAAAGGCACTCTCCAATAAATTATAACAAAACAATTGTTTATGAATAAACTCTTAGTAAACTGGGGCTCCTTTTGAATGTAGCATAGTACCGTTGAAAAGAATACTCGCGTTACAAATCACCTTTGAAAAGTAATTTAGCACTCTACCAGTTAAGCCACAAATAAACCTGCTGCTTTATTGCTTGCGGGAAACACTCTTGAAGAAACCTTAAACTCAAAATCATTCAGCTTTTATGCATTATAATATACTTCGTTCGATGCCTGGGCTGACGAACTATTATCTTCATGTTCGTGGAACGTCGGACTTAGTCAGAAACGACATTATTCATAGACCTGTTTCTTCACAAAGAAATCTGAACACTGTCGTGGTGGTACGCCTTCCTTTAGAGAAGACAGTTACATTGTGTTTTATTTCGATTTCACCAAATAAGACCCTTCAGCTTGATGGTCTTGAGAAACTGGTTCACCGACTTCCAATTCCATTCATCTTTCTAGGAGATTTTAATGCACAAGGTCCTCTTTGGGGCGACTCCTGCAGCAAAGAAGACCTCAAATGGAAAACAGTAGAAGAGCTTATTTTCAAAATATGATTTGTGCTTGTTTAATGATAGTTCAGACACTTATTGGCACCCCGCTAGTTTTTACACTTCAATTGATCTTAGAATTGTATGTGTTTCCTTTTTCTTTGATTTTTCTTGGAAGGTTGAAGATGCCTTGTGCGAGAGTGACCACTTTCTGGTTATGTTGGAAAGTATGGTTCCGGCCGATGAAGAGAGAGTGTCCCAATAGAACTTTGAAAAGACCAATTGAGACACTTTCTCGTCGCTTTGTTCCGAAAGCCAAAGTAAAGACATGAATACCATTGAGCGCAAACTTCAGTTGTACTTAAACAGAATTCAAAAATGGGCTACCGAAAACGGCTTTAAGTTTTCGAAGACCAAAACGGATTGTGTTCATTTCTGCAAGCACCGGAAGCAACGCCTGGATCTGGAATTGAAAGAGTACGCGGTGGCGCAGTGGTTACGGTATTGGACTTCAAACCGAAATGACCGCTGGGGGTAGCTGCGCCGTGTCCTTGGGCAAGGCACTTAATCCCAATTGCCCACAAGGGGGCATGCTGGCGCTGTGTACTAAAGCTTACTACACCTCGATGGTGCATTTGTCTTCAACCAATATTAACTCAAGTTGTGTGGAGTTAGTACGTTGGGGAGTCTTGACAGTTACTCGCGCTGTTCGGCGGTTCTATCCGGGTAATCCGGCTTCCTTCGCCCTTAAAACTGTCCGACACGATGTGACCCTGCCGGTTGAAAGTGTCTTTAATCCCCCCCCCCAAAAAAAAAAAATAGATGAATAAACCCGGAATTGAAAGTGGATGGCAGTACCATTAAGGTTGTTGAAGAAGTGAAATTCTGGGGTTTATCATTTGACAATGAACTGAATTTCACCTTAACCCTTTACCCAACGTAACGGACAAAACCGGCCAGCGCTATTCTCAAAAATCGCCAATTAATTTTCAAAATATTTTCATTTTTTGTCTCGAAAACATAGGTTATGACCCCTCGTTGGAACGAGCTCGTCAAGCTCGTTCCAACGATGGGTCATAACCTATGTTTTTGAGACAAAAAATGAAAAAAATTAGTTATTCAAGAATTTTTTTTGCAAGTGTCGTCTGCTTTTCATGTTAGGTAAAGGGTTAAATATCAAACAACTAAGAATGAGGTTTAAAAAGGTGCTTAACCTTCATCTGTACAGATCACTTGTTAGATCAAAATTAGATTACGGTTGTATGGTTTACGGTTCCGCGAGAAAGTCGTACCTTATTCATAATAGTGGTATTAGAATTAGCATTGGAGCTCTTAGAACATCACCTAAAAGTCTATGCTCATTGAGATAGAGGAGCTTTTCTTGAGAAACGCAAAATTAAACTGTCACTTCAATATGTTTCTAAACTGTTGGCTAATCCCTCAAACTCTGCGTATAATTGTGTCTCAGACCCTGAAAATGTTGAATTTTTTAACAAACACCAGAAACATATTCCTCCATTGGGTATTAGAATTACCACCCACCCTCCCCCCTCCATATGGAGTCCGTCACACTTGAATTGGATTCGATAAATGACAACCGTGAACCATGTATTCCTCCTTGGCATCTAATGAGACAAACTCGCTGCAGTTCAAACAAAAATATGCCGAAATAAAGTCTAGGTACTCCATAAAAACGAATCTTTTCCGATGGATCTAAAGATGGTGACAAAGTATCATCAGCTGCTGTTACTGATGATCACGTCACCTCACTCGGAATACCAAATAAAAGTTCAGTTTTCACGGCTAGAGTCAAAGCGTTACACCTAGCGCTTGAAGACATCGCGAATGTACGTGACAGAAAGTCGATTATCTTTTCCGACTCGATTTCCTCTTTGCTGGCTTCACTCAACCCCCAAGTTGAAGAACCCTCGCATTTTGGAACTTCGAGAAACGCTAAATACTATCATATATCGTGTTTTGCAGGTTACCTGGACATGTTGGTATCTCCGGTAACACCATGGCGGACAGTGTAGCAAAACGGGGTTAAAATATCAGTAAATACATCAAATCTCTGTGGCAAGCGGAGTGGGATGGAGCAACAAACTTCATCGCTTCCGACCAGATATTTTCGACCATTACTCTTCTTGTAACCTTGGCAGAAAAGATCATGTCATTCTGACACGATGTAATATTGGTCATACAAGACTTGCCTCACACACTTCTTTTGTTAGAGATAATATGCGGCCAGAATGTGTTCCTTGTCAGCAGGCGGTGACAGCACACTCTTTTGCACTGTACAGATTTTAATCTTGTCAGACGGCATTATGTTAATGTTGCGTCTCTTTAAATTGTTTTTATTCTTTTAAACTCTCATCTATTCACATCTATGTTTACACGACATTCTTTAAACAACTGGTCTCATTTTCTCTGAACTGTGTTCGCTCCTTATTTTTATTCCTCATATTTCATCGACTTGTTTTTATTTATTTCACGAAAGATAGTGACCTATTTTATAATACATACTTTTAATCTCCACGATATAGCGTTAGCTGCTGATTTGACGAAAAACACCAATGAATTAATAAACTAGAGGGTACTGAATACAAAATTTCTAATTTTACAGCTACAGGGCCAATTCCGGCTCCCATTGGGAGCCCAAATATTAACCCAGGCTCTCGATTTGAACAAAGTTGAATCTGACTTCCCCAGAGATGTTGTGTACCAAATATGAAAGCATTCTCGCTGTTGGATCTGAAAAAGAGAAATTTTGAAGAAATTTCTTCATATTGCACTAAGTTAAAATTTGGGCTACCATAGCGAGTCCAAATATTAACCTACGAATCCGATTTGAACAAGTTGAATCTGTCCCCCCCCCCCCACCCCACCCCCCCCCCCTCCACCTAGAGATGTTGTTTTCCAGATATGAAAGCATTCTGACTAGTGGATCTGAAGAAGATTTTGTAAGAAATTCCCTCATATTGCACTAAGTTAAATTTCAGGTTCCCCATATGGAGCCCAAATATTAACCCAGGCACTCGAATTGAACAAACTTGAATCTGCCCCCTAGAGATGTTGTATACCAAATATGAAAGCATTCCGACTGGTGGATCAGAAGAAGATTTTTAAAAATTATCCCCCATACTGAACTAAGTTAAAATTTGGTCTTCCGTACGAAGCTCAAATATTAACCTAGGGACTTGGTTTGAACAATCTTGAATCTGACCCTCATAACAATGATGTAAACCGAACATTAAAAGATTCTGACTGTGGTTCTGAAGAAGAAGATTTTTAAAGAATATTCCCCATATTACCCTAAGTTAAAAATTCGGGCTCCTGTATTGAGCCCAAATATGAATCAATCGGCTTTATTTTAACAAACTTGTATCTGACCCCTCTATGGATGCTGTATACCAAATATCAAAACATTCCGAACATTGGTTCTTGAGATAAGATTTGGATCTGACCCCCCTATGAATTCTGTATACCGAATATCAAAAGATTCTGACGACTGGTTCTGGAGGAAAGAGTTTTTTTAATTTTTGCAAATATGCTGACTCAGCATTTTTTCGATGCCCTCTACAGAACACACTGATATAACCGATGGCAATTGCTTTTATGAGTCAACCCTACTGGTCCTAAGGATGCTTCATACCAAATAACAGCTCTTTGTTCTGTGTGGTTTGGGAAATATGGGCGTTTGAAAATATTTCTATTTTTAGCTCCTGGGGTTCCCATGTGGATGCAGGATTCTTTTTTGTTGCACGAGTCAAGTACTTATGACTCAATAATACCACATATCAAATTTTGTTCAAATTGGACCATAGATTCAAACTGGACCATAGGTTCAGAAAATAGAAATCTGGGGCGGACCAAAAATCTTACCCCTACCATTACAAATCCAAATATTGTTTCACGAACTTCGTTTTAACAAACTTGATTCTACGCCTCAAAAGGAAGCTCCGTAACAAATATCAAGTCATTGTACCCATTGGTTCATGAGAAGAAGATTTTTAAAATATTTTGGAGCATTTTCTTCCACCCTCTCCCTGTGGGGCTGGGAAAGGCACTTAACCCCGATTGTCGACATGGGGGCACGATGACGCCGTGTTCTAAGACGTACTGCACGTCGATGGTGCGCATATCTTCAACCAATCTAACCCTGCCTGTGCTGCAGTGCGGAGTTACGATGTCGGGGAGCTGGCAGCTGCTCGTCTTTGCTCGGTGGTTTTCTCTGTCCCCCGGCTTCCTCCACCCATAAAACTGTCACGGTCATGATTAGCCATTGTGCATAAGTATGTGACCTTAAACACCATTAAATAACATTAAATAAATATGGGGCTGGGCATGTTGAGTTGAACAAAACTGTAATGCCCCTTTGGGACCACCACTCACACAAACTTTCACTAGAATTGGCCTAGTGGTTTTGGAGGAGAAGACCAAAACATGTTGTTGACGGATGACGGACGGACGACTGACGCCGGACGGAGAGCGATGAGATTAGCTCAACTCGACTTTGTCAAGATGAGCTAATAAACTGGCTCTGAGGTCCTTCCCTGGCATGATCCTGAACATTTCCAGGACGTCACGGAAAATGAGAATTTTAAGCTTTAGTCGAACAGATCCATTTACAGCCAAAGACCACTTACAGTCACCAAGCCAGATCTTATCATGTTCGTAAAAACAGAGATGGTTATTTATATGATCGAATTCGTTGTTCAGTTTGTCACAATTGCACTTGACAAGATTCAGGAAAAATACAGTAAATACGTGGACCCCGATTCTAAATGTCTCACTTGCATCAGCAGTATAAGGTTGCCCCCGTTGCGTTGGATTTGGTTGCCCCGTTGCCTTCTGGTTTATTATTAGAACGTGTGTGAAGTGTGCCCGGCTTCGGCGGACAGAGGGTAGCGCTGCAAGCGAAATGGGCAATGCAGAAGACAGGTGAGTTGGGGAGTATACATATTTTACATACGTTATTGGGTGGTACAATCAGGCAATGTTTCATGGGAGCAGGCCCATTCGCTGTCTGGGCTATGTATAGAGGGTGTGAGGGCCCCGGTCTAATGACGGGACTTTAGGTGGCAGCTCAAGTTTTGACTGTACCAGAATAACCCGATCTCCCTCTGCCGTTTCATTACTTCTAAGTATAATAATAATGGATCTTTGATAATCTGTTAAATTATTTATTTATTGTTGTTTAAGGTCACATACTTATGTACAATGGCTAATCGTGACTGTGACAGTTTTACGGGTGGAGGAAGTCGAAGTACCCGGAGAGAACCACCATGCATCGACGAGCAACTGTCAACTCCTCAACATTCTCACTCTGTTCAAGCTCCGCTCAAGTAGGGTTACAGCGGTTGAAGACATGTGCACCATCGACGTGCAGTACATTGCGTCATCGTGCCCCATGTTGGCAGCCGGGATAAAGTGGATAATATGTTAAACGTAATTACCATATTTGAACACTGAAAAGGGCATCAATTCATCCTCGTCACTATTTCTTGTCAATGAGGTCCCATCTCATTTATCATTCAAATTTAAATCCAGGATATAATTAGCAATTTCATTTGATCCTTGTCTCCACATATATCGATAATCCAATTTATCGACCTTCATTAGACGTTTGAGAAAATAGTCCTACTGAAAACTATTTTGTGCACATTAAGTGCTGAGAGACTGAGACATGATGTTGAAGAAAACGGAGGTTTTACGTTTTTGTCTCCAGTTGGCATTATTCACTTCATTTGGTAAGTATGAATCGAATCATTCAACCCTATACCTATTCAAACAATCATAACCTTTTGAACTCGAGAGAGCACTTTTCTGGCCCAGGAACATGATGCGTCATAATTACATTACGCGGGGCGCGGTGACGTTTGCGGTAACCGATTCTCATCAGATCACCGAAGTTAAGCAACGTCGAGTCCGGTTAGTCCTTGGATGGGTGACCGTCTGAGTGATCGATTCGGACTCCGCCTTGTGTCCTTGAACTAAGCACTTCACCCCGATTGTCCACATGGGGCACGATCACGCCGAGTACTAAGGCGTACTGCACGTCGAGTGTGCGCATGACTTCAACCAATCTAACCCTGCCTGTTCTGCAGTGCGGAGTTACGATGTTGGGGGGGCTGGCTACTGCTCGTCGTTGCTCGGTGGTTCTCTCCGGGTACTCCGGCTTCCTCCACCCGTAAAACTGTCACTGACACGATATGACCTTGGCTGTTAATATGTCGTTAAACCCTAATAAATAAATGAATAAATAAATTACATTACATTACGCATGATGACTGCTAAGTTAATGTGTAGAACAGACCAATCAATATTTTCAACCTGCAGCATAAGGCTGTATGTTGAAGATATTAACTGGTCTACCCACCCAAGAATAAATATGGACTTTTCCAATTGCTGCCATTGAACTGACATGAAAGATACCGCCAGTGTTCAAAGGGTTAACCTTCCACGCTTATTCACAAAAACTGCCATTCGAATTGTATAAATTTTCAATTTTGCCTCAAAACATAACTTATGACACCTCATTGGAACGAGCTCAACGAGCTCGTTGCGAAGTGGGTGGGGCATAAGCTATATAGTCGAGGCAAATAAATGAAAATGTTCTTCAAGAATTTTATTTACAGGCGTCGTCTTCTTGCCGTATTACATAGATAAATGTTGACTTTATCCATCTTTCATTTCAAAACAACCTGATATTTTTCTACGAATATGAGGATCAAAGAATTTTCGGAAATTATTCCAAAGTTTTATTTTCTCCGAAATAATCGCTCGTGATTTCTCAATAAAAGACGCTCGATTAGTTCGTTTCGAATGAAATAGGAAAAAAGCTATGGCTTGAAGCAAAAACAAATAAAATAACATTTAATGTGATTAGTGTTGTTCTGTGTCGTTTGGTAAAGAGCTAGGCGTATTACATACTGGTACCGAGGCGGGCGGTGAGAGGTTTACCACACTGTACCACGATCCTTAATGTTGAACAATGACAGCAAATTATTTGATTAAATGTAATTTGCAGAGCAGAAAATACAAACTTTTATGATCAATATTTGTCATCGATATTTGGCTTTGGTTTACAGCCAGGCTCAGATTACAGATATAAAGCAACGTCGAAATCGGAAGCAGGTGAGAGAAATTATTAATTATGACATTATTGCTTAACACGGGTCGCGCTCAACAACCTCCAGGGCCACAATACTTTCGGTTTTCAAAATTGATGAAGTAATCTTGTGAGTTTCGCGTTATCACTGAAGTTTTGCAGTGTTTTCGAATCAAATCCGACCAATCTCAGTGAGATTATCTACTAAAGACTTGGGCAAACACAGAGGGCGGAAATGCTCTCCATCTTATTTTTTGTAACTTATGGTATTATCTATTATATGGCGTGGACACCCACTGACTTGTTCAATACAGAATTATTTTTGTTTCATAAATCCTGATAGTAAAAGAGTATTCGGTCATCACCTTTAACCCTTTACCAAACATGAAAAGCAGACGACACTTGCAACAACAAATTCTTGAATAACTAATTTTTTTCATTTTTTGTCTCAAAATCATAGGTTATGACCCCTCGATGGAACGAGCTCGTTCCAACGAGTGGTCATAACCTATGTTTTTGAGACAAAAAATGAAATAATAATGAAAATTAATTGGCGATTTTTGAGAAAAGCGCTGTCCGGTTTTTCCCGTTACGTTGGGTAAAGGGTTAAATGAGTATTCCATTTCCTCTTGTGGTTAATTTAAGTACGACCCCATCAACCTGTCCACTTCTTGCCTGATTCGTCTACTTTGGTTATTCCTGGCTATCACTGTTACTGCTCAAAACTCTGTCATCACTGACTGAATAAACCCATATAAATCACTCCACTGCGTTTAACTAACTTAACCTCTAACACTAGTCCTGACCACTAGCCCCTCCGAGATGATAGGGAGAGAGTTAATATGTTTTCATTGTGTTCCCCGTTCGCCGAACGTCGGTACGAACTTGAAATCTAACTCAATCCACTTCTAAAACCTTTTTCCTAACGAATCCACTGCATCCTCCCTCGAAATTTACAGATTAAGCAGATGAAAAAACTGTTTAAAAAAATTTCAACAAAACCATATCATGTGCCCCTACTCCCTCAGTGGAACGAGCTCGTGGGGCTCGTTGCAATAAAGGCGTCACATGATTTTGTTTTTCAATTTTAAAAAAAATTGACAAAAAAATTAAAATAACAATTTATATATCGTGTGCGTTGGCTGAAGGGTTAAAATGGTCAACTTTTTACAAATTAGAGGTTTACAGAGAAAATATTTGTATTCGAGCGACTCGCAGTTTTCCGAGGGACATAGATGGACAACAAAGTTTTCCGACAGACATGATCATAGAGGTGCCCCCCCCCCCCCTCCACACACACACACAACCACACACCCCGCAACCCGACTAATTTCGGGCCCGTGAAGAATGTAACCGGATCATAGGATGGAGTAAGAGAGATCATAATTATACATTACAAAAATCATCAGCAGGCATTGGACAAACGTTTGCTGCTCTGTTGCGAATCCTATTAAAAATTTCTATTTGTATTTTTCAAAATTGTATTTTCTATTATGATTATAAATGAATTAATATAACAATAACATGGTTTTGGAGGGCATTATGGTTCATTAGCGGCCCTGCAGCAATGATGAACAGCCCGAGAGTTTATTAAAGGCCCGAGACGAAGTCGAGGGCCGTTAATAAGCCCAAGGGCTGTTCATCATTGCTGCAGGGCCGCTAATGAATCATGATGCCTGACAACAATCATGTTATTACTATTATTACCACTCCCTGTTACAGCTAACTTGAATCCAAAAATAGCCGGGCCGCGGGCCGCTAATGGCTATTTATACCATTATCGCCCTCGGCCCGGCTCCGTCGAATGACGTCACTGAAATTATGGAGTTTTAACGGTCCTCCAAACTTATGTTAATCGACTAGTAACTTATAGATTGAGTGGTAATAATTGAAAAATAGCGTTCTAAAATACGTCACAATTTACACGTCTTCAACCCTTTACCCAACGTAACGATCAAAACCGGATGCGCTATTCACAGAAAAATCAACATTTAATGTTCAGTATTTATAAAATGAAAAAAACGTTGGTTATTCAAGAATTTTGTCTGCTAGTGTCGTCCTCCTTCCGTGTTAGGTAAAGGGTTAAAAGTGTTTATGATTAGTTTCGGTCATATATATTCACATGTAAAATAAACTGGGATAAGAAATACAATTGGAAAAATACAATTGTTTAAGTTGTAGGGCCGGCGAGTCGCGATTTTTCCCTCGAATCGAATCAAGCAAAAGATTGAAAACCAAATCGAGTCCACTTTCTGACTGTTATGATATTACAATTGTCTTTCTATTGCTGTCAGTCTGCGCCTCCAACCCCCCCCCCCCCCAGCACTTCCTATAAAAGATATATGCGTGCCTCATGTGAGAAGGCCATGTGAGATAGATATCTATTTCACATGACCCACGTGACCGGCTTATTAGCATATATAATGAGCGCGGGACTTTTCAATCGTCGCACATTCTTCTGTAAACAAACAACACGGTGTCACGGGAAATATTAGCAGACGAACGTTTGTTGAAGAGAATAGAAATAAAAACACAGACCGCAAAACCAAAAGACAATTGACTCTTTTATATGAATTTTTGTGTGAACGCCATTATGAGTGGAGAGAGTTGAACGAAATCCCGTCGAAAAGTTATGAGAATACATTGCAGAATTCATAATATGACGTCATCGGAATGTGTCAGTGTTCATTTCGCTACAAATCTTCAACCCCTGTCTTTAACCCCTGTATTTCGTGGTATATACCTGTGGTATATACAAAACTTTTGTGCGCTCTTTCCGATAAGCAAATCAGTTTTTTCAGAAATGGACGACAAAATTGTTCGATATAGCTGCACTTAGCCCTAAATTACTTTTGATGACGTCCGAGTGTTTTGGTGGGGAAGACAATTAACACTCGGGACAAGATATTTGGCCCAGACACTCGGCAATCCTCCTGTCTGGCCCAAATATCTTGCCTTCGGGTGAGATTTCCCCATCTCACACCGACCCCCATCAGGGATAATACTATTCTCCCATGTGTACCCAGTACGAATATGATGCTGGTTAGACTAATCCGTGTCATAGAACCGCATTTACAAGTAGATGGAACTCTCACTTATTTCTGAAAGGTTGAGCAATTTATTCATATGGCAGCCAACGGTATTCCGTGCAAAATGTCCGCATGGCTTTGTGCTTAAACAGATGTGCGAAACAACTTAATTACTGTTAGAACTGAATAGGAACGACTTCTGACATATAGACATTCACATTACTCCAAGCTATCGCTTTGACTGTATCACCAGAAAAACGAGTTTTGACATTTCCTGTTCTTAATATTCTGGGGCTGACAACTCACCTCGCAGTAAGCTTGGCAACGAGGCTAGGTTCAAACGAGAATTGACAAGGTAATACCCAGGAGGGCGAAGAGAAAGCCAAACGTCATCCCCTGATTGGAACAAAGCACCATCTGCAATGCTACAGCATTGCAGATGGCACCCTGTTCCACTCAAGGGGTGATATATGTTCAAATTAGGCGTAACGCTATCTCCGCTATTGATTCTAATGACAGTTATGTCCAAAATAGACGTAGCGCTATCTCCGCTATTGATTCTAATGACATTTTTAGGAATTTTCCTGCTAAAATTGTGTCATTTATTAAGGATGGCGATCGAGTTGGACTCCTGCGTTTTGTCATTGAGCAAGACACTTAAACCCGATTGTCCACCTGGAGGCACGATGACGCCGTGTACTAAGGGGTTCTGCACATCGATAGTGCGCATGTATTCAACCAATCTAACCCCGCCTGTGCTGCAGTGCGGAGTTACGATGTTGGGGAGTTGGCAGCTGCTCGTCGTTTCTTTGTGGTTCTTTTCGGGTACTCCGGCTTCCTCCACCCGTAAAACTGTCACCGACACGATATGACCTTGGATGTTAAAGTGTCATTACACCCTAATAAATAAATAAATAAATAAATAAATAAATAAATAAATAAATAAATAAATAAATAAATTTAGGATGGATACGCACAATGTCATTTCTAAAAAAAATGCAGGATGAGTTGTCATTGCCAGAAAGACGACAATATAGAGAGTAATCGCTTGGCTGGACTGGTTACGTGAAATAATTCATGAGAGGTGAGGGACGTTGTCCAAATACGAGTGCGCGAATGTGCACGAGTATTTTACAATATCGTCCCTCTCCTCGAATGATTTATTTCACGTAACCAGTCCAGTGAAGCGATTACTCTGTTTATTACTTTTCATTATTAACGATAATTATATTATTTAATCTTTTACCTAACGTTATGGCAAAAACCGGACAGTGCTATTCTCAAAAATCGCCATTTAATTTTCATTAATTTTCATTTTTTGTCTCTAAAACATAAGTTATGACCCTCATTGGAACGAGCTCGTTGAGCTCGTTCCAATGAGGGGTCATAACCTATGTTTTTGAGACAAAACATGAAAATAATAGTTGTTCAAGAATTTTTTTTGCAAGTGTCGTCTGCTTTTCATGTTAGGTAAAGGGGGAAAAAAAACAAAAAACAATGATGTCCCCATTACACCCACGGCAAGGCGTCTTCGTTTGCGCGCACGGATACATGACCCAATTGTTGATTGCATAATTCACTTGTGAAGTTATCGCTTATAATCAAACCCGGAAATCCCAGTACATCACACTTTGAAAAGTAATAAAATGAAAGTATAGGAAATCTAAAACTCCTCAGATAATCGATATGTTTTCAAACTGAATCGAACCAGTGAAAAGATTTGAGATCGAATCTAATCTTGATCGTTTGCCGCGTTCCAAAATTATAGGATTGCATCTATGTGCGTTTTAGTATCCCTATCAATAAAACTTATCCATTACAAAAAATGATAAAACGTCCATTTGTGTTTATTCCAGATATCTGGCGTTTTTCAAACATACATTTGGATAAATTGGATCCTGATTTATAATCTTCTGTAATGTTTTCTATTCAAAAAAGTAGGGGATATTTGATAAAAGTGAGATATGTGAAGAAATATATTTATATTTTCATCAAAAAGACTGTTGAGGCATTGCACTGTGACATCTAGAGAATGATTTCAGAGAAAGCTGGGTGTCTGACAAGCACACATTCACGCACTGAGCTGTAGAAGACATGGACAGAGAATTTACCACATTCAGTCCAAGACCTAAATATATTGTCAATCCTCTTCGATTCGCGAGACAAGCGCGGATCCGACGTGGCATGCTCCTCACTAAACGTCTGACTGATGTTATGCTATTCTTCCTGCAGTGCAGTGGCGAGTTCTTGAACATTGGTATGGGGACTGTTGGCGTTGTCGTAAGCGCCTGCCAAGCATACCCAAGACGTGCTCGATTGGTAAAATGTCTGGACTTAGTGCTGGCCAAGGCATTGTAGTAATGTTCTGCTTCTGGAGGAACTCTGTAGCGACACGGGCCCTGTGTGCTCTTGCATTGTCATGTTGGAAAATGAATCGGCGACCGTGACGTCGTGCAAATGGCACCGCATGAGTTGTTAACATGTTGTCACGGTAGTACTGCACTGTGACACGCCCTTGGATGACATGTAATACTGTTCTTCTGGTCATGGTTATGCCTCCCCACACCATAACCGATCCACCACACAGAACGATCGTGCTAACCATTTTCCTTCAGAATTTTAAATTACCACCAGTTTACACCTTATCCACATTTAAGTGTTAACAGGGGGCGCGGTGGCGTTGTGGTAACCGGTTCCTGTCAGATCACCGAAGTTAAGCAACGTCGAGCCCGGTTAGTCATTGGATGGGTGACTATCTGAGCGATCGATTCGGACTCCTGCGTTATGTCCTTGGGCAAGGCACTTAACCCCGGTGGCCACATGGGGGCACGATGACGCAGTGTACTAAGGCGTACTGCACGTCAATGGTGCGCATGCCTTCAACCAATCTGACCCTGCCTGTGCTGAAGTGTGGCGTTACGATATTAGGGAGCTGGCAGCTGCTCGTCCTTGCTTGGTTGTTCTCTCCGGGTACTCCCGCTTCCTCAACCCGTAAAACTGCCACCGTCACGATATGACCTTGGCTGTTAATGTGTCGTTAAACCTTAATAAATAAATAAATTAATTAATTAATTAAGTTTTAACAATGTTACCCTTATCTTCTTCATCACTTCGATATCATCTCATTCCTACTTAAACATTACCTTCTCCATTTTTAAATGAACTCTTGTTTGTCTTTGAATCCACATTTTATATATTTTATTAATATATGACATAATAAAGTTCTCATAATAAGAAAAAACAGGACTAAAGTATTGATATGCCGATAACATTTTGGGAAGTGTTTAGGCTTCAGTGCAGAGCAAAAACATTGGATAAATAAAATTGTAGATTTGAATGTGCTATGTGTAGATTGTGTTTATGCAGAATCTGTTCAATCGCGACTCGTAGCTGTACGTCCCCCAATACGCGCCGCGACATGATAAAAGATTGTATACAAGCACAAGGAGCACATAACACTTTTATCTACCATTCATTCAGCAGAACTCACAACTATGACTTCTCGAAAATAGTGCGTAAGAAACAAAAAGCCACATTCAACTGAAGAAAGCAATGGGATTCCATTTTCAATTCTCCCAACCCAACGGTACATGAGGAAATTCCTCCACCTCGAATGAAGTTGTACGTGATGATAAAACTAAGCAAATTCAGTCCACATATATTGTTTTTTCTGCAATTCATTTCATAAGGCCACCACGGAATAGATGGATATTTTGCAAAAACAACTAGGGAATGATATTTTGTAGTGCGCAAGGGTCGCTTTAAATACATGAAGTCATTCCATTCAAAATGTTTAAGGGCGTTCAGGCCACAATGAGACTGACATTACCTTTCAAGATTTTCTCTTTTTCAAGAATTGCCATTCATCTTCATCGGCTTCCTAATTAGTATATTTTCGATTCGGGTAATTCCTGTTTTTCACGAAGGGACAATGAAAATATCTTACACAGGAATGAAAGAATAACTGCCTGTTGTGTTTTCTGTTACATCGACGGGCTTGTCTATCGTACATACACAGAAGGACACGCGCGTGCGATTGGGTTAATCGATATGGCACTTTTGCTAGCGCGCAACGATAAACAAGAGGCCGCAGGACTCGCGTTTTTTCCTTCCGCGATGGCAAAAGTGCCATATCGATTAACCCATTCACAGGTGTGTATAGTTCTGTGTTTATTACATGCCTTCACGGCAATAAAATCAATTATTAGGACACTCAGCAATTCATTTGACAACTATAAAAATACATTTTATCGCCAACCAAATTTGCGTACTTATACTCTTCTTCTTCTGGATATTCATTATCCCCTTCATATATCGACTCTATTCCTTCTTCGCTATATTCGTACGCATTAAACTCGCTACATCCTTCCATTTTAGATATTTTATTTAGTTATTTCACAATCGGTTCAGTTTCGGGTGATCAATCGTCTGCTCAACGATTTCCGTTCGACACATGTGTGCAGAACGGATTTTCATTTTCCGCATGGTTTAGTGTTGATGTAGGTGAGTATTTCATAGAACAGGCGTGTAATAAATATCTTCTATTGGACGAATCATACCATAGGAATGAAAGAATAATTGACTGTTGCGTTTTTGGTTAAATCTGCAGGCTTGTCTACCGTACATACAGTACTTATAGAGTGGCGCGCGGGAATCCTCATCTCCGCAGTATAAGTATTGTTGCAGCTATGTAAGTGGAAACATCTGCACTCTGGTATTCATGCTACTTGCGGCACGCGCAGGGCGCAAAAGTATGCATGTTTTTTATGTAATTTGGGGGTTTTTTTTTTGATAAAATAACAATTGATTTCACAAAAAGTTTATCGCGCCAGTTGCAGTTCCAGATGGATGTTTGGAGATGGTTTCTGTATGCTTGCAAGCTTACTGGTGAATCCACAACTATGTGCTACTTGTAATGCTTCTGTTCATATTGTTCTGAAATAAATATTGTTTAAACTAAATATTATCGGATTTTTATGAAACTCGGTATGGGCATTCATTATGAGAATATCTCGGATGAGCTCAATATTCGGTAAATTTCGTCCGTTTTGTGAGAGTTGTGCCCCTTTTTACATAATCGCGGTGTTCGTAAATTGATATATTGTGAACGCGATAAGCTGGTTCCAGCAATTTTCTACAGAATGGCATTTTTAGTGTTCTGAATTCTGTTTTGTTGCTATTAGTTTGATACAAACAGCTTGTTAACTCTGTTTATCGAAGTATATCCGCACAGGACATTTAGACATGACGGTTGCCACTTTCGTTTTTTTCCGATAACCGACACCGGAAAAACTTTTCGTTAAACGAGACAGTCCTTGCATTAACTTGACAAAATGCAATCACATTTTCTCGTAACGTGGTATGGGAGAACATTATGAGATGTTCTTGCTGTTTTATAAACATTTTGATCCACTTTTTTCTTTGCCACCTCGTGGCATATGCTTGTTCGGCTATCGATTGAACAGAAAAATGCGACCGGTGGAGCAAGTTTCAATTGAAGCAAAGTGTTTGGCAAACTGTGTATTTAAACTGACACTGCCGTGATGGCCCTTATTGTGACGTGTAAAAGACTGGCATATTTACATGTTTTCTTTTTCATTGCTATCAAACGTTAGTAACTCCACATCTGGCACTTCCAAAAAATGAACCATATATTGCTTGATGTATCTCCATATCCTTTTTAATTATTAAGAAAAAAAATTCAACATGAAATTTAGACATAATTATGTGCTCTTAAGGTAAACTGAACAAATCTGAAGCATGTGGCTTAGTTTTAACCCTTTACCCAACGCAGACGATATCAAAATGTATTATTTTAAATATAATTTTTTTTAATTTTTCAAAAAATTTCAACAAAACCATTTCATGTGACCCCCCTCATTGGAACGAGCTCAATGAGCTCGTTCCAATAAAGGGTCACATGATATGTTTTTTTTTAATATTTTGAAAAATTTAATTTTTTCAACTGCTCAGTTTGCATATTACGCAGGCGGATGCGGGGGATTCGTTAGGTAAAGGGTTAAATATGGGTTATATACACATGGTGTTTGTAAAAAATCTTTTATCGCGACGAGAGCGTTTTCGGGGGCATATATAGCTACGAGTCGCGCTGCGACGAGTAGCTATGTAGCTCCCGAAAACGCTCGAGTCGCGATAAAAGATTTTTTACAAACACCATATGTATATAACCCTTTTATCTACACCCCCACCCCACCCCCCCCCCCCCACTCCCGTAATAAAACAAGTTTTGATTAACAAATGCAGACCACTAAAAATAATCTAGCCTTCAACCAGATAATCACTAATGTGAAAAATATCTGGTTATTTGTACTTTCCGACGTTTGACGTCACATTTTGAAAAATGTTGAAGAAACTGAATTCCCAGTGACGTTTGAACGTCAGGATAATTAAAGTCTCGAAGGGTGAAATAATCTCATTTGAAAAAGTGTAAGTTACTAATTTTTACTCTTTTCCGTCAAATTTTATTTTTACAATTCAGTGAGTTTAATTAATGGCCTTCTTTTTTATTCAATACATTTCGATAAATACGCCCCGTTTTATTTGTTTCGATCCGCGGCAGCGATAATTAGTTATTCAAAGTGTTGATTGAAATAGTACGTCATGCAAATGAGATGGGCGTGAACGTTGTATTCTTGCGATATCACGTGACTTTTATTCTTACTGCAGTAACGATAAAAGATTTTTTATTGACGGCGAGTTTTCGATAACGATAAAAGATAAAACGTTACTGTTTTTACGTATAAAGTAGATAAAAGCAATTATCATTCTCTCGAAACTGTTGCTCCACCAATAACAGCAAGTTACTCTAACCTATCTCATGATATATTTCGTATTTGCTACTAGAACGATCGCCTCCGTAGACTAACTAATAATTGTTAATGCAAGAATGTCCCCCTTTACCAGTTTCAAATCGTTCCAAGATGCACTATTAATGACAGTCACAGATACAATTCCATTTTACATTAGAAGTTACGGGCAGTCGAGAAAATAAATTTACGCTCTAGCGTGTGAAATGAAGAATTTTTTGAATTAAAACATCAAAGCAAATATATGATCATTCTCTTCAGAAACACAAACAACGTACCTCCTCCAAACTTTTCTACTTTCTGAAGACCAAAAAGCACAAAACAGAAAGGAAATATTTTACTCAAATTTTGAAAGTTAACATTTGGCCCACTATCGCGCTCTATATGGCGTGAAGGTTGGATTCCCGTGTTTATCAGTCAATTACAGATCAGCAGCTTTTCATCCCATTACACTCTGGCTCTATTGTCTTTTCGGGATATGCACGGGACTTTAAATACTAGGTGTTCAAGTGACGTCACCTGAATACGTCTGGTCCACTGAGTATATCTTCTTCTGTGCGTTATGTGAATTGAACATGAGAGAGGGTGTAAATTAGGCACCAGTCTCGCTGTTGGTATTTCATAAATTTGAACAACCTGCGCCGTGCTGTAACACTTCTCCGCTCGATGCCCCTTAACACACGGGATAGGGTTGTTCAAATTCATCAAATGCTTCCAACAGCTCGATTGGTAACTATTAATCCCTTGAACCTGGGCAGCCGCTTTTCCGGCCCAGGATCCTGGTAAGACCTGAATTAATAAAGTAGATAGTTGCTCAGTGAACTTGTGATGTAGACCAATCAAGATTTTCATCTTGCAGCCTTGGGGCTGCACGGTGAAAATATTGGTTGGTTGTCCCTCAAATAACGAATATAAACTCCTCCAATTGCTGACACTAAACAAACATGGAACATACTATCGGTGTTCAAAGGGTTAAGTATTGACAGATTAATATACTCCATTCTACCATAAAACAATTATTAATGCATAAGTCATTGGATTATCCCTTTGGTGTCCTGCTTTATTTATTCTGCACTGACCAACAAATGCTTCATATCCCTTGCTGTGACCTGTTGAAACTTTGCTGTACTTAAAATTGTATCATCTTTCATCTGTGTATTTTAAAAGTTTAAAATGGCAGTTCACTTCTCTATGTGAAATATCTTAGCTAAATAATACAATGCAGTGGTGTGTGTTATTTGGCCAATTCTTTTGGATGGAAACGGATTAGGATCGGAAGTTGGAAGTTCTACTTCAACAAATACCACTGCATGTTTTTTAAACAGAGTTGTACAATAATGGTATATGCACCTCACATTCAGGAATTCTTTGTATTTGGGGCCAAAATGGTATAATCCTTTCCAGTTCAGAGCCATCAATTGGTAGAGGTTATATTCGTTACTTGGGGGAAGACCAATCAAGTTTTTGAACGTGCAGCCTCGGGGCTCCACGTTGAAAATCTTGATTGGTCTACCACGCATATTCACTGAGCAAATATCTATTTTATGAATTCAGGTCGTATAACGACCCTAGATCAGAAAAAGCGGCCTTTCCGGTTCGGAAGTTTAGGAATCTTACATGTTGTGGTTGAGACCATGTCAATGTTGAAACAATTTGTGCGTCTCATCAGTGTGTAATAATAATAAACTACCATACGTTCAACACAGTTTAAACGGAATTAAACGAACTTACCTAAAATCTATTAATCCACCCAGTGTCATTTTATGGCTAAAGGCGAATACACGACTGACAAATATTTATTTGTGACGATAGCTCGAAGAGAATGTCTCTGTGGCTTCCGTAAGTGATGCGCATTAAGAAGTTTACATCGATATCACTAACCGTTTTCGGAGATAGAGCGTGTTTACTTCCGCTGAAACACGTTTTAAGTACAATTAAATATCGCGATCTTCAGGCGCTCGTGAAAACTTTTATTTCCTTGCAGTCTCCGATGAGATACTTTTTATAACTACTCAATACACTAGGTATCCCGTATACATTTCTGTAATAGAGCGAACTAGATGGAAGTAGGGGTAGGGTGGGATGGAGAGTGGTTAATAATATATGGTTTACAAATTTCAAATTGTGATTTGTTTTCTACGGCAGCGTGTTAGCTCCGTTGAAATTTTATATTCCAAATTCTTGAACTGTTATAACAGTTTACCCAATCTGGTAGCATGTTAGCGCCAATGTACAGATTAGGAATTTGAAATATTTAATTTCAATGACGCTAATATTCTTCCGTAGTTTGCAGTGTGTATTGAAACGATTTAGTTTAAACAGTACATATTGAGAAAAATGAATATTATGTTACATGCGCGGCATAAAACATAAAGAATAAACACAATTTAAGCTTAAGTTTTAAGCTTATGCATGTCGTCTCCCTAGTTCGAAATTAATTTACACAATATGATTTGTGGCAGTTGATGAACTCGAATAGCACCACCCAAGGATCGAGGCCCCAACAGTCAACCTGACAGAATCAATAAAAGTCACAGCAACAGCAATCGCCCCTTGCAAACACTGAACCAGAATGCCTCTCAAACCAACCCAACACAAAACAGGTGCGAAGGCTGGTGGAAGATATTCAAAGTTGGCCAAAGGAGCGCTGGTCCCTGGACGACGATATTTTCAAATGTTTAAACTCTGTAAGCAGATATATGGGAAACAAAACGGATGAGAAGAAGAGAGAAGAACAAAGTGAAGACAAAGGGGGGGGGGGGGGGGGGGGGGTAAGAAGAAGTTGAGGTGGGTAGACCAGTCTGAACACGAGTTTTCATTACTTCAAAACACGTTTTGTGGAAGCAGCTCTCATACACAATGCTGGGAAGGAGTTTATATCGGGACAACATGCATGGCAGGCACTCGTGGTTGAGATGGAGAAGACTCATCTTTTTCATGGAATACATTTGATAATCTTAATTTGGTAACTCTATCGATCAGTGGAATCGCTTACTCAATAAAATAAAATCGTGTTCCACACTAAACATAAGGCGATTCTCGGCATTACTTAAAAGTTCAGAACCAAAATGTACTGTTAATACTTCTGTTGCAAATGGGAGGTGGCCGGTCGTGTCGTTTTGAATATTTGAAAAGATTGGACAATATAATAAAAAATGTTCAGATGATTTCCACTCGTCACACTGAAAGAACGGATGAGATGTTAAGTGATTATCGTACAAGTGAGCGTTAATGCTGTTATAGTGCAAACTGGCGTCACCATAAAACCGCGGTGGCCGTAGGTTTCAATCATTTAAAAACATCTTAAACTTGCTCAGTGACGAGTTTTCGCGGATAGGCAAGGGTAGGCTATTCCACTGTTCGGTAATGTTTGGGATGAAAGAGGATTTACAAAGGTGTGTCCGACAAAACGGAACTCGGTTATTTTTGGCATGAACGAGATTAATTGATCGAAATAAGTGGAGGAACTTTATTGTTGACGTATGGAGGCAGCATGTGGTGATGCATTTTAAAATACTGTATCAACTTTAGCTTGCGACGTTTCTCCTGCAGCGAGTCCCGTCGCGTTTCTGAGTTTTACAAAGCCTTAATAGCACTAACGGTTGCCCCTGTAATTATTCGCGTAGCTACGATTTTGATTTTTCTGAGTCGGCCGCTTTGGATGTCGGACAGTTATCCCAAACAGTGTTAGCGTATTCGAGAACGGCCTTATAAAGTCCTACTGTATTTTTTCAAAGACGTTACGATCGTGATTAAATTTGTGCTTGAGCAGCAAATCCAATCGAGGCCAGGAATTCTAGCAGATGTGGTCGATGTGATCGTTCCATGTCCATGTGTTTTGTCTTCGGATATTTGTCTATCGTCAAAATAGAGCGGGGGGGGGGGGGGGGGGGGGGTGCGCCGGGGGGTTACTTTTGGGGAATATAAGCATAGTTTCTGTTTTATGGAGATTGAACTCAACCAACCATGTTTTAGACCAATGTTTATTGACACCAAATCATTGTTGATTAAGTTCGACGCCTGATCCGGATTTTCTACTGCAAGGTACAGGGATGTATCGTCTGCAAAGATGCGTATGCTCCTGAGTAGGTTTTGGGTTATATCATTGACGAAGATTAAAAACAAAGGGGGACTCAGGATTGACCCTCCAGAACCCCAGCGTTAATTGGTCTCCAAGCCTATACCTCCGAAGCTACGACGACCCTCTGCAATCTATCTAAGAAACCAGCCGCGTGCGAAATTGCTCTCATGTCAAAACGCGATATTTTCCAAAGCTAAGATATTTTTGAAACAAAACAATACCGCTCCGCTCTATCGAACTGAGTTCAAAATCAACTGAGTGTTAACCTATGTTTTTGAGACAAAAAATGAAAAAAATAATGCAAATTAATTGGTGACTTTTGAAAATAGCGCTGGCCGGTTTTGGCCGTTACGTTAGGTAAAGGGTTAATCGATTAGACATCTTTGTCAACAGTGAATGTCAGTAGCCTAATGAGATATTACTCTACTCTATTATCTATATGAAAAAGATCAATGGCGGATGAAATGGCACGGAGTGAGGTTTGGGAATGACTCCCTCACTTTTTCAGATCTTACATTTTGGACCCTCACTTTTGATGAATAAAAATTACTCGTTGAGGTTTTTTATTCCCAATTAATTTACTACTCCTATTTCAATCTTGCGCTAAACGGATAGAGCACTGTGACCATATAAACCTGATGTGTGGCGGCATACTTTCGCCAATGAGCCGAGATTTCTTTAACCTTTTGAACACTCGTTTCCTGGACTGGTATCAGTAGGTAATATTTGAGCGTATACTATCACTTTGTACATGTACGTGTACAACATACGTACACGATGCGTTTACCAACGTGGAATTCAGTGTTAAATCGCACGCTTGTTCACAAAAACGTACATTGATCTTGAATCCCCCATGTTTTTTGTGACTCCTAGATCGCACTTTTAACGTTCAAATACTCGTGGTGAACGCGCGTTTTTTAAAAAAAGGCGAAATTGTACATCGTCACTTTTATCTTTTACTTTAAAAATTTTTGTCGACGTTCCCATCGCAGATCAGACCATCGATCCATCGTTGGCGAACGCGAGCAAAAAATTCTAGGCCAGCATCAAAAAACGGCCTGCGGATTCTAGATCAGTGATCCAGAACTCTCAATTGTTTTGAGGCGGTGGGTTTTTCCCTTTTATGACGTCATTAGGGGAATTCCCACTATTGACCAATCAGATTGCTCGATTCATTTATGACGTCATTAGGGGAATTCCCACTATTGACCGATCGGATCGCTCGATTCTCGTAAACTCGATCATACGGAGTTATCTCCCCTCGTCGTGGGGTGAGGGGAACACCCGGATTTTTCTTCCTCCAAACAACTCGACGGACGACTGTCGAACGCTTCCATTTCCGACGCGAGCGGGGGGAGTGCCCCGAGGAAATGAGTGAAAAAAGTGATCGATATATATAGGAGAGAGAAAAAAAAAATATAAATAAATAGTTATTTAAAAAAATAAATATATCAAATCGAATAGATAATAAAAAAAAATACGTAAATCATGAGCGATTCTCAGACTATTAGAGCGAGGTTTCTTTTAAACATGCTGATGAGATCATACGCAATCTGCGTGAACGAAGAACTACGTCCCATCTTGTTAGAACGATGCGTTGGATGTCGGGATTATCTAGACTTCGATCACGAGAATCATTCGTGTCTGACGATGGAAAGAGAAGATATGGTCGTAATGTATTTCGAACCAGCGTTCGAACGCGTTAAATTCAATGATGTGATCACGTTTTGGAAGAGATTAGTCTTCTGTAAGAATCAAGACAAGCCTACAGGTTCGGAAGAACTGAAATTGGCGCGTAGAAGTTTGACTTTAGAAGACAAGGGATGCATCAAGAAATTATTGCTGAACGAAGCCGATCGACGTTTCGCCGACGACGCCGTCGCTAGAAGAAAGAGAAAGAGGAGAGAGGTATCGCATCGATCAAATCAATAGAATCCAAGAGTATCTAATTCGAGAGAGAGATTCTCGTCGTTCCCTCAAGAAGAAGTATTCGCGTTTCGTGACAGTCGTCAACGCGATCGACACGACACTCATCACGATTTCCCTGGGTTTACACGCGGCCGGCATCGGATTTTTGTCGACCGCGGTCGGCATTCTGATCGTGTTGACCATAGAAGGGGTGGCTCTCGCCGCCGGATTGTTTAGCACGCTCGGAAACTTTTTGAGTAGGAAATTATATCTGAAGGCGAGGAAACACGACAAGATTCGCGTCTTGGCCGACTCCAAGATCGACACGATATCCGAAATGATCTCTATGGCGTTGAAAGACGGTAGGATATCGGACGGAGAATACTTCGCGATATTGAGCGAGAAAACGAAATACGATGCCATGAAAGAAGCCGTGAGAATCAAGACTCGTCAGATCATCAAGGAAGAGATGAAGGATTCTCTCGTGGAAAAGGGGAGGAAAGAGGCCAGGGTGGAATTCAGTAAGATGATAGAACTCAAGAGCAGCGATTGAAAAAAAAAATATATAATAAGAACTAAATTTAAAAAAAAAAAAAATATTAAATTTATATATAAAACAAAAAACGAAATTAATTTAAATAACTCTTAAAATTGCGTAAAGTGTAAGAGAGTTACCAAGATGAGTAATTCTCGAGAAGTGCGAACTAAAAACGACAGACGGATGCTTCGCAGAATTTGCGACGTGTGTGGTTCTGTCAAGACGCGATTCATCAAAAAAAAGAACGCGAGCAAAGGTAAAGGCATCGTGAATAAATTGATCAACAATCTACCTTTCGAAATGCATCTGCCCGGTCACAGTTTCACGGGACCCGGAACGAAATTGAACATGAGACTCAACGCCGATCTGACTCCCAAATCTTGGAGCAAATCCGTGAATAGGGTGGACGCAGCCACATACGATCACGATCTGTGCTACGTCGAACATCCCGACACCAAGACTCGCAACGACGTCTGCGATAAAACATGTTGGGGAGATTGAGAGGCATATCGAATCCGACCAGGAGAGAGAAGATGGAACGTTCGCTGGTCGGCAATCTGATCGGTGCGAAACGTCGATTCGGATGGGGCGTTCAAAAAAAAAAAGCGCATCTGAAAAGAAGAAGAAACGATTATTGATGAGCGAATTGGCTGAGGAGTTACACAAACCTATAGTGCGTAAATTTCGAAAGAGAAGGGTGTTCGTGAAGGGTCTGGATGATATTTGGTCTGCTGACTTGGTCGACATGAGATCGTTTTCGAGGTAGAACGAGTGCGTCAAATATCTATTGACAGTCATCGATGTATTTTCCAAATACGGTTGGATCAGAGCTTTGAAGAATAAATCGGGACCTTGCGTCGCCGAGGCTCTGAAGAGCGTGTTCGACTCGTCTTCTCGAAAACCGAGTAAATTGTGGGTGGATAAGGGAAAGGAATTCTACAACAAGGACGTTCGTTGATTGGTAGACCTCTACTCGATCGAAAACGAAGAGAAAGCCAGCGTGGTGGAACGTTGGAATCGAACGACGAAGGAAAAGATGCACAGATACTTCACGACGAATTCGACCAAGAAATACATATACGCTCTGAATGGTCTGGTCAAAGATTACAACAACACGCGACACAGATCGATCAAGATGACTCCCGCGGAAGCTTGCGATCCTCGAAACGAAAAACGGGTCTACGCGAATCTATATCCCGAGAGATCTAAGATCAGGAAGAAGTCTAGAACGCCGAAATTTGCGGTCGGCGATCGAGTGAGAATTTACGCTTATAAGAAGCATTTCGAAAAGGGTTATACTTCTCGATGGACCTCGAAAATCTTCGTGATCATCAAAATATTTCACACTGATCCGGTGACTTACGAAATCGAAGCTTTGGATGGAGAAGAGACCATCAGAAAGTTTTACGAACAACAATTACAGAAGACGAAGTTTTGATGAAGAAGACAAATTTTTTTTTATTTGCTCTTTTTGACATTTTCTTGTTTACACACATATATATAAGAGAGAAAAAAATAATAATAAAAAATAATTAAAAACTATTTTTTAGATAAAGAAAGCAAGTTAATTAATAAACAAAAAAACTAAAAATCCTTTCAAATGACAAATATACTAGATATAGCACAAAGCATAGTGAAAGATGAAAATATTCAAGAATATGAGGTTCACGAATACGAACCGGTAACCGGGACGAGTTTGAACAATGCGGGAGAGATAAGAATCAACGTCAAAACTCAAGATTTATTCGTACATCCTAGCGAGAGTTACATAGTGGTGCAGGGACGTCTCACCAAGGAAGATGGGAGCGACTACGCTGACGACGACACGGTTACCCTTGCTAATAATGGCATCATGCATCTATTCAGTAACATAAAATACATGCTATCCGGGCAAGAGATAGAATCTGTGTTTCATCCCGGTCAGGCCACCACGATGTTCGGACTCTTGACGTATCCTGATGATTTTTCGAAATCCAGAGGACTTAATCAGTTGTGGGTGAAAGACACCATAGGCCCTGCTAGCGCAGGCGCCGCCTTGATATTTGACTATGTCGTCAAGACGTCCAGACCTAAAGGAACGTTTTCGTTCAGGATACCTTTGAAACACATCTTCGGATTCACGGACGATTACAACAAGATCATGTATGGATTCAAACACAATCTGATGTTGATTCGAAAAGGAAATGACGATGCAATAGTGAGACTCGCTGCGACCGATGCGGGTAAGATAACTCTACACAAGATATCATGGTTCGTTCTGCACGTGGAGCCTTCGATCGTGGAGAAAGCGCGTCTCTACAAGATCATAGAATTCAAGAGTAAATTACCCATGGGATTTAGAATGAGACAGTGCGACACGGCTAGCATTCCTCCCTCCACGAATCACTTCGATTGGAGATTGACGGTGAAATCCGCTTCCGAGAGACCGCATTTCATCGTGGTTGCATTTCAGACTGATAGGGAGGGGTCTCAGAAAAAGAATGCGTTGCTGTTCGATCACTGCAGTTTGCGAAACATGCAAGTGTTTCTGAACACCACGAGATATCCAGCATTCGATTACAATGCGTCGTTCGACAAGAACGATTTCTGCAGACTGTACGGCGACGCCGCTGATTTTAGAAAGAAGTATCACGGTCTAGACGAATTGATGAGCAACCTTAACATATCTCCCGGCGAATACAAGTCAATGTATCCCATGTTCGTATTCGACGTCAGTAAACAGAGTGAACGACTCAAGAGTAGCGTGTTAGACATTCAGATCAAGATGCAATTCGATAGGAATGTTCCGAGAAAAACCGAAGCCTTCGCCCTGGTCCTGTCGGACAGAGAATTACCATTTGAATCAGATGGAAATAAGATGTCGATCATTCGATGAGAGACGAGTGTGTGAAAACTGGAGATTGATATATTAGTGGCATCGTTTATTTGGTATTTTTTCTTTCATGATTTTGGATGATATTTTTGAGGTTTTTTTACTTATTTTTGCATCATTAAAATAAAATAATGCAAAAATCGTAAAAAAAAAAAAAAAAAAAAAAAAGTTTCATCCGAGAAAAAATCATCTTTTTTCAACATTCTCGACGTACAAAATGTTACAATTCCTAAGTAGTCATGTAGAAAACGAAATACACGTTCCATTTTCGCGTTTGAAAAAAAAGAAGATATTTAAGATTACGTTCTGAATTATTTAAAAGATCGC
This sequence comes from Pictodentalium vernedei, assembly GCA_031216915.1. Taxonomy (NCBI): domain Eukaryota; kingdom Metazoa; phylum Mollusca; class Scaphopoda; order Dentaliida; family Dentaliidae; genus Pictodentalium; species Pictodentalium vernedei. Next base: position 460,655,057 of record CM062296.1, on the reverse strand, counting down.
ATGCTATTCACTCGAGAGAAACAAAAAGGATATTTCGTGACGAAGATATTAAAACTCGAACAGATCTTAGATTGTTCGATCCTGTGTGATCGTCTCTCCATTTCCGTCAGATGTTCCATCCTGTGTTGCAAGCCAAAAAACAAAAAAAAAGATGTGGAAAAATGGTTAGATAAACAGCGGGATAGACGGTTGGAAATGAAAAGAATGAGATGCTTTCCACCGTCACCACTACCTTCTGAAGAGAATGGTAATGATGCGAGTGTTACCAAGAGATGCACAACATTCATTCATAATTATGATTCGGATAAACAAAAGTGTTGTCATAAACGTATCATATCACAAAGAAAAAGAAAAAAAGAAAAAGAAGAAGAATCGACGCTGAAAACTGAGAGAAAAGGAAACGTCATTATAATATATGGTGATAGTGAAGAAGAAGGAAAACAAAAAAAAGGAGATCTAAAGATGATCTCATTACTTTTTTTTGTTTTTTTTTGTTTTTAATAATCACACATTATTTTTTTTAATTCATTATTTTCCACGCATTCACTGTTTGTTCAAAGGATCCAGTTCGATCAGTAGACTCACCACGGAAGTGGCGGCTTCGGGATTATTGGTTTTCATAACGAAATTAATCCTGTCTCCGGCATTCACTTTGAGAGGCGTGCCGAACATGCTAACATTCGCATGTTGATTCTCAGTCTTTTTGACGCTGTATCTCTTATCGCTCTCCACACCATTCACCATGAGATTGACGACCACTCTGTTATTCAAATCCGAGGAAGCCAAACTCATTCGAAGGATTTCACCTCCCAACGGCATGGGATATCCCACCTGACCATGTTTCGATCCGCTACTTCCATTTCCGAAAGACCACTCAGCTTTTCCCTCATCTAAGGTGCCGGCCTCTTCGGCCCACACGGTGATCAATTGTCTAGCATATTTGACTTTCTCCACCACTGAAATCAGGGTGCAGGCATCCGCCATGTGCACAGGATCCGGTAGATTCGTGAGCGCGTGTCCACCCATGTCTAGTTTACCTTCCATGATGTCACCCTTTCTCCAGACCGAGTTGTCGTCCACGTACTTTCTGCTGCCCACGCTGGAATCAAATTTGGGATCGTGATCGAGACCGAATAAATTGTGACCGTTCATGTTGATGCCACCCTCCATGGTTCCGCCAGATTGTTTGTTCAGGTAGAGATCGTCCACTTGCGATTCTAGGTATTCTTGTGATTGTATCATGGCAGAATCCATGTAGCCCTTGTTGACTGCGGTTGAGTCTGCATCCGTGTCGTCAATCTTTGACAGATTCAATATCTTGTTGAATCCCGCATTCAGATCCGATTTCATTTCTCGTCCGTCAGACTTTCTCTGTTCCAGATCTACATAGTGTTTGGTCGCCACGTCCTTGGGATTCGTGGGAGTGGCCACGTTCGTTATCTTGTTATAATTGGCGTTCAATTCCGAGTGCATCGTTTTCTGAATGTATCTATTTCTCAGGTGTTCGCTGAATCTCGCGTGAGAGTCGTCCGCGTATTTCTTGGTCGTGGCATCGGTGGGATCTATGGGATTTGCAACATTCACCAAACGTTTGGATTTCAGATCGAGATCGTCGGTCATCGTTTTATCCACGTAATTATCCAGCAGGATTTGTTCGAAATCAGCGTTTCCCCTGTCGACGTATTTTTTAGTCACAGCATCTGCGAGATCTATTGGCTCGGGAAGATTGTAGAGCTTCTTATCGTTCATGTTCAAAGGTTCCTCTCGAGGTTCGTATCTCCGAACATAATGTTCGTCCAAGTTGGCAACGTCGTAACCATTGTCGACTTCGAACGTCTTCCTCTTCTTTCTCGGGTTGACTTTTTCGTCGTCACTTCTACCAAATTTATCGACTGGCATGTTGTTGTGGAATTTTTTTGTTTTTAGAAAAATATGTTCAAACGCAGTTTATTAAAAATGAACTATGTTATTTTATTTTTCGTTTTTATTCGATTAAAATTTTTAAAAAATATTTTTATCTTTATATATACTATAAAAATATCTCTCTAATGTAAATCATTGAGAATGTCTTGAAATCGATCTCCTTCAGACCATCTCTTGAGAACGTAGAGACACAGGTGACCGCAAAACACTTGATCTGGTGATTGCACTTGTTCCGTGTTGTAATGAACCATCGATTTGTTGAAATAGTTCTTTATTTCTTTTGGCGGCGAGATTCCGTAGCTGTCAAAATAATAATTTTTCTTCTTCCCGTTCTTCATCCACGCCACCCAGTGAGTGCCTTCACCCGATGAATCGTCTAGATTTAAAATTCCGCATTCCGATTGTCGAGGTCTTCTCTTCGGCAAGGCATCTCTAGAAAACACGCCTAGAAAATCTTTGATTTTCAAATCCTTTACCGCATTCAACAGATCGATGTTGGATAGGGGTTCATTAGGTAAGACGACACCTTCTACGGATATCTTTATTTTCTTATTCATAAATGCGTATATATTTTTTTATTTATTTTATTATAATTCACTAAAATGACATTATTTTTTTCTATTTTTTTCTTTTTCTTTTTAAACTAACACTCTTGATGTTTCTATCGATTTCCATAATCTTGAATCCATCTATTTCCTCTTGATTTTCGGGAATCCCGATATTACCATCTTTTAGTAGAACAGATTCGATCATTTTGTGGTGATTTAATGAATGAATTTTTTTAGATACCGCGTCGTAAATGTATTTCACTTGATCTTTTGACATTTTTTTGAACAGGAATAACAACTGCAAATATCTATTATATTCAAATACATCTTTTTCGCTACCTGCAAAAAAAGATGACACAAAAAGAGATATCAAACGTAGATTGTCTCTCTTAGCTCGAACGTTTTCGGAATTTAAGAATTGGAGTTCATTAGGGTTTTTTTTTCTTTTTATCTTTTTCTTTTTAAACTAACTCTCTCGATGTCACTATCGATTTCTATGATTTTGTGTTCATCTAATTCTTCTTGATTTTCTGGAATCCTATCATCCACAATCATATCTGGAATCTTATCATCCACAATCGTATCTGGAATCCAATCATCCACATTCATATCGTCTAAAATTAGATCTAAAGTCCAATGTCCAAGTGCCAAAGTGCTTATTTTATCATCTAATATGAATCTCTTATCGTCGTCGGCCATCAGCGAAATCTTGTTAACTATTTCGGTATACAAGTCGTGATTTTCGCTTCGAATTGATTTCATAGTCTTATACACCAGACCACTTCCTAACAGACAATCTTTATACTCTTGGAAAGAGATGTTTTTCTTCACCACGCACGCTTTAACTCCTTTGCACTTCTTGATCTCTTCATCATCTTCTAGACGATAAGCATACAGTTTGGGTCTCAAGCCCACGAATTCGACGATTTGTTTACCGCCGCTCTCATCCTTAAATTTACCCAACACCTTCTTGTTGTCGTTCGATTGAATGTTGGACGGATGATCGACGGGATAATTACTCGTGTCGAACCACTCAGCCACATCTGGAGATATATCTCGGTAGACGTCTTTCGTCTCTATCTCGTAAACTAAACTGTCCATGTCGGTAAACAGTAGTTTGGCTTTATCGCCAAATTTTCGTTTGACGTAATCATAGTGAAACTCATACATCAATCGCTTGCTGACATCTAAGATGATCGGTCCGAGATAATACGGTTTGTCGGACTTCAGGTGCATCTTTTGCATGTGAACGGCCACTAGATTTTCGTCGAATATGGTTCAGTGTTTGTAATTGGGTTTCGCCACTAATTTTTTAGCCCTTTTCTCAGACGTGACGAGTCGAACGTCGGTTCTCTTCCTGATGTTTTCCATCGATTTACCGTACATGCAGTTGTTCATGAGTTTGAAGAAATCTTTTTTGAAATTGTTCTCGGCTCGAGTTCTGAGATTCGTGTTGAGATTGATGTATTTTTTCATCCAAGGCTCTTCGTCGAATCGAATGATGCGATGTATGTCGACTAATTTCATCCCGTAATCTACGTACTGTTTCAAATTCTCGCTGTAGATGACGTAGTTACGTTTGTTAAATAAATTGGGAATGAGTTTTTCCTCGTCTCCTTTGTTCGGTTCCATTCATTCGGGAGCTAGCGGATAATCGTTGTGTGGATCGTGTAATTCTTCCGGATAGTTCAAATCGACTTCTAAAATGCAAGGATAGTCTCTCCATTTTTGCATCTCTTCCGGTTCCTTCACCCATTCGAAATTTCTAATCGGTAAAGGATGACTCATAGCCCAACCGTACAGATTATTGGCATCCCAATACTGTATATATTTAGTCGACCATTTCGAATCGAAACCTTCTTTCATGTAGGGATTGTTAGCTTCAGAATATCTGTGAGAGATCATTGAGACGCCACCTCTCGCAGCCCTTTCGAACAAGAGCAGCATGTCCACGTCGGATAATAATTCCAATTGGACTTCGGTGGTCTTCAACAGAGCGTCCCACGCCAGACCGGGTGCGGTGAAATACCAAGTGGGATCCAGATCGTAATTCCGACAACAGACGTCTCGAAAATTTTCGAACACGTCTGCCAAGAGCAGAACGTCGGTCTTCAGATAGAGATCGTGATAATCTCTCATGGTCTTCATATCGAATGATTTCCACACGTTTTTGGCGAGTTCGTAATTCTCGTCGGAAATGTCGGATTCGTATAATTTCGAATAAAAATCTTCTTTCAAAGGTAGTGCAGTGTCTTTGAATCTCTTCAGATCATTCATGTAATCATAAGGATAGACTCCTTTCCTCAACATGACGTCTACTCGTTCTCCGAAATGTTCGCTCGTGATTTTAAATTTATCCTTGCTCATGTTATCGACTAATTTTTCCAGAGCGGTCGACATGAATTTAAAACTGTCGATGAAACGTATGCATCTACGAATGGATTTCGTTTTTTCTTTCAACGTCTCTCCGTCGATTACTCTTTTCTTCTCCATGAGCTTCCATTTCATAAAGGAAATGTATCTTTCTTCGCTGTTTGCAATGCAATTTAATTCTTCGTGTGAGGTGCTGAGATTTTTCATGAACAGATGACTGTCGTAACCCGAGAGATTGTGAAACATCACCGGATAGAAAGTGGCATCTCAATATTTTAAATTACACTTGCTGTGAGCCGGACCGCGATACAGACCCGTGTAATGATCGTGGCCTCTAACCTTCTTATTTTCCTCCGAATTGTCATCGAATGATTGTCTGCATATGTGACATTCAGTGGCTCTGTTATTTTCGTCCTGCTGCTCTCGCGTGATGATCATTTTCGCCGGAGTTTTGAATTTGTCGTATAACATTTGAATTTTCGATTCTAACTCTTCCACGAATCTTTGAGCCACGTCGTCGTCTTCGCATTGTTTCATGTAGGTGAAGGGACCCATGTCGTGTTGCGAGTCGAAAGCACATTTCACGTAAAACCAATAGCCCGAAGGTATGTGTTTTTGATATCTTTTGACGTAACTTTGAAGAGCATTGGGTTGACATTTTTGCGGTGAAACATTCGAAATCAGCGTACACGACGAATGGTACTTTTAACCTTCTATTGTGATTTTCAAACTTCACGATGGTGTTGTGTTTAGGCATTTCCATGGTGACACCTTGATTTTCGTTGCAATATTCCTGATGTTTCGCCAATGAGTCTTCGCTGTGAAACACGTTGATGCAATTGTAACATAAAGATATCTTTCCGTTATGATTATTATTTTCTTTCGACAGTAATCGGGTAGGATGTTTAACAATAATGATGATTGTCACCATTCGAAATCAATAATAAAATAATCGTCTTTTCTCTTCCGAGATACGAAGTCTGTCTGAGAGGATAGATCATTCGTTTTTCCTCGTCGTATCCCAAGACGTTCACCGCTACAGTGGGATTTTGAACCTCGAAACATTTGATGTGTTTTAACTCTGTTGGAAAAGTCACTCTGGTCCAATCGAGATTTTTAGAAGTTTCCTCGTAACGAGAAACTCTATCGGAGTTCATTTCGACAGGGTATAAAGCGGAGGTGACTGCCCATTTAAAACACTGATCATCTTTATTTCTCACGTTGACCACGGCGTGTTTCTTAGTCAAGAAATACGGTAATTCCAAGTAGGAAGATCCTTTCAACGGTTCGTTTTTATTTATGTGAATTTCGAGTTTCAACACCTCATCGAACATCCAATTACTACCTTCATGTTGATAATTCGTGAGAGACATCAACATCTTGTCTTTCATCTTTTCGAAAACGTCCGATAGATCTGAACCTCGAAATACGGGTTCGACGTTAGATCTGAAATATGCATTTTTCACGATGCTCTCGCCAGACTTCACATCGATTTTATTCATTATGCAATGGAGTATCATCTTAATTTTTAATCCCACGTTCATGTATTCATGAAAGAAATCCAATACTTTTTTCTTCACCCATTCCATGAACAATTTCGGATCGATTTTCTTGAATGAGGGAACCACGTCAAAAGTTTCAAAAACGCCTTTGATCGCACTCTCCTGTTCTACGGGTTTCAATTGGAATAGTTCCGCAATGAGTCGTGTTACATATTCTTCTCCTTTCTCTTCGTCGATTGCTCATTGAATTTCACTTGATATATCTCGTTTGTCTAGAATCTGAAGTGCATCACTCGTTTTCGTTTTAGTTTTTCTTTTCTTTTCTTTGGAAACTTGATGTTCTTCAATGGCTTTTCGTTTAGTCGTCTTCTTATTTTTCACAATCGAAACGTTTTTGGTTTTTTTCGACGTCGGCATTTCGATTCCTTTTACTATCTTCTCATTTTTCACAACCGATGCATCTTTTGACATCGTTGCTATCGACATTTCGTTTGCCTTTCTAGCGTTTCACAAATATTCTTGTATGACATCAATTTTTTTTTATTTAGTTCTATGATTTCTGAAATCTGAAATTTGTAATAGTTTACAAATCTCGTTTAACTGAGGTATGGTTTTCTCATTTAAATTTACCATTGTTTTATCTGTTTGCTTCATTTGTAAGAATATTTTTTTGAAATTTTGTATTAAATAATTTGTTAAAAAAGTTTTTTTACTCTTTTTATATATATATAAAAAAAAAGTTAAAAATTTTAAATTCAATTTTTTTCTTTAATGTGTTTTTTATTCAAAAACAATTTAAGACCGCTTTTATTTCTCGTTTGCAAACCGAACACGTTTTCTCGTCTTCGGAATAACATTCTCTACAGTAACACAGGTGTGCGCACGGTAGAAACAAGATGTTTGCGACGCCTTCGCAAAGCAGACACTTCGTGGACGTTTTGCTTGGTTCGTTTTCGACGAGTGACGATAACTCGTCCGCTTCCGTCATGAATTTGATGAGATGTTCTAAAGTTAGGAATTGAGACAGGGTCTTGTTCGCATTGTTCAATGCATTGTACAATTGTTCCTTGGTGTATCCAAGTTGTAACATATCCATCAATAATTTTTGGTTTTTATCTCTATCCCACTCTTCATCTTCGATTTTGATCAATCCCAACGTTAGGATCTTGTTCAAATAATCACATTCGCCTTTTTTAATATTACTTATGTGTTCTAGTAAAGGTCTGTCGTGAGGTTCCCAATTCATCAAATGTATGTCACAACAAAAACATTTGACTTTATTGCCTTTACCCACGTAAACGAAACCTGCGGCGGCTAAATCTTCGGGTTTTTGAGCAAGATGCAAAGGCCAATTTTTAAACGTTTGAAGTCTTGCACGTTCTAGATCTAATTCGGATGTTTAGACTTGATCATAGTTTTTACCTCAAAATTGAGTTTGTAAGAATATTTTTTTTTTAACTTTTATTTATATATAAAGAGAAATAAAGAGAAACTTTTTTAACAAATTATTATTTAAATACAAAATTTAAAATATACATTATTTGCAAGAATTCATAAAAACCAAATAATCGATCATGACAACAACACCTAAAAGATGTGAATTGAAATTGAAACGAGATGAAGCATATGAGAAATTCGGTTTTAATATCTATACATTACAACCACACGATCCCATCGAATTGAATGAGGTCGAGATGGTGGACTTAGAGCGCTACTACCACAAATATCGAATGTGTTTGAAATTGGACGAAGCCACGCTCGATTTGTTTTACGAGTACCAAAGCGATCTGCTGAATAATATCATCATCGCTAAAGACAGAGAATTTGACAAGGGTGATTTATTGTTGTCCTATGGAAGTTACATATATCCAATAATCTCACTCGAACTCGTGAACAAATCGGGTGGTGAGAGCGCATTCGCTTATGAAAAAAAAATCAAAAGAGTAAAGATAAACATTCAAACCATTTTCGTAAGTGGAAAAATGACGAATGTCAACATGCTAATAACGGACTTGGAAATATAAACAATAGAGAGATTGAAATTTAAAATTTAACTTTTTATATATATATAAAGAGAAAAAAAACTTTTACTAAAAAATTTTACATTAAATAAAATTAAAAATTAATAAAACAACTTTTTTATATATATATAAAGAGCAAAAAAAAACTTTTTAAACAAATTATTATTTAAATACAAAATTTAAAATATACATTATTTGCAAGAATTCATAAAGCAAAAAACTAATAATCGATCATGAAGACAGCAACACCTAAAAGATGCGAGTTGAAATTGAAACGAGTCGAAACGTATAAGAAATTCGGTCATAAAATCTATAGATTACAACAACACGATCCCATCGAATTGAACGAAGTCAAGACGAAGGGCTTAGAGCACAAATACGACAAATATCGCATGCCTTTGAAATTGGATGAAGCCGTGCTCGATTTGTTTTATGAGTGCCAAAGCGACCTGCAGAACATCGTCATCGCCAAAGATAGAGAATTTGACAAGGACGATTTGCCATTGCCCTATGGAAATTACATATTTCCAAACATCTCATTCGAACTCGTGGAGAAATTGGGTGGTGAGAGCGAGTTGACCAATGTAAAAAAACTCAAAAGAGTAAAGATAAACATTCAACACGTTTTTGAAAAAGGAGAAGACACGAGTGTCAACATGCTAATAACGGACTTGGAAATATAAACAATAGAGTGATTGATTTTTTTTTGCGAAGAAGAAAGAAAAAACGTGATGATCTCATTTTTTTTTTTTTTGTTTTCCTTCTTCTTCACATTTTTTATTTCTTCGCTCTCTGTCTTGCGATATTTGTCATTATCGTCAAATTCATCCAGGTGATAAATTCTCCACCTTGTCATCCTGATGATAAAATTATTTCTCAACCTTTTTTACCAATTTTAATATATTATTTTATACTTTCTATGATTTATATTTTATACAATTTTATATTATAATAACATATTCAAAATCGGTATATTCTTGAACGGCGAATTCTCACCGAGCAACAAACCCTTGCCGAGTCACTCGACGTTCCGTCCACTCTTCAGATAGAGACTGTTTCCTCTCAGAGAGTTGCCACCTCTAACGGGTTCTAGATACAATCCTTTACCACTGTCGTATACATGGACGTGACACACGGCTCCTCCCTTCTTCAAGAACAGTCCGCTGCCACCCATTAATTTCTCAACCGCTGAACTAGCGAGTCCCATGAGAGCTCCCACGCCGAGAGTCTTTCCGAGAAAGGGTAGTGCCTTTGCGGCAAAGGGTAATGATTTTGCGGCGCTTCCTGCCAATAGCAGTAGGAAACTGCCTTTCATTCTCAAATTGTATCTCAATTGAGCGGGACTCAATCTCACCGTCAACCCTCTTCCATCACGAATCACTTTCTCCATCCTTTTGATTTGACTTCTGGTCCAGGCGATCGAATCCTGACCACCTCTCATCAGATCTTCGTGAGTGAATTTGAATCTCACCGCCTCGCCTCGAGTTGTTAATGCTCTCTTAAGTTTCTTCCTCTGTCTTGCGGATATGTTCACGTTTTTAACCACGTATTGTGTCATAATTCTGTTTTTTAAAATATATTTACTTCAATTGTTTCTTGTTTAATAATTATATTAAAATAATTTTGTAAAATTAATATTGCGTTTATTTTATTTTTGCTATCTATATATATACAATATTTTTTTTTTTGCTTTTATATTTCTCTTATGTGAAATCGTATCGTCACTCTCTCTCCGCGAAGATCTAACAGTTCACCATTTTGATCCGTCAACGTGGTTTTGAGGCTATACAACGTGTCTAAAATCACTGGTAGATAAACTAAATTTCGAGGTCGCTCCACGATCTTATAACCCGGCGACACGTTTGGAAAGAAAGAATAGATCATCGGTTGAGCGCTACCATTCACGTAGCTTCCAGCAATCACGTCCACGTTCACCAGAATGCTATTGACTGCGAGAATGTCGACCGTATTTTCAGATGCCGCGTGGCCTCGATACATCTTTCGATCGAATCCCAACATCTTACCTATAGAATCGTCCGTGTTGAAATCCACTCGAAAATTATCTTCCAAATCCACATCGTCTGTAAGGTATTAGGATTGGGAGCGAGTCTGATCTTGTTGCTTCCCTTTCCATCCGTCTTCATTCGCGTCTGAATGTAATTGTTCAAATCGTCTATGTCGTAACTCCCTTTGGGAATTCGAATCTCCAACCAATCCGTTCCGTCGGAATACTTGAACGAGTTATTCTTTTCGGTGACGTTGGGAAAGGAATAATAAGTCTCCAGATTCACCAACGCCATCTCGTATCTTTTCTCTCTATTCAATTCGATGGAAGGTTCGAATTTCGTAGAGAATCGAGTCGAATCGCCACTCACCACGATTTGAATGGATTGTTTTGCAGCCGTATTCTCGGCTATTCGTTCTAACAATTCTCCATGTTCGAACATTATATTTTAATTTTATTTTTTTTTTATTCAAAACTAATTATTTGAAGATTTATTATTTTCTAATTTTTTTTTATTTTCACGCTCTATCTTATTATCATCAGAAACATAAAACTTGTCGAATCCGCACCGATATTTTCCGCGATTAAATTCGCTTGTCAAATCGATCACGACGAAATTGTAAAGTCCACCATCCCAAACCCTCTTGCAGAATCTCCTGAATTCCGCAGCGCTCATATCGTTTGCGACGTGATCGCCGTAGATGTGATTGAGATTCTTGAGATCTTGGCGAAAGAGACATAGAAAATTAGCGTTCTCCCTTATCGTCTGTCTGGGCAATCAAAAATAATTCTGCGACAGGTAGAAACAGTCCACGTTGCTGTGACGACCCCTAACGTAATACGATTCGCATCGGTTCTGTCTCTCCAAAAGCAGATCGTCGAAAATCATGAGATTCTTATCTTCCGATTTCAATTCTCTAGGATCCGGAACGTCGCTAGCGTTCTCATAAAATCGACACTCGACGTTCGAAGATGCATTTCTCTTTATTAGCTCCATCGCCGCACCGTCCAAAATGGTCGAAAGTGGAGCTTCGCTCTTGTCGAATTCCTCCCTACTGTGAAAGATTCTGGCTATGACATCCTTGGGCAATCTACGATCCATGCACTCTCGAAGCAATCTGTATTCGGGTTGAAACAAGCTCTTGCCAAACACGAACAATCTGTCGTAATCCAACCAGTCGGGTCGGGACAACAGATTCATCAACAGATTGGTCTTTCCACAATTCGATTTTCCCACTATCAAGCCTCTTATGCTCTTGGGAAAGAACTCGTTATTCAACCTCTTGCTCGCGGCGTCGTTCCAAGACATATCTTTAATGTTCATCTTTGTTTTATTTTGTTTGTTTGTTATTTTAGATTCTTTTCAAACGCAAATTTTTTATGTTTTTCAAACTCTGTTTTTAATGTTATTATTTATTTATATCGCACCGTCGCGAGTTCTCTTCAATCCGGATCCACTCGTCATTTTGGCTAAATCTTGTATGGGCACCACAGCATCCTTAAAATCTTTCCAACTTTTCGGCGTTCGCTCTAACGCAGCTCGCTTCGCCGGCGGACTGATCAACTTGTCGATCAACGCGTCGGCTGCCTCTTGCCAGCCACAGAAGCTATCCTACCACTGGCTTCGGAAGCGGCTTTCTTACCAGCATCCAAAGCCGTCTTCTTACCGACCTCAAACGCGGTCGATGCGAGTTTTCTACCCGCATCGCTCGTGAACGCTCGCATTATAGAATCGACGATGCCAGAACCGCCTTGAACGTAAGTTCTGACGTATCCCCTGTTCTTTATCACCAACATATTTTTTATGATATATTTTTGTTTTTTTCACTGGTAAACCGTTTTTGCCGTTTAAATACTTTTATTATTCTAGTGTAAAAATTTACTGTTTTATTTTTGTTTGTTTGTTTGTTTCTCTCTACTTATTATATACACATCAATCCTTCAATTCGTTCATCAGCCTTTTATACTGGTTTTTATTCAAAACCTTCTGTCTTAACAATTCGTCAGATATAGTAACTATCTGATTATCTAATCCTGTGTTACCAGCCCGTCTGCTCGCCATCAACAAACTCAATCTCTGAGACAGAGCGTCAGAATCGCTCGGAAGAAAAGTGGTTTTCACCCCTTTGCCAGTCACCGATTCGATGAACTTCTTGTTCATATCCCATATGGGTTTCACCACTTTCGTCCACTTGTAACCTCTGTTGGCTTTGGGTCTCGTCTCTCTGGCATCGTTATTTCTCTTCATGGCGTGGGTCTGAACCAGAATGTCGCCGTAATTGTCGAAATCCTGTTCCGTGTAATCGCTGGGCTTGTCGTAAAGGAGCAATCTCCGCAGACCATCGGTCAATTCGTATCTGTTCGAACCGACGATCAATTCATCATCCCCAATATCCACTTCCGTGTCACCTACAAAAATCCTTCCCTCCGAATCCTTATAAAATCCATGCAACTGATCTCTCTTACCGCCATCATCATCGGACGATGCGACGCTACTAGTGGTGATAGTCGAAGCTGTATCGTCGTTCTCGCTCAAATCTGTTTGAATTCCCGTGGGAACGTAATCCGGTGTAGATTGAACGGAATACCGATTTCCAAAACTAGGAGGCAACGAACCCATTCTCAAAGAACTCTCCTTTATGGGTCTCAATTCTTCGACTATCTCCTTCCTGCTTCGCTCTTGACCCTCCGTCACGGGTTTAAATATTTTTGTGGCTTCGCGTTTGAGTTCTATCTCACCAAGACGTCTGCTCCTATCAGCCGACTGAATGCCCTTCGTAGCACGCTCAAACTCTTCTAAAATTCGATCTCGGTGTCTAGGATCCATCTGTAAAAACATCTTTCGTTTTTAATTGTTTATTATTTTCAAAATTAAATGTGTAATTATTTTTAGGTTTATGTTTTTTTCTCTCCTATATATATCGATCACTTTTTTCACTCATTTCCTCGGGGCATTCCCCCCGCTCGCGTCGGAAATGGAAGCGTTCGACAGTCGTCCGTCGAGTTGTTTGGAGGAAGAAAAATCCGGGTGTTCCCCCACCCCGCGATGAGGGGAGATTACTCCGTATGATCGAGTTTACGAGAATCGAGCGATCCGATCGGTCAATAGTGGGAATTCCCCTAATGACGTCATAAATGAATCGAGCAATCTGATTGGTCAATAGTGGGAATTCCCCTAATGACGTCATAAATGGGAAAAACCCACCGCCTCAAAACAATTGAGAGTTCTGGATCACTGATCTAGAATCCGCAGGCCGTTTTTTGATGCTGGCCTAGAATTTTTTGCTCACGTTCGCCAGCGATGGATCGATGGTCTGATCTGCGATGGGGACGTCGACAAAAAATTTTAAAGTAAAAGATAAAAGTGACGATGTACAATTTTGCCTTTTTTTTAAAAAACGCGCGTTCACCACGAGTATTTGAACGTTAAAAGTGCGATCTAGGAGTCACAAAAAAACATGGGGGATTCAAGATCAATGTACGTTTTTGTGAACAAGCGTGCGGTTTAACACTGAATTACACGTTGGTAAACGCATCGTGTACGTATGTTGTACACGTACATGTACAAAGTGATAGTATACTCTCAAATATTACCTACTGGTATCGTCGTTGTGTACTCTTACAGTGAGATGGGTCAGTCCAATATCAACAATCAGGGAGGATAAAATAATAACTCCAGTCTGCAGCCGTAGGCTTCAGTTATTATTTCATCATCAATTTCCCGTGTATAGACCTATTATAAGAAGACAAAATGGAACGAAATTATGCCTTGGACCGAAAACTCGATCTTACGAATTCAAAGGGTTCATAAAATATTGCGAAATCAAGACCGCGTCGAAAAAAACAACTAAAATACCACCTCAGACTCCATGTTCTCCCATTTCATTTTTTTGTTTTGCCACATGTGACACACTACAGTGTAACGTGGATTAAAACGCGTAGAGTATTTCGACAACATCACGGCCCAGTCGTGGTCAGGTCGAAATTCTCTCTCCATTGTTGCGATAAAACTACTGTCGCGGAGAAAACTTGCCAAAACATAATAGAATAATCGAGAACTTGTTGGCTCAAACATATACATTTTGAGCACTTATTGAACTCGTTCCAATGAGCGATCATAATTACGGTTCAGAGGCAAAAACTGAAGAAAATATCTTGACCTCCCCTCGCACATTACACACACACTTTCATTTTAGTTTCACAGTCACGGAGTGATTTAATTATTCTCTGCAGGAGAGGGGTGACAACAGCTTGAGAACTAGAGCACACCTACTGTTTTGAGTAGGTATTAGAATTCTGGCATGAGCGACTGCAGTGAAATACAGGTTTTCAGGCGCAACTGTCTCCTAGAAAAGCGTGCAATAAAATCTATCAAACTTAATGCATGATATGCGTCACTTCCGCATAGATATTCTGTTATGTCTGTGGTCTCGTTACAGTTATTTAGCTGAATATGTCTACTTTCCATGAAATACTCAATTTCTTGCTAATACGGCCGAGGATATTTCGTATTTAAATTATCTCCATTAACAATGCCCATATTGTACACATTTTCTGAAAACTCTTTGTGTGGCCTTTATTGAAAAAACAATACACAATCACAATCTTACTAAAGCATTTAAATACACTCATCTCAATAACACAGTTTACTGGTCGAGAAAAAATAGTCTATTTTTTCTTAAATTGGGAATAAATTTCCAATTTTCGTGCTCAGGTTGCGATAAAAGTGCGTATATGAATTCTTTATTTCCCGACCAAGGATGTAACAGCATGAAATGAATTTTTGATAAAGGAAACTCACATGGGTTTCTTATTCATTTTTTAAAGCATTTCTGAAAGCAAATTTGCACAAAAAATTGTCCCATTTGTCACCTGCAAAGAGTCATCTTCCCCTTCCTCAAGCGGGTTTGAGAGATTGCGGTGGCTTATTGTTATGACATTGGACTTTAAACCGAAAGGTCCACGGTTTGATCCCCATCAGGGGTAGCCGCTGGTATGATGGTGAGCCTCGGTGGTTCTCTCCGGGTATTCCAGGTTCATCCGCCCGTACAACTGTCCGACAAGGTGTTTCTGGCTTTTGAATTTGTCGCTACCCCCCCCCCCCCCCTCCAGTATATGGGTATGGTTGGTCATCAAAATCTCCAGTGTGATCATGACTTTCAAGTAAAATGCACCCGACTATACACAGTTTTAATCAAGACCATCCGCAGAGTATTTTGGCTACATCACCATTAGTGGTCGTTATTTACTAAATCCACCCCATCACAAAATAAAGTTATGGCCCAAAATAAATATCCAATAGCCCGGATATGACTTTTTTATATGCAACAAGACCTATCACGGCGGATAAATACAAGTTGTTTCCTTCGTTTGGTTAGAATGTGTTTACTTTTAAAACTATGAGTAGTACATCTGGCTATATTTTCCATCATGCTATTTTATTTAAATGTAATAGTAAAAATGCACTTCATTTTCGACTTCCATGAGCACTTTTTCAAGGAAAACTGATTCGTATGGATCAGGTGAAATTCAAATTTAAAGCGTATACAATTCGTATTTCCATTGTACTATGATAACAAAAGTGGGCCGAGATTTGACCAATAAAATACCTCAAAATCAAGACAGGATTAAGAGAAACAAAAGAAAATTCCACCTGAAATTCTGTGCTCTCACATATCTTTCTCGACAAGAGGAAATTCTGTGGTGTCAGCTGAGAAAATTGTAGAGAGAATGGCGACCGCAACGCGATCCACTGGCGATCCGATCGAAAGTTCTGTCCGCATCTCATACAGTACGGCCGCCGTGGACTGGGCACTTTCCACGGGTGGGCAATATTTCCACGGACGCAATAATATTAGATTCCAAACACTAATGAAAGGAATAATCATCAAAAATGTAATTAATGAAGCAACGGGTACAACCGATGCTTCATTAATTAAAATTTTGCTGATAATGATTTTTGTTACCACGCATACGTGGACATCACTGCCCAGGCGTGGATTACGACCAGTCTATGGCGACTGTACTGTACCTTTTAAGATATTATGTTCCGGTTAGATACCCGAATGGGGTAGACGAATCTCAACAATCCAAGTAATACAACGCCACGCCATTCAAGTCTGAATGTCATGAGGTCTTCATGGTGCATTCTGGTGGCATTTTCACATCTCATCAACCCCTTAACTCAAGCTCGCGGGTCACCAGTCTAGTTATGTTAAAAAACTCGATGCTGCTGTGGGTTACTTGTTTCCCCACTTTTCTCGGAGTTTACGCACAGACTATCGTTGCTTTAATGTGATTTTATTTTACTTATAAATGTTATACAGATATTCTTTCGTGCTCCAGCGATAGGTAATCCAATCAATAAGCATTATAAAACTCCATATACAAATATCAAAATAATAACACAGTTAGTGGAACTTCGCTTCGTAATCATTCAACTACAGCTACATGTCGTCACAATTATGTAATAAATAATTTTATCTAACAATCAACAACTTAATTTGCACACAAAAACTCGGAAAAACGATTGTATCAGTCCACCTGTTCCGGTTCCGTATCAGACAGATTCAACTTCCGGTAAACACCGCACTATCACATATATGCATTGTTATTGCGCATTAAAATATGAAATTGAAAATTTTAATCACTACCAACCCAATTTAAAATGAAAAACAGGGGAACAGTCTTTATGTAACGGGATTGCTAGATAAATGTATTATCATGACCAAATGCATTTCCTGGAATTTCTATCAGATTCTCGGTTGTGTTTACGATCGGATCGCAACTCGCCCTGCCGGGCTCGTTGCGATCCTATTGTAAACTCGACCTCGAATCAGATACAACTCCCAGGACATGCACATGGTCATGATAATGTATATATGTCTGATGGTGTTGGTGCAGACATTAACGATTTGGTCAAATTGAGTCGTGATTCAGTAACATTTCTTTCTTGTGAAGGGTCAAGAAAATAGTTGTTTGTGATATCTTTCGATTCAATCGGATAAAAATTTCAGTTGGTCGAAAAGCGAACCATAGGTTGTTGTCTTTTCTTGATCCAGTTTTGATTTTGTAATATTTTATTTGTAAAACTTCGACCAACTAGTGCAAGAGTGTCGCGAATCTGTTGATAACTGAACGAGAAAGAGTCCGCATTAAACCGTTTGCGATCACAGTACCGTTTCAGAGTCGAATTTTGCATTAAATGGAAAGAAAATGTTAACATATTTTCTTGGGAGCCTGCAGCGCGTGAAATTGCTCATAAGTTCAAGCTGTGGCGCTTTCCGATACGTCGATTGACTTACAAAAAACAAACAATGCTGATTTGTTCTGTAAATAGAGTGAATAATCTGTTTTTTTAATCAATCAATTTTTGTAAGATTTTGTTCTGCGATTAGCGAATGCCAGTAATCAATTACCCCACACACTACAAGTCTAAATACAATCAGTAAAAACCTTGCCGAATAAAAAGTATAACCTTTGTTTTAAAAATAGTAATCGAGGTCGTCTGTTCAATATCAAGTGGTAGTTGGTTCCACAAACTAGAGTCGTACATAGAGAAATCCCTATCACCGGTAATGCGCAGTTTGCCACATGACTGTCCTAAAGGTACAGACTGAGCGGCGAGCCCGAAAATGTTGCCAATCAGTCCGGTTATTTTGAAAATCACAGGCGGTCGACTAGCGTCAACCTAGGAATGGGTTCAGGAGAGTAACTACAACTACAGTAGACGAGTCATTTTACTTTGATGGGAAATACTGTAGCATAAGTTTTTCTTTATTATTTATCAGAAATGATTTTCTTTCCCAAAATTGCCCATGACGTACACACATGCATTTTGACGTAAAAAAAGTGGGCGTGGTCAAATTTTTGAAAGTGGGTCACGCCCATATCTCAGGTGTGGTATGACGTATGGACCTGGGACCAACACCAAATGAGTCGACACTTGATGGAGATTCAAAATATGGGTCAAGGTCACGGAGGTCACCTAGGGGTCATTGAGTGCATTTTTCAGAATTGCTGGAAATCACATTTTTTTGATCTCCTAAAGTATTCCTGACATTCACACATGCATTTTGACGTAAAAAAAGTGAGCGTGGCCAAAAGTTTTGAAAGTGGGTCATGCCCATATCTCAGGTGTGGTATGGCGTATGGACCTGGGATCAACACCAAATGAGGCGACACTTGATGGAGATTCAAAATATGGGTCAAGGTCACGGAGGTCACCTAGGGGTCATTGAGTGCATTTTTCAGAATTGCTGAAAATCACATTTTTTGACCCCTAAAGTATTTCTGACGTACACACATGCATTTTGACATAAAAAGTGGGCGTGGCCAAAAAATTTGAAAGTGGGTCACGCCCACATCTCAAGCGTGGTATGACCTACGGACTTGGGACCAACACCAAATGAGTCGACACTCGATGGGGGTTCAAAATATGGGTCAAGGTCACGGAGGTCAACTAGGGGTCATTGAGTGCATTTTTCAGAATTGCTGGAAATCACATTTTTTGACCCCCTAAAGTATTCCTGACGTACACACATGAATTTTGACGTAAAAAAGTGGGCGTGGCCAAAATTTTTGAAACTGGGTCACGCCCTTATCTCAGGCGCGGTATGACGTATGGACCTGGGACCAACACCAAATGAGTCGACACTTGATGGAGGTTCAAAATATGGGTCAAGGTCACGGAGGCCACCTAGGGGTCATTGAGTGCATTTTTCAGAATTGCTAGAAATCACATTTTTTTACCCCTAAAGTATTCCTGACGTACACACATGCATTTTGACGTAAAAAAAGTGGGCGTGACCAAAATGTTTGAAAGTGGGTCACGCCCATATCTCAAGCGTGGTATGAGCTACGGACCATCACCACATGAGTCGACACTCGATGGAGGTTCAAAATATGGGTCAAGGTCACGGAGGTCACCTAGGGGTCATTGAGTGCATTTTTCATAATTGCCCCCCCCCCCCCCCCCCCCCCCAAAGCATTCCTGAGATTCATACATGCATGTTTAGGTTAAAAAAGTGGGCCTGGCCAAAAAATTTGAAAGTGAGTCACGCTCATATGTCAAGCATGGTATGATGAATGGACCTGGGACTAACACCAAATGAGTCGACACTTGATGGAGATTCAAAATATGGGTCAGGGTCAAGGAGGTCACCTAGGGGTCATTAAGTACATTTTTCATAATTGCTAGAAATCACATTTTTTGACCCCCAAAGCATTCCTGAGGTCCATACATGCATTTTTATGTTAAAAAAGTGGACGTAGCCAACATTTTTGAAACTGGGTCATGCTCATATCTCAATCGTGGTATGATGAATGGACCTGGAACTAACACCAAATGAGTCGACACTTGATGGAAATTCAAAATATGGGTCAAGGTCACGGAGGTCACCTAGGGGTCCGCCTGAAAGAGGTCACCAAAGTCATCAAGTGCGTATTATTCAGAAATAATGGGAAATGAATTTTATTACACCTTAATGCATTTCTAAAGTTTATGAACGTATTTCAACACTCAAATTTGTGGGCAGAGCCAAAAATGCCCATTTCTGATTCGAGTATCGAACCCTTTGAATGCTGGTCACATATATGCCTTTTCTGGTTTCTTATAAATAATTGTTCTGATTCCAGTATGAATATCTGTAAATACTGTTAACGAAAACCCATTTCTAATTTGTTCAAAAATATTTTACTCCTGAAAATAAGCCTCCATAAATTCTCTTTCTGTATAGTTTATTCCTGATACTTTAACCCTTTTCACACAGACTTGAATTTACTGGGTGCAGTAAATTCTGTTTTTCTAGTTTTTAGCAGTTTTGCTTTTCGATCGGATTGGACCAATGTGCTCCTCACTTCTCGTAATGTTTTGTAGCGAGTGACAGCACAATTTCGCTGCGACTACCCTGTAAATGATTTATGGGATAAACATATTGTGTTTTCAAGTAAAACATTTATTCTACTCGTAGGATTAAGAATGAAAACGACTCGCCAAAGGCTCGTCGGTTTTATTCTTAATCCTCGTAGAATAATTTTTTTGCTTGAAAACACGATATGTTTATTCTATATATAACTCATATATATAAATTAAAACTATGTATTAAAGTGACGTACCACATTTTTCGTGTTGCCTTGTGTAGCGCTTTAAAAAGCAAATCTGTCGAGAAAACCGAAGACGCATCAGAGATAATTGTGTAGTACTTTCCTGAGAATGCATATCTGATCAACGCCTTTGGCTCCAAATCGATAAACAGCCAGCACTCTTTTGAACTTTGCAAAAAACGACAATTAGCAAGGATTGTACTCAATTACAGCACATATCTTACTTATTTCCATAGAAGGCCTCTTCTGGTACTAAAACGCCAGAAAATATCATTGTGGTTTATGATCCGGCAAGGTTGTGGCTGTCACTGGTACTGATGGATCGGGTGTTTAAACATTTTGTATGCGGTAGTGTAAATAAAAAACTCCAACTGGCACTAAAGGCTATTTGGTGTGTTTTCAGGGATTTAGGACTGAAACCTTTTGCGTTATGATATACAACAGTGATGGCTTGATGAATGGGGTGCGATGACGTTCAAGGGGGTCGGTGTTTTTATAAAATACGACCAATTTTAATTAATTAGTTCTGGAAATTATCGGCTATTTTAAAACACACCGATGCGTATGGAAAAATTTTATAATGTCGATTGTGTTATTGATTTGGTTATTTATTGGGAATTAACGACACTTTCGACAGCCAGAGTTACCTCGTGTCGGAGAGTTTGTACGAGTGAAATAAGCCGGGGTACCAGGAGAAAACCACCCAGCAATGGCGAGCAACCGCGAGCAATTGCCAGACTCCCAATGTACTAACAACACACAAGCAGGGTTAGCGTTGGTTGAAGACAAGTATACTATCGACGTGCAGTACGACTTAGTACACGGCGTCACCGTGCCCCCTCGCAGGCAATCGTGATGAAGTGTTTTCCCAAGAACACAACGCAGTTACCCCTGGCGGGGATCTAACTGTGGACCTTTCTGTCTGAATCCAGTGCCATAACCACTGAGCCTCGGTGCTCCCGTCGATTGTGTTAATGTTCAAAACCGGAAAAAATAAAACAATTGGAAAAGGCAAATGCTATAGGATGGAAAAGAGAAGTTCTTGAGGGTGAGGTGTTTGGTTCACAAAAAGTTGAGTCGAGATGAGAACGAGGCTGTAAAAATCTATAGACTTATGTATGGCGTCCCTTCTGTAGACAAACAAATGGAATTCCGTGATATGTTTTGAATACCAGAGAACAACACGAGTTTGATATATACACACTGAACACGTATATCAAGCCTATATGACTACATGAGCATCAAAGCAACCACACGCAACTTTGAAATGTCCAAAATGGTGGCATCCAAGTAACAAAACCATTGGATTGACGTCAGGGCAATCCACAAGATGCTCATTATTCACCGCGTATGAGTTCACTTCTTTCCTTCTTCATAGTTCTCTACACAACAGTTGGATCGAATTATCCCGGCTTTACTACTAATTTGGACCCAATCAGTCAACAAGACATGCAGAAACTTTAAGAATGGCCATGGACTTCCGGTTGTTGCACTACAGCATTTCGTCCCCCAAAAATATAGGACAACGACTTATAAAATGGAATTTTGTTCTTGTGAGTTTATGAATAACAATGATATCTACAGAACTGGACTATTATATGTTATTGACAAAAAATAGTTGCTGAGATTGCCGAGTTGATACAGTCTTACTAGTTTTCGTACTTGGTAAACATTGTGACGTTTGATGAAGTGAAAGCAGTTACGCCGTGACTTGCGCTGTCAGTCACAGCGCAACAGCTTTCCCGTCGACAAAGGATCGTTTGTCCAACATGCACATGCCTGTTTTCATCTGTTTTTCGTCATAATTTCAATTGTTGGATATCTTCCAAAATTAATTTAAATGAGCCAGAGAATTGGAGCCTGTTTTTGCTCCTTATTTGTACATATACAATCATTTCATCGCTATTATGTCCTGTAAAAGCCTTTTGTCAATAAACTCCATATTTTGCATCCTTCGAGTCGGTTCATTACAAATTATCCCCCAACATGTGTGGTATATGCAGATTTAATACCTGGATGTCGGTTTTTAAACACCGAGCCGCAGGCGGAGATAACGTTTTTGTTCCGTTTGAAACACAATAAAAACATATTGGAAACAAATTTGTGGGCGCGTTTCTCACGCTCCGCAATCAGTCGGACACAACGCGTAAATAATTGTTTTGTTTTTACAAACGCAGAAGACAACAAATAGAGTTACATCCCTTTCCCTTGGAAACGCATAAGCGTATCGGCTCTTTTGTTGACAGATTTGCTCTTATATTGTATTTTTCTCAAGTTGTTTGATTTAATTATTCGACTATTTAATTTATAACAGCAAAATATGATCGAATTACCAGAAATCTGATGATATTTGAGACTATTTTCAGGTTTTTGGATTCGATTTTTATATCGAGGACAGCGAAAGAGAAAAGCTTTCATTTATACCCCCGATGTTTCGCGTGCCTTTATACCCTGCATGTTGCATACTTTCGTATATTTTGGATGATGGGTGCGCCGTTTACCATGGCTATTTGTCCAAGACATTCTCTGGCCAATCAAACGACAAAATGTACCGGGATATAGGGGGCAAGGAAGGTTGACCCATTTCTGGTACAAGGATCACATAAGCGGATAGAGAATTTCGAGCCGCTCGCAACTGGGTTGCAATGTGGTCAAAATTCTCCGTCTGTTTCTTCCCCACAACGCTTTAGAATCTCATCTATATAAAAAGAAATACAAGAACATTTTTTTCGTTTATGTTTCTTAACTGGTTGAGTGCTAGAAGTCACTATCAGATCTTTCAAAAAAATGAGGGTACCAGATCAAATGCAAACATTTTCTTTGCTCATGTTTCATATTCATTCAAATGCAAATAATATTTTTTTTCTATAAGTTTGTTTTATTACAAATTACTGGAAAGTGCATGTTCAGAATAATAAATTCAGACAACCAAAAATAATCTATCCCTCAACCAGTTAATTTATTCTTAATTTCACCTTATTTCATTTATGAAATCTCATCTAATTAGTATGAAAGCGTGGAGACCAGCTTGCGATACGATCAAAAACGAGACTGCTTTTACGATGACAAAATTGTATATTTTATGCATTTTCTTCTTTATTTTGCTGAACATAACTTAGTACATGCGCAGCAGTAAAAACTCTTATTATTTATTAATTTATTATCATTTATTTACTTCTTTTAACATTTATCTCTTATTGAGAATACGTAATTTTTCATTTGAATAATCATTTTACATTTTTTAAGATTTAAGTTTTTGCAAATGTATTTATGCATAAATAGTGGACGGAAATTCCTCATTTCGATTCGTTGGCTTTTTCTCCATGCATCACGTCCATGTTCACGTTCCATTTATTGTCTCCTAACAGCTATGGGTAATCGAGTAGTCATGAATTACACGTCTCCCTCACTATAATTACTTTGCCATTTGAGGAATCATTAGAAATGAGGCATCGTGAGGGTTTTTTTAAACAGTATTCAATACTACTTTATGCCTCAGCGACGGAAAGCGCTCTTTCGGATTGATTGAATTGTAGTCCGTAACTAGTTTACCGCGTCTGTATTTATTTTGTCAATATTGTTTTGCGTCACTTATGGTTAATCTAGTAGTCATTTACATTTAAACTTGCATAGAAAAAAAATGTTTCATATTACAGAATGGTTTATATTATATCCCTCATTTTATTTGATGAGCTCCTCAACATAATGAACGGTGATATTTGTCTTCACATCGTCGCCTGAGTGCTAAAATGTCTTCGCTTGAATGCTAGAATGTTCTATGTCCCATAGGGACATAGAACATTCTAGCACCCAAGCTACGACATTTTGTAATTGTCGATCGGGTCCCAAAACCTGACAGCACGAAGTGATTGTTGTTCGGAAACATTCCCATGGATCTGATTAGCTACATTTGATGACGTCGTTCTCGTTTGTTCGATGTTCAGATTCTTTCTCGCTTTTGACTAATATTTTGATCAGTGTGGTTGATTTAAAAAAATAAAAAATAACCATGCCTTCGAAATTCGGTTGGATTCGAAATTGTCCCGATGATAAGAATCGAAAATCGCCGACATGTTCCCCAAATCCCATCAAGTGTCTCCTCTTGAACACTTCTTTTATCTTGAGGTTCCTCTTCAGGAGCTGCTTTGATTCTGTTCTGGAACATTTTACTTGTTTGATTGATTTGCTCAAACAGACGAGTAGTAGAATATTATTTATTTACTTATTGGTGTTTAAGGTCATATATGTCTGCACAATGGCTAATCATGATCATGACAGTTTTACGGGTGGAGGAAGCAGGGGTACCCGGAGAGACCCGCCGATCAACGGCGAGCCACTGTCAGCTCCCCATCATACCAAATCCACACAAGCAGGGTTGGCATTGGTTGAAGACAGGTTCGCCATCGCCTTAGTACACAACGCCACGGTGCCCCCACGCGACCAATGGGGCTGAAGTGTCTTGACCAAGGACACAACGCGGTTGCTGCAGGTGGGATTCGAACCGAGGACCTCTCGGCTTGCAGCCTGCACCTCTACCTACTGAGCCACCTCGCCCCCGACGAGTAGTAGAAAACTGACAAGATTTACGTGTGTAACAAGGTGCGATATCTACAATTTGAATAGCATTTAGATTCGAGATTCGATTTGACCCAAAATTTGAAATTCGCAGAGCACTAACAATTTCTTATTCTGGCCTCGTTATGTAATGTACTGTTCGACCGCAGCTATCCGAGGAACCTTAAGCTGTGTTGGGAATTTACTGCATAGCAGGTTTCTACGGAATGTTTTGTTTAGAAAGGGGGTAATCCTAACAGAAAGCTATACGGAAAAAAGGTTACGCTTTTGGTTCTGACTTGAAGTTCAGATAAAATAAACATGACAAGATTGGACTGTTAAATTTAGGAATATTGTTCCTTATAATTTGAAATTTCTACAATTTTTAGGAAAGCGCGAGCGAAAATAACCATTTGTTTCGGCTACTCGTGAGATAATTGTCGATATCCACTCAAAAAGACTAGATATCTTCTATGTATCCGGCCAAATACTTAAATTTTAAAGCTACAAATAATATATTACTCAAAGTTTGCTAAGCACCAAATATTCGACACATCATTGTGAAATTTGCTTGTGATATATTTACGATATTTTTGGTGGATATGATTGAGGAATATATTGAGATGGTCCCCACTGTTTACATTAGCTGTCTTGACAGGCAGACTTTTCGTGACAGTCATGGAAAGCAAGTACCCCTTGATTTTCATGACGTTTTCGTGTACTGTCTACATGTACATGACATGTGTAGGTATTCAGTCTTCATTTCAACACAAACCCTTGTGATTTAATAATTGAATGTGGCAAATGCAAATGTAAGAAGACATTTGCCTGAAGCAGAAATGTGGCGGGCTGTAAGGATGGTGGAGCAAGGGGCTACCCATCGTCAGGTTGGTGAAGCACTTGGTGTGCACCATACGGTGATCACCAGAGCCTGGGCAAGATTTCAGTAGTATGGCACACCAGTAAGACGGCGTGGTGGTAGCAGAGACAGGGCAACATCTGCAGCTGAAGGCCGGTTTTCGATCATTCAGGCCCGTAGGACCGCTTTGCAACAACATCCCAGCTTCGCAGTGACCTTCAGAATGCATCCGTGGTAAATGTTTCGGCGCAGACAATCCGGGCAAGGTTGCATGAAGGTGGCCACCGATCGAGAAGACAATGTATTCGTATTCCGCTGTCCCAGAACCACCGGCAGGCACGGTATGAATGGGTCATAGACCACGTTGGATGGACCAGAGAAGATTTGCGCCCTGTCCCTTTTACAGGTGAGTCAAGGTACTGCCTAGACCACACACATAGGCGTTCTAGGGTATGGAGAAGACCACGAGAGCGATTCCATGCAGCCAACATTGCTGAGCATGGCCGCTATGGTGGAGGGTCAACCATGGTCTGGGGCGGCATCAGCAGGGATGGACGTACAGAGCTCTGTGTCTTTGAACGTGGTATATTGACTGCACAGAGGTATATTGATGAGATCCTGGATGTCCACGACAGATTGTATGCAGGTGCAGTGGTTGATAGATTCATTATGATGGACGATAATGCCCGTCCTCATGTTGCCCATGCTGTCGTGGAGTACCGACAGAGGGAGGGGTATGAGCGTATGGACTGGCAAGCAAGACCCCTGATATCAATCCAATCGAACATGTCTGGAATGAGTTGCAGCTTGTAATTTCAGCCCGTCCAGTCCATCCAAGAAGTGCCCAGGGGCGTGGTGCCATGCTAGTCCAAGAATGGAACAACACCCCACCAGGAACCTGATTGGGTGCATGAGAAGGCGTTGTCAAGCTGTAATTAACAGTAATGGGTCTCATACTCGATATTGAACCCATATCAGTTCGCTCCGTCAACTTTTTTGTAAATTGAGAAATTTCCTCTTTTACCAATAATATCCATTTTCCATGGTTATCGTATTCAAAAGCTAAAAAATAATGTCAAACACAATTAAAATCATAATTTCTGTACTTAAATCATTAAAAAACGTAAAACAGGTAGTTGGATATACTTGGTGCTTAGCACACTTTGAGTAGTATATAATAAATTATAAGAATCTGATCATTCCTATTGATAATTCCGATAATTCCACTCATTTCAACCTTGAATTGATGCATGAAAGTAAACAGCTGATGCGCATTGATACGCGGAAGTGATTTGATCGATACTTCGAAAAGGTAGCGTCTCTCGATCTGATTCAACTGGCGGGTTTCATGCATCTATTCAAGGTGAATACGTGCTGAATTATTGCTGGAAATGATCGGTATCCACTCGAAAACACCAGAGTTTCTTTTCATTACCCACTTTTAGAACAAATTGATCATTTCCAGTGATAATTTGTCTCGTATTCACCTTGAAGTGATGCTTTGAAAGCCGCCATTTTGATTGATAACGTGAAAATGAAGATTTCCATATCTTCACAGAGAGGGATACGATTTCTATCTTTCCGCATTTTTTTCAATAATCTGTCGTTTAGCGTATAATAAATGGTCGCATCTAGCCTTTCAGATTTTTATGTATTTTGACGCAATTATTAGGGCACGCGACCTTTCGGGCAGTCATATAACTGTTAGTGCATAGGACACAGTGCTATGTGGAGATTTGAAAACTGTTGCTCGTCCAAAAACATACCGTAAAGTTTGCAACATCAAACGGCATACAAACATTGAAATGGAAAGAGCCATCGCGGGAACAATAGCTCATTGTGGATTTGGGTGTAGAAATATGGGGCCAAGGTCTGGTTGTCAGTCAATAAACAGATCACTTTGTTCGCATACTTACATTAGTGGTATAGATGTATTTAGCCCAGATATTGGGACAGCTACAATCGAACACTTTGTCGGATTTTGCTGATGAATAAATCTAGGAAAACAACTTCTCGTTGTATCTCAACATGACTACAATACTGTACCAGCGAAAAAAAAACAAACGCAAGTTTTTTTCTGTGGTAAATATTTCAAATGTGTTATGGGTGATTATTTCATTGTTTGAATTTAATCTTATTTCTTCATTACGGATTAAATTTTGACGAGTTTTGTTGTCTTAACACATACGGAGTGTGCGTGGATAAAGTTCAAACGTGGGAACCCTACGCCATTTCCTGATCAAAATCAATAGCGGGTGTGACCACCGCGGGCTTCAATCGCTGCTCTAACTCTCCTTACCACTGAACCCATCAAGTTGTTTATGGTCCTTTGTGGGATGATATTTCACTCCTGAAGAAGGGCCTGCGTGAGCTGAGCGATGTTGTTTGGGACGTTGACGCGCTTCCTGATCCTCTTGTCCAGCTCGTCACGGATAAAAAAGTTATATTACCAAAAGTGAACTTGCGTTTCATTTTTCCGTCAGTATACTTTCACAGTAATGACGTGTTGATGAATAGATGGGCATTTCCGTAAACAGTGTATTTCATTTTCTTAGTCAAAGTCAAAACCAGGAAACCCACATTCAGCTTTTGTGAGTCGGTGCTTTCTATCGCATCATTTCAACGGCTTCAGAAACACGTACATTTTGCATCGCTGTCGTTGAGAGGCCGGGTGTCGCAATTAGTCGAACCCTTTTGAATAACAACTCTGTTCCGTAGCAACAAGTCGCTCCAAAAGAAAACAGGATTTCAAGTGAAGTTAGTCATTTTTTATGTACTTATCGAGACATGGGACGATCCAGTTCGAATGTCGGCCTGGTTCGATTTTCGATATTTATTTGCGTAAGAACTTCCGATTTGGGGGTTGTTATCACACATACACGCACACACAAAATATCAACACCACTGGTATACACCCCTCATTTTCAGAGACGACGCGAAGAGGACAAGGATACACACTTAGAATTACAAAATGAGTTAAATGCAGGCAAATGGAAACCTTCTTTTCCTAAGATAAGTATAAAAACCCAAACCCGCTTCAATTTCGTCTTTATTTTCAGAATCACTCGCATTATCACCTCTACCTTCTCCAACATCAACACCCTTCTCTTCACTGCCGTCCCCAGTCTCCTCTGCTTTAGGCAGAGGAGCCTGGTGACGTTTGTGAAGAGGGTGCTGATATTGGAGGGTAAAGTGAATAGCGATACTAGTGATTCTGAAAATGAAAACGAGTTTGAACATGCGCACCTACATGTATAACTGACTCATGTTTGAATCTCATCTGAGATGCCATTCGAACAAACATATAAAAAACATGACAATTTAAATCAATATATCGGTCAATATATATTATTGATTGGTTGTTTTCATAATGCCACTTAGCAATGGCGCGGAAGCAGGGTAGGGGCAGCTGGATCTTTGCTAGGGCAGTGCGTGATCTTTTACGAAAGAATTTCACTGGTGCGAAGGACTGTACCTTCAGAGAACTGTAACTGAGAAACTCTCGAGCATTCTTTTTCTAACGCATTTTACATTTGCCAATGACAAGAAGGGGGGGGGGGGGGGATTATCATGTATAATGGCGGAGTTTGGTCGACAATCACCACACAAAGAAGCTAAACAATCGATGGAGTGATGTCTATAGCTTTATATCGACCCTTGAATGGAACAGGGTGCCATCTGCAATACTTCAACACATACGATATATATAATCTCAACACTATTGAGTGTCACATTATAATTTATGATACGTTGTAAACTCCCATTCTTAACTAATACCGTACCCAGAGCCGAGTGATACCATTCCCCCTTGCGCCTGGATGCTTCTGGTGCCCTTTCGACTTACAAACGAAACTAATAACTGCAGATCTCTCATTTAGGGTCGAGTCGAACTGGACAGAGGATTTTAAAGCGAATCAATCTCGACAATTTGGATATAGTTCACCCTTTTACACCCGTAAATAATGTCAGTCTCCAGTCATGGAAGCCTGACGCAAACTTTTTTGGCATGCCCACCGCTCACTCAATTTTAATTTCGCGTAAGCAGTTTTTTCGTGCCTAGATTCAATTGTTTTCGACATAGCCGGTAGCTGAGACACCCCAACAACTCGCTTCACGCAGGTTAAATAGACGTGGCATTAAGCCTGCCTTTCATCTTGAACTATGAAAAAAGTAAATTTACTTTGCCTGATCAGTCTGGGATGAGTCGGACTGTTAATCATTCCTGTTGGACAATCAATAAATGGCAGTGCCCTGAACATAATCATGTTATAACTGTTCTATTACCTATAATAATGTTTCAGTTTTACAGTAGTGTCTGTTCGTGGGAGGAGAATTGTTTGAATTTTTACACACGTCCCTCTGCTCCAGTATGGGCCGATTGAGCAAGAAGTTCTGCCTGGATTCTAGACAAAACGTCTTGCTCAGTCGGCCCATACTGGAATGGAGGGATGTGTGTAAAATCGAACAAAGGTTCAGCAGTAATTTAATGGCATTTATTGGCTTGAACACAAACAATTTAACCCTTTTCCTAACATGAAAAGCAGACGACACTTGCAAAAAAAAAATCTTGATAACTAATTTTTTTCATTTTTTGTCTCAAAAACATAGGTTATGACCCCTCGTTGGAACGAGCTCGACGAGCTCGTTCCAACGAGGGGTCATAACCTATGTTTTTGAGACAAAAAATGAAAAAATAATGAAAATTAATTGGCGATTTTTGAGAATAGCGCTGGCCGGTTTTGGCCGTTACGTTGGGTAAAGGGTTAATAGACATTTAGAAGATGTTTGTGAAGCAAAACAATGAAAACTAGTTCAGGAGTAGCTCTCAGGATAGTGATTTTTGACACTTTAGATTTTTCCAAAAAAAAATGCCAAGCCTGCGTCTCCATTCAAGTGATTTGGAAAATCAGTCAGCGGCTGTTGAGGTTTTTAGTGTTTAAATTTCAAACATGCTTCACATGCACCTCAACTAATCATTCATAGTTTCTTCCAGGTCTGGGTGATCTTTGTCTTTTATAGCAATCACACACAACTATTGGAAGAAATTATTATGTCATATTTGGAATTGATCACTCACAGCAAAGTTTCGACTGTAACTGCCATGCTGTAACTGGATAACCAGATGTGAAATATCTATAGGCGACTGCATACAAAATGGAATCAAGCGGTGTTGTCATCTCCAGTTTGTGAGAAGCGCCAACTGAGGCGGGCTATATCGATACTTTCAGACTCGTGAGATTAACTTCCATTTCATCGTCCTCAGAACAGACCGCGAGTAGGGCACCCTCCACTCATAGAATGTTGAGTTGCTGAGTTTATGGGGGTGATTGAGGGCTAAAGTGACCGCCCGCCTGAAAATGACAAGCCTACTGGACTATTTCAACTACGTTTGTAAAAGAACTCGTCTAACCATTTCTGTTTTAATCAAACAGGGTGATCTGTTTTGCATATTTAGTAAAATGCAACAAGAACTTAATACTCCAGCCGAAAAAGGCCGCAGGAATAAATTATTATTGATTTCCTGTATTGATTTAGTGCCCATTGTGTGGTCTATGACGGTTAAATTTCCTATTTTTAAAAAATTGTGCACGTTTTTGAAAGGTTTAATCTATAACGATGACTGATGAGGAACTGTCTTAGGGTTACAAGTATTGGGTATCTTTCAAAAGAAAATGTGTTTTTATCTTTCAAAGAACAACCTTAAACAAAGATTGTGATAGCTATTGCAGTAAATATGGTTTTATTTTCAACAATTTCTATACAATGCAGGTTATATTGAATATTTTTTTCTATTCGTTTGAATACACTTACTTGGCAAAGATGGTGGCTGTTTAAATTTCTTTTGAAAAAGAAAATATTGTTTCATGAAATTATGAAATATCTAATCAGCAGGCACGATGCTGGAAGAGTGGCCGGAGGGGGAGCAGACCGCTCCCGTTATTCTGTCTGTCGAATATGTCTGTTGTTTGTCGAAAAAATCGTTGGTAGCACAAACGCCCCCATTTTCTCTAAACGCCGCTAAATTTAGAAATTGTTTACTATTTGACCAGTCAACAATTTTTATTATGCATAAATAGCCGTATATTTCATATATGCTGAGTCAAAAAAGGAAGTGTAATAAACTTCGAGGAGCGATTTTTTAGTATTATCGACTTTAATCCCAAACAAATTATTGTAAATTCATATTTCGAGGCCAGCTGTATGAATTTGCATTATTTCGTGTTCTTACTGTTGCCAGCGTCACATTAGGACGTCGCAATTCAGACATGGGGTGAAATGAAAAGTTCACACATACAGTCAATAGCGTGCATGTCCACCGTTTGCCTCTTGGATAGCGAGACATCGACGGCGCATGGACCTGATAAGTCTCTGTAATGTTCCACTCCTGCCTTTAGAACATTACGTAAATCGCCTAACGTCTGAAGATCATGAAGTCGTACCCGACGGTCCAATTGATCCCAAAGATGCCCGATTGGCGACAAATCTGGCAAAAGTGGGGGCCAGGGAAGAAGTTCGAAGCTCTGCTCCTCGCGAAA
The DNA here is from genome assembly GCA_031216915.1 of Pictodentalium vernedei. Lineage (NCBI taxonomy): Eukaryota > Metazoa > Mollusca > Scaphopoda > Dentaliida > Dentaliidae > Pictodentalium > Pictodentalium vernedei. Next base: position 460,622,632 of record CM062296.1, on the reverse strand, counting down.
GTCACGACAGATACGCGCCACGTGACATCGGGCATTGTCTTGCTGGAATAACTGCAATCCGACGTTAGCGTTGAACAACGGGACAACAACAGCTTTTTCGTCCCTATATCGCTGTCCATTCAGATTACGATCGACGAAGATCAAAAGCGTTCGATGGTGCAAGGAAATTCCTGCCCAAACCATTACACTACCCCCGCCGAAACGGTCGCATTCCCGCACGCAAGCATCAGAAAACCGTTCTCCTCGTCGGCGATACACTCTTGCCCTACCATCAGCGCACCATAGACAAAATCGTGATTCATCACTAAAAGAACTGTGCTTCAACGCTGCTGAATCCAGCGAACACGCTGACGTACCCATTTCATTCTGACGGTACGATGACGTTGGGTAAGGATTGGTCCGTGTTATGAACCCCTACTTCGGATGCCGTGTTCAGCCTATCTGTTGCAGATAGTTTGTGCACTGATTATATTGTTAGTTCTACCAGGAGTAATTGCTGCTGTCTTCGTTGCCGGAAGGAAGCGATCCCGCAAGTGAGACGTCCTGGTGTGTCGGTCTTGTGCAGGGATCATAACTCTTGGTCGACCTGAACGCGGTTGGTCGGCAGTATATCCAGTAGTTCTTTACCTTCTAATGAGATGGTAAATAATGACCGCAGTGACTCCGAACTCAGCAGCGAGCACATCTGGAGGTATTCCAACCTCATGCATACCAATGGCACGCAACCTCTGATTTTCGGTTAACGTTGGCATTTTTTTAAAATGTCGGAAGGCAAAAACTAGCGTGTTTTCTCAATAACCCAGGCTCTCTAGCACAACATAACACAAAGAAAATCGTCGGTTACCCATTCAATTTCACATTCTCAGATAGCACGTGCTATTTTGAAATCCGTAGCAAAATTGTATACGTTTGGGTGGACAACAACAACATGTCATTAAACTCTTTGCATGACTTCTTGTCCACAAAAATGCAACATTAGAAGTATTATATTTCATCCTTTATGCTATTTTTTCACAGTTATTTCTATTATACTTTCTTTTTTGACCCAGTATATTTTTTTGTATGAAAGCGCGCCTTAACAATACAGGGCAATCGAGTAGTTGTATATGTCCGTATATTATTATTATTTTAAAGAATTATTTTCGGTAACCTTTTACCTAACATGAAAAGCAGACGACACTTGCAAAAAAAATTCTTGAATAACTAATGTTTTTCATTTTTTGTCTCAAAAATATAGGCTATGACCCCTCATTGGAACGAGCTCGACGATCTCGTTCCAACGAGGGGTCATAAGCTATTTTTTTGAGAAAAAAAATGAAAAATTAACGAAAAGTAATTGGGGATTTTTGAGAATAGCGCTGCCTGGTTTTTGCCGTTACGTTGGGTAAAGGGTTAAACGGAAATAATTCTTTAAAATATAAATTATCAAAGAACATTTCAGGGTCCGTTTTGTTTATTATTGTTTTAAAAAAGGTATATTGAGTTAGGTTTCGAATTATAGTAACGACGGTCAACGGCTCGCTCTCTCCACCATGCCGCAAAAAATGAGATCCAAGATTAGGGCCTGCTGAACAGTGTCTGTATGGAAACTCCAGACTATAAGAAAAAATAACTATCTGCAGCATATTAACTATTTTCTTTATTACTGTAGATTACAGGTATTTTTGTAACGCCGAGCCTTCGCCTACCGATCCAAGGCCACCGAACAATAATGACCACAAGGAGACTGACCTAACAGATCTTAATACGACAGAGCTCATTGAAAAAGAGCAGGCACTGCGGACGAAACTGTTTAATGGTTATAATCGTGCAATTGGGCCTGGGCCTGATACTAGTGTAAAGATACACCTGGTTTTGATGACTATCAACGGATTGGTGAGTTTTGTTTTGCTTGGTTTATCATGGTTCACTGATAGTTACAACAGCAAGGGGTACATCGTGTGAGTCAGTTTTACGAATGGAGGAGGAAGCCAGAGAGAGAACCACTGAACAGCAGCGAGCAACTGTCAATCTCTCCAACGTACTAATTTCGCTCAAGCAGCATTACAATCTGTTGAAGGTTTGTGCGCCATTGCTATGCAGTACGGCCTAGCACACGGCGCCACCGCGCCACCGCACCCCCGCGTAAACAATCTGTATCAAGTGACTTGTCCAAGGTCAGAACCTAGTTACCATTGATCAGGATCAAACACTGCACCTCCCGGTTTGAAGTTGAATACTCTACCCACTGAACCACCACTTTCCCGGAGCGATGTGTAGATACAAATATCACTGTTGTTTGACAAGTTTGGAGTGTAATCGTGAACAATGGTACAGATAAAAAGGCCCAGAAGAGGGTGATTGCGTAAGTTCTGCGGATTGTATCTGACAAAGATGATCCCATACAAGCCTAAAGTGATTTCCAATTTTCAGTTGAGTTAATCTCTGTTCCAACACAGCTACAAACTGCCCCTTTTTGCATTGAAAACGTCGCCTCAAGTTTATTCTTCATTAAGAACTCAACTGGTAGGCTGCATTCAATTTGACAGTGTTAAATACATGATTGTTGGCTGCCTGTACAGCAGTCAACAATGATGTAGAAACACTGTAGAATCATCTGTTGCTGTGTACACGTACAGTGCGGCCGCTGTGGACTGGTCACTTTCCACTGGTGGGCAATATTTCCACTGACGCATTAATATTAGATTCCAAGCACTAATTATAGAGAAAATCATCAAACATTTAACTAATGAAGCACAGGGTACAACCCTGTGCTTCAATAATTACAATTTTGCCGATGAGGCATTTATTACCCGATAAACGCATGCGTGGATTACGATCAGTCCACGGCGACTGTACTGAATATACAGTATTATTATTTATTTATTTATTGGTGTTTAAGGCCACATATTTCTGCACAATGGCTGATCATGATCTTGACAGTTTTACGGGCGGAGGAAGCCGGAGTACCCAGAGAGAACCACCGACCAACGGCGAACAACTCTCAGCTTCCCAGCATACTAATTCCACACAAGCAGGGTTAGTATTTGTTAAAGACAGGTGCACTATCGACGTACAGTACGCCTTAGTACACAACGTCACCGTGCCCCCACGTGGGCAATGGGGTGAAGTGTCTTGAGGAGACAACGCGGTTGCCGCAGGTGGGATTCGAACCGAGGAATATACAGTAGTGGTTATCGTAGACTTAATCTGAGGATTTAAGGGTAAGCAGATTATGCTCCTTTTTGGAAACCCATTTTAACCCTTTACCTAACATGAAAAGCAGACGACACTTGCAAAAAAAATTCTTGAATAACTAATTTTTTTTCATTTTTTGTCTCAAAAACATAGGTTATGACCCCTCGTTGGAACGAGCTCGACGAGCTCGTTCCAACGAGGGGTCATAACCTATGATGTTGAGACAAAAAATGAAAATATTTTGAAAATTAATTGGCAATTTTTGAGAATAGCGCTGGCTGCCAAATTATCCGTTAATAAGGAGTATATCCACCGTTTGCCTCTTGGATGGCAAGATAAGTCTCTGGATGCCACCCTGTGGTATTGCGTTCCACTCCTGCCTTAGAACATTACGAAAATCGCCTAACGTCTGAAGATCATGAAGTCGTTCACGACGGTCCAGTTGATCCCAAAGATGCTCAATTGGCGACAAATCTGGCGAAAGTGGGGGCCAGGGAAGAGGTTCGATACTCTGCTCCTCAAGAAAGTCACGACAGATACGCGTCACGTGACATCGGGCATTATCTTGCCGGAATAACTACAATTCGACGTTAGCGTTGAACAACATGACAACAACAGCGTTAAGACATCGATGAAGATCAACTGCGTTCGTTGATGCTGCGAAATTCCTGTCCAAACCATTACATTACCCCCGCCGAAACGGTCGCATTCCCGCACGCAAGCATCACTACACCGTTCTCCTCGTCGGCACTACACTCTTGCCCTGCCACCAGCGCGCCGTAGACAAAATTGTGATTCACCACTAAAAAGAACTGCTCCAAAGTTGCGGAGTCCAGCGAACACGCTGACGTACCCATTCAATTCTGACGGTACGATGACGTTGGGTAAGGATTGGTCCGTGGTATGGTAGCCCACTTCGGATCCCGTGTTCAGCCAGTCTGTTGCGGACAGTTTGTGCACTGATTCTATTGTTAGTTCTACCAGGAGTACTTGCTGCTGTCCTCGTCGCCGAAAGGAAGCGATCCCGCAAGTGAGATGTCCTGATGTGTCGGTCTTGTGCAGGGGACGTAATTCTTGGTGTACCTGAACGCGGTCGGTCGGCAGTAGTTCCAGTGGTTCTATACCTTCCAATGAGACGGTATATAGTGGCCACAGTGACTCCGAACTCAGCAGCGAGCTCTTCTGGAGGTATCCCAGCCTCATGCATACCAATGGCAAGCAACCTCTGATTTTTGGTCAGTCTTGTTTTTTAAAATGTCGGAAGACAAAAACTAGCGTGTTTTCTCAATGACCCAGGCTCTCTAGCACAACATAACACAAGCAAAATCGTCGGTCACCCATTCAATTTGACATTCTCGGGTAGCACGTGCTATTTTGAAATCCGTAGCAAAAGTGTATACACTTGGGTGGACAACAAGAACAACAACGTGTCATTAAACTCTTTGCACGACTTCTTGTCCACAAACATGCAACATTAGAACTATTATATTTCATCGTTTATGCTATTTTTCACATCTGTTTCTATTATATTTTCTTTTTTGACTCAGTATATATACATAAATCGAGAATTGATCCGATACTACTATTCTTGACCCCTTCAATCCGATCTGGCGGAAACCGAGTGAGTGGTTTTCCAAACCCATATCTCACCCTCTCATATATGACTAGCAAAGTGTTGCGTCTACGTTGCGATTAACCTCTATTCCAGTTGGACTCCGGGGAGTAAGAGTTTTGTTCCAGAAACAGCCAATTCGTCCCTGAGTTCCAATGTGTTCTATGTGCCTGTAGGCACATAGAACATATTGGAACTCAGGTGGCGAATTGTTTCCAATTGACAAATGTTATAACGGCTAAAAAAATATCATTTACGTTTGATAATCAAGCATAAAATATTAACAATAAATTGCACACCATTAATTAAAATCAAATAAAATGCGAACAGTTTGTGTTACCTCGGTCAAAGCTTTAACGACGAGAAACAACTTGAACATTACGGTACCTTCGTCAGTGAATGACGTATTGTGATGACGTTTTGTATGTAATACTCCATTTACGTCAGGTTTCGTTTCTTATTAAAAGGTCATATCCGGGATTATTGGATATCGCTGGCCAAAAGTCTATTTTGGGCCATAGTTTTATTTCACGATGGTGTGGATTTAGTAAATAATGCTCATTAATGGTGATATGGTAACAATAATCGGTTGATGGTTTTTATTCAAAGTGTGTACAGCCAGTTGGAGTCCAGTTTCACACAGAAGTGATTAATGACTAACCCAGACCTGTTTAGGAGCTCACATTGTGCAGGTGACAAATGGGACGATTTTTATGTAAATTTGCTTTGAGAAAGCTTTTTTGAAAAAAAATGAATAAAAAACCCACATGTTTTTTCGTTGTCAGAATGTTTTTTTATGTTGTAAAATCTTCAGTGGGGATAAACAATTCCTATAACATAGTTTTATCGCTGCTGGGGCACGAAAAGTGGAAATGTATCCCCCAAATGAGAAAAGTTTGACCATTTTTCACACATTTTTCAAGCAATCAACTGTGTCATTCAGTTGCGTGTATTTGAATGATATAGTTAGATTTTGATTGTGTTTTTGTTTTCTCCAGGAACGGTCACACAGAGAGCTTCAAGAAACTGTTTTCATTTTGAGGATTGTGAATAGGGAAGTTAATTTTTAGGTGAATAAGAGCTATTGCTGAAGATGATTTGTTTAAGAAGCTGTGTCTTCCCATGTCCATAAGTTGCTGATGTGGTGTCACAACCACTCCATGCATGGATGAACAGAATATGTGAAGTTGCGATATCTCCAATCTTTGCAGTAATATCAGCAACTTTCCACGTCTCTCCACCCTTATGAGCCTTGCGTGCTTTAGACCTGAAATAGAAGTCGGCCGAGGTGGGTTTCCAATGGTAAATTGATAGAACCCAAACGACTGTATCGTCGGACCCTATCACCACTGGTTTCTTTTCAGATGTGAGGATATTAACACATTTCACAATCAGAGTCTGCATCTCCCCTACTGCAGTGGACTATGTGCCCGCTGTCTCTGAGAGATCGGGATTATGAGCTGGATTTAGTTCTTATCGTTAAACAAGAAAAGTTCTTGGTCATTGTGGGCAGTCATCATTTCTGATAAAAGGACGTCGGCTCACCTATTGGCTGCAGTTCTCCTATGCTCCTGAGCCCTGGTAGTCGACCCATCCCCATAGCCATCGAAGACTGTGTAGCAACGTTGGCCATACCTAGTTGTCACATAATTTACGTACTGCTGGACTACTTCTGAATAGGTTGATTTTCCTTTCTATTTTACTCTGTGGAGAAAAGCTCCTCCGTCCAGAACATAAACAGCATCCGTGGTTTGTTAAGAAAGATTGATCCCTTCTGTGACTGCTTTCGTTAGATCCGCTTTAGTTGCCTTTAGGAGGAAGAAGTCCTTGAAAAGAGTCTTCGGCATGACAGTTCGTTCGTACTCGAAATACGGCGTCATATCATTTTCCCTTTGTGCAATGGCAACGGAGGGATCGATCGACACCCTCTGACCGTCCAGCTTGACGCCAGGTGTCAAGTGGTCCAGGGTATAAATCTGATCACTCCTCTTGATGGAAGCTTCGGAAACTTTAGCATTGTCCAGTTTGATGTGTATTCTGGATCCCACCAACTCGGTCTGGTTGCAATTAACACCATTCCCTTCAGTCGCCGACAACCCAGAGGAAAGGGAACGCAAACGTTCATCTCCAGCAAGTGGGTCGTGCTGGTCAAACCATTCTAATATCTTGGCCATGTCTGTTGCATCGCGTTCACGGCGTGAAGTCCCCATGTCTACATGTTGTTCGCTAGTATTGAACCGCATATCAGTGATGGTAGTCATAGTGTCGTGTATTTCGGCGCACACGTGCATGCTGTAAAGCCACTCCTGTCGCACCGATTCAATAACTCCGCGCCCTCTTGTTAAAACCCCTCGGCCTTTTAATGAGCGCATAAGTACCAGTTCAATCACATGGTCACTGGAAAGCCCTGTCCATACATTCTGTCACTCCGCCGTATCGTATGGAAACCGTCAACAAGGATGCTCTTCCAGTTAACTCGAGCATCATTTGCAGATATAATCTGCAAATCTTTGCAGAGTGAACATGACCAGTTGCAGCAAAAAGTTTCAACATGTAACTGGCAGCAACAAGGTGGAGATTCCAATCACCCAGCCTTTCACCTCGAATGAACATTTTCAGAATTCGGATATATTCTGGATACTGAATCCAGAGCTTGGCAGTGCGAGACTGGTCACTCAAGATGACTTTGCACTCACTAAGGCAGGACGAAAGCTTAACTGGGGCATCCGATTCATAATCCGAAGAAACGGCGACCTACTAGTCGAGAATACATTCTGCCTCGCTGATTTGTTCCTGTTTGCCTCGAAGTTTACTTGGGCCTTGCTGTTTGTCAGTTTCACCCCGTTTGTCAGCATCAGAAACAGTCAAACATTCAGACGTATCTGCGTTATGCTAGTGCTTCTCTTGTTCTGATAACTTTCCTCTTGTCGTTCAGTGGACGTGTGTTCTCTCGATGTACCTGAAGGTGTGATTGCTTTCATAAGTTTGTTTGTCAGCGCAGCTTCAACCAAGATGTGGCCCCGCAAAGCCCTTGAAACTGCTTTACCGGAGAGCATCGAACTTACTGCATTGGGTCGGTATACTTGTCCCAATGACTCTTCCAAACCAGATCCTTCCATCATGGAACCGCTGCTACCAAGAAAGCTCATGATAGTGTGGAACCCCCTCAGCCGACAGACAATGTTCATTTATTTGGCAGTAGATATTTTCACGGCTTTGAACCACAGAGGCTGGTCAAATGTCACACGTGGGGAAGGTAGATTCACGCGTGTAGCCCGATTCATAATAAAACTCAGAGTCGAAAAGATGCACGTGCTACGATCAATGGTAGGGAGGAAAAGCACCTCTGATTTTGCAGAACCGGGCGGGTTCTCTGTGGAAAAGGCATGTTGCATGAAACCAGACCAATTTGGTACCGGGTCATTCAAAGCAGATGTTAACCACCCGCAGTGCCACAACATGTCAGTATTCAAGCTTGGTGGAAGGATGCCGGGCGACCGCAACTGAATTAGTGGCTTGTAATTTAACTCACATAAACCCTTTCCTGGTTCTTCTGTGTATTCGATTAATGGAATGTCTTTATCACCCAACAACCCCTGAACACCAACTCGAATTTCCCTTTTTACCAGTTTCGTTCTTGCAGTGACTGTTGTTCCGCGTCTTGGAGTTGACACTGCTATTATACCCATACCATGGAATGTACCCTTTCCATCTACCGTTGCAAAATTATGGTCCACGCTATCAGCCACCCATTGTGTGAACTCACCTGGGAAATAAGCAGATAGATAGCTGTCAACTGATTCCAGCTCCATGACACCTTGCTTATATCGTTTAACTTGATCATATGTGAACCAAACACATGGTCCATTTCTACCCCAACTCCAAAGAGAGCCGGTGTGGTTGCAGATCTTGGTCTTGTCGATTGCACTATAGAATGACCTATACTCTTCACTTTGATGTCAAACGGAATCAAGCATTTCAGAATTGAGTGAAGGTATACTGGGATCCACTTTTCCCACGCCCGATGTATTTTATGTCGTCTGGTGTAGGATAGGTATCTCTGACAAACTCCATCTCTCTGCGCCTTAATCAATTTTCGTCGCTCACATTGTCTTTCCTATCCGTGTACCATTTTTCAGTGATCATACACTCAGCCATATTTCGAAAACATACATTATGTCTGCCCTTCTTTACTTTAGCAAAAAAGACGAATTCCCCATAACGCTCTTCCAGTTCTACTTCAATCTTTTGCTCGTGTATACATTTGATTCGCCTGAGAGTTCCGTCATTTTGATTCAGATAGTGTGTTCAACTCGACATCAGCCTCCGATTCCAGGAAAGCACACAAGCACTCAACCCAGAAATCCATATCCTGATCTCACTTTCTCCCTGCACGCCTGCTTGTCGTTTCCAACTCCATACCACTCGGAAATCTTGAATGACACTTAACATGATAGACGGCCTCAACGGCAACCAGGTCAAAACAACTGAGCAAACGTGCTTGGACATCTGACTCTACAGTGTCTCCTCTTCATTCACAGTGCTCAAGGATTTTATCGCGCATAGGAAGAGTCTCAACAGTCCTGACTAGGAGTCTGCTTCTGTCTGGGTGGCGAGTGTCATTTACAGCGGCTTTGCTGCAAAAGAAGCATTTTCTTTTAAAGTCGAATGCAGGTGAACTGGATCTTACCTCCTTTGCAAATAAAGACTAGCTTCGATGTTGCTTGATGCAGCGGACCGTTTTACATTCTTAAAATTTCTACGACAGTCCGCGTGAACCAATATCACCCCAACAGGTTTCTGGTGTAGCTTATAAGCGAGGAATGTAGTAAGCGCAGGCCTTCTTCTCATATCACTGAAATTTGATTGAAGTGGAAATACCTTTCTCGGTGACTTTCGCTGGCTTCATTCTCGAACCCTGTAATGCATATAACAAACAGGTCTCCCCGAAGGGCTAACCTCACTTTCCATAGATCTTTCAGGGCAAGCCATATCAAATTAAAACAACGTCGACTTTCGACGAGATATATGATATTCACAACACCAAGACGAACTACAAAGAAAATTCAGTAGTAAAACAAGTGCCTATACATGAAAGCAACAGATATATGATGGAGCAAATCAGGACAAAATCGATAGGGAGGAAAAGGACGTTTGCTTCTTACGTATTACGTTAACAGCAGAAGGAAGCAGATTAGAAAGATTAATATTTCAAATGACACGATATCGGTTCGACAACGCTCTTTTTACCTGATATCCCCCTTTAAATGCGCCCCAGAAAATTTTCCGGATTTTGGATAAGTTATTAGAGAGACATGCCGCTAAAAGATGTCACCAAAATCAACTTTTAGCTAATTTTTTCCGGGTTCAACCATATTATGAGGTTCAACGCCTGTACTATTATATCCCGTTTAATTTCAATTGTTTCAAACTTAATATGTTTCTTCATGTGCCGTGTTGCAGCAAAGCCTCTCTTAGCAGTTATTTTAAGAGTATTTAGTGCTGCCCTGCAATGTTTGTTAACTCTCTATTCAGTAAGCTTATAAGGCATCTGATTAAAACGCTGTGAAAGCTTAGTTTAATTTTTATACCAAACAAACTTGTAGTGACATCACTCATTTATTGTATTGTATAAAAAAAACATTGATCACAAGTCAGAATTCAGTTATAGTTTGTATTTCCAAACGTTACTCCCCTTTCAGATAATTGGGAAATTCCACGAACAATTACTGAATTAGTGTTCGTTTTTTTTGTTAACCCTTTGAACACGTCGGACCAATTTTTCTGCCCAAGGCATAATTTCGTCCCATTTTTGTCTTATTATAAGAGGTCTATACACGGGGCATTGATGATGAAATAATAACTGCAGCCGGGCGGCTGCGACTGCAGACAGCAGTTGTTATTTTATCCCCCATGTGTATTGATATTGGACTGACCCATACCAGTTAAAGGAGATACCATTCCAGCACACGAAGGTTCAAATGGTTAAATGTTTATTGCAGTTAGATATTTCGAATACCAGATTCGCTATTAAATTGTGATCATGTTTAATTTATTTCCGAGTCATTAGTTGAACACAAGAATTCAGGGGCGGCCCACCCATTGGGAGTGGTCGGGAGTGGATCAATGGGTGGCTTGAGGGGGCCAAAAAGGAGGTCAAACGATAAAACAATTGAGGGAAGAAGCAGAACAAGAAGAACAGGAACAAGACGGCCAGATATGGGGCCATTTTTATATTTTTATATCGGCCTACGGGCCTCATCGTTTGGATGTCAATACCGACATTTTCTGTCCGATGCCGATAGGATTCGCAGAGTTTCAGTTGCGTACGCAGCCGCATACATGTGTCGATGTCGAGGGCTGGGGGGTGGGGGGGTGGGGACCCAGAGTAGTGACCGCGGGGCTCGGACCTTTGGGGGCCCTGACTTGGCCCAGGAGTCCAGGATTCTTGAGTCAGGCTTGGGCCCCAAGATCTGTCTCCTGTGCCTAGCCTGCTTCCCCCCCCCACCCCCGATTCCCGAGACAGAACCAGCAAGATAAGTTGCCCGTCGTAAGTTGTCGCGTCAGTGTCCCGACACTTTCGAAAGGGGCTGTCACAGATTCAACCATAGGGCCCGGATTTCCTCCCCCCCGGCCCTGCCGATGTCAATGCGTTCCTATATTAATTTTCTCTTAGACCAACGCAGCCGGTAAAAATAACGCATCGGACCCTAGGACACTAGATTCGTTGCCGCAGCCGCAAACATGTGTGCTTAGCTTTACTTGCAAGCCACGCGGCTCGTGTTGGGTGACGTAGGCCTATATGTCCAATTTTTTAATTTGAATTCGAGGGTGAAACAAATTTACAGATAGTCTCTACAGGTGAATAACAGAGAGTCCTATATATAGGCCCAATATATTATGTATATATATAATTTATATTTCAAATATGTCTATATTCTGATAAAACAAATCTGTTTCAAGTGTACTGGATCTGAGAGAGATGCAAGAGCCTAAAGCAAAAGAAATTCGTCTAAATAAAGCTCAAACAGCACAGGAAAAAAACAATTTTCACCTAGCTTTCGGTCTGAAGAAGACTTTCTTCAGGATACAGACACGAGAAAAAAATACACAGACGATGAAAGAAATGAAATGTGGCGATAAAAGTTCTCGTAAGCCAAGTTCTGAATAAACGGGTGTGTAATACAACCCGAAAAGAAAAGAAACCAGGGTAAAAGTAGAAAGCACAAGGTAAAAAAAATACTGTTAGACAAATTTTGATAAGTATTCTAGTAAGCCCAAACTCCCGGTAAAACCCGATATTAATATACCCTTCGAAAATTAAAAGGAACTGTATTTTGAAATGTCAAGAAACGTCCATGTATTACATGAAAGTATGATAATTGGATGATATTCAAAAAAAAATTGCAGTCCGTCGCCTTATAATGCACCAAGTAGCCCGCTAAGAGGGCATTTTTAGAGTTTGGTCTTTTTCTAGCTGATGCGAAACGACGTGGGGAAGTGCTTCGACTGCCCCCGCTATCGGATAGTGCCAGTAAAGGCTTTTTATTCACTGTTACTGGTGCAGGGAAGCGACTAAGTAAAAATTTATGCCCCCCACTGCAGTGCTGGAATGATGGAGCATAAATGAAATATTCTCGAACGGACTCACACACGAACGGACAGACGGACACACGGACATTTTAGCCAGAACCCCACCCCTCCAACCTAGAACTTATATTTAACCCTAACCCCACCAAATCCACTCAAAACCACACCCTAACTCTAACCCTACCCTACCCTGACCCTAAACCCTAAAACCACACCCCTGACCCTAACCCCCACCTCCTGGGACCTAACCCTCCCGAACCTTAAGATCTACTCTGGGGCTACCCCTAACCCTAACCCAACCCCACCCCTGACCCTAACCCCACACTAGTCAGACCAAAAGGATTAGGGGCTATATTTTAGTTTAGGGGCTACTAAAACTAAAACCCCACCCCACCACTGACCCCACCCCACTCCCCTGGGTCCTAACCCCCTGCAGCCTTAAGCCCTGCCCTGGGGCTACCCCTAACCCTAACCCCACCCCTCTCTTAATCCTAATACTACCCTAAAAATAATAGCTCCTAAACAGGTTTAGTTGGCCTGGACGAATGGACACACGGACGCACAGACGGACGGACGGACGCATTTAATCCATTAACCCCCCCCCCCCCCCACCCCGCCCATTTCTTCGAAAGTGGGGGTATAAATATCTTCGGCTGTGTTAAGGTCCCGCTCCGCATTTTCCAGGCATTTCCAAAAATGCCATGCCATGAACTCTCATCAAATGTGAATATTCTTTAACTTAGTTATCTGACCCATAAATGTGGGTGGGGTGAAATAATTTATTGTTAAATGCAAGACTTCAATCTGCAAATTTGCATGAAAAAATGCCGATATTAGTCATTTTCAGCCACCCAGCAGTCGCAAAAGCAGAATTTTCCCACTACCCCCACTTACCTAAAATTGGGGCATATAACCCCCCGATTCTAAAATGTCAAGAAAAAAAATGTACGTTTCCATCTCATTTTAATTACAGGTCTGGTAACAACTCCGAGTATAAATGACATTTGAAAAATAGCCACATTTTCGAAGCCACTGTTTCCCACATTTCCTCTGGAAATTTACCCCAATGCATCAGACTTCAACTCTGTGACCAAAACTTCAAATTCTCTTGTCCAATAAATAGCCTAATGTAATCATATGTCTGATACTAAAAATATATCTCCAATTTCCATGGCATCAGTTTCAACATCAGCCCTTGTTTAGAATTTCTCCCTATGAAATGGTACGGAACTGTAGACCGTAGCCTAATGAGATGTGCATTTCATGAAAAACCGACGTATTCAGTTGAGTAACTGTAATGAGACCTCAGGGCACAGACTTTCGATACTAAAGACTAGTTTACTAGTATTGTATTACATTATTCACCTTATAATACAGGCATTGGCTGGTATTGGCCCGGAAAATATTAGCTACAAGCTGATCTAGGTGTCATTCGAAACGGAAATCTGTTAGGAATATCATAAACAAAATCCGCTAAAATCCGCTTTGGGAAAACTTTCTTATCCAAGATGGCGCCCAAGGGGTGGGGGCTGTGGTTGTCGATCACAAAAATCCATAAACTGCAACTGATAATCCTATTCCCGCTGGTAAGATATGCGTAGCAATTGGCATCAGCTGGACTTTTGATGTAAAACAAAATAAAGGAGTCCAATTTAAACCAAAATATACAGAACGCAGCAAAAATGGCCGCCAAAATGGCCGCCATATTCCCATTTTTCAACATGTCTAACAGTAGGTGGGGGTTACAATAGAGAGATATGACGGAAAGTCAAAATGTTTTGTGTGCCGCGTGTTGAATATTAAAAAAAAATTGAGAGGAAAACTAATATGTCATTTGTGATTGTTTTCATATGGGAGATAGCTAAACTGGTATGTGTTCGCTGGTATCGCCAAGTTCATCTTCTATATCTACCGGCTCAGCATTCATGCAGTTCTCTCCTCGACAATCGCCACACGAAGTAACACACTTCATTGCATTCTTCCTGCAAGAGAAAATATTCGTACCACATGGGTTCTTAGATGTCATTTTGCAGTTGCAACCAATGAATTTGAGGAGACTGTCAGGGGCAGGATTCAAATCAGTCATCACTGGCGAGTAGTCATTGTCACGCAATTCCCAACCCCATTCCTGTGGATTGAGGATTTCATTGTCCAGATGCTTCCACGCCATCATTTGCAAGTGAACTCGTAAACTGTGGAAATGTGCTGCACGTCCAGTCGTTGGCAATTTTTGGGGCTCGATTGCCGTTCACTGGTATCGCCAAGTTCATCTTCTATATCTACCGGCTCAGAATCCATGCAGTTATCTCCTCGACAATCGCCACACGGGGTAACACACTTCATTGCATTCTTCCAGCAAGAGCAAATATTTGTTCCACATGGGTTCTTTGATGTCATTTTGCAGTTGCAACGAATGAATTTGAGGAGGCTGTCAGGGGCAGGATTCAAATCAGTCATCACTGGCGAGTAGTCATTGTGACTCAATTCCCAACCTCATTCCTGTGGATTGAGGATGTCATTGTCCAGATGCTTCCACACCATCATTTGCAAGTGAACTCGCAAATTGTGGAAATTTTCTGCATGTTCAGTCGGGGGCAATTTTTGGGGCTCGATTGCCATTTTACTAGAAGTTACCATTGGCATGAACATAGAGTACCTCACGCCATTCAGGTTATCAGAATCTCTGCCTGAATACATCTTGACAAACAGTGCAGCACCATTCTTTCCAACCTCAGATGGGGATACTGTGATGTCATGCACCACGTTCGAAATGTTCTGTATTTCCCAATAGGGGATGATTTGTTTAAGAAGCTGTGTCTTCCCATGTCCATAAGTTGCTGATGTGGTGTCACAACCACTCCATGCATAGATGAATAGAATATGTGAAGTTGCGATATCTCCAATCTTTGCAGTAATATCAGCAATTTTCCACGTCTCTCCACCCTTATGAGCTTTGCGTGCTTTAGACCTGAAAAAGAGGTCGGCCGAGGTGGGTTTCTAATGGTAAAATGATAGAACCCAAACGTCTGTATCGTCGGACCCTATCACCACTGTGCATCCACAAGGCTACTGCTAATGGGTTCCGGCGCTGCCCAAAACACTTAAATGATCGCCAGAATGTTTCTCGGGCGATGCGCTCAGCTTTTGTCCAGTCGGACTTGGAATCAATGTGATGAAGTCCTGAAAAAAAATAAAAGGGTGACCCGCTGACATGCAGTGTCGTGTAAGAGCACAGTCACGCTCCATTTTCCGAATGACCGGTGGATATTCACACGTATGTGAATCGGGGTACAGGTTTCGCCGACATACTGAATTTGACAAATTCCACATTTAATTAGATAGATCACATTTGAACTTTTGAAGGTTGCACGGAAAATATTCTAAAAGATTCCCCAGTACTGGTGCTGTTGAATGAATCGGATGTTGGCATCATGGTGCACGTTTTACTACCGGTTTTTCCACAGGCTTGGCTGACATTAACTTCAGAATAGACTGGTCTGAGACTGGCACAACCAAGAATGTCGCGAATGTTTTTTGGACGCTTGAAAGCCACGACTGGAGACTTGGAAAATGTCTTGGATAAGGCTGGATCATTCTCAATAAGCGTCCAGTGTTTTGGAAACATGTTGGAAAGATTTGAAAGATCTGAGTGAAATGTTGTGACGAAAGGTATGCACGCGTTCTCTGCAAGTGGGCGATATCGTAACAGATCGTCCCGTGCTAGTGCATCAGCTTTACTGATGGCACTGTCAACCCGTTCTCGCTTGTATTTGCGGCTTACAAGATGAGACCGAAGATCAGCAAAAAGAGCTTCTGAGTCACCGGGCTCAGAACAGATTCTCTGGATTCTGATAGCGAGACTGTATGGGATATTATTGACAATGTGCCAAGGATGGCAACTAGATGGAAGCAAATGTTGGTATGAGTCCTTAGGTTTGCAATATAAGCTTGTAACAATGTAGATTTTGTCAATGCGTGAGGTGGTATCAAGAAAGATGATGCTATTCGAAGAGATTTCTGCAGTGAATTTAATGGAATGGTGAAGTGAGTTGCAGAAGGAGACAAACTTCAAAAGATCAGATTAAGTTCCACTCCACTTTAAATCAATATCATCAATGAACCTGCTCCAAGATGTGGGCAAGGGAAATGGTGAGGAAAAGAGAATAAGCTTCCCAAGACAACCCACAAAAATGTAGGCATAAGGAGCCATGCGCGTGCCCATGGCCGTACCATTGATCTGAAGATAGTTCACGCTATTGAATTGAAAAGTGTTTGACTTCAGAACAAGAGTGATGAGATCTACAAGGTGCTCTGTGTGGGGGGGGGGGGTGGGGGGGTGGATCTTAACATGAACGTGTATCCAACGCCTCCCTACAGGCTTCAATTCCTTCGTCACTGGATATGTTTGTGTACGGAAAAACTACATCCATCGTGCACAGCAGAGTGTCATCTGGGAGCTCACCCAGTTCGTCCACATTTCTGATATAGTGAGTGGTATCTCTCAGATGGGGCAGCAATATTTCAACGAGAGGTCGCAGATGGAAGTCAGCTAACTGAGAATTTCTTGGCAGTGGGGTGGTTGTTACCAGAAATGATAGGGCGACCTGGATTCCCTGTTTTGTGATTTTTTGGCAGCAGGTGGAATCTACCAGCACGGGATCTGTCTGGCTCCAAATAAATACGATTTTCCTCTGAGATGTGCCCCTCTATGCAGATGGATGTGATGATTCCAGATACTTTCTGAGAAATTCATTGGTAAGATTACGATCCAGTTGTTGGTAGAAACGAGCATCTGATAGCTGTTTCTCTGCTTCAGCTATGTGTGCCGACTTATCCATGATGACCACTTGGGAGTGTTTATCAGCGGGTTTGATGACAATGTCTCGCTGGCGTAAACTATGTAGCGCTGATCATTCTGGTTTTGACAGGTTGTCGTGATGTGCAGAGACGGGGATGTGTGAGATCTCACGACCAGTAGCCTCAATATAAGCTTCGGGGGATAGTTTTTTGCTTGGACGTGGCTCCAATTTGCTTTTCAAACGGGATGAATTAGGCGGAACAGCAACATTTTTCTGATCAGCAAAATAATCAGCGTGCCGAAGTCTGCAGAAAAATTCGTGGCAGCTGGTGAAAGTTCACTGCGGTTGAGCTGAGCTGGAGTAGGACAAAATCCAAGTCCATGACCGAAATCTAGGTGAATTTTTTTTTTCCTGTGCTGTTTGAGCTTTATTTAGACGAATATATAATTTTTATCATATGACTCGTCCGTTTTGTTCACTTTAAAAATTTGATATTTTGTTTTCATATTAATCAGTGATAAATAAAGCCTTCTGTCAATTTCATTGGTCAATTTCAAAAGTAGACAATTTGATTGGCTGAACAAAATAAAACTGGGCCACATTTTCATAATTTGCATAATTAGAGATGGGAGCTTTCATTGGTCAATTTCAAAACTGGAAAATTTGATTGGCTAAACAAAATACAACTGGTGACATTTGCATAATTCCAGTAGGGAGAATTTACGTTATCTGTTCTATTTGAGATGGGTTATATTGTATTAATCTTTTACCTACAAGAAAAATGCCATTCATTTTTTTATATATTCACTTTTTGCTTCCAAAACATAGGTTATGACCCCTCATTGGAACGAGCTCGATGAGCTCGTTCCAATGAGGGGTTATAACCTATGTTTTGGAAGCAAACAATGAAAATGTTTAGTTATACGAGGATGTTTTTTCCAAGTGCCGTCTGCAACTCAAGTTAGGTGATGGGTTAAAAGGGTCATACTAAGTGGCTAATTTGTGCGTGTGTGTGTCATATGATAAATAGAATATGAAATGAGTGTTTTTCTCATATAATATTTATGAAACTCGTCCGAATTTTCCGTTTGGGCTCGCCAGAGGTTCGCCAAAACGGAAAATTCTTAGATTCGTTTCATAAATATTATATGAGAAAAACACTCATTCCATATCCTCTATATATTTAATTTATATAATTTACTTTTGAATCATACAAATAAATGACTCTACATCATGAATTTAATAAACATAAACTGAACATGAATAATTAGTAGGACAATCCATGCAGATCATGAAATACATTTACAATAATTTTGATGACACAATCAGCGTAATGGTATTACAATATAAAACTCGACTCACAATTGTGACAATTGGTTCTGTTGTATCGGCCTATATGTTTATCAAGTATCCGGTGATTACAGAATTAATAGAAGTGAAGTGTCATTTGGCATTCAGTTTAGGTTTCGAGGTTTGTTGCACCGCTGATGCTAAATGCTAGGCCAATGAATGCATGTCTGACAGGGTCGTATCCAGAACATTTACCGATGTATAAGTGTCTGCGCTTTTACGCCAGGGGACTCGTTAAAGAAAATAATATTGAATTCATAAATAAGTGTCCAATCCCTTTGGAGAGGTGGGGACTATGATTCCGTATGTAAGAGAGGCACTCGATATCATGGGTTTTCGTCCACTTCGTCATTATCAATAATTATAAAAATACAGACTACATCATGCAGGACTCTGACGTTAATTTTATTTCCGGAAGTCTACCTGCATGATGTAGTCTGTATTTATATAGCATCGTTGATAAAGGCCAAGTGGCCGAACGCTCCGGATATTAACAAATTTTATTATATAAAAAAAACTCACACTACCTATCTACCCACTGAAAAATGTGGACAGGGCGAATGCAAACATATAGTTTATTTTTGGCCAAAACGCTCGCAGATTCGCTCTTCGGGCATTGATTTTTTTAATTTTTCGGGGGGGGGGGGGGCAGCCCTCCTATAACCAACCGGCGTCCTGCTTGTGGCCTTCGGATATGTCTTCGACATATATGGGGATCCTTGGTTAAGTATGCCCGGGTCGGGAGGCAGACACTCTTGAACCGCCACTGCTAGAATTACACAGTAGATACCGACGGTTGTCCACACCAATGATTCAATCAATTGTAATTAGATAAAAAGAGTTTCTGTGACTAAAATCAACAAATATACTTTTTGGTTCTTCCATTTAAAAAGCAATAAAATGGCAATAATAGTTGGTCTCATTTGATTTGGTGATGGGTGGCTATTCTACCTTAGAATGCATTGTTGGAAGAGAAAAAGTCTCAACATTTCTTTTAAATGAGTTTTAAATGGAGGGTTTAACTGGTAGAGTGCTAAGTTATTTTTGGTCATCAAAATTTGTTCATGTGTCTTTGCCTTGTTACAATTTATGGGAGAGTGCCAATAGGCACTCTCCTACAAATTGTAACAAGGCAAACCCATATAGACTAAGTAATTTCACGTCTGAGATAATATGAAGCACACCCACAGAATATGACAACTTTAGGCCGGGGTATCTGCTCTTCATATGAAAGCCCTGGTAGTGGCTTCTAGCACTCTGCCAGTTAACAGACTAATAGGAAATGTGTGGCATAGTAGGGACGAAGTAAGCATTTCGAACATGCGAGGGGGAGGGGAGGTCGGAGGTCCGGTCGTGCAAGAGCACCCACTCACCGATGTATATATCACAGGTAGTCCATGTGCCTTGGTGGAAGAATCAAGAGAGCGACATTTCTCAGTTGATCATCAGTGACACTTTGCACGCATGCAAGAATGAGACCAAATCAAGACATCATAACTGGAATCCACAATGTTGCCGTGTAATACCTATTTCTTTCTCTTTCTTTTGTTGATCTTTCTTTCTCTTTTTCTTCTATCTTACTCATGGAAAGACAGGAAGACAGCCAATTTGGCTGTGCCTTCCCCTGTCAGTATACAATGCTTTAATTATTTATTTTATTTATATGTACTATATGCAATATTTATTTTTGTTGAAATTTCAATATTTTAGCTACATGTACTATATGTATACGTTGTTATATTTTAGTATACTGGCAAATAAAAATATCAATATCAGTATCACAGGTGGTCCATGTGCCTTGGTGGCACGATAGGAATACAATATACACATCTATGTTTAGTACTCTCGCCTCTCTATATTGAGAAATATAGAAATATTCGAAGGACGGTCTGCTAACAGAACACAATGCATCCTTTTAAGAAAATCGTATTCTTCAATTATGCTTCGTATTTTTCTAAATTCAAGACTGGAAAAGCCTGTGCAGAGTCCTTGACAAAAGTTAGTGTACATTGGATTGGAATCCTGATTAGTAGCAATATTCTTCCTCAGTTTTTTTTTTATATAACATAATAATTATTGCATACCATGGCGTTTATTGCGTCCCATTCTGCATCGAACACCACCATTTTGACATTATAAATTATTGTGATGAATTGACGGTAACTTGGTCTGAGGTTTGCGGCTCGGAGATTAAGTTTAACCGAAACGCTTCGCTTCGATTCTCGGCTGAACATACGCTCAGAGCTGCAAACTTCGGACCGTGTTACCGCCACTTCATCACTATAGCGTATATGTTACAATAAGACCCTACCCAAAACCAACATCGTGAAATGAACAAGGCAACTTCAATGAACAAGGCAACTTTAACGACAAAAAATTGGTAAAGAAACCTCTAGTGTACCCCAAGACATCACTGGACAACAAAAAATCAATAACTTTGTTAAAGGTCGGGGAAAATCTATTTCAGTTCAAATAATGAACAAGTTCACGATTTCAACTGAGATGGAGTAACCTCAACTTTTGTATGCGTGGGTTGTGAGTATATATTAATAGAATGATCACTGGCCTCAAAAAATACAATTTTATAGGCACTATGCATTCCGAATCTCCTCCCATTGTTATAATATTTTCAAAGATTCCACCTGGTGTCATCAGTGTAACCTATGCCACTGGAGCCGTAAAAATAAAAAAAACTAAGCAAGCTCTCGGCCAATCAGAAGGCGAGGATTTTGTATTGGAAAATAGCTAACTCTAAGCCATGCCATATTTATAATATAATATAATAGTTGTTCAATTGTCTTATAAATCTATTATTCACTTAGGGAGCGCGGTGGCTCAGTAGGCAGAGGTGCAGGCTGCAAGCCGAGAGGTCCTCGGTTCGAATCCCACCTGCGGTATTGTGTCCTTGAGCAAGACACTTAATCCCACTTGCGCACGTGGGGGCAATAGTGCACCTGTCTTTAACCAATGCTAACCCTGCTTGTGTGGAGTTAGTACGTTGGAGGTCT
Organism: Pictodentalium vernedei; assembly: GCA_031216915.1. Classification (NCBI taxonomy): domain Eukaryota; kingdom Metazoa; phylum Mollusca; class Scaphopoda; order Dentaliida; family Dentaliidae; genus Pictodentalium; species Pictodentalium vernedei. The sequence goes on along the minus strand of CM062296.1, from coordinate 460,601,096 downwards.
GACAGTTGCTCGCTGTTGCTCGGTGGTTCTTTCCGGGTACTCCGGCTTCTTCCACCCGTAAAACTATCCGACATGAGGTGACCCTGGTTGTCGAAAATGCCGTTAAGCCCCAATAAATAAATAAATCTATTATTCACTGATGTTGTTATTCATACTATGGGAAGACATTCTCTCGAATTATGAGAAAAAGCATCTCTGTTTATCACATGAAGAGAAGTTGCCTATTTTGTTTTAAAACAATTGAATGATATGTTGTAAGAACAATGTTAGAAGCACATCATTTCACGCATTACACTAATTTAGTACGACATGGTGTTTTTATTGCGCTGGTACACAAAATCTACATAATCTCTCTACAATGCGTTCTTTTTTAGGACACGAAATCTGGAACATTGTCAATCACTGGATTTATATCATTGGTAAGTATTTATAGAACACAAATCAGTTATAATTCTTGAATAACTATTTTTTTCATTTTTCTCTCAAAAACATAGGTTATAACCTCTCATTGGAACGAGCTCGACGAGCTCGTTACAATGAGGGGGTCATAACCTATGATTTGAGACAAAAAATGAAAAAATAATGAAAATTAGTTGGCAATTAAACGGATTTTTGAGAATAGCGCTGGCAGGTTTTGGCCGTTACGTTGGGTAAAGGGTTAAACTAAGTAACGGCAGAGATAACAACCGCCTAACAGATATGGGATTAGGATCTAATGTGGTTAACCTGTCTGTCACCAATGGCCTAACAACCCAAGAGAAGTCTCTTTGAGATCGCGGTTTAACTTTTGTACCAGCACCGAAGCCTAAAACTGGTAATCAAACACATATACCACCATATAACTGTAATTTTCTTAGGCAAATGAAATCAGCAGACCGCTTTAGAAACTCCAGTGGTCTGAAACTTCCTTTTACAGAATCATCTGGTTGGTCACCTCCAGATAGTGAAGTAGATCCCGCAATTATTGAGGCTAACAAACGAATCCTCCAAAAGGTGCTCAGCATGAACAAACTCTTCGATAAAGACAATTTAACAGCCGGTGAACGGAGAGCCCTCGCGACACTTCGGAAAAATAAGAAATTAGTAATTAAACCAGCCGACAAAGGTGGGCCGGTAGTCGTTCTATCTCGCCATAATTATATAAAGGAAGCCATGAGACAACTCAACAATACTAAACATTATAAGAAAATAGATTCACTTATTTGGCCTAGTAATGTCGAAAAATTCAATAAGATCTTAAAATTTCTCCTCGACGAAGGTCACATAACCAAATCAAATACAACAGAAATATTTAACAGCTAAGCTCAGTGCTCAAACAAGACAATTTTACATCCTACCAAAGACCCACAAGGACCGTTCTTCATGGACGGATGACGTAGCTCCACCCTGGAGGCCAATTGTATCAGATTGCAATTCGGAATCTTATGCGATCTCGGAACTAATTGATTATCATCTGAAACCTATAGCAAATAGACATCCGAGCAATCTAAAAAATACACAGGACTTCCTGTCAAAAATTTCGAAATTGAAAATATCGAAAAATGCAATTCTGGTTACTTTGGATATCGACAGTATGTATACGAACATTGATATTGATAAAGGTGTTAAATCAGTCAAAATGCATTTGAAAAATATCCGGATTCAAAACGCCCGGACGAACAAATTTTGAATCTTTTAGAGCTGAGCTTAAAAGGTAATGACTTTCAATTCAATGGAGAATATTTTCTACAAGTAATGGGTTGTCCTATGGGCAAAAGAATCGGTCCTGATTTTGCAAGCATTTATGTTGCGGAATGGGAGGGAAATGCCTTAAGCAAATGTGCAAAGCATCCTCTTGTATATCTCAGATATTTAGATGACATTTTTATTATTTGGGAACATTGAAAAGAAGATTTTGATGAATTTTTAGAAATATTGAACAATCATGATCCAAACATTAAATTAAAAGCTACTATCAGTGAAAATTCTGTTGATTTTCTCGATGTGACCGTGTATAAAGGCAAGCAATTTCGGGTGGCCGGTCATTTAGATTATAAAGTATATTTTAAACTAACTGATTCACTTCAATTGTCAACATACATTTAAAGGTATCATCAGATCACAGCTCATTCGTTTCCATCGCAATTGAAGTGATAGGGTAAATTTCATTGAGACTTGTTCTACTCTATTTGGCTCCCTCAGATTGAGGGGGTTCTCTCTGCGATTTTTGCGTAGCCTGAAATCCCAAACTCTGAAAAAGCTCGAAAGTCCAGCAGAAACTACTGATTTCGAACCACTGAAAATTGAACACAACAGAACGTTGCAGAATGGTAGTGGCGCGGTATTTAATTGCTAAAAGCCTCGTTGTAGATTGCATAGTTTTATGCCTGATCAGAAAGAGGAATTTTCCTCCGAACAAACGAAAAATCATTATCTGATCCGTACCCCCCTCCATTTTGATTCACTAAACATTATTTACCTTATCACTTGTAAACGCTGTCGGAAGCAGTATTTTGGTCAAAGTCAAAATCCATTCCGAGAACGTGCTACTAGACACAAACAGGATATAAAACATAATGCTGATGCCCCAGTAGCACAACATTTTAAGCTTCCTGGCCATTCTTTGGACGATTTCGAAATCCATCCTATTGAACAACCACCAATTAAAGCCACATTAGAAGAAACGGATAATTAGAAAAAAACGTGAAGCTTTTTGGATCAAAACGCTTCAAACCCTCTGGCCATTTAGTATGAACATATCAGAGGGAGAATGCGAAAGTTGGTCCATCATTCCTTTCACTTTAACATACAACAGAATGAATATCGAAATAGCAAAAATGTTAAAAGATGAATTCAATTTAACCAATGCTAATTAAATGAACCTTTGAATCTTCGACCTGTCATCGCCTATAAGAAAAACAAAAGCTTGCGTAACACCCTTGTAAGGACTAAATTAGAGCCCATCAATGAATAACATCAATTATTGCCAGTCAGTTTAACCAGTTCCTAAGCTCATCACTTAGTTTAATTCAATTGTGTGTATTTTTTGTCATGTTTGAAACCCATCAAGGTTCAGTAAATGAAAACAATTTTTCGGCGGCATATTAAAAGAAAAAAACGTTTCAGTAGGAAATGTCTGTGCCAGTGCGAATTTTTAACCTCAAACACACACACACACACACACACACACACAACACACACACACACACACACACACACACACACACACACACACACACACACACACACACACACACACACACACACACACACAAACCCACACGCACACGCACACACACACACACACACGCACAAACACATACACACACACGCGCCTAAAAAGCAAACTGGTAAAAACATTTCGGTATTTCCAACATATATCTTGACACACTTTTACTCTTTTTACTCATCTCCGTCGGTACACTAAGAATTTTACATCTATATTTGGAATATTATATATATAGCTTGAAGTTTTATACAACCTCTGCTTTCTGGGGATATCATTACCACAACACAGACTCCCGTCAAGTTTCAATTTGGTCTTATACTATATTTAGTCTGTGTGAAACACACAGACTATTGTTTTTGCACGGTTTCTTTTTCTTTTTTTTTTCTTTTTTTCTTCTTCTTCTTCTTCTTCTTCTTCTTCTTCTTCTTCTTCTTCTTCTTCTTTTCTTCTTCTTCTCCTGTCTTCTGCCTTCTCATCACTTTTTTGTCCGCAAGATAATTCGAAAACGAATTGCCCTATCTCGTTGATTTTTTGCATGCTGATAGACAGCCACAAGTTCTCGGCCACCTATGTTTTTCAGATTCCTGGGGTATCAGTGGTGTCTGTAGGGGTGTTTTGAAAGTGGGTCATGCCCATATCTCTGGCGTGGTATGACCTACAGACCTGGGACCAACACCAAATGAGTCGACACTCGATGGAGGTTCAAAATATGGATCAAGGTCACGGAGGTCATCTAGGGGGTCATTGAGTGCATTTTTCAGAATTGCTGGAAATCACATTTTTGGACCCCCTAAAGTATTCCTGATGTACACACATACATTTTGACGTAAAAAAGTGGGCGTGGCCAAAATTTTTGAATGTGGGTCACGCCCATATCTAAGGCGTGGTATGACGTATGGACCTGGGACCAACACCGAATGAGTCGACACTTGATGGAGATTCAAAATATGCGTCAAGATCACGGAGGTCACCTAGGGGTCATTGAGTGCATTTTTCATAATTGCTAGAAATCACATTTTTTGACCCCCTAAAGCATTCCTGACGTACACACATGCATTTTGAAGTAAAAAAAGTGGGCGTGGCCAAAATTTTTGAAAGTGCGTCACGCTCATATCTCAAGCATGGTATGACGTATGGACCTGGGACCAACACCAAATGAGTCGACACTCAATGGAGATTCAAAATATGGTCCAAGGTTACGGAGGTCACCTAGGGGTCATTAAGTGCATTTTTCATAATTGCTAGAAATCTCATTTTTTGACCCCCTAAAGCATCCCTGACGTACACACATGCATTTTGACGTAAAAAAGTGGGCGTGGCCAAAATTTTTGAAAGTGGGTCACGCTCAT